>CP080207.1:0-600000 GCA_019431265.1 Saccharomyces x bayanus | reverse complement strand
GTATATTGTATCCCACTAACTCTCCACACAAAATAATAATAATAATACAAAGATGTCTGCTGCTGCTGATAGATTAAACTTAACCTCTGGCCATTTGAACGCCGGTAGAAAGAGAAGTTCTTCTTCTGTTTCTTTGAAGGCCGCTGAAAAGCCTTTCAAGGTCACCGTCATTGGTTCCGGTAACTGGGGTACCACCATTGCAAAGGTCGTTGCTGAAAACTGTAAGGGTTACCCAGAGGTTTTCGCTCCAGAAGTTCAAATGTGGGTGTTTGAAGAAGACATTAACGGTGAAAAACTTACCGAAATCATAAATACCAGACACCAAAACGTCAAGTACCTGCCAAATATCACTCTTCCAGACAACCTGGTCGCCAACCCAGATTTGATTGACTCCGTTAAGGACGTCGACATTCTAGTGTTCAACATCCCACATCAATTTTTGCCACGTATCTGTGGCCAATTGAAGGGTCACGTCAGCTCTCACGTCAGAGCTATCTCCTGTTTGAAGGGTTTCGAAGTCGGTGCCAAGGGTGTCCAATTGTTGTCCTCTTACATCACCGAAAACCTAGGCATCCAATGTGGTGCTTTATCCGGTGCTAACATTGCCACAGAGGTCGCCCAAGAACATTGGTCTGAAACCACAGTTGCCTACCACATTCCAAAGGACTTTAGAGGTGAGGGTAAGGATGTCGACCACAAGGTCTTGAAAGCCTTGTTCCACAGACCTTACTTCCACGTCAGTGTCATTGAAGATGTCGCCGGTATCTCCATCTGTGGTGCTTTGAAGAACGTCGTCGCCTTGGGTTGCGGTTTCGTCGAAGGTCTGGGCTGGGGTAACAACGCTTCTGCCGCCATTCAAAGAGTCGGTCTGGGTGAGATCATAAGGTTCGGCCAAATGTTTTTCCCAGAATCTAGAGAAGAAACCTACTATCAAGAATCCGCTGGTGTTGCTGACTTGATCACCACCTGTGCCGGTGGTAGAAACGTCAAGGTTGCTAGATTAATGGCTACTTCTGGTAAGGATGCCTGGGAGTGTGAAAAAGAGTTGTTGAACGGCCAATCCGCTCAAGGTTTGATCACCTGTAAGGAAGTCCACGAATGGTTAGAAACCTGTGGGTCCGTTGAAGATTTCCCATTGTTCGAAGCCGTCTACCAAATCGTTTACAACAACTACCCAATGAAGAACCTGCCGGATATGATTGAAGAATTAGATCTACACGGAGAATAGATCTAGGGAATGATAATAATACATTGTCGTTTTCCGCCTCTGCCTCATCATCAAGGTTTTATATCATATTCATAAACTAGCATTATGTCATTTCCCATAACTACTTTATCACGTTAGAAATTTCTTAACATTAAATTAATAAAAAAATTTAATCAACCAAACAAAATAAATAAATATGTATATTTAAAAATCGATTAAACCATATAGAAAAAAAGATATTCTTCCATTCTGTCGTTAACTTGCCAGCTTTCTGTCTTCGTTCAAATCCTAGCCTTAAAACTGACGGGTGCGTGTCTGGGTGTACCTCTTCACTTGACAACCTCTATAACAAGCTCTTGTCTCAAAACAAAAAACTCAATGTACACTGGACAAGTCTCAAACATAGCTTTCATTACTAGCTCAATGAGCTCTTAATGTGCGTATACATTGCTAAAACGTGAATAAATAATTTTACAGATCTACATTGGTCTTGGTCTTGGTGAGGCGGGCCTCTCTAAGAAAATAAGGGGTTATCTCTTCAGGAATCGGAAAAAAAAAAAAAAAAAAAAAAGGTAGCAACCGAACTCTATGATGATTCATTCATACAACCAATATGTGATTGTCGTCGTGTTCATAAACTCTTATTTGATCTTGCAAGAAGCTGAATTTCTCGTAATTAAGATTGAATTTTCGTGGCTGTCTTTTTTTTCCTGTGGGCTCGTGGTTCTTCGCGAATAAGGAGTGTTTTTCCATTTTTGAAAATGGGTGATAATCTATCATAGTTGTTGTCACTCCACCACGAAAACAATACGGAGCTGATTCTTTTTTTTTTCTTTTTTTGCCTTTGGTTTAAATTTCCAACTTGTACGCATGGAACAAACGTGATAAAAGAGTTCTAGTAGTTATAACCATTATATATAAGAGTCTGCTATTATTTTTAGCAATTACGTAGTTTATTCGTCTTGAATTCTTAGAATAAAGGATACAGAAGGGTAGACTAGACTACAATAATGACTGCAAATACAAAATCAAATGTCATGAGATTGTTCTTGTTGAGGCATGGGCAAAGCGAATTAAATCATGAGAATATCTTTTGCGGTTGGATTGATGCTAAATTGACTGAAAAAGGAAAAGAGCAAGCTCGTCATTCAGCTGAATTGATTAAACAGTATTGCGAGACAAATCAATTGGATTTGCCCCAGATCGGTTACACATCGCGCTTGATCAGAACTCAACAAACTATAGAAACGATGTGCGAAGAGTTCAGGTTGGAACCGCAACTGCAAGTTGTCTATGACTTTAATAAAGTCGAACTTGGGAGTAAATTCGGTGGTGACAAGAAAAATACTACCAAAAATCCCCATTCTTCAAACTTGGAGGTTAAACGAGCGTCACTATGGCTCTTGGCAGGGCCAAAGGAAACCAAATGTCTTAGAAGAATATGGTAAGAAAAGAATACATGTTTATCAGAAGAGATTACGAAGGTAAACCCCCACCAGTAGACCTAAGCCGTGAGATGATCCAACAAGAGAACGAGAAGGGTTCTTCCACCGGGTACGAATTCAAAGAGCCAAATAGACAGGTCAAATATGAACTGGAATGTAGCAATCATGGCATCGTCTTACCAGACTCCGAATCTCTTCGTGAGGTTGTTTATAGATTGAACCCATTTTTACAAAACGTCATACTGAAATTAGCTACCCAATACGATGAATCGTCCTGCTTAATCGTGGGCCATGGAAGTTCAGTAAGATCGCTCTTGAAAATTCTGGAAGGCATATCGGATGATGACATTAAAAATGTCGATATCCCAAACGGAATTCCATTGGTTGTTGAATTGGATAAGAATGATGGTCTTAAGTTCATCAGGAAATTTTATTTGGATCCTGAATCGGCCAAAATTAATGCTGAAAAAGTCCGTAATGAAGGTTTCGAAAAAAACCCCTTAATTAATCAAATAGACAAAATATACGTGTATGTAAGTATATCCCCAAATAGATACGGATAGTAATGAAAAATATAAATTGATAAAGTACTTTGAAAAATGTAGTATTTATAGTAAAATTTAAAAATGCAGGTGTATGTATACACACACATATATATATATATATAGTTAATACTAATGTGTAGATGTATTTTCTGTTTTAAGTGCGCTTTTTTACTTTTTATCCTTCCTAATTGTCATAATGTAACCCTTCAAATTAACCCATAACGTAACCAATATTAGCTTTGGCAAATTTTGTAACCTCTTGACGTTGTTCCGATGATAAGTCTTCATGCTTTGATTTTATGTGCCTCGTCAAAGCGTCTAATCTCGAAAATGTCTTCTGATAACCTTCTGATCCCAGAATTTTTATACATTCAGAGCAACGGAATACAATCTTTCTCTTGGCATGTATGGTATTTTGGTGCCTTGTCAAGTCGTATGATCTTGAAAATTGTGCACCACATGGTTCATTACTAGTAAGATTCATGATTTGGCACGCAAATATTTCGTTGCTACCGTCCGAAGACGACGCGTGTGCCGAAGGTGATGTGGTTGTAGGACTTGGGCTCGAACTGAATGGTGTAGGATGTGATGATAGATGTTTTTTGGTATAGTTAATTAGTTTCCGCCTACTACTATTAGAATTTGACACGGACGAAGTCGGTTTCTTTTATTCTTTCCATCGGGGTGTTTTCGTTATTACTGTTAGTGCCACCACTATTATTGAACGACTTTGTAGATTTCCTTTTAGTAGTAGTAGTAGTAGTGTTAGACGGTACCTTTACCGGAGTTGATGGAGACGATAGTCTTTCAAAACCAACGGTATTCTTATTGAGTACAAAACTTTGCTTCCTTTTGTTCTTCAGAAGAGAAATATCATATAAATCATCTTCGTCGAGAAGATCGTTATCTTCCTCCTCACCCCCCTTCCTCAGCGTTTGCATTTTCCTGTTCTTCTAACGTATTTTTGGGTGTGATGTTGGTTGTGTCGTCTGTATTAGAATCAACGTAACTGTATTCATTAAATACATGACCAGCACTCTTTAAATGATTTATTTTATGATCGGCATCAAATATCGATACTGAGGTGACGTCTAATGGCAAAAGAATTTCCTCTTGTTGTTGCAAACGATCTTCGTCTTCAATTTCGTCTTCTTCATCGTCACTGATATCGTCATCATCAGAGTCAAATTCGTTATTGAAGATAGTTCTTGCGTCTTCATTATTTATTGCAGCACTATTGTCCTGAAGAGACCATTGCATCTTTGGATTATAATTGTCTTCATAAAATAGCACTTCTTCGTCATTACCATACAGATTGTCACCGTTATCAAAAAAATCGTTGGATATTTTGACATCGTAATTGAATGTATTTCGCGTCGGCACATAAGGATCTGAGACTTTCATTAAATTCTTCAAATCAACAGTCTTTTGCAATGGAGTTTCATTGGCGACCTTACTATCACTGGGTATGAGGTGAACATTATTACCAACAACTTGTTTGTCATTCGCTGTTGCTTCACCGTTTGTAAGCGAAGTAGTGGTAGTTAGTGTGGGGTCAGCATATTTGTTGAATATTGGGAAATGGTAAGTTTGTTGTGGAGGCTGAGAAGCCGTATTAGACTCATTCTGCTGTTGGAATGCGGTGTTCCACGTAAAATTGTTGTTTTCCTTGTTGCTGTTCACCAGTTTGTATGGGGTGATGCTAGCATTCGGGTGATAGTTTTGGTAGTGACCTGCGAACTGGTTATGTGCCGGATTGGTGTGGTACAACTCGTCTTCCAGAATATCTGTTAAAGTTCTTTTCAGGCTCAGTTCTGTGGATGCCATGGTTGTTTAGGAATACTAAAAAATCCCTTAAAAATTGTGTAGTAACTACTAGTATTATCTACTGTTAGTTAAATTAAAAAGCGGTGTTCTTCCTTGAGAAAAAGGGAGAACGAAACGATACTGATCTGGACCTTTAAATATTTCAACAATTAACAAGAAAAAAGCGTTTGAAAATTTATCCTTTACTTTATCAAAAATAAAACTCCCCTCCTCTCCTAAACGATAAAATAAAAATCCCCGAGTGAGATAGGTTACTCATCCCGGGCTTTCCCCCAAAATTTGGCTTTCGAACTACTCTTTCCTTATATAGAATCGCTCTCCTCAACAAGTTTCGCAGAGGCAGAATTTTCTAGAACCATCACTTTAAACGTCCATTAGTAATGATCGTCACGTGATTGATTCCACGGAGTAGAGTTTGCCGGGGGGAGGGGCCTTTCTCCTCATGGAGTTCCACGGAACTGGCTTGACTAAGAAAGTGACGGTAATGTGATGAGGGAAACTATTGATCGTTTCAGGTAATTGATCCGTTGGCAAGAAGATCAGAGGTTATTCCGGCGGTTGATTTTGTGCGCACTCGTAATGGTGGCTCCTCATCTACACCTTCACGGTTAGATGACACCGTGGCCTCGATGGGCCAACTAGTCATCAGATATACGAAGAGAGTGTTTTGTGACAGAGGTTGGACAAAGGTGTCCTTTGAAAGAACTTATAACACTACTAAACTTTATTGGTGATTTCCACTAACGCTTTTCTTTTTTTCTTGTTTGATTTTTGCCTTTATTTCCCAAGCCTTGAAATTGGTTTCAAAGGCAACGTGTGCATTATACATCTTGACACTAGGAGTTGAAATGTTAGAACAAATAATTAAATAAAAATGATTACTAATATAAAATATACTATTGAAGTGAGATGTGTTCTTTAACCAGGAAAACAATACACATACACTACACCGCACTAAACTAAACTAAACTACAAACAAAATAAAAAGGAAAGGAAAGGGAATAGGACTCTAAAATATATCACCACAATCTTTCAAGTCATGATTTTTTCTCCTTGCCCAGTATTTTCCTGTATATTTCCAATATTTGGTTTTTGTGATAGGATGAGTCTCCTTAACAAACCACTGTGGATGGTATTCAATGTTTCTTTTCATCTCTCTTTTTGCGTGCTGCTCTTTGCTTGTCCTCTACCCTCGATTTCTCATCACCGGCATCGTCATAACGTCCATCTTCCATAGCCCTCTGATCTGGTCTTGAAACGTGTATCTGTTGGGGCTAACCATGGCAGCAAATGTGGTTGTGGGGCGTTCAAAGTTATCGCAAAGGGGTCAAATTGAATGGCTCCTCAGGACGGTCATTTGCCTTCCATATCAAGAATTTTGTCCCGTCGTTTGTTGGCCCATTCCCTACCGATGCCGCGGTTTTGGTCTTCTCCAGCGAGAGATCACTATTTTTCACTACCTTCTTAGCAAACATAGCCTCATTCCAATGACCTCCCAAGTATCCATGTTTTCTGGTTCTTCTTGTTGTAGACTTCACCTGTGATTTCATATGCTCCTGATGACCTCCAACCTCTTGCTTTGAAATACAGCTTGCAGTGATCACCCGTTGTATGATTGACAACATTAACCTCACCATGGTTATCAACCTGGGGGTTACCAACAAGAATACCTATAACTGTATTGTTTGGCTTCTTCCAAGTATACAACTCTTCTTTGTCATTATTATCAGGACGCAGGCTAATGTTCCATAGACCCAAATGCTTAACATTGAAAGATCTACCATTGAATTTCGTATCAACGAACGACTCACCCCAGAAATCCCATCTTGGCGATTCTGTCCATGTCGCAGAGATAGGTGGATGATGAGAAACTTGCTCAGTGAAAAATCTGTATTGTTTGTCTGGTCGAGCATATTCAAATGTTTCGCCCAAGAGTGGGTTAAAGGGTTTTGCAACTCTCTTGGTGGTAGAGGCGTACAAAGATGCTGTAAAGGCGGCCACATATAGAGTTCTCAAAGACGAGTCCTCAAACGTTGCAGCTTGATCCAAAAGTTCAGAATATTCCAAATCTTCTGCGACTCTTTGCAGAAGAGATGTAGGTTCATTGAAAGTAACAGGTAATGTCATTCTTGTCATATCTTTGCCCACCATGGACTTCAAAACAGCCCAAAGACTAATTTTGGGTCGTTCATCCTTATCCATGGATAGTCTTTTTCTTACACCATCTTCATAACCAAGATAGGACCCCTCACTGAGTAAATATTCTTCTTTTCTCTTTTGCACTGTGGTGACTGCAACAATATTTCTATCAGCGGTAAATGAGGGTGCTACCTCTTTGGTTTTCTCCATTATTTGACTTTCCTTGTCTTTTTCTATGACGTATCCTTCGATGATTGTTCAGTTTCTTCTTTCCTCTTCCGCCGCTAAAATATCTTGTTTTCCTAAGTTTTGGCTTGTTTTTTCGTCCTTTATTTCCTGTTTTCCCGTCTTCGTCCTCGAGATGTTGGCTTTCGTTAGCCGCTCTATTTGGAACGAGAGGGAGGCAGCATGCGTGGGAGCTGCTACCATTGAGGTTTCCGGATGAGCCTCTGTTAATTCTGCCACCTCATCAGCTAATTCTTCAGCATCATAAAATTCATCGACATCATTCGCTTCATCTTCTTCCTTTGTAGCACTAATGAATTTTGCAATTTGACCTAGTGTACTTGCAGTTGTATTCGATTCTCGTTCTTCGTCAAATTGCAAGTGTTCTTTTTCTATTAACGGGGGTCTGTGATTCCAGCAGTTTATTATGGAGAATCTTTTTTAAACCTCTTCTTTCCTTATCAATCGAAGCCAGACGTTCGGTTTTGCTAGATAGCTCAATCTCTAGCTCCTTGACAGACTGTATCCAAACATTGTTGACATCGCCTTGTTTAGAAACCATGCTTACCAGTCTTTTGTCTCTTTTAGAAATCAAATTTCTCAATTCGGCAAAGATAGTTGATGTATTGATAAGACTTCTCTTTTACTGTAAGCCAAACTTCGGGGCTCGGCTCCTCTTGATCAACTAATTCAATCAAAGAACTCAACTCAATACTGATCGCCTGTTCATACATGTCAAGTTTCTCCTTATAGGGCCCATATTGTGCTTTTATGTATTCTTCATCACGATCGAAGTTTATTCCAAGATCTTCCTCGTCGTCATCTGAATTTTGCTTCGTCGCCTTCAAAATTTTCAGCAATAAAGTTATTGTCACTTAAAGAAGTGGTGGATCCTGCTGCTGTATTGACTTGGCTCATATTAACGCTATTATTGTTTGTATTATTACTACTATTTGGAGCCTTATCCACAGGGCTTGTTACGCCTGAAGCACTTCGGATACTTCTATTACTTTTTGAGGTGTTATTACTGTAAATCCTTTGCAATGCAGAACCTGTGTGAACTGCCACAGGAGTTTTACTACCGTCCAATCGATTTTCAATCATTTTACTGACAAAGCGCTTACCTGATTCAGTTAAATTATCGTTCAATTGAATTTCGTTAGATGCAACAGATAGGTTATTGCTTGGTCTCCGGTACAGACTGGTAGAGGAAGGTTGAATCGATTCCTTACGCAAAGCATGTTGATGGCCCTGCGAGACTTCAGGAGGAGAGCTTTGTGTTTTGGAATGCGATATCAAGGGCCGGTGATTTGTTTTTTATAGCCAACGATGGTGGCACAGCTTTTTTTTCTCTTTAACATCTCTTTGTCTTTGGCGAACCTGACAGCACTTTGAATTTCACTGACCCATCTAGTAGTTTCGACAGGATGATTGCCCTTTAATCGCCATCTGGTAGTACCATTAACACCACCCAGCAACTCGAAGTTCAATTTCTCTGAAGAATCAATATGTAAACGACAAGCGGAAACTTTCAAGGGTACCACGAGGTTTATCAGTATGCGATTGGTCTTTGTAATATGACAGATTTCCGTCGCCAGTCAAAACTAAACCAACGCAATTTGTAACCATGCGCAAAATTCGTCCACTTTTTTAAGAAACCCTTATATGTTGGAGGCTTGATTAATGAAACGTTTTCGTGAACAGCTCGTTCTTTCAAATTTTTTCAAGCAGACTCTTCAATTTAAGTTCAGGAGTAACCTTAACATTGTTAGAGGATTTAGCAGGTAATTTTATGTTTTTCACTAAATCCAAGGGCGACCTTCCTTTTGCGTCCTTAATTCTTGCTTCTGCACCATGTTCTAGCAACCATTGACACATGTCAATGTCCTTTTGTTTTTCAGAGTATTCGTATAATAATGTCTTGCCAGTTTCAGGATCTATTCCATTAATATCTAACATGATTCAAATTTCTTGGGCTTTTCCAAATCAAATCCAGTTTCGTAAAAGTCTCTGCTCTCTATGGCAGCTCTTTTAAAGAATTAACCGTTTCCACAAAATATTCGTCTCTTTTCAACTGCATCATTTGCGCTACATTCAAATCCTTTGCACATATCTAAAGGTTGCAAGTTAGAGCGTTATTCTTGATACAATCATTAATAGATTTCTGGCTAAGAAGGAAGCTAATTACATCAGAACGAGATTGAGCAGCAGCTAGATGCAACGGTGTATTGCCGTTTTCATCCTGATAGTTCAAATCTAAGCAAATATTTACCGCTAGTTTTACCCGCCCTTTCGTCTTCATCAGCCTGGTCTACCCAGTGGGCAACAATTTCCTTAATAAGGAGAATAGGAGCTACTTGGACAGCGTAGTGTAGCAACAAATTAAGAACTTGTTGCACAGATGGGTCATCTCTGGGCTGAAATTCGTTATCAACAAGGGTCTCCAACAGCTTAAAGTTCCCCTGGCCCAATGCTTCCAGTAGCTTTACTCTAAGCAATGGTTTACTTACCTGGTTTGGACCTTCCGACAATAGACTGTTCTTCACTAGACATATCTTAAAGTTTCTTGGTTAGATGGTTGTGATTATGATTGATTATGCTTATTAATGAAATTTACCAACAGAAAAAGTTCTTTTGGAGTACTAGATGAGCTCTCACTCTTATGAAAAAATAAAGCAATCTCCGATAAAAGATTATATATGAAGATCAGAACAAAATATTTTGCACTTCAAAACAAAACAACATTCTAAAACAATCAGGATTCCGTTCCAACTTTCTTCCCCCGTTTCTGCACTTCTTTTACTTCTGGCGAACGGTTCGACTAGAAGGCAAGATTGAATCGGTTTTCATGCCGTTCCTCCTTTGATCCTCGCTCCCAAAGGGGGGAGGGAAGGGGCCTCCTTGTTAGACCGATCCAGCAGGAGCGAAAAAGACCCTGAGACTCTCTGCCAAGAATATTTAGAAAAAGAATAAAGGCGGCTGGTGAGTTTGGCCCTGCCTCACATATAATGAGAATAGAGCGTGCATCTAGGAATTCACTATTAACTAATCGTCAATATCGTCGTGTCTTGTTTAGCCAAGAGAGAACGCACCATTGCATTCGTTCGCCTGTTGTATCATAATGTATCTAGGTGTATATGTATAATTATTTTTATCGATGTTGTATAAGACCCCATTTCCTTTATTATTAGAAGATTTAGTCAAAAGATGAAGCTGGGCTTCGGGCACAATTTCCAGAACATCATGGAGTTATTTCAAGGGGACCTTGGCATGTAGGTGCGATATACATAATGAGCGTCAGTGAGTAATAGCATTGGATGAGGGTTCTTCACCCAGAAACATTAACATCGAAACAGCCGTATCCGGACAACAAGAAATTTAGAGCTTCGGCCTGACGTTGTGAGCAATCTGCAAACTCATCTGGACCCTGCTTAGAAATAGGTCCATCACTGGGTATTCTTGATTCATTCTGGAAGATACGATCCATGACTAGTAGTGCTTTCTCCATTAAAGAGGCAAATCTATGCGTTTGCCTATGTTTGGAAGATACAACGATGGATATAGATTCTTCACGAATAACATAACCAATCCCAAACCCATTAGCAGTTACAGGGCCAAAACCGAAGCTTTTTAAACAAGGATTGCCACAATTTGAAGTACTTAGGATATTTGTATTTAAAATACTCCAGGAGTTATCATGATATAATGGTGGTAACGGTAGTATTCGCCTTTAAACCATTCATTCCAGACACAGTACATTGCATACAAATGACGGTCTTGACCCAACCCCATGGAGCATTCTTTTGTAATCCGAGAATGTTCCTTGCACGATTGATGAAGTAGTTCAATTCTCCGTCTATCCGTTAGAGTCTTATCAAACAAAGACTTAACAAACATTTTACATTGTGGGGTGACTGTCCTGATGGCCTCAGTTCTGCCATTTTGAAAAGCCTTCGTCATAGCAGGTTCATAAGTGGTCTCGAGTTTACCATACAGTGCATAGTATGCGATTTGGAATATCTGTTGCGTGAAGGCATCTGGCGAGCATTTGAAAACCGATTTTATGTGTCTGGCCCCATATTTTCCAAAATTTAAGGTAACAAATTCATACTGGGAAATCAAATCTGAGATCCTTGTTTCTGCAAAATGCAAAGAGCTTAGTAGAAAATTATCAACGGTCCATTCAAGTCTTCTTGGGATTGTGATTAGGTTAGCGGTTGACTTGAATAGCGAGCTATCCTCGGCATCATCAAAAATATCTAGCACATAGGGAGTAACGCCCCTTGCAAAACTTAGGATAGAATCCGTATAAATATCAGAAGCTAACCTTAGAACTGTATGACCATCAACCCCAGTATGCTCGAAATTTATGCCTGCTTTCCCATCTTTCGTAACTATCAGTTGCAATTTGTCATACCAACGATTTAAGCAAGTGCCATGCTGCAAACTTAACGTAATCGGCATGCTACTATTACGTAACAATTTGGAGCTCAAATCAACATTCGAAGTGCCACATAGCATAGACTTCACCAGCTCATCTTCTTGTCCCTCCACAAATGACACATCATCTAGGCATATCACGAATAAGGCACTTTCAATTAACTTCAAATTCCTGCAATTAGTTGACTCTGGATCCTTAGATATGTAATCTCTTACGTTTTGCCCACGATCTTCTACTTTCTGTAGTGAAAACACCAAATGGAAAAGGGTTTATTGTCGTTCTGAGGGTGATTGTGGTGGCGACGATGATGCTTGTAGGCTTCTTCATAGTCATTAATAATTGAGTACAAATTCCATTCTAATTCCACAGATGTTGAAAAAATAGGCGAATTGTCAATATCCAGTACATCAAACCAATAGAATTGGGATTTATACACGATTATAACGTGATGGGAAGTAGGGTCTGTCTGTAAATGGCACGACTCTTGGCCTATACTAGGTGGTATTCTACTTGATCCGAACAACCTATCATATTGATCCATAGATAATGGAATCTCACCATGAATGGTATCCGGCTTTAGGGTCCTACAACGGATGCTTTTTAACGAACTTCAACATCGAGGTGACCAGTTTGGCACATCTTTTAATCTGCAAAGTATGCTCCCCATATGGAACAGATTCCGAATGGAAGGTGTGATTATTAATTATGGGGTCATCTTCCAATTTGAAAAGAAGGGATTAACATTTAGCACTACTGAGGCGTCGTATGACAGATAAGAATCATACCAAAATTGCTCAATATAAGAAGAATATGGAGTTTTCTTTGGCGAGTTTGTGAGTCATATTCCAGCAGTTTGTTATGTAGAGTTTCCATTAGCTTTAAATTCATCGGCGATAAGACGGTTGATCGTGTCCTTTTATTTTGCAAAGCATCCTGTAATGGCTCGACCCGGTCCAAATATCTTTGCAATGTATCCCTCAAGGGCGGAATAGGCAATCTTTTCAAAGCTGGTACATCTTGCGTTTGCGCCTTCAAAGCCATGTTGTTCTTTTATGTTCTGAGTTGACTGGTCCCACCATCGATTTTTTTTTTAATTTTTTTTTAATTTGGAGTTTGAAAAACGCAGGGTATTTAGTGACTAAGAGAGTCATCTCCTCGATGACTATTTCATTGCTTTCTCGAGGGAAAAAAAAGAGCTTGGCGAGAAAACATGACACTACGCTCCTTCAAGCACCAGCACGCAAGGCATCCCAAACCCACCGTCATATAAGGATGAAACTATCTAGGAAGGGTATATGAATATAGGTATGTCATACTTATTCTGCTTTCCAATACTTGGTATACATAACGTACATGCACAAACTGACAAAAAAAAAAGATGCGTAAAAGACACACGACGATTTCACACGTTGTGTTTCCTTGATTCTCTGAAAATGAACTCCAATGCAGCAATTTGGGCACAACTCATTCCGATAATCAATAAGATACCATAAATGGAAAACATCACAATTCTGCGCTCCGTTGAACAAACTGTGTGATGGTTTCTGGTATTTCTAGTCTTGTAGTACTGTACATTGCGTTCTAGAACGTGGAGCTGCCTCTCTATGGTATCTATTGAGTCTTCCAGGGTATCTTGCAAGGGATCGATCTTGGAGTCTCTTAGGTTCCTCTGCGCTTTTCTTACCTTGCGCCTTTCCTTTCGAACATCATCTTGGCGCTCGCATGTGTACTGGATGTCCAGATCTACAATCTTGTCATGTGCTTTACCACCGTAGAAGCAGAGGGAATATTCTCCCTTATGTTGGCCCACAAACGACCATTCTCCTTGACGTTCACCAGACCTCTCAATTATTGGCTTGTTCTTGTCATCCGGGGCATATATTTCGTAGTTCACATCAAAGTCATTGCTCTCTCCCTGTTGCACTGCAAAATAATACGAGATCGAACAGTCGGCATCCGGAGTTAGTGCATATAGACATTCTTTTTCGACCCTTCTTCAGCTGGAATGTCAATGGAGATGCTTTAGCGAAAAACTGCGTCAAGAAAAGCAAGTGAAATAGAAACACACACAAACTAGACATACTGTGATAGCTCTCCAACCCAATCTGCAATGCTCGCCTTCAGGTAGGTAATACAGATAGCAATAGCAACTGGTATCTGCTAGAGAATTCCCACTTCAACTTTCCTTTATTGACAAAGGATGGTGGAAACGCGTTTTCCCAGAAGAACGGAAAATCAGAGACGCGTGGATTCTTCAAATACTTTCCATCCTAACTTGTTGTTGCTTTTGTTGTAGACGAGATGAGCCTGTTGGCAATAGAAGATAGAAGAAGGGAGGACTGTGACGCTAGGCCACAATGCTGGCGGTGAAACTGTACACTTCATTGCTTAGCAATGTGTGTATTTAGACATTTATACATAAATACTTGTCTCTTTTAGCTTAGGAGTTGATATGCAGCCGTAAGGGCAAGAGGAAGGAACAACTTGGAGAACAAGATTTGTGTACAGATATAAATGTTGTATATAGAAGCCGGCTTTTGCGGGTAGTAGCATCAGCCTCTTGAGCCTCAGGTGTGTTGTAAGCATTTGCTCCTAGTTAGCTCGAGAACTGTGTCTTCTTTGCTTTGGGGGCGTCTTCTTGAACGGCATCAATTCAGTGGGCAGAAGAATACCTAGCATTTCCGCCCAAAATTTACACAAGAGCCACCATCGAAAAAGATCCCTTAGTAAGGCTAGCAGGGAACAACACACTGTGGCGAGACTGTAATAGACTTCTGTGCTGCTGCCTACGTTGGTTGGAGGACTAAACACGCAACTTCGGAGTGAAGAAGCCAACCATAATGGCAAGTAAGGTTGAAAAGATCGATAATATACCTGCCGAGATCAGGGAGGAGATGTCCCAGCTGTATCGCGATCTACCAGGCATAGACAAGGAATATAAGCTTATAGATAAAATTGGTGAGGGTACATTCTCATCAGTGTATAAAGCCCAGGATATCACTGGGAAAATAACAAAAAAATTTGCATCCCATTTCTGGAATTATGGTTCGAATTACGTTGCTTTGAAGAAGATATACGTGACTTCGTCGCCACAAAGAATCTATAATGAACTCAATCTTCTATACATAATGACAGGCTCTTCGAGAGTGGCCCCTCTATGCGACGCGAAGAGGGTACGAGATCAAGTCATTGCTGTTCTGCCTTACTATCCTCACGAGGAGTTCAGAACTTTTTATAGAGATCTGCCAATCAAAGGTATAAAGAAGTACACTTGGGAGTTATTAAGAGCACTAAAGTTTGTCCATTCAAAGGGAATCATTCACAGAGATATCAAGCCTACAAATTTCTTATTCAATTTAGAATTGGGACGTGGTGTGCTGGTTGATTTTGGCCTAGCTGAAGTGCAGATGGATTACAAAAGCATGATCGCTAGTCAAAACGATTACGATAATTACGCAAGCACAAACCATGATGGTGGATATTCAATGAGAAATCATGAACAATTTTGTCCATGTATAATGCGTAATCAATACTCGACAAACTCGCATAACCAAACACCCCCCATGGTCACTATTCAAAACGGAAAAGTGGTTCATTTGAATAACGTGAACGGAGTGGATTTAACAAAGGGCTATCCCAAGAACGAAACTCGTAGAATTAAAAGAGCCAATCGAGCAGGGACCCGTGGGTTTCGCGCACCGGAAGTATTGATGAAGTGCGGTGCTCAAACAACAAAGATTGACGTATGGTCCGTTGGTGTTATTCTTTTGAGTCTTTTAGGTAGAAGATTTCCCGATGTTTCAAAGTTTAGACGACGCAGACTCCTTATTAGAACTCTGTACAATATTTTTGGTTGGAAAGAGCTGAGAAAATGCGCGGCTTTGCATGGGTTGGGCTTTGAAGCTAGTGGGCTACTTTGGGATAAACAAAATGGATATCCAAATGGATTGAAGGAATTCGTTTATGAACTGCTCAATAAAGAATGCACAATAGGTACTTTCCCCGAGTATAGTGTCGCTTTTGAAACATTTGGCTTTCTCCAACAAGAATTACACGATAGGATGTCTATTGAACCTCAATTACCTGATTCTAAAGGCGAGCATGGATGCTGTTGATGCATATGAGTTGAAAAAAATACCAAGAAGAAATTTGGTCGGACCACTATTGGTGTTTTCAAGTCCTGGAACAATGCTTCGAGATGGATCCTCAAAAACGTAGCTCAGCGGAAGATTTATTAAAGAATCCATTTTTCAATGAGTTAAATGAAAATGCGTATCTACAGGATGGCGATAGTACCGACGAAGATGACGTAGTCAGTTCAAGTGAGGGAGATTTGCTCGATAAAGATGTCCTATTAATTTCCGAATAGCAAAAATAACAAACTATTGTAGGCTCGAATTAAACTTCATAAGACCATTCCTCTTTCTGAGGAAGTTTTGGTACTTATATATTTGCATAGAAAAAAAGTTAAATAAAATACCATAAAGTAGAGTAGTTAGCATAACTGACTATATTTACTTGATACTGACTAGCGTCAAAAGTACATGTGTTAGGAGGTAACCATGAAAACGTATATGAATGAATGGTAATTCGTTGAAATTTCGATTCTTCTACTTGCTTGTTCAAATCAAAGGATCAGAAGACAAATGGGATCAAGAAGGCCCTTCTTGTATGGTACTTTTTGTTTTTCTTTTGAGCCCATGCATACATTTGGGCTGCTGAAACAGTCAAGAATAAAAACAGCAAATAGATTGAACTTGAAAGACGAAAGTAAACCAAATCCAAGACCAAACTTCGAAAGGTATAGTTAGGAGCGACGAGAAAGATTGAAAATACCTTGGTTTAAGTGGGACACGAACCTTAGGATTTCCATGCTTCTTTTGGTAATCACCCCATAAACGCAATTTGATATGGCAGTATAGGTTCCACAGTTCGGAAACGACGAAAAGACCAATCAATGTACTCAAATCGTCCAACTTCAAAAATGAATAATATCTGAACAACTTAGCGTTGCCAAATGGGAACCCGTAACCAAAGTAACCGAATGAAATGATACCACTCAAAACCCAGTAATGGAAACAATTCTTAAACAAGTTAAAGATTGGCATAGTAGCTAAAGAAAACTGATGTATGAATAAAGTTTCAAACAGTCTCTTACCATAATGTGCTACAATCAGAGAATAAGCGACCCTATTTAAAAAGGGATTATACTCAGAACTACTACTATGCCATCTTTCTACGACCTGTGGGATGGTAGATAGATAATAAAAAGATGGAGTGGACCAAAATTGGGCCCAAATATTCACAGAAGAAGACTAATCTCCATGAGATCTGGGGACCCAAATCCTTGATGAAGAATTCCATTGAATCATTGGCCTCCTCTTGAAAAAAAGTGAATCTGAAATAACAGGAACCTGCTTAGATTCCTTCTTATAGGTCAATCTTATTCTATACTTGCTGATGTTTCTATTGTTTGCAGAGATTCGCTTTAAAACATCATCAAGGGTAGGCTTTCCTGATAGATCGATTTCAGTGTCCTTCAAACCTTTGGAGCGACTCTTGATAGTAGCAGGCATTCTCAAATTGAATTCAGTACTTACCTCGCTTTCAAGCAAACCAGATAGCAACTGAAGGCCCTGATCTACACAATCTTCCAGCCTACTACTTTCTACTGTTCACTTTCCTCCAGGGCCTCTCACCTAAGGAACCTTGTCCCTGACTTTTGCGTATGAAACGATATGGAAATTATATTTTTCATTTTTTTTTTTTCCAAATTTTTTTTCTTTTTCTTGGAAAATTTTTCAAATTGGAAAGCTCATCTCTCTTAAATGTACAATACTTTCTTTCTCTAACTCTTGAAAAAATTTATATACGGTCAAGAAGTTTTCCCTACATCGGTATACTACTGTTACATAAAGTTATTCTCCTAAGAAAACTATTAGATTATCATCCACTCGATATATCTAAGTTACCTATTATTTTTAATAACTTCGATCAAAAACACTCAAATCAATTAAAACAGTAATGTCATTCAGACCAGGTAGTAGAGGTGGTTCCCGTGGCGGTTTCGGGGCGGTGATAGAGGTGGCAGAGGTGGCTCCAGAGGTGGCTTCGGCGGTAGAGGTGGTAGAGGTGGTTCTCGTGGTGGTTTCGGTGGTGACAGAGGCGGCAGAGGTGGCTTCGGTGGTAGAGGTGGTAGAGGTGGTTCCCGTGGTGGTTTCGGTGGTGATAGAGGTGGCAGAGGTGGCTCCAGAGGTGGCTTCGGTGGTAGAGGCGGTAGAGGTGGTGCCCGTGGTGGTGCTGCTGGTGGTGCCAGAGGTGGTGCCAAGGTTGTTATCGAGCCTCACAGACATGCTGGTGTCTACATTGCCAGAGGTAAAGAAGATTTGTTAGTTACCAAGAACATGGCCCCAGGTGAATCTGTTTACGGTGAAAAGAGAGTCTCCGTTGAAGAGCCATCCAAGGAAGATGGTGTTCCACCAACCAAGGTCGAGTACCGTGTTTGGAATCCTTTCAGATCTAAGTTGGCTGCCGGTATCATGGGTGGTTTAGACGAATTGTTCATTACTCCCAGGTAAGAAGGTCCTATATCTAGGTGCTGCTTCCGGTACTTCTGTTTCTCACGTTTCTGATGTCGTTGGCCCAGAAGGTGTTGTCTACGCTGTCGAATTCTCTCACAGACCAGGTAGAGAATTGATCTCCATGGCTAAGAAGAGACCTAACATTATTCCAATTATTGAAGATGCTAGACACCCACAAAAATACAGAATGTTGATTGGTATGGTTGACTGTGTCTTCGCAGATGTTGCCCAACCTGATCAAGCTCGTATTATCGCATTGAACTCTCATATGTTCTTGAAGGACCAAGGTGGTGTTGTTATCTCTATCAAGGCTAACTGTATTGACTCTACTGTGGATGCTGAAACTGTTTTCGCCAGAGAAGTTCAAAAGTTACGTGAAGAACGTATCAAGCCATTAGAACAATTGACTTTGGAACCATACGAAAGAGACCATTGTATCGTCGTTGGTAGATACATGAGAAGTGGTTTGAAGAAATAAGCTGAGTAAAGGAAATTAGTCAAAAAGGTTTCCAGTAGTTTATTCAATTACTACCAAGATTATTGTTTCGTTTATATATATTTCCCCATTCAGTTTCACTTCCTATTTGAAATTTTTGTAACCCTCGACTTTGTAAAATAGATATTACTAAATTCTTTTAGAGAACAAAAGTATTGTACGTACTCACCATAAAAATATAACATGAATTTTTAAGACCATGTTATTGCCTTTTCAGAGCAATCAACTAGAGTAGACGTACGTAGCCGCACTCTTTTTGGGACCTTAAACCCGTTGTTTATCCCAGCGAGTTGGCATAGGTTCAAAAACCTATTCGATGAACAGGCGGAAACACCCTTTTGGAACTTAAAGTTTGACCGTGATTTTGCGTTATATATATATATATATATATTATATATCTATAAAGGGTTTCTTCTCGTTAACGAAGAACAATGGTAAAGAAAACGATTTAATAAACGGCAAGATTATCTTAAGGGAACGTTACCGACACACCAGCGGGGCATCCGAACATCCCATTCATGAGATACATGACGGACATGGATGAAGCCAATAAACTTACCTTAATTAAGTACCGGTAAATCGTTTTGAAATCAGGACATAGGTTGATCCCTGACACAGACAAGTCACTGAAGTCCTCGCTGGCTTTTGAGATTATCTCAAAATGTGCCGGCGTAATTTTCATGTTTAGAACAACTTTGTCCATTTATTAGGTAGCTGTCACTATTACGTATATACTGACTTTCGTATCTTTCTTTTCCTAAAGTAAATTATATCATTATGTACGGTATTTGCGGTATTCACTATTTAACATCAATAAGAGGCAAAATACGACCGAAAGAGCGTTTTGTCAATAGAGAATAGACCGTACTTCCATCGTTTGGGAACAATCTCGTTGGGAATTTTGACTAGCAGTTTTTCAACCCAAGGGTAAAACCTTTAAAAATCTAGTTTAGGAGTTAATATTTTGGATCGCGGAGTGTTTTTAACAATTGGAGTAATACTATGCAGAGTGCTGGTGATGATCGAACAAAGAGTGATCACACTCCTTCGGTCAGCCATCCAGACAACTCGGTTATTTTGATAGATAGTGACAAGGAGGAAGACGCTTCTATCCGTGAGGCAAACTTGCCAGTGAGGTTGTATCCAGACAGAAGAGTAGGGAGACGACGTGATGCTCTGAATAGATTTATTAGATCGGATACAACGGATGCGACTCCGCAGAGGATCGGTACAACATTACGTTCTGATGGTCCCGACACTCAAAATGATATTGACGACGTAACCATAATACGAGAAGTTGGGCGGTTTTTCGGGGACGATGGACCCATTGATCCCTCTGCGCTCTACGTTGATCTAGACCAAGAACCAGGCTCTGAAACAGTAGAAACTCCAAGAATAATACAAGTAAATAACACAAATGGGTATTTAAATGAAAATTCTAACGAGAACAATAACGATAACGATAATGATAACGATGATGGATTGACAATAGTTGAAGAGAGGACGGCACGACCTAGAATAACGCTAAATCTGCCGGGCGGAGAAAGGCTTGAGGTGAACGCAACGCCAAGAGACATACCGACACGGAGGTCATTTGAGTTTCAAGAAGACTTAGCCGCGTCACGTAGGCAGCTTCTAAGAAGAAGTGCAGCACGAGCTCGTAATTTATTTGTGGAACGGTCTGACGAAGATGATGAAAACGATGAAGAATGGACGGAAAATACCAATGACTTGCCTGAAACTATTCAAAGGGCTCGTAGAGAGAGCCATATGCGAATGAGCCGAAGGGTTGCAGAAAGACAGCATAGAATAAGGGCACAACAACAGAGGATGGTTAGTAACGAAAATATGGGTACAGCTATTAGGCTGCAGTCAATTAGAGAGCGGATTCAAGCGTATGTCCCAGATATTCGCAGTGCTTTCCATCATGCAGAATCACTACATGAGTTCAGGTCCATTCTACAAAATGTTGCTCCAGTTACCTTGCAAGAATGTGAGGGAGAGCTAATGGCATTATTTACTGAATTTAGGAACCAACTTTTACAAAACTGGGCAATTGATAGAGTTAGAAACACTCAGGAAGAGGCTTTGAGACTTCACCGGGAAGCATTGGAAGGGCAAGAAAGGGTAGCCAGTGGGGCTCTCCATCATGGGGGCCATATCGTGAATCAATTTCGAGCTATCTAAACTTCAATGGTGAGGATGGCTTCTTAACTCGTCTGTGGGGTGGTCCGGTACTAAATGAAGCTGATGAAGAGCGCCACACTCAAAACATTATCGATATGATTCAAGAAAGAGAAGAACGAGAACGAGACGTGGTTATGAAAAACTTAATGAACAAAACCAAAGCCCAGCAGGATGAATTTGAAGAAAGAGCAGCGAACTTGCCTGAGGGATATAGCGCTTCATTTGACACTACACCAAAAATGAAACTAGATATCATGAAGAATGGGAAGGAAGAAACTATCACTGTTTTAGACGATGATCTGGCCAAAACCCTCGAGGATGTTTCTGTATGCTGTTTATGTGGTGTGGAATTGGGTGTAGGAATACCGGATGATTTCGTTGGGATGAGCCAAAAAGACCGTGGCATTTCATTTGAAGGGTTAGTATCGAGATACAAATTCCATTGCCCCTATCAAACTCTAGCGAGACCCTCAGTATTGGATAGAGATTTATCAAAGCGAACATTTGTAGCATCCTGTGGTCATACATATTGCGGCAGGTGTTATGCCAGAATTGACAATGCAAAGAAGAAATCCAAATCCCCCAAAAGAAATTGGCCGAGCTGAAAGGTTCAGCTCATCCTGATAACTATGGGCCCAAATTATGCCCCGCGGATTCGTGCAAGAAGCTGATTCGTTCAAGAGGAAGATTAAAGGAGGTTTACTTTTAATGATCAGTACTCATAAATGCATTTCCACGATCACTTTTCATTCTATTCTTGGGATTTATTTTTTTTTTCTTTTCCTTCTTTTGCATGGAGGGGCTTTCATACTCAAACAAGCATTTTCGGATTATTAATTATATTATTTATTTGCATAAACGTTTTAATCACGCTCATTTACGTAAAATTTAAAGATCAGAAGTACAGTCGTGGCGCATTCATAAAATGGTGTGATATGAAGGCTTTGTTTCAAAATCTGCATGTAGCCTAAATCAACATATCTAAGGTACAGCACAAACACAGCCCTGCTAAACAGCCCGTTAAACAATCCTGGTTACCACTACTAGCCGGCTGTTGTTGAATATAGATCGGCTGTTGTGGGTTCTGTGGTGTTGGTAGTATTGGGGTTGTTGCTGTTGATAGTATTGGGGTTGCTGTTGATAGTACTGCTGCTGTTGCTGAGGCGGATAATATTGTTGGGTTTGGGAGCAAACCCTCTGGGACCAGACTCGTAACCTGGTGGTGGAGCAGTTGGGTGAGAATACTGATTAAATATGGGTGCAGGGTGAATACAAGGACATGTTAGTAAAATGTGATTTGTGAAAAGTGAAATTGGCAAAAATTAACGTACAGATTGTTTGTATGCAGAATTTCCGTAGTAGTCTTGGGCAGACATGACTTGAGTGTTTATTTAGTTTTTGGAATTTTTATACGTTTGGCCCCGATATTCTTCATGATTTACCTAAGAAATACTTTGTTTATATTTCGAATTTCCCGATGCCGTTAACTGTATCGTTTATTACGAGTGTATCAGCCCACTTACCAAGAGACACCGCACTAGTAGCGGACGCTTTGAAGGTTTTTATTCCGTGTATTCAAGTTTATTATACACACTAGGCTGGGCGTGAAATCGCTTCTTCCTCCCTTCCTGTAAAAATCGACGTGGCCAATGTGTGTTACTTTAGTGTTTTCTCTTTGCAATCGTTAGCACCAAATAGTGACCGCTCTTCCCTTATGATTGTTTAAGTAGAGCTTATCCATCCGCCCTTGGTTAAGCAAATGGAAGATCCCTCACCTGCAAAGCCTGGAAGAAACAATGATGGCAATCGTTTTCAGAAGCAGCTTTTACAGGCGATGAGTGAATGTTGCGTCTCCATTGCAACTGTCGCCTCCTTCCCTTTTCTCCTTGAACTGGCGGCCCTCCCAGAAACAGCTCCGTAACTGGTGGCACAAACCATCAGCATTTACCATGGTGCTTAACGTCGAGAGCTTTCTAAATTAAGAACACAGCACACATTAAGACTATATTAATTGCTTGCAGTGGAGTGGCTGTTCCAATAAAAAACGCGCATAACGCGTCTCGCGGTGCCTGAGGCGGAGCATTTCACGAGATTTGCAAATTCGTCTTCAGGGAATCGTTAATCTTTAATGAACTTTGGATCAGATTAGAACGAAGTAGATGGAGAAGTTGAATCAGAAGAGTTCGTTGTCAAGTGGAAGCAACTGCATCATGATACTTTCCAATAAGAGAAATGCTAGAATTTTAAGCATAACGATGCTACTATTGTTATTAGTTTTCTTTATAGCACAGAATGCGAACTTTCTGGCAATAGAGACAAAGGAGGAGGAGAAACCCCCACAGTTACTTGATATTGATAAAAACAGCATATCTGGTAGATCGTCGAGGAGAATTGCTAGTGTGCCGACTTCTACCACGAATAAGGGGAACTCTGAAGTAGATGAAGAGATTAACGAAATAAAGCAGAAAGTAGGACTCCAGCAGCCCATAGCTTCGGCGGACGATAGTTTGTCTGCTATCAAGAGTGATAAAGGGACGGGAACAGGTAAAGGATTCAATGTGCAACAGGAATACTCGCTCATGTTGGATTTGGCACCGGTCATAATATTCAGTAAGAGCACCTGTTCATATAGTAAAGGTTTAAAAGAACTGCTTGAAAGTGAATATCAATTTGTACCGAACTATTACATCATAGAACTTGACAAACATGCGCATGGTGAAGAGCTCCGAGAATACATCAAGTCCACAACGGGTAGGGGAACGGTTCCGAACCTTTTGATCAATGGAGTATCAAGAGGAGGCAGTGAAGAGATCAAAAGACTGCACTCCCAAGGTAAACTGCTAAGTTCACTGCAAGAGTGGAGTGGTGGAAAATTCACTGTCGAGCAACGTGAAAAGCCTTCAAACAATTGAAGAATTATGGAGTCAACAAAAAACTATCAAATCATAGTTATGAAAGAAAAAAAGCGTGCTTTCTTATGCTCGGGGCACTCTGCAAGCGTGGTAAAAGTAAAACTGCCATTAAAGAAAGCACTTCTATGCCTGGCGCATTTTCGAAAAGCAAGAAAAAGGGCTCCTTTATATAGCATAAAACTAAGAGCCTTCATAAACATACATAATAACTTTATGGTTGCAATATTTCAGGCAATAAATGCCTCTTTATTGATTTTCATTTACTACACGTAGTTCACTGTCACGACTGTACACAGGTTTTTTCTGCATGTTGATGTAAAAAATAAACTTGCGATGTGCGCGTTTCAAAGTAGCCCCAGCCCGACTTGTATCTTTTCCGTTTATATGACAAATAAATGATTGCACAATCATTTAGGCGAATATATTATACTAAGAATAATTAGGCAAGGAAAGTGTCTATATTGAAATATACAACTATGAAAGTCAAAATAAATCAAGTGCACAGCGTGTTTGCTTGGTCATGGCACATTCCTCGTATCTCTGATGAAAATGAGACTAATGAGGTTACAAATGAAAATGATGACGATGAAGATGTTTGTGGTATATGCCGTGCCAGTTACAACGGTACATGCCCAAGCTGTAAATTTCCAGGCGACCAGTGTCCTTTAGTGATTGGGAGTATGCCACCACAACTTCCATGACCATTGTATATACCGATGGCTAGACACTTCCAATTCTAAAGGGCTGTGCCCGATGTGTAGGCAGGTGTTCCAGCTACAAAAGGGTTTAGCGATCAACGATGCGCATATTAGAAAATTTGTTGAAGTAGTTTCAAGAAGAAGAGAGGAGATGATAGAAGAGGGCGTTGCTGAAGATTTTGTGGACTTCGATGAACCGATACGGCAAAATACAGATAGCGCAATAGACAGACAACAAGTTGATACTGTCCTGGATGAAGACTTTTTGTTACGGTAAAGTGAACTAGCTCTTGAATCTAGGTGCTCGTCCCCGCGTCCTTTCTTTGCTAAAAGTTATTAGCGTTGTTTGTATATAAATGGAAATATAATGTTGATTATCTTGTTATGTTGCAACCGACGGAAGGAATGCTACAACATCGTCGTTCCTTTAATCGGTGGACGAATTTATCATATAATTACTCACGCTCGTGTGAACTTGAAACTCAAATCAAGCCTAAAAAAAAAAGGAACCGGTTAGAGATGAAATTATTCTAATCATAGTTAGCGATTCAAGATTCTATGTTTCTATAGAAAAATATAGATGCTTCCAGTCGGATTTGAACCGACGATCTCCACATTACTAGTGTGGCGCCTTACCAACTTGGCCATAGAAGCTTTATAAGTGATTGAAACTCGATATGCAATCATTCTATGTACCCAAAAATTTAAACTAAATCGGGTATGCTGAAGTACAGGCCAATTACTTGAATTTGTTGGAACAGGCCAATTACTTGAATTTGTTGGGATCAATCTTGTATATTGATGTATGTGGAATTGAACTTTTTCTAACCTTATCCAATTCCTTTTTATACTTCTCACCCATTTTTTTATGAATGATTTTAACGTTAAATCCACTGTGCCAACTTTTTTGTTATAGATCAAATCCACCCCTAAGATGTCTGTATCCAATATATCATTTATTAGAGTACCGGTGATTTTTAGCTCAAAGGTATTTTCTAAATTGTTTATGAAATCATCTAATCTTTGTTCATCACTTGCTGCAATCACACAGTCATCAACATAAACTGCGATCATGAGTTTTTTATCCTTGCATTGATATAGTCCTGGAGTATAAGTGTTATCTTTTAATCCAATACTGTTTAAATATCGTCTAAGATGGTCGTTCCATTCTTTAGGACTCTGCTTAAGCCCATATAGTGCTTTATTTAGTTTAACAACACATCTCCTGTCATGTGGGTGTGGAATGTATATGTCTTCTTCTAATTTCGCATATAGGAACGCATGATTAATATCTAATGTTTTCATGAACATGTTTCTATTGTTTGCAATCATCAGAAATATTTTAATGTGATTATGGTTCAGTGATTCTGTTCCAATAACATTATACGTGTCTGGTGTCTGGATATCACCTCTACAAACAATTCTTGCTTTATAAATACCATTTCTCTTCTTTGAGAATATTGTATTTGTCGGAATTATTAAATTACTAGGAACATCAGATCTGTTGTATTTGACATCTACGTCGAATACATTCATATCCTTGAGATTTTGTAATTCTTTTCTGTATGCCTCTTTATAAGCATGTTTTTCTTTGAGATCAACATTTCTTGAAATAGCTTCATTGTAGTAGATGGTTTTTATTCTCGGTGCAGAACTTGTTTCTGTGTTATCCGGAAGTAGTTTGATTATGTTTTTTCTTTGACGTTTATTGTCTCTTTTAGCTGTGTCATTAAAGGAAGTCTTGTTTTCAATAGGTCTCTTCCTTTTCTTATTAAGAGAATTGAACGCTTTATTTAAGAATCCAGCTTTGTTTGCTGCTGGGTTTTCTATTTCAATTGGTTCATCTGTTATCGCTGATGATTCTAGTGCAGCATCCTGTTTTTCGGCTTTGTTACTATCTACCAATTGTACTAACTCTTCATTATTACCTTTCGGTGAGATACTTGTATCAGAGTTGTTTTTACTTTTTTTCCTTGTTTGGTTTATCATATGTTTGGTCAGTATTGTCCATAACGTTTACAACCAGGGGCAGGTGATGACTTTCTTTGTCAGTTGAATAGTCATCATTTTGAGTATCATTGTCACTTGATGATGTGACAATTGATTCAGGTTGAAACTCTACGCCTTGTGAGGTTTCATTATCTGAATTTTGAGACTCCACATCTTTTTCAATTTTCATGTGTTCAGGTAATACTTCTGGATCACTAACTTTTTCGAATAATTCTTGCTGTGATTGTAAATCTTTATCATCTGTTAAATTATCCTTTTGCTTGCAATCGTAACTGAGTCATTTTTAGAATCATGAAGGCTACAATCACTGTCGTCATCTGATAACTCTTTGTAGTTTATTTCATTTCCACTGATATTCTTTTGCATTCTGCTAGCAATATTATCCTCATTATTGATGTTTATAGTTTTCTGGCTTCCAACAAGGTTTTCTTGTATTGCCGTAGGAATTCTATAAACATTTTCTTCGTAAACATCCTCATCAGTATTACTTGGTTTATTTATTTCGTTTGTTTCACTTTCAGTAGTGATATTTTCTTTCGATTGAAGTTCTGAATCTACATCCATGTTTGTTACATGATCGTATTCATCTTCGTCAGATTCTTCTATGTTAGAGAAAACGTAGTCTAAATTACCTTCTAGATTATCACTAGGAGATGGATATTTAGAATTAGCTTCGATTTGGGCTAGTTCTTCTGTGGTGAACAAGTCTGTAAGTAGTGTAACTTGTTTATGATCATCTTCGTAATCTTCCAGTGAATCATACAACCTTGAAACAGCATCTATGTTTTCTGCTTCATTGAAAGTATCTGATCTGCTTTGATCATCTAGGTATATGTTCTGTGTGTTCCTTAATATTGGATCCACAGCATAGTCTGGAATTGTGTAATTATCGGAAGTGACAATTTTTTTAATAGATGGTACAAAAAATTTGTATCCGTGACTATTAGGGTCTTTGCATAATATTATAGCACTAAGTCCTGATGGTTTTAGTTTGTTGTGATTATGATTCCAAATTATTCCTTGTTCTCCAAATGGTAAGAAGGACATGAATCTCACTTTAACAGGTTGACTAGATATCGCCTTTAGCGGCAGTTGACCTGTGGTTTTGTTTTCTAAACAATTGCGTACATTGGTAGCAGATATTACTGCGTATTCCCAAAATTTAATACGTAAGTTACTATGTTTTAACAAAGTTGTTGCATCAGTAACGATGGTTCTGATGTATCTTTCTGCTCTTCCGTTGGCAGCATGATCTTGTGTAGCGGAAAATATATGATGAATTCCTTTTGAAACAAAATATTTTGCGATTTGATCATTTGTAAATTCAGTTCCTTGATCTGAATTGATTTCTCTGACTTTTCTGTCGAATTGAGTTTCCACATACTGAATATTCTTCTTGATCTGTGCCAAGATAGTTTCAGCATTTTTATTAAAATGTGTGGAGGTGATACAATATCTTGTATTGTTATCAACCATAATAAGCATGTATCTTTTTGTATCCAAGTTCGAGTTTGATACTGGACCAAAGATATCCATGCACCACGATGAACCAGGTTCGTGATCGATACTGTGTTCATTCATGGATCCAGCATAATGGTTCCTTCTCGTGGCTTTTGAAACTTTACAAGTTTCACACCAAAATTCATTTGGTTCTTTAATTAAGTCAATACTTTCTTCGTAATGACTATGTTTAATAGAGTTTTCAATTTGTTGAACTCCTGTATGTCCCATTCGTTTATGAGCATCTTTTAAGCTTATAATTTTGGGCTTCAGTCTAATTTTTTTAGAAGAAGTAGGTTGTATCGCATTGATTTTATAACCATATGCAGGATGATCAATTAAGTCATCCATTCTTACGTGAATAATTCCATCTTTTACATGAGTTTTAATGTTCATGTCCTTGTTTTCCAAGGTGGAGTAGTTTTGGTTTAATACGAGATCGGTTTCTTTGGCTAAATCATATCCACTGATAATGGTAGTTTTTTCTTCAGGAACATAATGAGTTAATAAGTAATCATCATTTGTGTTACTTTTTATTTTAATGTATCCTGATCCTTTAACAGGAACTGAGTTATCTTTCCCAATACCGAAGAATTTTACTTTTTCTTTGTTGTCCTCGTACTCGTGTAATAAATTCTTATTATTCGTAATATTGACGCCTGAACCGGTATCAATAATTACTAGAGTTTTGTTTGAACCCTTTTTGTTCTTCTTCTTTTGTCTTTTCAAAAGTTCTGAATGGTTTTGTGCCAGTCTTTGTGTATTCTTTTTGGTTTGAGCCTTGTGAATAATTACCTTTTGAGTAGCTGGATGTAGTAGGCCTAAGTTCTCTGTTTACTTTCTTTCTACAGTTCACAGAGCTGTGTAATTCCGATTTACAGTACTTACAATTTCTTTCTGTATAATGAGAGTCAGGTGGACTCAAGTCCATTACTGTTTCAATTACGATGTTAATCAGAATTTCTTCAGTTTTTTCATTTTCACTAATTGAGTACATGTGTAAACGTTGTTTAACCGGATTTCTCACAGATTCATGTAAGGTTCCAAGAATAGCCTCTTCTAAAATGTGTGTAAGATTTGGACAATCTTGACAACACTTTGAAAGAATCCATTTTTCCATTAATATTAACTTTTGAAGTTCATTTATCAATAATTCAGTATTCTTACAAGTTGTATCCACCAACACTTTTTCCCAAGCCTTTAACCTTCTATCTCTGCCAAAAAAACGAGTGTATTTTTTCTTTAATTCACTAATGATTCTAAAGATGTCAACTGTATTAATGTTCATTATATCAGGACTTTCATCAAAACCTTCTTTGATAATCTTACATAAGATTTCGTTTTCACGGGGATCGATGTTTTGTATTTGTTGATCAAAAACATTATCGAATTCATATTTTTCAATGAATTGCTGAAAGTTGTTCAAAAAAACAGGAATATCTCCAATTTTATTCATCTTATACTTGAATATCCAATCCTTAGGATAATATTTATTATTTTTTGAGGTAATTGTGTCGAATAAGTAATATGTTCCAGTGGAATCATTTCTTTTATGTAACTTCTTAACATCTTTATTGAATTCAATCAATTCTAACTTTTCTTGTAACCCAAGAATTATATTATTAGTTTTTTCAATTTTTTCATCGACTTCAATTAACTGGTCGAGATTTGAAATATCATCATCCTCTTCAGCCTCATTTGCAATTTTATTCTTTTTAGTGGTTAATTTGTTTAAGAATCTTTCATACATTTTTAAATCAATTTGAGTTTGAATCCTTTGTTTGTTTTTAACGGAAGTATCAAAACTTAAGTTTTGAAATTTGACTTTTGATTGAACCTGCGTAGATATGTTGTCGTCAATAACATATCTTGTCTCATCCCTCACTGGGGTCGCCATGTTGATAATTAGTAAGTTTAGTAGGTAGTAATAATTAAGAATAAGCAGTTCTTTCTTATTATATAAGAGAGGTATATAAAACGCACGCTGATTGGTTATATATAACCTAATGGTTCAAATATGGTTTAAGCATTATTAATGAGTTATCAGTTATAACTCATCTGCTTATATACTAATTCCTGACCAATTAATAGATCTTTATCTTATCTTCACTAATTACCAGATTATTTATTCGTTTACATTCCTTTCTCATATCGTATACGAATAAATAGATAAATTGTTTTTGAGTTTGTTTACTCCAATTTATACGAATAAGTGTACATCCGTAGTCACATATTCCAACAAAGATATGACTACTTTACGCAATAGTTAGCCACTCATATATATATATTTTTACCGTGAATTTTTTAACAATAAATCAAGACTACTTACCAAGTGCCCCAGCCTACGCTCGATTCCGAAATTTGGATGCTATGACCTCAAAAAGGTTTCATTATGACTTTTACTGTTTAGCCGAAAAAATGAATCTCGTTAATTGGAATTTTATGGATTGGCGGTTATACGTCGCGTCAGAAAACACATCTACCACACAAATAAAGGAGAATAAATGAAAAGGGATGAATTTATGTGAGGTAAATATGTCTCGGCATCTTTTTGAAGTTAAAAAGAAAATAGAATCGACCTGATATTGAGTGTACAGTATAAGCTGAAATTAGAAATCAGACAACTATCAAGCAGAAAAAAAAGGTGTAGCAACTTTGTATGATGCTCCAAGCAACCCACAGACATCCATAAAATGTAAATGGTGATCATATTTCTCTTTGTTTCGTGACAAATCGAATAGCAGAACTATCCCGACTCTCATCGGTAATAGTTTGCGACGTATGAAAGAATTGAGACTTAAAATCTCTATATATCTCTTGAGAATTGCTATTTTTGGCAAAACCACAAGGGCGATTTCTTTTGAGCTCACTTAGATCGTCGTGTTTATTTGGTAAGCTATAATCTATGAACTCTTCTGAATGGCCCGTGTATAACATAATTGTTGAGCCGAACTCGGGAGAGGCGACTCTCCATCAGGTTTCAGAGTTAGCGGCAGGAGCAGATACAGTTGAAGTCATTGTGACTATTTTGGAGAGATACAGACTCCTTCTTTATTCTTAGTATGATCATCATGATATCATTTTTCCTTGGAATCATAACCTTTGGATTTATAGGGATATACACATAGCGTAACTCTCGCAACCACAAAAACAATGCAAGACCCTTATTGCTCCAGTAACTCTTCTATTGAATGTAATTACGTGTCACTTGATGAAATCAGTGTTAGCATAAAAGATAACGGGAAACTGGCACTCATTTTCTGCTGAAAGAGTGTAACAAGCAAGAGGAAAGCCATCTGCAAATAACCGCCGATGTCAGAAATGGCTTCATTAAGGAAGTATTACAATGTGAAAAAATTGATTTGACCGAACCCTCTATATTTGGTACCAGGACGTCGTTATTGAAAAACAAGACCGTATGCTTACTTTATAATATATATATATACATATTATATTATAAACCATCTAAAACACTGTATAATTCTGGAATCAAGTCATCCTGAAAGAGAGCGTCAAGTTCAGGATCGCCAGTAGTCAAATTTGAAGACAATGAGATTGAATGAAGCAATAGGCCCAACGAATCTATGTTATTGTCGAGCACTTGTTCGATTTCTTCTTCAGATTTGTTTTCCTTGTCTTCAATGGGGGAACAATGATATTTACCAATGTACGAGATAACTAAAAGTGTCTGGAAAATAATAGGAATGTGCATTATGAAGAGTGCGAAATGCTTCCTTAGGTCGTGAGAGTATCAAAAACAATTTTCCTTGTACTGTAATTATTGATAGTCCCAATATATTTACGTTTTGTGAAGTTATTTGTAAGGATGCCTTCGGGGCCTTTTCGGCTTTCCTTTTGGCGGTTGTTCAGTTTAACCTCCTCACCTGTGAAAAATAAATTGTGTGCGTTCTACAAGTTTAGCCGCCGAAGCGTTTAATTCGAAGAGAAAATTAGCACTGTCGCAAGCGCAAAACATAGAGAGGGAGAGTTGTATATGTTAATCCTTTCTTCACTTTGGCTATTTTCATCTTTAAATGATAAAATCATCAGTTCTTAATTCTAATAACATGAATCTACATGCCTCAGGCGTAGCTAAGTAGTAACGATTAAGCAATAGCAATTCACTTCTTAGAATATATAAGAGAGCGTTGGAACCATATTCAACTATCGTCCATCTATTACTATTATTCAAAAGATGACTTAAATTACAAGACCAGCAAGATAAGATTAAAACTGTCATCGAAGTTAATGGAAGCTGAAGCGCAAAGATTGATATTGTAATAGAATCAATGAATGATAACAAATACAAAGAGGAACTGAACCATCTGTAGTATCATGCAAAATGGCAGATTCCTTTTTGTGGATTCCTGAATCCATGAGGAGAAATCTCTAGTATAATCTACATACGTAATATTATAACATTAAAAAATAATGGAATCCCAAAATTCATCATACAATTTTACACGTCATGAGAGAAGTATATAAAACACACGCTGATTGGTTATATGAGGCCCGATGGTTCAAACAGAATTCAGAACATTTATGATAGGTTATCAGGTATTACACATCTCTTTATATGTTAATTGTTGGTCAATTAACAGATCATTAACGGTATCTTAACTGTTGGAATAGCTGCATTCAGACAGACATTAATTCATATGGGATAAAAATCTGAAACAAGAATACTAGTAATAATATATTACTACTATTTATAAACATTGTTTCATCATGATACAACTTACCAAATCTGGTAATTGTTGAAGATAAGATTAAAGATCTATTAATTGATCAAGAATTAGTATATAAGCAGATGAGTTATATCTGATAACTCATTAATAATGCCTAAACCATATCTGAACCATTAAGTTACATATAACCAATCAGCGTGCGTTTTATATACCTCTCTTATATAATAAGAAAGAACTGCTTATTCTTAATTATTACTACCTACTAAACTTACTAATTATCAACATTAACTAATTACCAGATTTTGTTATCAGTACCATAACTCTATATTTGTGGTAGTTGTAAATCAATTATCTTTGTTTCAAATCTATATCACAGATGGTAGATGTGTACACAATCCACAGATACCGTATGTAATATAAGTCATTTTGCTATATTCCTGTTTGTATTTAAACATATTACAAGGCAACTTGGCCGAGTGGTTAAGGCGAAAGATTAGAAATCTTTTGGGCTCTGCCCGCGCAGGTTCAAATCCTGCAGTTGTCGTTATTTTTTTGTTTTTTACACCAATTTGTTCTTGACACCACGGGTAACCATTGATCCATCATTTTCCCCGGTGGCAAAATGTACCAGCTTTTTGCAGTAAGAGTTCCATGTCAATAGAAATAAAGTATATCATACATTAACACGGAGAGCCAAGCAAAGACTAAAGGAGCCAGTGTGAATAGCAGAATATAAAATGGGTCAAGGTGTATCATCAGGACAAGACAAAAAGAAAAAGAAGGGTTCCAATCAAAAGCCCAAATATGAACCTCCTGTTCAATCGAAATTTGGTCGTAAAAAAAGAAAAGGAGGTCCAGCTACAGCTGAGAAATTACCCAACATATATCCAAGTACTCGTTGTAAATTAAAGCTTCTAAGGATGGAACGAATTAAGGACCATTTGTTATTAGAAGAAGAATTCGTCTCTAACTCTGAAATTTTGAAACCGTTTGAGAAAAAGCAAGAGGAGGAAAAGAAGCAATTGGAAGAAATACGTGGGAACCCATTGAGCATTGGGACCCTAGAAGAAATTATAGACGATGATCATGCGATAGTAACAAGCCCAACCATGCCAGATTATTACGTATCTATCTTATCCTTTGTTGACAAAGAATTACTAGAGCCTGGGTGTTCTGTACTGTTACATCATAAAACCATGTCCATTGTAGGTGTTTTACAAGACGATGCTGATCCAATGGTTTCGGTGATGAAAATGGATAAGTCACCAACAGAATCGTACAGTGATATCGGTGGTTTAGAAGCTCAAATTCAAGAAATAAAGGAATCCGTGGAATTACCATTAACACACCCAGAGTTATACGAAGAGATGGGTATTAAACCTCCTAAGGGTGTGATTCTTTATGGTGCTCCAGGTACTGGTAAAACATTGCTAGCAAAAGCTGTTGCAAATCAGACATCGGCAACATTCTTAAGAATTGTTGGTTCTGAGTTGATCCAAAAATATTTAGGAGATGGACCTAGGTTATGTAGGCAAATTTTCAAGGTAGCCGGTGAAAACGCTCCAAGTATTGTCTTCATTGATGAAATTGATGCCATTGGTACTAAGAGATACGATTCGAACAGCGGTGGTGAAAAAGAAATCCAGAGAACCATGTTGGAATTGTTGAATCAGTTGGATGGGTTTGACGATAGAGGTGATGTAAAGGTCATTATGGCTACTAATAAGATTGAGACACTAGATCCAGCATTGATCAGACCTGGTAGAATCGATCGTAAGATTCTATTTGAAAATCCTGATCTAAGTACTAAGAGGAAGATTCTAGGGATTCATACTTCGAAGATGAATCTGAGTGAGGATGTTAATCTTGAAACATTGGTAACGACAAAGGACGATTTATCAGGTGCAGATATTCAAGCTATGTGTACGGAAGCAGGTTTATTAGCTCTTAGAGAAAGAAGAATGCAAGTCACTGCAGAGGATTTCAAACAAGCTAAGGAAAGAGTCATGAAGAATAAGGTTGAAGAGAATCTTGAAGGTTTATACTTGTGATGCACATATACACTGCTTCTATATTAGATTTACATATATATAGATCACATTTCAAAACTACAAATTACATCATAAACACTTCTTGTCACGTGTAAAATCTGTTCCAAAAAAAATGACATACGTAGGTAAGATGTCGGCTGGGTCTTCGCGAGTTCTTCCCGCAAAGGAAAGAAAAAAAGAAACCAGTTAGAAACGCCAAGTGGAAATTTGATCCTATCTTTAACATACTCTGCGCTAAAAATACCAGGTGTATATTTGCAAAGTGAAGTATCGTAAAGGACATTTATTTGTTTTATTAGGGTATTTTTGTTTGTAATTCAATCTTTTGACTGATATAGTTTTACTTCAAGATTTCGTCCAAGATCACAAGCTATTTTTAAACAGCAGAGTCAACAACGTAACAGATTTTTAGTTGTTGAAGCTACTGAAACTCACTCATTTCCAGCGTTGTTGGCATTGAACTGGACTTTCAGCAGTGAAATTGATTAAAGGCTGACCAAATTTTCATTATTTACTTAATTTACGGGATCTGGGACATCTCTACTTTTCCCCACACGTTACAAGCACTGCATTCATCCTTTAAAATCCGCTAATAATGAGCAACGAATCTGAAACTTTAGAAGGGCCGGAAACACCCTATGATATAAGTTATAGAGTTGGTGTAGCGGAAAATAAAAACTCAAAGTTCCGTAGAACGATGGAAGATGTTCATACATACGTTAAAAATTTCGCGTCAAGATTAGATTGGGGTTATTTTGCAGTATTCGACGGGCACGCAGGTATTCAAGCCTCAAAATGGTGTGGTAAGCATCTTCATACAATTATAGAACAAAACATTCTAGCCGATGAGGCGCGAGATGTTAGGGATGTATTGAATGATTCATTCCTTACCATTGATAAAGAAATTAATACTAAGCTTTTTAGGAAATAGTGGCTGTACCGCTGCGGTTTGTGTAATACGCTGGGAGTTGCCCGATGCAGCCTCTAAAGATTCAATGGATTTAACTCAGCATCAAAGAAAGTTATATACAGCAAATGTAGGCGATTCTCGAATAGTACTATTTAGAAATGGGAACAGCATAAGACTGACGTATGATCACAAGGCATCTGACTCCTTGGAAATGCAAAGAGTTGAACAGGCAGGTGGACTAATAATGAAAAGTCGTGTAAATGGTATGCTAGCAGTAACGAGATCATTAGGCGATAAATTTTTCGATACTTTAGTGGTAGGAAGCCCATTCACAACCAGTGTGGAAATAACTTCTGAGGATAAATTTCTAATTTTAGCATGCGATGGATTATGGGATGTTATTGATGATCAAGATGCATGTGAACTAATTAAGGACATTGATGAGCCTAACGAAGCTGCAAAAGTTTTGGTTAGATATGCTTTGGAGAATGGGACAACAGATAATGTGACAGTAATGGTTGTCTTCCTCTAAAGATTCTTTTGCCACAGAAAATAAAAAAACTGGTGCGCATAGATAGAGGAATATTCAATGATTATATATATGTGTATGCATATGTACAGCCTATCGAATCTACTTGCGTGCACCCCTTCTATATGATAACCAAGGTTTTGGCATTGTAACATTATTTTTTTCCATTCGGTATAAGCTAATCAAAGAAGGAGGAAGAAGTATGATCATCAATCAAGAACATATATGTTCCCTTTATATTGTCATAGATACCTGCAAAAATGAATATGTAGGATGATCTATGATACAGTAAATAACAATTAGAATAAAGCTATATACTGAAGCCACTAAGGTCCAATTCGCCATTATCCCCTGTCGTTGACCAGTCAATATTTAAGTCGTTGAAATCATTCAATGTCAAATATTCATCACTGTTGTCAGCTGGAGGGGGTTATCTCCAGTACTGGGGACGTTTGTTGTCTGTAAGTCATTACTGACTATGTTGTTTCCACTGTTATTGATGTTATTGTTCTCATTGCTGTTGTTGTTATCGTTGTCATTGTTGTTGTTGTTGTTGTTGTTGGTGTTGTTGTTGTTGTTGTTGTTGTTGGTGTTGTTGTTGTTATTGTTGTTGTTGGTGGTGGTGGTGGTGGTGGTGTTGCGTTAACGGTATTATTATTGTTGCTATTGCTACTAGTATTCGTACTCATATCGTTATTAACAGAGGGTGTATTCATATCATTGTTGGTACTAGCTAGTTTATTATCGTCAAGACCCTTCGTACTATCCGCTGGTGCATTGAAGGCTGTTGAGTCGAAAGCGGTATTATCGAGGCCTGAAAACATCGAAATATCCATGGAATTCAAATCATTAAACATTGCATCCGAAGGCTGCCCTTGCTGACCTTGACTTTGAGGAACGGCTACAGGGGAGAAATTAGTGCCATTTGTAGCAGCGCTATTTGTGTTTTCAATTTGTATTTGGTTAGTGGGTTGGAGAGATCCAATTTCTTGATTGTTCGGCCTCCTATCGTCGGTACCTGCTATGCTTGAAGGCGCTGCTGTGATAAAATCAAGGCCAAGACCGTTAGGCTCCTTTGGATTCTGCTGTTGCTGCTGCTGTTGTTGTTGTTGTTGTTGTTGTTGGGAGGCTTCTTCTAGTTCATGACGTTTCTTCAATTCTTCTTGTTCTTTAAGTTTTCTCAAATTTTCCTCTTCCGCCTTTCTCATTTCGGCTTCTACCCTTTCCTTCTCCTTCTCTTTGCCTAGTGCAGTGAGAGTTTTTACGTATGAAGAGCTCTGGTTTAAAGAAGTCTCTAAATCATCCAGGATCCCGTGAAATAATTTGACTTTTTCTTTTAATAATTTTTGCTGAGACTGACTAAAACCATTAGCAAGGTAAGAGTCCAACTGTACGTTTTTCAACTGCTGTTGCATCATCATTTCTGCTCCAACTTTCAAGATATCATCGAAACAAACGGTAAGCTTGTTCTTATATGTCGTTGTCTTTGCACTTTTTCCTTGTTCTAATGAACTAGCTATGTGAACGGATGGAGCTGGAGTATTTTGCACTACCATTGCTTTATATTGTTTCTTTTACGGAGTGAGGTCTAGCTTTAAGCTTGTTGATATGGCAAGTATTGAGATTCTGCTGAACTTTCTAACATTTCTTATCCCGCTTTGAAATTTCTTATTGTCATTGAATCATCTAGCCGTCCTCCATTTTGAGCGGGTAACGGCCCAATTACACTACTGAGGCGCTAATTCCCTATAGTGGATAGCAATCAACGCAAGATCTGAACATCAAGTTAAATGTCTCACGATGTAGTGTGTGACAGTCTGACGGGTTCAATCACCATCGTACAGCCCATTCGCCTTCATCACTGCATCTACACGAAAGGCACCCCGCATGTGACAAGCATCCGGTAACTGGGCTTTGAACTTTGTCCCGTAGATAGCTGGTAACACTTAAAGTGCGACTAGTAGATGTAACTACTGCTGTCACGATGACCATGAAGTTAATAACTTACTGGTAGTACATCGTTTGTATGGCACATATCGTGCTTGCTTAGATCTCATCGCCTTTGACGAATGCAGATGCCCCGGCCAATCAAAGCGCATTTTGAGGCCGTCTAGGAAGGGGCCGCCTCATCAATGATGAAGTCCAAGTCAATTTAAACAGTAGGACTCAATTAAGTACTGTATACTTTCACTATTAAAACAAATTAAAGTTCGGCTGTGAAGGTTCAAGTGTAGGCATAAAGATAAAGAAATGTTGCGTTCGATTGTTGGCAAAAGCACCTTAAGGTCATTGAATTTCGTTGCTAAGCGTACATATGCTGAAGCTGCCGCTGCAACATCAAGTTTGAAATTGCAATTTGCGTTACCACACGAAACCTTATACAGCGGCTCTGAAGTGACTCAAGTAAATCTGCCTGCTAAATCAGGACGTATTGGTGTTTTGGCCAACCATGTTCCTACTGTTGAACAGTTGCAACCAGGTATCGTTGAAGTTATGGAAGGCTCCAAGTCCAAAAAATTCTTCATATCCGGTGGCTTTGCGACAGTTCAACCAGACTCACAATTGTGCGTGACTGCAATTGAAGCTTTCCCATTGGAATCCTTTTCACAAGAAAATATAAAAAATTTACTAGCAGAAGCCAAGAAAAATGCAAGTTCATCAAATGCTAGAGAAGCCGCAGAAGCTGCCATCCAAATAGAAGTTCTAGAAGGCCTACAATCTGTGTTGAAGTAATGTTTCTACACTACGCTTCCAAAACACAATGTACACTTTCCAAAAATGAGCAATCCCGCTTGGGTGAATGAGGCGAAAACTGTTGCTTATTTTTCTGCAGGGGCTTGCAATATTTCTTTTGGCTTATGTCACGAAGTATTCAGAAAAACCATTTATTAGTGTATATAACAAATATTTTTTATTATTTTATATTCAGAACAAAAAAAAAGAAGACAAAAATAAAATCAACATATATTTTTACATTTTATACCTATAATGAATCATCTCCTGCAAAACTGTCTTAATGGTATTTCGCCTCATTAACATTTTTTATTTACGTTTAGTTCCTGATAATTGAAGCAAAAATAACCTTGCACTCTTTTGCTTAGACAACAATTATTTTTAGTTTACTGAAGCTTAGTCGAAACACCAGTATTTCGTCATCCATACTTTCCGTAACTAACTCAATATTATGTCTACAGAGTTTAAAAGAAATAGTGGAGAATCAACACTACGCTGAAACCATTGCTGCATAAGAGAGAACTGGTAACATAACGCCAAGAGCAAACGTTTAATCACAAAATTATAGGACAGAAAACATTAAGAATAATATTATAACAAGGCAGGCTTGGTTTGGATGAAGGAATTTCACTAACTTTCGTAACGAAATGTTTATTGTCAGTTAACTCGGTCCAAATACAAACGACTTTTACACTCGCACTTACGTGGCTGATAATTAGGGAATCTGAAGAAAAACAAATCATATCAGTTACTGATACAATAACTTCAGTACTTTAAACTCCGTGGTATAACTATTCTATGTTACCTATAATTTTTTAAACGCGTGTCTGATGTGTACGAAATCCAAGTTTTTCGCGTTTGAAAAATAAGCTAAACAAAAAGCTCGAGAAAATACGCGTCGAAAAAAAATCGCGTCTTTTTCAGGTTACTATTGCATATATTCGTACTATAAAACTTGGCTGAACTATTAGTCGTGTATATATATATATATATATATATATATATATATATATATTATTAGAAAGAAACATGCTACATGCTACATGTAATTTTGATTTTGCTTAAACCGCTAAAGAGACTTTTTTTATCGCAGAGAACATAATTGATAGAAAGCAGAGACGGTTTTAGGAAGAATCTATAACGAAAAGAATAAACAAATAAAATAGAAAAGCAAACTCAATTCCCCCTTCATTTTCTTACAAAATTAACAGAACAATGGCTACAGAAAACCCACAACGTCTTACAGTTTTGAAACTGGCCACCAATAAAGGTCCACTAGCTCAAATATGGCTTGCCTCAAATATGTCAAATATATCGAGAGGTTCCGCCATTCAAACTCATATTGCTGAGTCAGCAAAAGAAATTGCAAAAGCTTCCGGTTATGGTGATGAAAATGAGAGCGTAGAACATATCACTCTACGAACCTCAGGTGAATTATTACAAGGTATTGTTCGTGTGTATTCTAAGCAAGCCACTTTCCTACTCACAGACATTAAGGACACATTAACAAAGATCAGCACCTTATTTAAAACAAACCAGGGAGTGCATGTTACAGTAAGTAGGCTGAATACTGTGACGAGGGTCGATCAATTAATTTTAGAAGATGCGGTAACGGAAAGAGAAGTTTTGGTTACTCCGGGGTTGGAATTCTTAGATGACACTACAATACCTGTAGGTTTAATGGCACAAGAAAATTCGATGGAAAGAAAAGTACAAGGTGCTGCCCCTTGGGATACATCACTGGAGGTTGGGAGAAGATTCAATCCAGACGAAGACCTCGAGCATAATCATATGTCTAGTATGGACCTTGATTTTGATATCGAAGAAGGCCCAATGACTTCAAAATCATGGGAAGAAGGAACAAGACAAAGTTCACACAATTTTGGTGCACATGAAAATTTTATACAAGATGACGATTTTCCTCTTGATGATGCTGCAAACGTAGATTGGGATCTGGGGATTACTGAAAACAATGGTCAAAGTGATAATAGTGACGATCATTCCGTTGAACAAGGTAGAAGGGTTGATGGCTCAATGATGTCTGAAGAACCTACAGACTTTAATTTCAATTTAGACATCGAAAAGGATGCACCTATGGATGACATGGATATATCAACTGATTCCATAGTAGGACTACAACAGTCTAAACAAACTAGAAGAAGAAGAAATTCTCAATTAACGAATACAAAAAATATTCAGCTCGATGAAGAAACAGAATATTCCGAAAGTTCGACTTCTTCCAACAATTACAAGCAAGGAGGATTAGATAACTCTCCTACAGCTCAACGTGTCAATTTGACAACTAAAAGACTATGGAGTGATCTCGCCGAAAGCATGGCTTATTTACCGGATTCAATTTTCAAGAACTTTTTATCATATGATTCCCTGAAGAAAAGAAGAGTACAAAATATGATAGATGGGTCAATTGAAGAGCCTGAGCTAAATATGTCATTGGACCTCAATGAAGATGTAATCAGCAACCCGGCCACAAGTGACGGTAGTTTCAATGATTTGGATGAGGATGCTGCTGAATTTGAACCGATTGACGCTGATTTGAATGAAGCTCCTCTCCTAGAAGAAGAGCTTGCAAACACAAGTGCGGGAAGCGAAGAAACCACTACACAAACCGAAAAGGTCCGTCTAGTGTCCGGTGAAGTGGCTTCTAAAGCTACTGTTCAAATGGCGGAGATTTTAAGAAAGGAAATAACCGAAGAGAAAGAAGTGATATTCACAAATGTTTTGAGAAACCAACTAAATACTTCTTCGGAGAATATTACCAGAAGGGAAGCCAGTAAGGGATTTTTCGATATCTTATCCCTTGCTACAGAAGGATGCATTGATTTGAACCAAGAAGAAACGTTTGGCAGTATCATGATAGACGCCAAACCACCTCTATTTGAAAGATTCATTACTGCTTAAAGTTGTACTTTGAGCCGACATGAATGTTTTGTAGTTAAAACCACGGATGTATTAGTATATATAAAAGACTTTGATATATAATGTTGACTATTTTCAAGATCAATATTCACGGTAAAGGATAGACAGAATTGTATGTGCTGAAGCTACCAGTGCTGGTTTTTTAATGTATCGTCGAAGGCCCAAGTGATGGATGAGTACAGACGTTTTCACTGTATTACTCCATGCGGGGATACCTTCAATCCGTACTTTATACATACCCTATTAAACAGCTGAAATTTTGAATCTAAACCTTAACATTGAAAGAAAGGTCCATTGTAAGTACTATATACCGACAAACTTACATATTCTTATACAACCTGGTAAAAAGCCCACATCTAGAAAGTTTTCCAGGCCAAACAATCTTTATTCTTACCGGGCTTTGGCACAATAGCAGCCAGAGGAAACTCTTGGCATTTATAAAAAGACCCAAGTTATAACTTAATATACAAAACACTTAAGTTGATCAGTCTCTGTAATAAAGTAACCAAAACTCTTGTGTTACTTTGATTGAAAAAGAAAAGGGAATAAAAAGATAACGGCTCGGACACCTAGTTAGAGGCAACCAGCGCTTCTTCTTCACCCTCTTTAGTCTCATCTACTTTTACGGGTGACTTTTCTTCGTTGTTTTTTATCTTTTGATCACTTTCTTCTTTATCATCATCTGCATCTGTACCGGATATTTTCTTATTGTATACTTCCATTTCCATCTGATACCTTTCTCTGTCTTCGCTATAAAGTTTATAGTACGGTTTCCTATCCTGTTCGTTAAGATTTTTCCAACCCTCAGCCAAATCTCTCGTTACGTCAAGGAGACCCATTTTGCCTGATCCTCTCTTTGTTCATTTCACAATATAACAAATAAGCATTTGTGGGTCTCTTGGGCATATTCGGATCCCTTTCCTTTACTTTATGTCTTTTGGTTTTCGATTTTCGGAAAGGTTTTGTCAACAGTTCCTGCTTGAATGAGGCCAGAGTTGGCAATGGATCTTCGCAATTTAACTCGGGATCAAGTTCTATCCTAGATTCCAACCTTTCCAATAAAACGCCGTACTCCAATTTGAGTCTTTTAACTGAGAGCCGTGATCTTTGGATTGCAAGTCCAAGCACCACATTCTGATCTTTCAATTCTTCAAGTCTGTGCTTTTTTTCGTCAGCTGACATTTCCTATTTGCTCTTATCACTTATGTACTTGTCGCCTCTGATACAATCAGCTCGTAGAACGATACGATATATGTGTGCGTAGCAATCATTTTATATATTAATTGAAACCCTTCCTTTCTCAAAAGAAAAACTTTTTCTAGGGAAAATGGAGAACCGTCGGCTCCTTTTACCTTACTGGTGTAGTCTTGTTTTTTCATTTTTGATAATGCGATTTAGGGCGAAAAACCGCTGACAGTAACTTGTCCGTGTTCGTGCACAAGATTTCTTTTCAGTTTGAAAATATACTAGGCAATCCTAAGAATGGCTTCTTTGCCAGCTATAACGGTGACCACGAGTAAAAAAGTTAGCTGAAGTGCCATTCAGAATAAACTCCGTCCTGAATCAAATCCTTCACTTCGCCGGTAATGGTAGATAATAATAATTATCAACCGGAGCGCCAGGCATTACTTGATAATGACCAGCATATCTCAAATAATAGCAAACTATCTTCAAACCCCAAAAAGTACGTACCCACTCCACAAGATACAAGGAAATCTAGAGCATCATATACAGGAAGTGCCATGATCAATCCCATAAGTAAACAGAGCCGTACAGGTGCTGGTGCCCAAAGAACATCTCGTACAGCGCAAAAACTAAAACTTCTGCCAGAAGAGCCATTCCAAAGGGATGACGAAGGACTTACAGACCTAAAGAATCAGGAAGTATATTCCCAGGTAAATAGAATAAAAGATAAGCCTGCAAGAAGAGATGCTGAAAAGTTGGGAAAGGCTCACAGGCATTTACTCCCAAGGTCTACTGCATATTGTACTTCTAGCAGTTACAACATGAAAGAACTGATAAGATGGTTAAAGGATTGTCGAAAGATACATCACACCCATCCAAAATTATTCGATGAATGCTTGTACACCCCATTCATATACAATGATTGGAGAGGTGACAAAAGATTTGAACATGAAGACGTTATTAGGTTAGACGATGAAGGTGGTGAAATTATTGTTAGTGATAAACACCCGGATTTGTTCATTTTTGAATATGGTGTTGTCGTTATGTGGGGGTTCACGGAAAGAGAAGAGAAGGCGTTTTTAAATGATATAGAAAAGTTTGAAAAGGAAAAACTAGCTGAAGAAGATATTCAAGTAGAAGAGTTTAATTATTATGTGACAAAAAGTTATCAACCAAGGATATATAACGACTTCATTACTTTGAGAGATGGCTCAAACTATATGGTCAAACTCTCGATCTCTCATGCAATTGCTCAAAGTGTGAAAATTTCTTTATTTGAGGAACTGGTAGATAATACAATTGAAGATACTCAGGATATACCGCAAGAAATTGCGTATAGTGGTAAAGTTTCTATGAGCAAAGAGGACATAATGAAAAGCATAGGTGAGCTATTCATTCTGAGAATCAACATCAACTTGCATGGATCGGTTTTAGACTCACCTGAGATTATGTGGTCAGAGCCTCAACTAGAACCTATATATCAAGCAACTAGAGGATATTTGGAAATTAACCAACGTGTTTCACTTTTAAACCAAAGGCTGGAAGTCATTTCGGATCTTCTTCAGATGCTGAAGGAACAGTTGGGCCACTCGCATGAGGAGTACCTTGAATTTATTGTTATATTACTGGTTGGTGTGGAAGTGCTGATATCGGTTATAAATATCGTGGTTGACATGCTTGCCAGCCAACGTTGAAATCGTCTTTACCCTTAACGTTGTTACGAATGCACTTCGATTAGAATTGCAGTAACCATCTAATACCTAATAATGTTATGTAGGCAATTAATATTCTCGAAATAAAATAATGCATGAAATGGCATAGCACCATCCTCTTTGATCTCCTATTCTTTACATATCTCACTACCTTTAATATTTCATATACATTTTTTTTCTAGTTCGCGATAAGGCTGTCCATAACTTTTAGAATGAACTGATGTAGTTTGGTATCATAAAGCTTATAGTTTTATCAACTTGTGGTATTGTTACTGATTTACGAAGATATACGAGGGGAGTAGAAAATACCAAGTAATACTTAATTTGACTGACCAAACCTCTAACAAAATCTCTCAGAGATCAATTGTAGAAAAAATTTCTATCGCTGCAACACTTTTTTTCATCGTTGATCTTTGAGTAGCAATATCAAATCATACACAGGTTCCGATTTTGATTACTGGTAATATTACTCGATTCTTGGCAAGCAATAGGGGCAATTCCCGAATAGGAAGATAATTGAGAAGTTTAAGTGATGTCATATTAGCTGAATATTGAAACCATATATTATCACATGATTGAAAAACAATTAATATTCAATTTTTTAAATATTTGAAAATAAACATTACGTACTAAGAAGATTATAAATACTGTGTTTTTATGGGGTTTGATTTCCGAAATAAAAAACTTTGTTCAAATTGTAGAGAAGTACTGATTTTTCAAAATTTTGGCTGAGCGTGTTTTCATAGCCGAAGCGCTTTAGGGCGCCCAGTACCCAGCAATCACTAAATAAATAGTGGTCTTCAGCTCAAAACGACAGTAAGGACGCATCTCATTTCAATCAGATGTAGAGCGGGAATCTCAAACTGAGGATGTTTGTCTAAATGCGAGCACCTTGTTCTTTTGTATGAGATCGGAATTCTATAGTTTGTCAATCATAGGAATTATCAGGGGGCATTTTCGTTTTTAGTGCGGGTTGGCATTATTTTTCATTACCCAAAATTTCTTTGCAAGAATGCTCTAGCGTTTTAAGCAAAAATGTTGGCGCTTTGAATGAATAATATACAATGTTCAAAAAATCTCAAATATTGTAACATATGGCTTTGAAAAGATGAGTATTGTATTATCACTTACTCGGCGTATTTGCTAAGAAAGTAAAAAGATAGAAAATGATGTTAAAAGTATAAAAGCGGCTGCACAATCTAAAACCATCTATTTTGAATCTCGTAAAAAGGAACGGCTATCCAGAATATTATATCTGAAGTACGTAGTATATATGTAATATGACTTAAAGTCCGTAGAGGTTTCTTTCTTGAGGTCTCAAACTGCTAAAAAAATGAGATCGGAGGAATACAAGCACCAAGAGCTCTTCTTGCATGACTGTTCATGTATTTTAAACCTAAGGGTATAACTGGCATTAACCCAACCGAAGCCTTCAGTAGCCGCACCTTTAAAGTCTGCACCTTGATTACCATATTCTGCTTCAACACGATGAGGGTCTGTCCCTCTTGTAACGTCATATTTTTCGACCACAATACCGTTATAATCAACAAATGCCTTCGTCATCATAAAAGAGCCATCTATAAGCCAGTCTACTTGCCACGGTTAAGTACCCATAAGAGCGGAGACCTTCCCAAGCGAGAATTTGATGAGGTGCCCAACCAAATGGATAATCCCATTGTCTAATTGGTCTTGAAATGGAAATTGGGCCTCTAGAACGTTCCGTACACGCTGCCAGACCACCAAGCATTTCCAATTTGGGTAAGGCTTTTTCCACCATTTTCTGTGCTTGTTCCTTAGTAGCAAGGCCAGCCCATAATGCCCAGAATGTGGTTGCGGATTCATACGATGTTCTGTGTTTGATCTTCGTGTTGTAGTCGAAGAAAAAGCCTGACTCGTCATCCCACATATATTCCGTAATCTTCTGTTTCCTTGTTTTGGCCTTTTCCTTCCATGTATCAGAAGTGGTTATAGAATGATCTAAAGGATCTTCATGTTTATCATCGCAGAATTCCTTTACGAAGTTTGCAATATCGACCTCATACTTGTAAAGAAGGGCATTTAGGTCAATGGTGGCCAGGTAGGCACACACACCTTCAAATCTATACGTGGTATCATGTCCAGATTCTCTTACACCACGGTCATGAAGGAAAAAACTCATCCAATTTAGGCTCCTTTATCTTACCATCATTATAAAGTTGCTTGAAATTCATCTAAAGAGACATTGTGTCTCGATGCATATGGTAATAAAACGGTATCAAAATGGTCACTTTCAGTTTCTGGAGGAATACCAAGACCATTAGGGTGGTATCTTGATAGGCCCGTTTCTGGGTCAAGCCTTGGGGATGCAGTCCAAACGGTTTTGTACTCCTTTATAGCAGCTTCGTAGGCTCTTCTCAACAAATCCACCGCATCAGGATTACTTTTACCACCGAGTTTTTTGAAGACGACTAAAGCCATCTCGGTTAAGAACGGTGGTTGTGATCTGCATAAATAATAACTCCTGTTAGCATTCAATATTTTTCCCATAGTGATTAATTTCGAATATAAAATGCTCTACCATACCTCTGGCAACATCAGTCTTATTGGCTTCTAAAAGACCTAGTGCCATCATATAGGAGTCCCAACCATACAGTTCATTGAATCTACCGCCTGGAACAGCATAGGGGTAACCGATAAGGGTCTTTTCACCAGTAGAAGGGTTAAAATGCTCTTCCATGGCCAATGCTAGTAAACCAGGAGTATCATTGACAGACTTGACGTATTCTGCAGTAATCTTCTTTTGGTAAATATTCAACTTCTAACTTTAAAGATGGATGCATTTGAGAAGCTTGAATATAGAATTCGTATTGCTCTGGACAATCAATAGGAACATATATTCTTGGATTTTTGGCCCCTGGCGTATTAATCTTCGGTATCCTTTGCGATCTCACCTATATTGTTCAAATCAATTCTTCTGGTTAAAGTGTTCCAGAATTGAGTGTTTATCAATCTTGAAAGCCTGTTTACAGGGTTTTCATTTATACGAGCTTCATCTAGAAAGACGTGATGCCTACCGAAACTTTTGGCAATAGTCAATTCTTGCAAAAGATTGGACAACATGTATGTACCTCTAATATTGATATGCTTATAACCATAGGAATTTGCAGTACCGACTTTCAAGACTTTTGGGCCGGTATCTTCAATAGTGATCTGATAATTTTTATCAGTGTCCTCTGCGGCCAATAGTTCATTCAGTGTCTTATCGACGTCTTCAATAAAGAAACGACGGTTACCTTGACTACTCGAATAGGTATCATCTTCAGAGCCACGCCTAGTTTGTTGAAGCTTACCAAATCCAGTTGTCTTAAACGGGGAAACATTATCAAAAACACTCATAGTTCTTGTACGGTTGATTTTAGCGGGCTTTGCCTGTTTCTGTTGCTTTCTTGGGTCTGTTGGAGGACCATAGTAGACCTCTGCGTTTGAAAAGGGGTCATTAAACTCACTCAATGATGATAATCTTCTTTGACGGCCCTGAACCACAGGTCCTTGGCTTGCATTAACTTTGCTCATTCTGGGAGATTCCTTGGTGCTTTTCTGCTTAAAATACTTTCTGGTATAATTAGTCTCTAGTACTCTCTCCTGTAGTGTAATGCAGTTAGTTATGGCACCAAACAATATATATAATTTTTTTTTCAGTATTAGGGTATTTACTATACGGACAACGATAAGAGGAAATTTCTAGCTAGTATCTTGCGATCTTTATGAACCAATCTTGTACTTCGCCCATGGAAAATCCCGTAAATCAGTGACCGCACATGCTCCATATCTACAGTACTGGGAACCAGTCTATATATAGCCTTATATAAGGTACTGATCTATCAAAGTTGCGATTTGGTGGACTTCGGTAAGTAGGGGATAAGGGGCTTCGTCCCACGCGATTCGTTGTCGTTTCTTTTTCCCCTTACTTTTTTTTTTTTTGCCAGCCGGAAGAACAGCGGAAAAAATGCAAAAAAACAAAAAAAAACAAAAAAAATAAAACTGAAATCGAATTTGATATTGATATTGAAATCAAAACTCGAGCTGAAGAAAGAGGACTAGTTTCGTTCATAGTCAAAGTAACAAGATACACACAGTCATAGACCGCAAAAGAATGTCCAGCGAAGATAACAAACCTATTGTTGAAAAGAAGGAAGAAACGGCTCCAAAGCCACCTTCCGCCGCCGTCTTCTCCATGTTTGGTGGTAAGAAGGCCGAAAAGCCAGAAGCTAAGAAGGATGAAGCCGACACTAAGGACGAAGCCAAGAAGGAAGGCGAGGATGCTCCAGAATCCCCAGATGTCCATTTCGAACCAGTTGTCCACTTGGAAAAAGTCGATGTCAAGACCATGGAAGAAGACGAAGAAGTTCTTTATAAAGTCAGAGCTAAGCTTTTCAGATTCGATGCCGATGCCAAGGAATGGAAAGAAAGAGGTACTGGTGACTGTAAGTTCTTGAAGAACAAGAAAGACCAACAAGGTCAGAATATTGATGAGAAGGGACAAGACATTGAAGATTTGTGCCAATCACATCATTGCCCCAGAATACACTTTGAAGCCTAATGTGGGTTCCGACAGATCCTGGGTATACGCTTGTACAGCTGATATTGCAGAAGGTGACGCCGAAGCTTTCACTTTCGCTATCCGATTTGGTAGTAAAGAAAACGCTGACAAATTCAAAGAAGAGTTTGAAAAAGGCCCAAGAAATTAACAAAAAGGATTAGGTTCAATACAATTGCGACTTGCGCCTGATTTTTTTTTGTTCCTAATATACTTGTTTCCTTTACAGCGTGCATATACTTTATATACTGTGAAGAAGAAGCTGCTCCCTAATAAAATATAAAACAACTTATATAGCATTGTGAAACAACACATATACATAGATATAAAAAGGATTAGAGAGTTTAAAATTGGTTTTGCAATGCCAGAAATGAACAGACAATCTTACACAGACGTAGAGATGTCTTGGATTCGTTAAATCTCATCACGTAACAGCCGGGTAATGGCGCACTGTTCGTTTTTTTATCTTAATGCCTTCTTCGCCCTTTACGTTTTTGTTTTTCCAGCTACTCCTTTATTATTACTAACATGGATCGAATATTATGGAATTTTTGACGTAATAAAGGAGGAGCTGATTCTGGGAAATCACCAAATCACCAGAGCTCGTAAGAAAGCTGAAAGAAGCCTAGAACAGGTGAGATAATATAGTTTTAATGATGATTTCACAGGAGCAGATCGACCTTCTCATACACAAAAGAGCGAATGATAATAATGGCGATGGCGGGGCCATTGTAGAAGATGATCCATTCAGTTCTTCCTCGTGGAAATGGGGAAGATGGATTTTTTTATTTTTTTCGTTGTTGCCATTGCTATACTCTTATTTTCCACTGCAAAAGTAAATAGGAGAAGACGGATCATGGGTCAGGCTCCCATCAGAGGAACTGCTTGGTTAACCCCGCCCACCTACAGGCAATCCGAGAGGGATTACAACGGCACACAGCGTTGTGTCGAGGACTACGTCCCAGAGTACACAGAAACAGCGAATGAAAATGATTTGGGGTTTTATGATGAACGGGGGGAGTTTCACCCTAACGGTAAAACTGAATACTTACCGCCGCCGCCTTTAACGGAGAACCGAGCTGATTCAACAGACAAAGATTTACAGCGCCCAAAAGCTGCTGTAGTACGAATGCCCAGTGATACTGAATTTGATTTGAATTTGATGCGACCTACTATGAATAATTTCGGTAATAACCGAAATAGCCGCATCGAGCAGGATTCTCCAATGCTTGAATCTTCTTCCTTTGGCGTTGATGGTACACCTGGAAGACCCAAAGCAACTAAGTAATTTCTTTTCACAATCACGTAAATTATCGTATGGACATTGTTGAAGGGCCAAGCAAATATATGGTGCAATTTTTGTCTGCCCTTCATGTCAATAATAAGAGTTAGGTTATCTAAGGAAATACAATCACCCAAAATACCATTTGATTTAAAAGTTGTGAGTTAATTGTGGCGCTGTAGGAAACAGCCTTTGAAACTTTTCCAACATGTAAACATCTCAAAAGTCGAGCCGCAAGAAAAACCATGCAATATTCTATATGAACAATGATGCCCCAATTACTATATACGTATATACTGATGAATATATTCTTTTTTATTTTGTGCCCTGGCCCTCCATTTTTCAATTGCTCTCATAACGTAACCAACTCTATCTTTGCTATTTTCGGTTTTTCCTCGCTAAACTAAATAAAAAAAAAAATGATAAACAAGCTTTGTTAATTAGTCCATCTTTTGAAGTTTACATTCATATCTATAACTTTATCAAGAAATATTTTGGCAGTTCACATATGGATCTTTACGATGAATTGCCAGAAAGTAAGCTCCTTTGTGACGAAGAATACGTGTATCTTTTGGATGCAGTTCAACAGAACAATGTCTGTGTTGTAGATTTTTTAACACTTACGCCAAAGGAATTAGCAAGGCTAGTACAGAGGTCAATAAATGAAGTCTTCAGATTTCAGCAATTGCTTGTCCATGAGTATAATGAAAAGATACCTAGACATTTGTGAAAATAGCTCAATTAGTGCAGATGAAGGTCCAAAGTGTTTTTCAACCGCTGATGTAGCGATAGATGAATTGTTAGGCGGAGGAATCTTCACACACGGTATTACAGAAATATTTGGGAGAAAGCTCTACCGGCAAATCTCAACTACTAATGCAGTTGGCGCTAAGTGTCCAGCTCTCTGAAGCTACTGGAGGTCAAGATGGAAAATGTGTATACATTACCACAGAAGGTGATTTACCTACCCAGAGATTGGAAAGTATGCTATCCTCTAGGCCGGACTTTTGAGAAACTAGGCATTTCACAATCCAAAATCTTTACGGTTAGCTGTAACGATTTAATTAAACCAAGAACATATTATAAATGTTCAATTACCCATCTTATTGGAAAGATCTAAAGGCTCAATAAAACTGGTTATAATAGATTCAATATCTCACCACTTGAGGGTGGAGCTTCAAAATAAATCCTTCAAAGAATCCCAGGATAACAAAAACTACTTAGACAAAATGGCAGAAAAGCTTCAAACCTTGGCCCATGATTATTCATTAGCTGTCGTAGTGGCTAACCAAGTGGGAGACAAACCACTAGGAAATAGTCTGGTACCGCATAAGGCGTATGTGACTGACTATGACTACCAGCTAGGCTGGTTAGTAGGTTGGAAAAACTCAACTATTCTTTACCGGCAGATGAATTCACTGCTGGGGGCAAATGCCAACAACGATGAAATACTCTCAGACGATGAAGATTACATGTTAATCGAGAGAGTACTGAAAGGTGTAGATGGCCGAGCTTATAAATATTCTTCGCAAAAGAAAGATCCGATCAAAACTGAGAAGAAATCTTTTCGAACAACTCCCACTGGGCTTTATTAACCAACAAAGGAAAAAACGAAAATTCGACTATCGCGTCCCTAATTTGGGTCTGACTTGGTCTAATCATGTGTCAACACGAATACTACTTCAAAAATCATTCAAAGGCTTCAACAATGATTCAGAGAGGCGAAGCCCACCTTTATACGGGAAATGACCCAGAAGATTTTTGGCAAGTTAGAAGGACAATGAAAGTGGTATACTCAACATTCGTTAAACCTGGGCAAATGGCATACCAAATTACTAAGAGAGGAATAGAAACAGTTTGATTGAGGACTATACTATTGACATGAAAAGCTGTTGTTTATTCTGCATCTATAAATTGTTAAAACTACTGTAATTGTATACAAAAATTATAACCCTTGTATGCGCATAATCACGGTACATCCTCGGTTTTATTTTAAATAATTAATTAGTACCCTAATGTCAATGAGATATAAAATTGAAATCAAGAAAGAGGGTATTTTGACAAAACGAAACTTCATAGTATCTGACATAATAAGATTGTTTGTGAGAATTATGAAAGTAAGATAAAGATGAAAAGGAAACCAGAAAATTAATGATATAAAGAACTAGTGAAGGGGCCCTTCATGATCTGATTTGTCATCTATTACATTCTCGTCATAAGTGAAATCGTATTCTCCTTCATATTCATTTGAGCCATCATCTATTATAACTTTGCCCTGAGGTTCCTTTACAGAAGCATCTTCTACTTCACTTGTATTCGAATTCAAACGCGGAGCAAATTAAATAGAGGTAAGCAACTCTTTTTCTTTTCTTGTTATAAAGGAAACCTATCAGGTTCCAAAGGTAACCGGGTTCATCTTCTAAGAAGGAGTTTGAAGGCGAATATTGGAAAAGAACACAATCTGAAAGGGTCATATGTGAATTAATAACTTCCCAAATCCATTCTTCTGGTTGCCTACCAAGAGAATACAAAGTGTTTTCAAATTTAGAAATAAATGTCTTCAATGATGTTTTGACAAAATCAGTTGGTTCTACCGATGAAAAATCATGATCAGGATAAGAAGCATTCAGGATGGCAATCAAGTAAGCGAATATTTTCCTGCTCGATGGTTCATTTATAGGACCGAAGGGACCCAAACTCAGGTTGCTTGGTCGTTCATTTATTGAAGATTTTCTTCTTTTGTTAACATTATTGGTGGTTGAACCGGCATTGTTGCAATTATAATTTGACGATTTACCACTTTTAAAACTGCTGATACTACTACTACTTCTTCTTCTCATTTTCTCATGATTTTTGGAAGATGAATCTAGAGAAGAGGAGCTTATAGAACCAGAGTCATAACTCGACACCAATTCTTTCAAGTTTTGGTCGTTTAACTTGGCACTTTTGGAAAAAAGTTGTTGGAGGAGTATTATTAGCTCCGGGGTGGTTATTGTTGCTACCGCTGCTGCTGTTGCTGATATTATTGTTGTTTGTATTATTATTGTACTCACTGATAGATATCCTCCTCTTTTTGTTCCCAGAAGGAGCTACTATCTCTTCTGTTCGGGTAAAGCGGTGATGAACAAGGCGGTTGGTTTGGTTGGTTTGGTTCGGGGGCTGCTAGTTGTTGCTGAAAGGAAGCATTGTAGTTTTCGTTCTCCTGCAGAATGGTGTCCAAATGTTGGTCGATTGTCCTGTACAGTTTTCTGTCGGATGCAACCGCCTTCGTTGTGAAAATATCGCAACTACCAACGATTTTACAATCGTTTGTCTCAAAATTAAGAGTTTGGTTCACTCTTTCGATATCTAGCTCGTCAATAAACTAAGGAGGAAAAACGAAAGGATTCGGATATGAGGTTAGTATCTTGCGAACAGTTGTAGGTGGCAGTGCTGATGAACAACATACTTTCATTATCGTAGTCTTTTGGGGGGGAATGAACTGGTTTGAAGTGTCGCGTTGGTGTGGTTAATCTTTAAGTGAACGTGGTGAAGTTCTTCTGGGAACTTCTTGGTAAGTAGAACTATGTCTTTTCTTATTCGCATTGCTAAATAAATAAACGTACGTAACATATCCATGCGTTATATAGCTGATAGCACGTTCTTCCAAAGTAGAATTATCTTGTTTTTTTCCTCTTGATAGATTAGATGGACAACGCGGTTTTGCTGCTGGCGAAACGAGGCACCCCTGATTGACCGGCAGCGCGTGGACCTTCGGTTGCATCGAAGTCAACGACACAATATAACGTAATACCTGTAATATTAATATGACTTAGATGTAACGTTAAGAGAAGTATACGCTTTAAAAATGATATATAACGTTACGTAAAGAAAGGGTGAAAAAAATTGTATTATATTTTTTTGTTGTTTTTTTTTCTCTCCGTTATTAGTATTATTATAATCCCTTTTTATTAACTTTGTCTCCTAACATTTCAATATAATGAGGACCAAAAACGGACCAATGAAGATTTATTAATGCATATAAATGGCGGTAGACGTTGTCGAATTCATCCAGCTCCGTTGCTGCGAACAAACCCCTGGATGCAGCCGTATTACTACTAGGCGCGGTGGTAGAGGACTTAGAAGGGAGACATTAAGGAGGGGCTGATTTTGACGCTGGCATCCGTAGTGGTGGTCGGATGGTTTGTGCCATTCACGTTGCCATTATTTGTGTTGTAAAGGTAGACAAAATCTTGTTTAACGCGTCCATCGATGGTGCATTCGGATTTGCTGGAAATAGAATCCTCCAACGATTTGAATACTCTATTTTCTAGTACACCATAAACTTCACTGAGTGGCTGAGTTTGTTTGGATAGCCATGATTTAGCAAATGTGATTTTGGCGTTGTCCAATGAAGGTAATTGAGTTCTTGCAGACTTTTCGTGGTCACCAATGTTGTTCTTGTTGTCATTGTTGTTGTCATTGTTGTTGTTGTTGTTGTCATATTCTTTGTGAAGATCATCGATGATTTTACAAAGATGAACAGCTATAGACATTGTGTTCTTAGTCCATCTGCAATTACCATGTTCATCTGTTATGATACTAATGATTTCGGTTTTCAACCTTTTTGTCGTGTATGTATGAATGACGTATTCCTTTGTGGCTTTATTCATTGAAGTATCGTTCGCCACTAATTGTTGAAATAGCAAGCGGCAAACCAAAATGCAAACAATTTGACGAATATCCGCACGCAAAAGGATCAACCTTGCATGATCAAACGAAAGTGGAGTTGGGTAGTCTCTGACCATTTTTCTACACGATAGTAGGTTGATTATACTTCTAATGCAAATTTTGTAGACGTCTGGGATAGTGACGAGGTTAGGATTATTAATAAGGCCCATGGAAACGTTCTCGTTGAATTTCTTGTCAAACCAAAGTAACGAAGTGTTTAAATTGACTCTTTTTGAGGCTATAAGAGTGTTGAAATACTGTTTTTCAAATTCCACAGCATTACTCAATAAAGGCTGGTCTTAGTATTCTTATTTGGTGATTGGCGATATCTAAGTTTCATTGTTTCCAAGATTTGGAAGACCAATCTTAAACCTTCTATTAATCTAGTTAAAGAAGAAGCTCTTTCAGCTTCTTTGAATTTGTTGCTCATCTTGTCTACCCACGGATCTCTCATTGGGGCACAATGATGCTTGAATAAATCAGCTAACCAACCTGACAAGTTTGACATTATTAGCGAACCCTTTAGTAGTTCTTGAATGTTCAATTCAGTGTCTAAAACATTATTTATCATCGGAGATTCTTTTTGTGGGCACTATGGTTAGTAGCACATCCCTTAGAGTATCAAAAAGTGGGACCAGTCTTGACCTATTGTACTGGAAGATTTCAGGTTTCTTAGAATAAACGTAGATTTCATTTTGAACGTCATTCCAGTAGATATCAGCTAATTGTCTTTTTTTATTACCTCTTTCACCATCAAGGTTTGGTCTGAATTGCAAAAGTGGGTCGAATATGATATCGTGTCTTAATTGGGGGTTTTTCAAGATTTCTTGCAAATCAATCTCCTTTAAGCCCTTGTAAGTTTATCGGAGGAAATGGGACCGGTGTTGGGGTAGCCTTTATGTAGTTTATTCTGTCTTCCAAAGTCAATTCAAAATCTGATCTTGTACTGAAGTTTGAATTTGCTATCGAATTGGCTGTGGTGTCGTTGATGTTGTCATTATTTGTACTAGAGCACTGTTGGATATCTGTTGGTTTAGAAAAATATGGCGCGTTTTATTGGAGAGGGGGTTCGTACTAAGAGGGTTGTTAGAATGCAAGATAAGGTTGGTGATGATTTCTGGGAAATTTTTTTCTTCGATATTCCAGAAGGAGTTTGATGATTTAAAAGAATATTTTGATTACGATAGTATTGGTTATGAGACGATAATTTTCTCAAAGAAGAATGCAAAATAGTGGGTACAGAATGCGATCTCATTTTATTATTTGAAAAAATCCTTAAAAAATTAGAAGCATTCCCCGCTGTTTGTTGCTGCTGTTGCTGTTCTTGTTGCTGCTGTTGCGTTGCCAGTGGCAGTTGCAGCGCTGACGCAGAAGGAGGCTGTTGTGAAGAGGGAGGTGGTGATGGGGATGGATTGTTGATATTCGTATGGGTATCCTTTGGTGGTAAGGAGACAACTTTCTTATTTGCCCTCATTTCTTCGTCGTTACTATCGCTTTTCAAGAATTGACCAGTTTTTTTGTCAAATGTTTTGAATAGAGTGTTGTCCCTATCAGTGGCAATCTCTGGATTACTGCTACTAGCTGGGTTGCCACTGCTATCATTATTGGTAGCAGTGCCCGTATTCAAAGACATGGACGGGGTTATAACACCGGAACTCCTGGACAGTAACTCCGACGATTGGTCCGTATACTTTTGCATTGAGGCCCTATTGGGAATTATATTCTGAGATGACCCATCTATCGTACCGGAATCACCGGTTTTCATGTCGTTTTTAAAAGCGGCGGCTTGAGTCTTCGCAATAGCGTTACCATCTGGTGAGTCTTTGGAAGGCGCCACAGACGAAGGTTTGGACATTGACGCAGAGGGCCTCTCCTGTTTGGATTTGGCCGTGGCGGGGGAGAAGATGATGAGTTGGTGGAGCTGGGGGCGGGATTACTTGCCGTTGTGGGTCCTGAATGGGTCCTTGGCTGGTCCATCTCTGTATTGAAAAGGGGAAGTGGGATGGGAGAGGGGGAAGGGTGGTTTACCGATTTTTAATAAGCCTTGTGTCGAACGTATACGTGTGCGTGTCAATTTGTCAACGCTAAGGGAACTAATCGAAAGAAACAAACCGAGATATAGCCAGTGGAGGCATTCCTTATGGCAGGTCTGATGATGATAAAACTTTTCAGACGGCAGCCCCGATCTAAAAAGAGCTCACAGGGAACCGGCCAGAAAAAGAAACGAGCGGCGCCCAGTCCAGTCCAGTCCGGGCGCCGCTCACCCGCACGGCAGAGGCGAATCAGCAGAGATCACCGCTTAACAGGGTGAGTGCTATACATACAACTATAGATGTATCTATCAGTATATCTGCACGTATATATCCAGTGGGAAAGCCCGTGCATGGGCAGTAGCCTTGGTGTTGCTATGGGGTTGCCATGGAAAGAAGCCTTTACCTTGGTCCGATCTTGGTCCGGGGTCTTTTCTTTTTTGGCCGATCAAGAACCGTCCGGAAAAAGAAAGAATAAAGAAAGAGCTTAGAAAGAGCACAAGCTGAGTGTGGAATGTTGGCAAATACGCAAAATCAAGTTAAGCTATGTCCTCTGCTGATGTCAGAAGTATTCGTCGGCCGGTGGTGAAAGTCTGTGGCTTGCAGAGCACAGAGGCCGCCAAGCGTGCCCTGTATTCGGACGCAGACTTGCTGGGCATCATATGCGTGCCCAATAGGAAGAGAACCGTCGATCCGGTTGTAGCCAGGGAAATTTCGGATCTAGTAAAGAAATACAGAGCTAGCACGGGTTCTTCGAGATATCTAGTTGGTGTTTTCCGTAATCAATCCATGGAGGACGTTTTAAATATAGTCAATGACTATGGCATCGACATCGTCCAACTCCATGGCGATGAGCCGTGGCAAGAATACCAAGATTTCCTCGGGTTGCCCATTATTAAAAGGCTTGTGTTTCCGAGAGACTGTGACATACTACTGAGTACGCCTCCAGAGAAATCCCATCTGATCACTCCCGCTATTTGATTCGGAGGCCGGTGGGACAGGTGAAATTTTGGATTGGAACTCTATTTCAGATTGGGTCACAAAGCATGAAAATTCGCAATTCCTACAATTCATGTTGGCTGGTGGGTTGACGCCTGAAAACGTTAGTGATGCGGTTAAGCTAAACGGTGTCATTGGTGTTGATGTAAGTGGTGGCGTGGAAACGGATGGCGCTAAAGATATGAACAAAATCACGAACTTTATTCAAAATGCAAAAAATATAACTTAGTACTATGTATGCATGTATGTATGTATGTATATGTGTTAGATAGGACACACTAAATTAAGTAAATTCATTTATTAAATCATTAGCATTCCAAAGGTAACAAACGTATTTGTTTTGTTTTGAGAATACGCCCTTTATGGAACTGTAATAGCTGGAAAAAACATAAAAAATAAAGAGAACAAGTAATTTCAAATAAAGAAGGGGAAATAAAATAGAAGAGTCCCCAATTGCCCCCGTTCAAGTCTCCAAATTGGCTTAGCTTATTCATTGCTTACTGCCAACGATATGAAGAACAACTTCAATGTACGGTTTAACGCCATCCGAAGACTTCGGCTGTTAGTGCTCCGCTGCAATAATGTAAGCGTGCTGCAAAAAGTACTAAAGAATGACTCTCCTCATTCAAAGAGAAGTTTTGAAACCTTATTGGGGAAATGCCGCAGCGAAACTTCAGGACCGTTTCTAAGGAGATCTGACGATTAATTGAGGAAAATTTGAGTTCAGTATTGCACGTTGCCTACAGAGCTTGTTTCATGTGACCCAACATTCAATACACAGAAGAATTGTAGTACCTCTCCATACTACGTGGTAAAGTATCCACAATTTACTCGAACTAAAGCTTGTTCGGTAGCGTAATCTGAAAAACGTATAGATTATTTACTATACAAAAATAAAAAATCCAACGCGATAATAGTAGCCACACCTAGGTAAGATAAGTCGTGCCTTAATATAATCTGAGTTGTTCGCCTTTGTTCACTACTCATTCATTTCGCGATTTTTTTCTTTTTTCTTTATTTTATATCCCTCTTCAAATATCTAATTATTTCTCAGTCTCCTTTGAATCAGTCATCTTTTTGCTATGACTAGTCCTACTCCATGTCTCAATACCGTCCTCCGCTTTAAAGTTCCCATGTTGGACTAAAGTAGTTTATAATTATAGTTGAGCGTTCAAATGAATTTGATTCTAAATTCATTCTCCGACAACTTCTAATCAAGTGAGACTCTATGTCTTATGCAGATGCCTAAAAAGCAGAAAGCTCTGTCACCTCACCAACGCAGTCGGTTCAACCGGACCCTGGAATCATACCCCACGTTTCGGCCTACAGTGAACCGAAGGTACTTCCTCACGACTTTAGCATGCGTGGAGCCCTTAAAAAAAATGCAATCACTATCCTAACCCATCATGGATCTTTTATGCAATTGATTGAATGGCGAAAACCAAAAGCAGGCATTAAGTGAAATATATATATTTGAGCATAGGACGACAGCAAGTCAGACGTAGTTCTTTTGATTATATTCCGCATTCCAAGTATTCATACTTTTCCCATCAACACAATTTAAGAGGGAGTGTAAGGAAAAAGTAAAAAAAAGTAAATAAAACCGAAATAGGGCACAACACATAACATGAATACAACAGTACCAGAATATAGTACGCTTTAACCAAAGAAATTACCAAGATCTCTCGAACGAAAACATCCCAATGTTGTAGACGCATTTTTCCGCACATATGGTGCTAAACCAGATTTTATTGCTAGGTCCCCCGGTAGAGTCAACCTTAATTGGCGAACATATAGATTATTGTGATTTCTCAGTGTTGCCATTAGCCATTGATGTTGACATGCTTTGTGCAGTCAAGGTGATGGACGAAAAGAATCCATCCATCACCCTTGACGAACGCGGACCCCAAATTTGCTCAACGGAAATTTGATCTACCCTTAGATGGCTCATACGTCTCCATTGATCCATCCGTGTCAGACTGGTCGAACTACTTTAAATGTGGGTTGCATGTAGCACATTCGTACTTGAAAGAAATTGCTCCTGAAAAGTTCAATGGTACGCCCTTAAGTGGTGCACAAGATCTTTTGCCAAAGTGATGTTCCCACCGGCGGCGGTCTGTCATCTTCAGCCGCATTTATTTGTGCGGTGGCATTGGGCCACCATCAGAGCCAATATGGGAGTAAATTTCCATGTTTCTAAAAGAGATTTGACTCCGTATCACAGTGGTTGCTGAACATTATCTTGGTGTTAACAATGGCGGCTATGGACCAAGCGGCGTCCGTTTATGGCGAAGAAGACCATGCATTGTATGTTGAGTTCAGACCACAACTAAAGGCTACACCATTCAAGTTCCCCTCAATTACAAAATCACGAAATCAGTTTTGTCATCGCCAACACGCTTGTAGAATCCAATAAATTCGAAACTGCACCCACCAATTATAATTTAAGAGTGATAGAGGTGACCATCGCAGCCAGTGCGTTGGCGACCAGGTACGGTGTTGCTTTGCCACCCCACAGGGAGGATTCCAATTCAGAGAGAGGCAACCTAAGAGACTTTATGGACGCCTACTATGCCCGGTACCAAAACCAAGCCCAACCGTGGAATGGCGATATGGAAACCGGAATTGACCGTTTGAACAAGATGTTGGAGTTGGTGGAAGAGTCGCTCTCCGACAAACAAGAAGGGTTCACCATGGATGATGCTGCTGAAGCGTTGAACTGTTCCCGTGAGGAGTTCACAAGAGACTACTTGATGATTTTCCCCGTCCGGTTTCCAAGTCTTGAAGTTGTACCAAAGAGCCAAACACGTTTACTCTGAGTCCCTGAGGGTATTAAGGGCGTTGAAGCTAATGACAAGCGCCAGGTTTCCAAACGGACGAAGATTTCTTTTTACGCAGTTTGGCCGATTGATGAACGAGTCCCAGGCTTCATGTGACAAGCTCTACGAATGCTCGTGCACGGAAACCAACCAAATTTGCTCCTATTGCCCTTACCAACGGCTCCTTATGGTTCTCGTCTGATTGGTGCTGGTTGGGGCGGCTGCACCGTCCACCTCGTCCCTGGTGGTGCTAACGGTAATATAGAACAAGTGCGAAAGGCGCTAATCGACAAATTCTACAAAGTCAGATATCCTGATATCACCATGAAAGAATTGGAAGACGCCATCATTGTTTCCAAGCCAGCTTTGGGCAGTAGCCTGTATGAACTATGACGTTACGAACTCCCTTCTTTCCCTGATAAAAACAAGGAAAAAAAAAGATGATATCCCTTTACATAAATGCCATATCGTATATCGTATATAAAAATAAATATGTAAGCAAACGGGAAATAGGTTCTACTGCACCACGACAGGCGATTCGTCTAAAGCACGCATAGCATTGCCTGCACCCAGCGCGGCCACGGCTACATCATGCAGAGGGGACTGTGACCATAGTAACAGCAAAAAACTGCACCCAACTAAAAGGAGTCGCTACCCGCCTCGCTCGAACCACATCGCACGCGCACAACCTAGTGGAAATAAGTACGTCAATTTTGGCGAAAAGTTTATCGAGGTCTTTAACTTGAATCGGTATGAGTTCTTTTAGAGGCAAATCATCTAATAGATCTCTACAATCAAGTTCATCGTTCGTGCCCTAAAATCCCTATTACCATGATGGCCGATCCATTGAGGCACGCACTTTGATAGTTCTGGCCAAAACGGTTGAACGTTCACATTGGTAAAGCCAAATGCAGCCGTCAGTTCACAAATGCAGTTAACCGCGGCGGTAATCGATTTGGGTTGTTTTTCTCGACAGGAGGGCATTACCGAATCTACAGATCGTGTAATAGACGTATCAAGACCAAATCAAAATCGGTTATATACTGCGCGAATAACGTAGGATCTCTGCGGTACCTAGCAAATATTATCGTCAGTCTTGGCCTCATCATATAGTTTTTGTGAAGGCCCGAAATTCCCCCCACCCCCCAACACCCCCCCCCCAAAATTTATACCCCAAGCCCCCCCCCAAAAGGGGGGGGGGGTAGTCCCCTCCCCCTCCCCTTAAAACAATATCCTTGAGATGTGCTTATAGTCATGGCTAACTCTAGACGCCAAAACGAGCACTTGGCCCTCAATTGTTTTGCCAATTTTAACTGGTTCATCAGGTTCTTTATTTATTATTCCCTATAGGGATCAAACAAAACAAAAACAAAATTACTAGAAAGCAATTACTGGCGCTTCATAAAAGAGATTACAACTATCAGAAGAGCTAGCTATTGTTGATATCCAGACTTCAGACACAGCTTCCTCGAAGTCCAAGTTCTTTTTTTTTTTTTTTGTGTTAAAAACACACAAAAAATTTTTAATTTATTCCCCCCCCCCCTATATTAAAAAAAATTTTTAAAAAAAAAAAAAAAAAAAAAATTAAGGGGGAAAGAACATTGGAATGGTATCGAAAACGTAAAGATAACATTCGTATTGAATTATCGCCTCGCTCCGTAGACCCATAATGAATTCTATTGCTCTGACAATAGATCTGGCAATAATAAGAATGTTACCGCACAAACGTTTTGGGCGTTTTGGGGATTCCGTTGGACTCCGTCTTCATTTTGTAATGGAAGAAAATCCGATTCAACATTGAAACACTGTAACAGAAAATCTAAATCAAAAGATTCACGATAATCAAGATACGCGCAGTATTTCAAATTGTCCAATGAAGATGGAAATCCAACACCTGCAGCTCACGGAACACGCCCAGTCATATCACCCACAACAAAGAACAACATATGGAGAATACCATGTATCTTTCCATAAACAGAACTTCTGCCATTTTACTGAACAGCACAAAATATGCTAGCAGAGTAAAGGGATAGAGCAATCGATAAGAACACCGACTATACAATAAATGTGGATTTAGTGGGTTTCTTAATGGAGACCACTCATACTACACAACTAACAAATTCTTAAACGATCCCTAAAATGGAGGACGAATATGTCCACCTCAAGCTAACGGTTGAGAAAAACCTCAGTGCAGAAGCGTCGTCCAGTAACTTGATGGACTTGCACATCCAATTTCCTATTCTTGAATGCCGCCTTCGTGGTTCCTATCAGCGAAAACTGAATTAGAATCCCAAAGAGAACTGCAAAGCCGATTGCAGCCGCTCGGTCTGGCTTGTACGCATAAAACCTTCGATTCCGAATTCTGCCATCGTACACTTGGTGACGATAAATCTTGTTACTGTTATTGTTATTATTGTTTCTATATTAAAGGGTACTATAACAAAAAGCACTAATCTCGGTAGCTAGCGCCGGGCGATTTATTTATAAATGTATAATGATGACAAAGCATCTCGAACACCATGTCCGCACAAAGCCGCGGAATGATTTTTAACTGTTCGGATCCGCGGATATACCTCCATTCCTGCATTATTTCCGTGTATATCCGCTTTTTTTCCATTCGTTCTTCACCCGCAGCCCCGTCGCCGTATTTCCGTACAAACCCGCTTTTTTCAGAATCATTTTTAGGTTTGTTATGGTATTGTTAACTGACGATGAAAAGCTATAAAAGATATATTACGCACGGATACTCACTCCTCATGGTCATCGCTTAACCCTCTCGGGCGTTTTCAAACAGATATAAAAACTATCTGCTACGACTAATTGTATACACTTCTCTACGCATTGTACTGTTTAGTTTTCAAGTCGAAAGAAATTGCTCAGTTTGAATAATACAGCACATTGCAAAGTGTAAGAGCATCTCTAAAAGCTACCACATTTAAATTCTTTAAAAGAAAGATTACTGTTTCCGGCACTAAGTTTTTTTCTTTTCCATCGACTAAAATTTAAGCTCCTCTTTCCCCCTTAAGTAAAAGGATCTGTATAGTAGGAGCATATACGCAGAAACAAAAAAGCAAAACAACCGATAATAACTATTCTAATAATAGTAAAAACAGCAAAAAAAAGACCGGGATAATAATCAACAACTCGAGTCAATAAAACATTAATAAATAATATCTAATACGTCATTCAAAAAGCGCCCGATGAGCAATACTAAAAATGCACATGGCGGCATAAGTGCTAGTCCCTTGACTAGTAGCTCGAGCGCCTCGTATGCAGCTTCAGAAGTGTCCTTTTCCGGCAGTACTCACAACAATAATGAGCAGAATAAAGACTCCAAAACGCTTTCACAGCATGCAAGGGACAGCATGAGCCAGATCAGCATTGCGGCGTCTAATATGACACCAGATGTCATTTCCAAAGTGGAATCTATGGCTGATGCACTATCCCGTCATACAACAAGGAGCGGCGCCTTTAATATGGATTCAGACGATGGATTCGACGCGCACGCCATCTTTGAAAGTTTCGTTAGACACGCCGATGAACAAGGTATCCATATCCGTAAAGCCGGTGTCACCATAGAGGACGTGGGTGCTCAAGGGTTCCGATGAAAGTGCTCTAGAGGGCGCTACCTTCGGTAACATATTGTGCCTACCCTTGACCATCGTCAAAGGTATCAAGGCCAAGAGACATAAAAAAAATGAGAGACATTATACAGAAACGTTAATGCATTAGCAGAGGCAGGTGAAATGGTCTTGGTCCTCGGGAGACCAGGTGCCGGTTGTTCTTCCTTTTTGAAAGTTACTGCTGGTGAAATTGACCAATTTGCTGGTGGCGTCAGCGGCGAAGTATCATATGATGGCATCCCACAAAAGGAGATGATGAAGAAATATAAAGCAGACGTGATATACAACGGTGAATTGGACGTTCATTTCCCCTACTTAACGGTTAAACAAACCTTAGACTTTGCCATTGCCTGCAAAACACCTGCAGTAAGAGTCAATAACATTTCCAAAACAGGAGTACATTGAATCCAGAAGAGACTTATATGCCACGATTTTCGGTCTAAGACATACTTATGGTACTAAGGTGGGTAACGATTTCGTTAGAGGTGTATCCGGTGGTGAACGTAAGCGTGTTTCCATTGCAGAAGCATTAGCTGCTAAGGGTTCTATTTACTGTTGGGATAATGCCACCAAGAGGTCTAGACGCTTCTACGGCTTTGGAATACGCAAAAGCAATTCGTATTATGACCAATTTGTTGAAATCCACCGCATTTGTCACAATTTATCAAGCAAGTGAAAATATATACGAAACTTTTGATAAAGTCACTGTCCTCTATTCCTGGTAGACAAATTTATTATGGTCCAATTCATGAAGCAAAGCCATATTTCGCAAAAATGGGTTACCTATGTCCTCCAAGGCAAGTAACTGCTGAATTTTTAACTGCACTAACAGATCCAAATGGGTTCCATAAAATTAAGCCAGGGTTACGAAAACAGAGTTCCAAGAACCGCAAAAGAATTCGAGACTTATTGGACAAATTCTCCGGAATTTCTTCAATTGAGAAACGATATTGCTGCTTACAAAGCCAGAGTTAATACCGAGAAAACAAAAGAAATTTATGACGCATCAATGGCCCAAGAGAAGTCTAAATACACAAGAAGCAAATCCTACTACACCATTTCATATTGGGAACAAATCAGGCTTTGTACGCAACGTGGATTTCAAAGAATTTATGGTAACAAGAGTTATACGATCATCAATGTTTGTTCCGCCATTATTCAATCTTTTATTACCGGTTCATTATATTACAACACCCCTTCATCTACTTCGGGTGCATTTCTCAAGAGGTGGTGTTTTGTATTTCGCCCTATTGTACTACTCTTTAATGGGGCTGGCAAATATCTCTTTTGATCATAGACCAATCTTGCAAAAACACAAGGGTTATTCGTTATACCATCCTTCAGCCGAGGCCGATCGGTTCCACTCTAGCAGCTTTCCCCTTCAGAATGATTGGTTTGACATGTTTCTTCATTATTTTATTCTTCTTATCTGGATTGCATAGAACAGCAGGTTCTTTTTCTTCACTATCTATTTGTTCCTAGTCATGTGTTCAGAAGCAATTAATGGTTTATTTGAAATGGTTTCCTCCATGTGTGACACTCTTTCTCAAGCAAACTCTATCTCCAGGTATTTTGATGATGTCCATCTCCATGTACTCTACCTATATGATTCAATTGCCTTCGATGCACCCATGGTTCAAATGGATCTCTTACGTTCTGCCCATTAGATATGCTTTCGAATCTATGTTGAATGCCGAATTCCATGGTAGGCACATGGATTGTGCTGACACTTTAGTACCTAGTGGAGGAAGTTACAATAGTTTATCTGATGACTACAAAGTTTGTGCCTTCGTTGGTTCAAAACCCGGCCAATCCTACGTGCTTGGTGATGATTACTTGAAAAATCAATTCCAATATGTCTATAAACATACTTGGAGAAACTTTGGTATCATGTGTTGCTTTTTGATAGGTTACGTTGTTTTAAAAGCCGTTTTTACAGAGTACAAGAGACCTGTAAAGGGTGGCGGTGACGCTCTTATTTTCAAGAAGGGATCCAGAAAGTTTACTGCACCAGCTGACGAGGAATCCCCAGATAATGTCAACGATATCGATGCAAAGGAGCAATTTTCCAGTGAGAGTAGCGGTGCCAACGATGATGTTTTTGAAGAATTGGAAGCCAAGGGTGTTTTCATCTGGAAGGACGTTTGCTTTACGATTCCGTATGAGGGTAGCACAAGAATGCTTTTGGACAATGTTTCAGGTTACTGTATTCCAGGTACAATGACCGCCTTAATGGGTGAATCAGGTGCTGGTAAGACAACCTTGTTAAACACCCTTGCTCAAAGAAATGTTGGGTATAATCACCGGTGATATGCTTGTCAATGGTCGCCCCATTGATGCAAGTTTCGAAAGACGTACAGGTTATGTCCAACAACAGGATATTCATATCGCAGAATTGACTGTTAGAGAATCGTTACAATTTTCTGCTCGTATGCGTCGTCCACAACATCTACCTGACTCTGAAAAAGATGGATTACGTAGAAAAGATCATCAGAGTTCTAAGCATGGAGGAATATGCGGAGGCTCTTGTTGGTGAGGTGGGTTGTGGGTTTGAATGTTGAACAGAGAAAGAAGTTGTCTATTGGTGTTGAGTTGGTTGCTAAACCAGATTTGTTATTGTTCCTTGATGAACCTACATCAGGTTTGGATTCCCAATCCTCATGGGCTATTATACAACTATTGAGAAAACTATCAAAAGCAGGTCAGTCCATTCTTTGTACCATCCATCAGCCTTCGGCGACTTTATTCGAAGAGTTTGACAGATTACTACTTCTAAGAAAAAGGTGGTCAAACTGTTTATTTCGGAGATATTGGTAAAAATTCATCTACTCTTCTAGAATATTTTGAACGCAATGGAGCTAGAAAATGTGATTCTAGTGAAAATCCTGCTGAGTATATTTTAGAGGCAATTGGTGCTGGTGCTACTGCGTCCGTCAAGGAAGATTGGCATGAAAAATGGTTAAACTCCTCTGAATGTAATCAAACACAAGACAAAGTACAAGAACTAATCGACGATTTGTCGAAACAAGAAAACAAACCGGAAGTTGGAGGCGAACCTTCTAAATATGCTACCTCTTATTCTTTTACCAGTTCAGATATGTCTTAATCAGAACGTCTACCTCATTCTGGAGAAGCTTGAACTATATTATGTCAAAGTTGATGTTAATGTTGGTCGGTGGTTTATATATTGGTTTCACTTTCTACAATGTTGGTGAGAGTTATGTGGGTTTACAAAATGCGATGTTTGCAGCATTTATTTCCATTATTTTGTCTGCACCTGCAATGAATCAAATTCAAGGTCGTGCAATCGCGTCCAGAGAACTTTTTGAAGTCAGAGAATCTCAATCTAATATGTTCCATTGGTCCTTAGTGTTGATCACTCAGTACTTGAGCGAACTTCCATACCATTTGCTATTCTCGACTATTTTCTTTGTCTCTTCTTATTTCCCATTACGGATCTTCTTTGAAGCTTCTAAGATCCGCGGTATACTTTTTGAACTATTGTATCATGTTCCAGTTGTACTACGTCGGTCTTGGTTTGCTAGTCCTATACATGTCACCAAATCTACCATCCGCCAACGTTATCTTTAGGTTTATGTTTGTCGTTTATGATTTCATTCTGTGGTGTTACGCAACCTGTTTCATTGATGCCTGGTTTCTGGACTTTTATGTGGAAAGCATCTCCATACACCTATTTTGTTCAGAACCTTGGTCGGTATAATGCTGCACAAAAAACCAGTCGTGTGCAAAAAGAAAGAACTGAACTACTTCAACCCACCAAATGGTTCAACGTGCGGCGAGTACATGAAATCATTTTTAGAGAAAGTCTACTGGCTACATTAAAAATCCGGACGCTACCTCAGATTGTGCATACTGTGTTTATGAGGTTGGTGATAGCTATTTGACGCACATCAGCTCTAAATATAGCTATCTGTGGAGAAACTTTGGGATATTTTGGATCTACATCTTCTTCAATATCGTCGGTATGGTTTGCGTGTACTACCTCTTCCATGTGAGACAAAGTTCTTTCCTAAGCCCTAAGTTTATGTTATAAAAAAGATCAAAAACATAAGGAAAAGTAAGCAAAAATGAAGGGAAAGTTTCAGATTCTAGACATTTTCATTCTACATCCGTATTTCTCGTAATACGCCTTTCTTTATTATCATACATAATAAAAAAGCGTGAAAACACCTCGTTTTGTCTCTTTTATATAGACCTTCATTACAATTAAACAATACATTTATAATTGATACCATATGATAAGTTTAATTTTATTACCCTTTGTTCTTCTTATTTTGCTGTAACTGTGTCTATTATGAAAACCAATTTCTTGAAACGAAAATTGAAGTTGCTAGAGGGGAAACGGAAGTTCAAGCCATTATAGTCCAGTATCTATCTATACGATGGCTTTTTAGTATGACTTTCGAGAATTTGAGGTACTTATTTATAGTTTCCACTTTGTTTCGCATATGTTACCTGTTCCATATGCTTAGCAAAACAGGAGTAAATTATCTGGCGTGTCAGCCGTTTTGGCCAAAAACTAAAACTTGGTTGGACACACTTGGAGCTACGGCGGTTTCTAAGAAGACGGGGCGCCGGTTGCGCATAAAGTCAGAGGGTTACCCTACCCTTATGCGTTGCCCAAAAAGAAGACACCCAGTGAAAAACTGGCGTCACAAAGTCGGTAAAGACCCAACCCACCACGTTTAGAAGAATCCAATATAGTAGTGGTAGTACTATTAATCCCTAAAAGGCTTTAGTTGGCTAATAGCCATGGGGGGTTCTGTTACTATCAGTTTTTCGGACACCTTTCCGCTACAGCAATATTGAAAAAGGATTAGCGCTCCAACACAACTAGGAGGAATACAAATAGGGAAAGTCCGCTTTTACCCAAAGTATATATATTACCGTTTTTAGCTATTGTGGTAATAACTGTATAACATTATTTTCCAATGTTATCATTCCTGGCCTCGAGTTATGTTGTCAGCAGTACTGACAGCACTGTAGCTATATCATAGTTCATAATACAGCAGTCGCTACGCAGTCCGAGAAGAGTAGCCTCCCCAATCCAAGCTCTGTATACTTTTGTTTTACGAGTCTCACTATACTGCAAAGCTTGCGCATTTTACAAGAATCTATCTAGAACGTTTGAAAACAATGCTAATTCGTTCCGTTGTAGAAGTTTTTGAAGCTGCTTGATACCAAGAAATTCAGAAATACTTGCCTTAGTGCTATTTCTATGTATGATGACCATGCATCCATCTCACATATGCTTTAGCCACTTGCCATTCCTAACATATACGCGCAGCTTTTGTCCCATTAAACATCATCGTGTTGCACGATATCATCGCACCGACGCAATCGTTTTTCTTTTTTTTTTTTTTTCAAGCATAAGTTTAAAAAAATTTTCATCCAAACTTTCAACACATCAGTTTTTTAACTATGTAATGCATTTTTGATCTGGCTCTACTTTACATATCAATAAATAAACTAATAAAACAAACAAACTTATAATGTCTCGTCCACAAGTTACTGTTCACTCTTTGACTGGTGAAGCTACTGCCAATGCTTTGCCATTGCCAGCCGTCTTCTCCGCTCCTATCCGTCCAGACATTGTCCACACTGTTTTCACCTCTGTAAACAAGAACAAGAGACAAGCTTACGCTGTTTCTGAAAAGGCCGGTCACCAAACCTCTGCTGAATCCTGGGGTACTGGTCGTGCTGTCGCCCGTATTCCAAGAGTTGGTGGTGGTGGTACCGGTAGATCCGGTCAAGGTGCTTTCGGTAACATGTGTCGTGGTGGTCGTATGTTCGCTCCAACCAAGACCTGGAGAAAGTGGAATGTTAAGGTTAACCACAACGAAAAGCGTTACGCCACTGCTTCTGCTATTGCTGCTACTGCCGTTACCTCTTTGGTCTTGGCCAGAGGTCACAGAGTCGAAAAGATTCCAGAAATCCCATTGGTTGTTTCCACCGATTTGGAATCCGTCCAAAAGACCAAGGAAGCCATTGCTGCTTTGAAGGCTGTTGGTGCTCACTCCGACTTGTTGAAGGTCTTGAAGTCCAAGAAATTGAGAGCCGGTCAAGGGTAAGTACAGAAACAGAAGATGGACTCAAAGAAGAGGTCCATTAGTCGTCTACGCTGAAGACAACGGTATTGTCAAGGCTTTGAGAAACGTTCCAGGTGTCGAAACCTCTAACGTTGCCTCTTTGAACTTGTTGCAATTGGCTCCAGGTGCTCACTTGGGTAGATTCGTCATCTGGACTGAAGCTGCCTTCTCCAAGTTGGACCAAGTCTGGGGTTCCGAAACCGTTGCCTCTTCCAAGGTCGGTTACACTTTGCCATCCCACATCATTTCCACTTCCGATGTCACCAGAATCATCAACTCTTCTGAAATCCAATCTGCTGTTAGACCAGCTGGTCAAGCTACCCAAAAGCGTACCCACGTTTTGAAGAAGAACCCATTGAAGAACAAGCAAATCTTGTTGAGAATGAACCCTTACGCCAAGGTTTTTGCTGCTGAAAAGCTAGGCTCCAAGAAGGTCGAAAAGACTGGTGCCAAGCCAGCTACCGTCTTCACTGAAACTTTGAAGCACGATTAAGCCTATTAGTACGTATGAATATTCTAGTTACTTCTATATACTGACACACACTTTTAAGCCATTAAAGTGAGTACACCATGAACTTGACATGACCCCGCTGCCAAGGTCCCAAGAAACTTAGTTTAACCTTTAACTCTACCCACTGAGACAAGTGCCATAGATAGCACAGTAACTATGCATGGAAGAAAAGCGTGCCTGGAAAACACTCGATCTAGACATAGGTATGCCCCTCTAAGCAAGAATGCTTACACGACCAATAGGCTGCACAAGGATGCTCATATGGTTTACTTTGGTTCTTCTCCCCTCCACCCCCACTTTTTCCCGCTTGATGCGGCTACCTTGTCGGGCAAGTGTAGTCCGCTAACGTGAACTGCAATGAAAATCATTGGCTAAACAGTGCGGCGAACGGTTGTCTATGCATGTATATATGTATATTTATATATATGGGTTTTTTGAGAGGCTAGCTAGAATAATATTATGTTGTTGTTGCTGAAATTTTCTTTATAGAGCTTGCCTGTACTTACTTCGTATTAGAGAATAGCTCGTAGCTGCAGCCCGCTGCGTTTAATATATAAAAATCAAACAATCTACGAGATGTCGCAACATACCCCAACCAATGTATACGACGAAACAGTACCTAGTCCTTACGAACGCCCAAATATTGTTACATCAATGGGTGGAGCAAATTGGCATGAAACCAGCAGGAATTGTAAACCAGATAGTAGAAAAGATCACCGAAGCAAAGGAAGAAGGCTTCTCGCGCTTGTGACCAATGTAGAAAGAAAAGAATCAAATGCGAATACAATCAACATACCAGAGTTTGCCAGGGGTGCTTTAGAGGTAGGTCAAGTTCTGCCTCTTTGTCAGAGTTCCACTGAAACGTGGTCCAACCAAAAAAAAAGGACTCCAGGGAATTGACAAGTGACAAAATGAGCTCCGAAAATAGCCTTCTTAACTACAGACCCAGGACTCATTCATACCCAGTTAGCTTGGAAAGCGTTCGTTTGCCATCACTTTCTCAGAATTTCTCTTTCCCTACAACAAACAGTCTTTGCGTGTCACCTATGCCTGCTCAATCGCAGCCTTTCTGGAAAGTACCATACGATGACGTTCAGCGTAGAAGCTCCCTTAGCATATTTTCCTGCGACTCGACGTCATCTATCGGAACTCAGGAAAATTATCATTCAGATCAGGATTCCACCGTCAAGCAACGGGGACGCAAAAATACAGGGAAAGGTATCATAACACCAGTGGAGGACAAATACGAGAATTCACCAAGTGCCCGCAGTCAACATTTAGATCTTCCCCAATTCCAAGAACAGCGTGCTAAACCATTCTTCAATAACTGTACCTTTGGGAAATCCTAAGAACAAATAGTATTTCCTGTCCAAGCGATGGCGCATTATCAGAAAAAGAACTTCACATGGCAGTGAGCGGTACATGCTGACTCCAAATAGTGTACACTCAACTGAAAAAGAAAGATCAAGCTCGTTGACCATCAGAAGCTTAGGCAGTAAATTCGACATAGATGACAATATTCCATAAATGGCAAAATAATTCGGCTTGGGCGCCAGCATACATGTTATCAGATCCTAGTCGTCCTAGTGGTGAAAGAAAAAAGTTCATTCGAACAGTAATAATACAAATCTAGAATCTGCAGTTTTCAGCTCGTCCAATGGCAGCGCCGGCGAGACAGTTTAGTGAGATTACCTTTTTGAAACTTATAGGCATCTACTATGACTTCTTTCACATCAACCTTCCTATAGTACCAATAAACAAGAGCAAACTGATTAGCCTGTTCGTCCCCATTAAGCAACCAATAAATCACCAAGTCATGGCAATTAATAATGAAATCATTCTATGTTTTAAAGACGCGCTAGAGGTTTTGGTATTCAGTACAATGAAACAAAGAAAATCATCAACATCTTGGCCCCAGGAGAATGCGTGTGATTTTCAAAAAGGGGTTATATTACGCCCAAAACTTTAGGAAAATGTATAAATGAATGCTTCCAAGGCACAATGATTATCAAATCCAAACTAAAAATAAATTCCACAGTGATTCCCTCCAGAGTCAAAGTTTATTTACTTTGTCGACGATTGTTATTTTGAATTACATCTTAGTTTTGACCGGTGATGAACATTCGTCTTTATTAGGCCCCTCTGTGGGGGTTTTCAACGAGTTTCAATCTCATAAATTATTTCTACCTTTGAAAAGATGTTACCTCGATGCCGCTGTTGAACTCAAACCAAAACATTAATAATGAACAACTTGACTATGCCATATTATTCCAACGACTGTATATCCTTTTGAGTATTTTGGATTCCATACAGAGCTTCCGATTAGGTCAACCGAAACTAATTAACTTGAAATTTGGTAATCCCATTGATACGTATTTTAGAGATACCACAAATCATGATCATCTTGTTGAGCAAAATCCAACTATCTTTGGATAATATACTACGAAATTTGAAACTCGGTGGATTCATGGCAGATTTCGTTTTTAGCAGAAAATCTTTGCAGATGAACAGCTCTCAAAATATATTAACCACAGCTGAAGTGGTTTGGGAAAATATTACAAGGAAAAATAATGAACCTGATGATATAACAGGCAAGTTCCAAACTTTGTTGATAGAAAAGGAGAATTTAATAAAAGAGATTAATAAATATGGAGCAAAAAGATCAGCCTTTAGAAAACTGTTGCGATCCAAATGTCAAGACTAATGCTGTTGCAGAGATAGTGTGCTCGATGATTAATCTAATATCAGGTATCTTAGTCTCTATCGTTAATACGAACCCTGAAAATTTAGTTGATTATACCCTAAAAGTCGTTCCAAATACACATTCGGCTCCTGAACAAGGAAGAAGAACCAATGTCACCAAAACAGTCCAATATCCATTCTCTTTGTAATAGTAAAGCCAGGCACTATGCCAATGAAAGTACACCATCCACTCATGACGCAGGGAATGGGCGTGTCGCTAGGAAGTGGACAAAAGGGAACAGTATCAGTTTTCATTTTGCCGATAGTGGAGGAATGTTATAATATCGTTCACTTAGTCGGATCCATACCCTCTACACTAATAAATTTATACATCCGTAACGGGAATATGGCCCACTGAGACGAATGCCAAGATAATGATGCTGTCTACAGCCTTGAGCGAATTAGTGCAAATTACTGGATTATCCAGTAAGCTTGGGCCACCTGAGCGAAAGATTAGTATCACCAACAAACACATCAATGGAGATATCGCGAGAAGTAGTAAGGATTTCAGATCGGTAATGAAGGATTTGTATTTGGGAAGACATGCTGCAAAAAACGCTATGGACGTTGTGCCACCGGAGGACGAAAGTACAAAAATATTGGGTGATTTTTCCAATATAGGGTGGAAGCTAATGGATGATTCTGAATTGGGTTGTTGCCATCGCCCCACCAACTAATGGCATCGAAAAAGCCGTCGGAAACAAATGAGTCAGAGAATGGATAGATAAGTAGGTGATTTTTTAAAAAACTATAGTACAAGAACATGCTAAGTCATATATCTAAACTAATTTTGGTACACAGCAAAAAAAAAAAAGAGGTAGAAACGTATACAAATGTGTGCACGCATGTTAGCGCAAATAATATGAATGAGTTTGTTTATATGTTTTTAAAATTTGTTTTTGGCGGAATAAAGTCTTAATGCATCAAGTAAGAACCTTCGTTCTTTTTGTTTCTTGAATTACCGTCAATGCCATTGGATTCGAACTTGTAAGAAAGCTTGATGTTCAAATCCCTGTTGTTTCTTTCATTTGGAGAACAAATCAACTCACCTTCAATGGTGTCGCCAGCTTCAGCATCTAAGTCATCAGGGAAATAAAAGATTGTTTGCTTCCAGTGAGTGTATGGGGCATGAGGTCCAGTGGAGAATTCAACAGGTCTTTTACCCTTTGGAGCAGGGAAAACGATGTCGAACCAAGTGACCACACCATTAATCATATCCTGCCTTTTGGCAGTCAATTTGAATTTACTCTTGAAAGCTAGGTCCGAAAGTTTAACTGTATTCAAATCGAACTCGATCAACTCATCTGAGGTGGTGTTAACATTGTTTCTTTCCACTGGTATCGACGATGGGTTCATGTAAGACCAATGGGACGAATGGAGAATAATCGAACCCGTAGACGTCTTGCCAGTAATTTAGCTTTTCGTCTTTGTACTGAGAGTCTTCCAAACCAGCCAAATGGATGGAACACTTGTCAGGGAAGATCAAACCGCCCTCCACCAAATAGTGATCTCTGGCATAAAGGACGGTGTCCATCATGGACTCGTACAACAAAAAGTAACCCATCCATTCAGATATTATAATATCAACTTTAGGAAAGGGCATATGAACGTCTTCCAACTTCCCCCTGAGCAGAGTAATCTTGTCACTGAACCCGTTCAGTTCAACAAGTTCTTTAGCCATTTCAATAATACTGGACATATCTACACCGATGACGTGTTTAGCACCGTGCTTGGCAGCAAACATGGATAAGATACCTGTACCACAACCGACATCTAGAACAATCTTGTCCTTGAACAGATCCTTATTTTGGATGATTGCATTTCTGTAAGACAAGGTACGCACGGTATCTTGAAGCATTTCTTCGTGGATACCATAGTGGTCGTATGAATTGAAGTAGTGTTGTTCAGTCTCACTTAGATTGTTCTTTTCCGTAGCGGAATCATTTTGCAGCTGTCTTACTCATTGTCGCCTTTGAGTTTGTCAGTTAGTTTGCTTTGCTTCGAAAAAAATAGCACGAGCGGTAAGTAGCTCATCTCTTCAACAGTTATATAGCTTACAATTCCCTTGGTGAAAAATTTTTCCCGCAATTCTCGATTTTTCTTTTTCTGAAAAAATGTTGATATATTACCCTGTAAGCGATATAAAAAAAGGTTCATTATACAATATATAATAGAAGAGTAAAGCTGCATAGTGATAAAGAGGTAAGACGTTGCTCTTTAGCGCCCTCATGGTGCAAGTCTAACGACTTCCCATGGGTCATTTTCCGATTTTTCTTCTGTAAACGAATCTATCATGCAGTCTACTGGGTCTGCCTTGCCAGAACTCGACCTCCAACGGAACGACTCTTAGGCCACCCCAGTAATCTGGACATGGGATGTCTACGTCATCCTTAAAACGCTCGGTGTTTTGCTGGGTCAATTCATCCAGTTCCTCTCTGTCCTTGATGACGTCTGATTGGCGTGAGGCCCACGCACCGATCTTAGAGCCACGGGGTCTTGTCTTGAAGTATCTTTCCGAAGTTTCTCTGTTCGACATGCTCGGTGGTACCTTCCACTCTGACCTGTCTCTGCAGGTCCTTCCAGAAGAACACAATTGCTGCGTTTGGGTTCGTAGCAATATCACGGGCCTTCCTAGAGGTCCCCCAATTGGAATAGATGGTGAAGCCTCTGTGGTCGAGTTCCTTGAAAAGAAGGATCCTGGAAGACACCCTCCCGCTGGGCAATTCCGCAGACGAGAAAGTGATTGCTTCTGGCAACGTTTCTCTGGGGTCATTCTTGGCTTCGTCAAACCACTTGGTGAAGAGATCAATGGGGTCCTCGGCCAGTTGCTTTTCATTCAAGGTGAACTTGTCATATTGGTACGTTTCAGGGGCGCGAAGATAATTGGCTTCTGGAGTCTCCTCGGATTGTTTAGTCATTGTCCGTGGATATATATGTAGAGTGTGGTAGTCGTTTGGCTACGTTTCTTGTAGAGATTTAGTCATACAGATTAGTCATTTCTTCTTCTTTCTTCAAGTTGCGAGCCCCTTCCAACCCTGCTGGTTTACCCGGCCCCACTGCCAAATGGCAGCCATAAGAGAGTCATTGGGTTGATGTGCAGGGCCTAAGATACCAGAGTATGGTTCTTGTCAAGGTCTACTGTGTGTGGGTGTGAACTACAGTAGTGTCATGAAATACAACCTAAAGGGCAAGAAACTTCACAACGGAACTTAAGTGGTTCATCGAGACGTCTATCTGCCAGCTTAGAGTGACCATCCGCGGGTGAGTGATGCGCGGGCAGTCAATGATACTGGGGTTTATACTTTACTTGGTTTTATATTGAAAGGAAGCAAAGTATACAAGAGAGCAATGGTGGAAAAGAGCACCGATTTTGAAATGCTTCCTATATCTAAATGGAAAAAAAAAAAATACAACGACAAAGAAAAAAATATTTTTCAGCGCGCGAATTCGCGAAAAAAGTACCTATTTCATCATCGGTACACATAGATCTCGAGCATCAAAATCACGCTTGCTGCAGCAAATGCAGATACCTTCCGTTGGCAGTCTTCAATACGGATCATCCGATCGTGGCATGTGCTCATGAGAGGAAGGTGGTAACCTAATAACACGTCAGCGACTGGTATGTTTGCCTGCCCTTTTTTATTTTGCTTCTCAATGTATTTTTTCCATTTGAGTTTTCTGTTGATAAGCCTCAGAGTTTTGGTAGGCGCCTAGTGGTGGAATGGTTGGGCTGGAATCGGGATTGAGATGTGATGTTAGCGGGCCATTGTGCATCTTTTTTTATATTTTGGGCAATTCGAGCACGCTAGTGCCACTATGCATGTTTCATGTATACATGTATGCGCGGTTTCTGTTCTTGACGTACTTATAGATCGCTACGTTATTTCAATTTTTGAAAATCTGAGTCCTGGGAGTGCGGAGCCATGCATACATGTACTTTGTTGTTGCATAGTATTGCTAGAGTACACTTTTCTCCATGATTGTCTGTCTTCTTTACACCAGTTCTGTTTTCCGTCTCAACCTCTTCACTATCATGGAAAGCATCTACCATTACCACACCCACACACGAACGTTAAGGCTAATCGTTATTAGTTCGAATCTCCATAGCCACGCTCTTTTTTTTTCTTCCAATGTTTTCCGTCGCTTTCCAAGTGACAGAAAAAAAAAGGAGTTTGAATTAGGCTTGCAAAAGGGACAATATCAATGATACTGTCACCCTTAATGTCTGATTTATCGTCAACTCTGTAAAGGAAACAAGAAAGAGAGAAAGGTTGGTGGAGATAAAATCTGTACAAAGAGGAAGGTTTATTCTAGTTATTCCATTTTTCAGTAGATTTTTGCCTTTTACTAGAGTCAATTTAACCAGTATAAAAGGTTCAAGGAAAAATCTATTCACTGAACTTATTACGAAAACCTCAAATGTGTTGGACGCATTGAAAAGATAAACCAAAAAAAAAAAGGCACGCAAGCAGGTCAAAAGACTAGGACTCCCTTCGTTTCCTTTCCCATTTTGCCTCAAGCATCGAATAAGTTTGCGAGCGAATAATAACCGGGCAAATGATACAAGAGAAAATCCATAATTTGGGATCTTCTTGGATGGATTCGTTTATGTATTTATTTGCTCATTTTTGAGGATCAATACAATATTCTTGTCCTATCCTTGCTAAAGTAAAGAACGGGCATTAATTTCTGAACGGAAAGAATTGTGTGTTCACTTTATGGTTTTCGCATTGTACATTTTTCCTAACTTGCATTAGCAGTTGTTTGGCTCACTACTTTTTCGGTGCTCACGAATAATTTTTGGAACCTCAATTTTTTATTTTTTTTTTTTTCTTTTTAGCTACTCAGTTATACTAAGAAGTCATATATTGAGTACCTACTATTTCCGTACTTGGTTATACACACGTTAGAAACTGAAGGAATAAAGAAGTACGCTGTTTTATTATATACAGCAAAGCCTACCAGATGACTTCTTCTCTTAGAATATACAATATATACACAAAAATAGAACAATATGAATAACATCCCGGTAACCATCCTAGTAATCAAATGACTGTATGGATATATATTCTTTTTTTTTTTCATTGCGAAAGCATACTGTTGTATATGCCTGTCGCATCGTCAATCGTCCATAATTTTTTTCGCCTCCCTAATGATGGTATTTACCTTCACCTAGCGTCACTGACAAGACCAATAAACTTACAGTCAACATTATGTATCCAATGACCTCCCATCTAACGATAGTGGTTTGGGTGGGTTCGCAAATCCATTCAGCCAGCCCCATGAATATAATAGCCCCTAGATTGCATGTGGTCAAATACTCAGCGGGAGCTTTGCGGTTCAACTCTAGTACCGAAACCAAGTTTGGTAGTGTCCCAAAGAAAATTGCGCCGAGCAATGAAAACCAGAAACTCTTGTCATTGTACAACAAGGAGATGGATTCTAAAGACCCACGAGAGGGGAATTTAGGAATGAATGGCAAAAGCATGATCATACCGATGACACCGATCAGGGCCAAATGAGTGCTTTGCTTGACCAAGACAACTGCAGAGTTGTCGTTCTTAGAAATGTTACTGCAAAACCAACGGTTCCATAACACGGCGAATGGGCCCATAACCAAAGCACCAAGACCGCAAATCAAGGCACCTTTCAACCTGTCAAACAAGAAGGGGTCTGTAAGTTCACCCCGTATTAGGGTTAACAGACAGCTTGCCGGCAAGCATATCGCAGGTAGCCTTTGTGTACGAGATGATCAAAATACCAATCACCGCATTCATCATAATTAGGAAGTTACGGAAAACATAGTTTTTCCTGGAGATCCCGCAAACACCGTAGAGCAGAGTGACAATTTCGAAAATGGCAGTGTTTTGTATCAGAGCGACATCAAATGCCGGCGATAAAGACAACGCCAAGTTGTAAGTCAGGTTCGCCACAATCATTATTGAGGCCAACACTGTCAGCTTAGCCAAATACTTCATGCTGGCAACGGATATGATTTTTTGTTTTTGTTGTTGGGTGGCAATGCGTGGTTGAGGGTCATCTAGTACGTGTGAGAACGTATCCACGTCGTCGTCCACAACGGACTCTGGTATTAGTGCCGTTGAGCTCGAGGGTTCTGTTCGATTCTGAATCTGAGATAAACATCGGTCTCATGTTCTTCCAGAGTCGAGACGCAGGTACCAAGAGCAACCACGACGCAAAGTACATGAAGGTCAGATAGAAGGTCAGCGAGCCGTTGCTGCCATTGTCACCGTTGGTCTCGGGGGTGAGCAGCTGTGCTGTTGGCGCCCGCTGGGACCTCCTTTCTAGATTGTAAATTGGACAAACATTTCGTCTGAATCACGTAGCCTATTACGCTTGAAAACCAAAGTAAAGTAGTAGACATTATTAACTCTAGACTGTATCTCTTATTGTGCTAACTCACTGGCTCCTAGCAGATCGCGTCTTTGCGTAAATAGCACCTCCACTGTATGTCTTCAATTCTATCTCTTTCTCATATACACATAGCCTCCTTTGGATGAGACGGCTATATTTTTCCCCTCCTGGTACACTCCGGGTGACGTCGCGCGGATCGTCTATTGTTATAAGATCTTAGTTGTAGCATTATTATTGTTATATACAAGAGAGTACGTGAAGTCTACAGCCTCTATTTGAACAGGAAGGAGTACCAGGCCTCCTTCTGCTTGGCGCGCTGGTCTGCAGGCACGTAGCTCTTGACGTGCTGCACAATCTTGTCAACGCCCGTCTTCTCATCGTAGTTCCTGCCCAGGGCGTCCACAAACTGGCCCTCAGGGTCCATGAGGTAGAAGAAGATGGAGTGGTCCACCAAGTAGTCCTGGCCTGGCTTGACGTTTGGTGGTGTGGAGAAGTACACCCTGTACTTCTTGCACGCGTTCTTCACCTCGTCGAACGTGCCCGTCAGCCCCAAGATGGAGGGATGAAAGTCGCTCAGGTACTCCTTCAAAACCGCGGGAGAGTCTCTTGCCGGGTCGCAAGTGACAAAGAGCGGCTGCAGGGAAATGCCGTGCTTAGACGACAGGTCGTTGAGCCACACGCCCAGCTGGTCCAGCTCATCGGGACAGATGTCGGGACAGTTGCTGAACCCAAAGTACAGTATGGAAAACTTGCCGAGGAAGATCTTTCTCTGTGAACTCATTACCGTTCATGTCCTCCAGATGGAAGGGCCCGCCCAGAGAGGGCTTCCCGTACCCTCTATTGGCCTCTGCCTCCTTTTGAGTCTCAATTCTGCGCTTCTCCCTGTTGAAGAAGTACGAGACTGCCCCTCCGACTGCGAGGAACAGGGCAATGGCCTTTCCCGTGGAAAACTCGATCGAACCCTCGCTCGCCGTCCTGTGGTCCTTCGAGATGGGTGTGCCGCCCACTGGAATTCTACTCAAGGGTTTCTTGTCGTTCGTTTGCCACAGACCCGTCCTAGTGGAGAATCCCCTTTGAGTGAGCAATTTAGAGCAGCTGCGACCCACGCTCGCAGCCCGCACGTGTCTAATGGCACCGCACTGCAGCAGTCTTTGGTCGATACCTCTTGATAACCTAAGCATCTCGTGTAGTTGTTTTGTCGCCGTCTCTGTGTGCTTCGGCTTGTGTTTTGGAGGACCCTTTTGTTCCTTCTAGACGCCAATCAATCACACAATAGACGCTATTATAGTGTTTCATTTTGTTCTCTGTTTTTTTTGTCTTGGTGTTTATTTCCGTTTATTTCCGCTCCATAGGGCTCAAATATACAAAAGTAGGGCTTCACCGCTTAAATAGCACAAGCCCTATCAAGCCCTATCGTGTGTTTACGTTTTTCCCTTTTGGGTATAATAGCATCGATATTGGAAATTGCAAAGCTTCAATTTAGTTTCAATTGGGAATTCGAGGTTTCCTCCCTTGGATGGGATCGTCATATTTAGTTATCGTGGACATTGTTGTCAGCAGGAAGAGAGTTGCCACAGAGTGAATACAAACAAACAAACAAACAACCACAAGTATAGCGGTATAGCAATAATGACAAGAAACCCGTTCATGGTGGAGCCTTCGAGTGGCTCTCCCGGCAGGCGTGGTGCTTCTAACCTTTCGAGGTTTTATACAAACACCAGCAGTAACCCCCGGTGGGCCAACGGCAGCGCAGAGAGCTTGGGGGACGAATACGAACAATCAAACGTCTTCCAGGGCCTTCCTGTGTCTCCCTCCAGAGCCGCGCTAAGGTATTCTCCGGACCGTCGCCATAGAACTCAGTTCTACCGTGACAGTGCTCATAACTCCCCCGTTGCTCCCAACAGGTATGCTGCTAATTTGCAGGAGTCTCCGAAGAGAGCAGGTGAAGCTGTTGTCCATCTAGGCGATGGCAGCAACCTTTATCCTCCCGATAATACAGACTTACCGGTTGACCCCTACCACTTGTGCTCCCCAGCAACAGCCCAGCAACAACCTATTTGGTAGTGGTAGACTGTATTCTCAAAGCTCGAAGTATACAACGTCCACCACCTCCACCACGGCACCTTCCCTGGGAGACGACGAGAAGGAGAAATACCTCACTTCCACCACATCCTATGACGATCAGTCTACGATTTTCTCTGCAGATACCTTCAATGAAACGAAGTTTGAACTGAACCATCCGACAAGACAGCAGTATGTAAGACGTGCAAATTCTGAGAGCAAAAGAAGAATGGTTTCAGACTTGCCTCCCCCAGCAAGAAAAAGGCACTGTTGAAACTAGACAACCCAATCCCAAGAGGGTTGCTAGACACCTTGCCCCGTAGAAACTCCCCAGAGTTTACAGAAATGAGATATACGGCTTGTACCGTTGAACCAGATGATTTCTTAAAAGAAGGTTACACTTTGCGGTTTGCGGAGATGAACAGAGAATGCCAAATCGCCATTTGCATCACAATGTACAACGAAGATAAGTATTCCCTGGCAAGAACCCTTCATTCGATCATGAAAAACGTTGCTCATCTTTGCAAACGTGAAAAATCTCATGTCTGGGGCCCCAATGGCTGGAAGAAAAAGTCTCTGTTATTTTAATTAGTGATGGTAGAGCCAAGGTCAATCAGGGATCTCTTGATTACTTGGCCGCTTTGGGTGTTTACCAAGAGGATATGGCCAAAGCCTCTGTTAACGGTGATCCTGTGAAGGCACATATTTTCGAACTGACAACTCAGGTCTCCATCAATGCGGATCTGGATTACGTTTCGAAAGACATTGTCCCCGTACAGTTAGTCTTTTGCCTGAAGGAGGAAAACAAGAAAAAGATCAACTCTCATCGCTGGCTGTTCAATGCCTTCTGTCCCGTTTTGCAACCCACCGTCGTCACTTTGGTCGATGTTGGTACGCGTTTGAACAATACCGCCATTTACCGGTTGTGGAAAGTGTTTGACATGGATTCGAACGTTGCTGGTGCCGCTGGTCAAATCAAGACCATGAAGGGTAAATGGGGGTTGAAGCTTTTCAATCCACTGGTCGCGTCGCAAAATTTTGAATACAAGATCTCGAACATTCTAGATAAACCATTGGAAAGTGTCTTCGGTTATATCTCGGTTCTTCCTGGTGCTTTATCCGCATACAGATACAGAGCTTTGAAAAATCATGACGATGGAACTGGGCCCCTAAGGTCGTACTTCCTTGGTGAAACTCAAGAGGGCAGGGACCATGATGTCTTTACAGCCAATATGTATTTGGCTGAAGATAGAATTCTTTGTTGGGAATTGGTTGCCAAGAGAGATGCTAAATGGGTTTTGAAATATGTCAAAGAAGCCACCGGTGAGACTGATGTTCCTGAAGACGTTTCTGAGTTCATTTCTCAAAGAAGACGTTGGCTTAATGGTGCAATGTTTGCTGCAATTTATGCACAATTACATTTCTACCAAATTTGGAAGACCAAGCATTCCGTTGTGCGTAAATTCTTCCTGCACATTGAGTTTCTTTACCAGTTTATTCAAATGCTATTTTCCTGGTTCTCTATCGCAAACTTTGTTCTAACTTTCTATTATTTGGCCGGTTCAATGAATGAGGTCATTAAACATGGTGAGGCTCTGTTCATTTTTTTCAAGTATTTGATCTTTTGTGATTTAGCGAGTTTGTTCATTATCTCCATGGGCAATAGGCCCCAAGGCGCAAAACATCTATTCATTACGTCTATGATTATATTGTCTATTTGTTCCACATATTCATTGGTTTGCGGGTTCGTTTTTGCTTTCAAGTCACTAACTTCTGGCACGGAATCACACAAAATATTTGTTGATATTGTCATCTCATTGTTGTCCACCTATGGTCTTTACTTTTTCTCATCCCTCATGTACCTGGACCCATGGCATATGTTTACGTCATCCATACAATATTTTTTGACGCTTCCTGCCTTTACATGCACCCTACAGATTTTTGCCTTCTGCAATACACACGATGTTTCTTGGGGTACTAAAGGTTCTACACAGGAGTCTAAGCAATTGTCCAAGGCCATTGTGGTTCAAGGTCCAGATGGTAAACAGATCGTGGAAACAGATTGGCCACAGGAAGTTGATAAGAAGTTCTTAGAAATAAAAAGCCGCTTGAAAGAGCCTGATTTCGAAGAGTCAAGTGGTAACGAAAAGCAATCCAAGAATGACTATTACAGAGACATAAGAACCAGAATCGTGATGATATGGATGTTATCAAATTTAATACTAATCATGTCCATCATTCAAATTTTCACTCCGCAGGATACAAACAATGGTTATTTGATCTTCATTTTATGGTCGGTCGCTGCTTTGGCTGCCTTTAGAGTAGTCGGTTCTATGGGCTTCCTTGTTCATGAAATACTTGCGTATAATAGTAAGTTACAGAAACAAAGTAGAAGATAGCGGCTCTTGGGAAGTTTCCAAACTGGACTTAACTAAAGTCTTCAACAAAAAAAGGCTAACATAGGTCATAATAGTCAGTCTACCATTCAAAATAAACTTTTATTTTTCTTTCCTGGTCTTTTTAATGTACCGGTTACACCCAAACCAATCTATTCCAAAATACTTTTGACATTTCTCGTCTAAAATTTTACATAAATATATATTTATCCCGATACCAAATATAATGTAGCATAATATAATGTTATTTCTTTTAGTTCCAATTGTTTCTTTTTTTCTTTTTTCCCTTTCACAAAGGGTTCTGTCGCATTAATGATTAGTGACGCCAAAATGTATAAAGGGTTTTAGTCAATCCAAACCCATTAGCAGACTCGGGGAGTCCTTTGAATGAAGACGTCTCTTTGGAAACGTACTATTACCTCGTTTGAGCGGACAACGCTCAAGTTGTATTCATTGTTTTTCATTGTATGGGAATCATGATAACAAGTATCTTGTATCTTGCAGGCCTGTGAAAGCTTAGGAGCCATACTTACTAAAAGCGAAACAACATCATATAAATGAGTGTATTTGTAGTAGATCTGATGACATTTCAGAGACATAGAGCAGAGCAGCGTAATTCATATTGATGTGTGCAGTCATTATATAGGTGATTGAACACATCACGTGACAGTGAACCAATGAGCGGCAAGCAACTCCGCGAGGCACCCGGATCGCAATAGCGATTAAGGACAAACTGGGAAGGGAGATGCTTAGTTGATAAATTATTAAAGTCAAGGAAGAAGAAATGTAACTGTAGAACCGCACTGCGGTTAGATCACAAGGCAGTCAATCGAAGACGAGTAGGAACCGTTATTTTTAGCTAGTAGCCATGTTGTCAAGAATTGTATCTAACAATGCAATGCGTTCTGTGATGTGCCATCAAGCACAAGCGGGCATTCTCTACAAGACTAATCCAGTAAGAACTTATGCTACTTTGAAAGAGGTGGAAATGCGTTTGAAATCCATTAAAAATATCGAGAAAATCACAAAGACTATGAAGATTGTCGCATCTACCAGATTAAGTAAAGCTGAAAAAGCTAAAATTTCTGCCAAGAAGATGGATGAAGCTGAGCAGTTATTTTACAAGAACGCGGAAACCAAGAACTTGGACGTCGAGGCCACCGAATCTACTACTCCTAAAGGAATTGATTGTTGCTATCACCTCTGATAAGGGATTGTGTGGTTCCATCCACTCTCAATTGGCTAAAGCTGTGAGAAGACATTTGAACGATCAGCCAAATGCTGATATAGTTACCATTGGTGATAAAATCAAAATGCAACTTTTGAGAACACATCCTGATAACATCAAATTGTCTATCAACGGTATTGGTAAGGATGCCCCAACTTTCCAAGAATCTGCGTTAATTGCTGACAAATTATTGAGTATATTGAAAGCTGGTACCTATCCAAAGATCTCCTATTTTCTACAATGATCCAGTTTCTTCTATATCTTTCGAACCTGTTGAAAAACCAATCTTCAACGCAAAGACCATTGAACAGTCTCCATCATTCGGTAAATTTGAAATTGACACAGACGCAAACGTCCCAACAGATTTATTCGAATACACTTTGGCCAACCAAATGTTGACGGCAATGGCTCAAGGTTACGCTGCTGAGATTTCTGCGAGAAGAAACGCTATGGATAACGCTTCCAAGAATGCTGGTGACATGATTAACCGTTACTCTATCTTGTATAACAGAACAAGACAAGCTGTCATTACTAATGAATTGGTTGATATTATTACCGGTGCTTCCTCTTTGGGCTGATCAAAGATCGGCTTGCACAGTCTCCTTATTTGACGTTGTTTTTGTAGAAGATGAAACGAATTTTGACTTGATGAGACAAAGTACATATCCAAAGAAAAACCTTAAATAAAAAGAAAAGATAATAAATATCAAATACTACTATATATTCAGGTAAAAACACAAAAAATATAACATTTTTGAAACATTTTTATGAGTCGTTCTCCCTTTGTTTTTTTTTTACCTTCGGAATCGTATAATTGTTTCATGCACGTCTCAGCTAATGGCACGGCTAATACAGATTTGAAACTGGCTGATAAAAAAAAATAGCAGCTTACAGCATTTATAAATGAAAAGAATGGCAAATATATCTACAGGGTTCTCTCGTCAACTTCTATATATGCTGTTCTATTGCTCATTCCTTCAGAGAGCAAAAAATAAAGAAACAACAGGCAGTAATAAAAGCAATATGGTCGCTATTTCAGTAATTTGGTTCTTTACCAAACGTATGCCCAGAATATTTGCATTGATCTTTAACATAATCACGATATTTCTTTTGATTTTCCTTTTAATCGGCTGTTATAATCCGACAAACGAGTCAACTTTCTTAGTCAAGTACACCTTTGATGAGAGCTCGCCCTTCTATTCAATCATCGAAAAGTCATATGAAAAATCAAACACAACGTTGGGGCTGGAAAACGTCGTTATAAGATCCGGTTATATGGGTGTTTGTATTGACAAGATACCCTCACAATATAGCGCATACAATAACATGACCACATCTTCCAATACAATCTGTTATCCAAGAAAGGATTTAAGCTCCGTTCCTTTGTATAAAGACTTGGAAATCCAATTATCCAACATTGCATCTTCCGGTTCCAAAACACAGTCTAGTGTTGTTTTAGATATCTTGAAGTTAGCGCAATTAACATCCGTTAACGTTTTACATCCATATGTTTTGATGGCAACTATAATCTTAACGATCCTGATGTTTTTATTCATTTTGTATGTAACCGTCCCCAAGCTACCATTCAAATTAATTGTTAATAGATTTTTGTTGCTGCTAAGCCCAGCCTTGGTCCTGACATGGGGACTTGGAGCTATGTGGACACACGTGGGCATAAACGGTAGTTATAGATTAGTTCCCTCGGCAAGCATGAATATAATCGATGTTAAAAAAGGTAAGAAAGCAGCGACAATGGCATGGTTCAGTTTTGCATTCTTGTTATTGGATAGCACTATCTTATGGTTAATATATCTGAGAGATAGAAAAAGCTTGAAAGAGGAGATTGATAACGTCCCATGTGCACAGAATAGGTATAACCATTATACTTCTTCGGATTCGTCTACATTGCACTCCAAAGGTATAGTTTTTTTTGCTTTTTTCAAAAGTATATAGCTTTTTATCAGACACTTTAGCATACCCATAACTCTCAAATAAAAAAATTAGTAGCCATAAAATAGCATTGTTATGCATAAAGTATTCAGGTTTTATATTGATTTTATTTGTTTACTGTCACGTCAACGAGTGACAAAAAAATACAAAGCGGGTTTTTCGCAGAATGAAACAAAAGGTCCTGGAATTTTTCGCCAGAGTAATAAGAATTGCTACAGCAAAAAAATAAAGTACCTTGAGGATCTTTTGTTTGTGAAACTGCCTGAACATTCGATTGTATCCAAGTATATTCGCTTGACTACCACTAAGCTGTAAATAATGACCATGTCTCCCTGTACAGGTTGTCATTTTCGTTCTGACAAGGATTTTCCTACTATTTTTTAGGTTGATTAAAATAATTGTAACCCCTATTCAAAAACCGCTTGGTTACTTATTCGGTGATTATTTCGAGGAACTAGATCGCAAACATGGGTTCAAGGAGGATTGGTACATTATCCCTTACTTTTTGAAAGGTGTAGTTTATGTTATATTCTTTTCTGTGAGAAGACATAGGTTCCAAAACTGGTACCTGTTTATCAAGCAGGTCCAACAAAATGGTGACCATCCAGCTGTTAGTTATGCCCGTCCCTTGGCTGAAAAGGGTGAATTTCAACTAGAAACTTTCACATACAGTGAAACTTATGATATAGTGTTAAGACTATCCCATATCTTGCATTCTAACTATAATGTTCAAGCCGGTGACTACGTGGCAATTGATTGTACTAATAAGCCCCTTTTCGTATTCTTATGGCTTTCCATGTGGAACATTGGTGCCATTCCAGCTTTCTTGAACTACAACACTAAGGGTACTCCGTTGGTGCACTCTCTAAAAATTTCCAATATTACGCAGGTGTTCATTGACCCTGAGGCCAGTAAACCAATTAGTGAGTCGGAAGAAGAAATCAAGAACGCACTTCCCAATATTAAACTAAATTATTTTTCGAGGAACAAGACTTGATGCATCAACTTTTGAACCCACAATCACCCGAATTCTTACAAGAAGATAACGTAAGGACACCATTAAGTCTAACTGATTTCCAACCTTCCATGTTAATTTACACGTCTGGGACAACAGGCCTGCCTAAATCTGCCATTATGTCTTGGAGGAAATCTTCTGTAGGTTGTCAAATGTTTGGTCATGTTCTACATATGAATAACGAAAGTACTGTTTTTACAGCCATGCCATTGTTCCATTCCACTGCTGCCTTATTGGGTGCATGTGCAATCCTGTCCAAAGGCGGTTGCATTGCTTTATCGCATAAGTTCTCCTGCGAGTACCTTTCTGGAAGCAGGTCTATTTAACAGAAGCTACGCATATTCAATACGTCGGTGAGGTGTGTAGGTACCTTTTACATACTCCAGTTTCCAAATACGAAAGGATGCATAAGGCAAAGGTTGCTTACGGTAACGGCTTGAGACCCGACATTTGGCAAGATTTCAGAAAAAGGTTTAATATAGAAGTTATCGGTGAATTTTATGCCGCAACAGGAAGCTCCTTTCGCCACAACCACGTTTCAAAGGGGTGATTTTGGAGTTGGTGCTTGCAGAAACTACGGTACCATCATTATCCAATGGTTTTTGTCGTTTCAACAAACACTGGTGAGAATGGATCCAAATGACGATTCTGTTATTTATAGGAACTCTAAGGGTCTCTGTGAAGTAGCCCCTGTTGGCGAGCCAGGTGAAATGTTAATGAAAATATTTTTTCCCTCGAAAGCCAGAAACCTCATTCCAAGGGTATCTTGGTAATTCCAAGGAGACAAAATCAAAGGTTCTGAGGAATGTTTTCAAACACGGCGATGCCTGGTATAGATGTGGTGATCTGCTGAAAGCCGATGAATATGGACTATGGTATTTCCTTGATAGAATGGGTGACACTTTTAGGTGGAAGTCCGAAAATGTTTCGACTACCGAGGTAGAAGATCAGCTAACCGCCACTAACAAAGAGCAATACACGCAAGTTGTTGTGGTTGGTATTAAAGTACCTAAATATGAAGGTAGAGCAGGTTTTGCCGTGATTAAGTTAGTCGATAACTCTATTGATGTCTGCCACAAAGACTAGGCTTTTAAACGATTCATTAAGCCGATTAAGCCTACCGTCTTATGCAATGCCATTGTTTGTTAAATTTGTGAATGAAATCAAGATGACCGATAATCACAAAGTTTTGAAAAAAGCTTTATAGAGATCAAAAAGTTACCAAAAGGGTTTAGATGGAAATGACACCATTTTTTGGCTAAAAAATTATAAACATTATGAAGTCTTAACTACTGAAGATTGGGAAGCCATTGATGCTCAAACAATTAAAATTATAACTTGACATTTTTGGATCTGGGTACGGCATTTTTCTCACAAGTAGTTTGTATATATACACAATGCTGATAAAGGAAAGAACGAGGTTTATATCTATCTATATACACAAAAAGAAGAAAAGAATTATTAATTTAGAAAAAGAACAAGACGTGAAGAGTTTATAGACTAACCAAAGTGTCGTCAAAGCTGGTAGTATCAATAACTTGGTTAATTCAGTAAGGTTTAATCTTGAAGCTATCAGTAACCGAATGGTTTATTTCGGCATCAGTTATAAACGAACCTGTCGAATAGAACTTTTCCATTAAAACGTCTTTCTCGCCCCAGATTTTGTACAACCAATTTGAGAATTCATTTTCATCATTCAATGGAATATCATCGACATTAAATGCTCTGATATGAATATCAACTAACTTCGGATACCTTCCTTCTAAAAAAGATGCTCTTGAACCCATATGCCTGCTCACCGTATTCTTCTTTTTTTTAAACCGGAGTAACCAATTGTAACATCATAAAGAACCTCAACACTTGGTTTTAACTGTTGTAATGAGAATCTCAGTCCTGTAGAATGCGGTAGTAAAACGTTCTTGAATGGTTCTTTCCCAATTTTTGCAGCGTATTTAGCGCTCTTTTGTCGGAGTATCAGCACTGAGATTTGTACCTTCAGGGAAAGAGGACTAAATTATACGGCCAAAGGATCTGTTCTGGGTCAACAATTTCAGGATTCCATATGCTCTCTCCCTCCTCAGTTATACGTTCAGGAGACTTCCCAGCAAGTGATCCAATACCTCTTGCATTCGAATCAATGCCGGCAAGGCTATTGCTCATGGTGATCTTATCTTGTGCCCACTTTCTACTCATAAAGATGAAGTTATAGTTTCTCATACCATAACCAAGAATTGGAATCGACCCTAATGATTTTTTCAAGATGATGAACACATTGGATGCTAAGTTCGAAGTATAAGCTAACCACCATAAAAAGATCCAATCTGTGTATATTTGGTGATTACAAATGGCCACAGAATTGGGTTTTTTAAATGGGAGAGAATTCTATTTTCCTTTAAGTCTTTAAAAAACGTCCCTTTGGGAATAGTGGCATTCTCCGTAGTGATTTTCACAGCAGATGGTGCGACAACATGCAAAATGGATGATACTAAGACAATAAACAGTCTTTTGGTTTCATTAAGACCACTTTGCCTTCTTATAGCATTCCTACAATAAATAGTCTTATAAGTTACTTGAAGGAACAAAAGAACAATACACCCCTGGAAGAAAAAACAAATAAAGGGAAAGACCTGGGACGACAACTTTCCTAATATTTCGATTTATCTTGTTATGCAGCATCGATCTTTGTCCTTTGATTAAACAACTCTAAACAATCGATTTTTTTCATACCTTTTTCTTTTGTTGGCTAGCGTTTCTTGGTGAGCGTTTGAATTTATAGTATAATTTTTCCGGAGAGTTTTCCGCCCTCATGTTGAGATTAAACACAGACTAAGGATATTTCTACGATTTTCGTTTGAATAATGGCCTAACTACATATGTGCATGATATTGCCTAAACTAGATTAAATTACATGTCTTAATTCAAGCCCTTGAAATAATACAATCTCACGCTTTTATCTTTTTTGACGATGTGATCAGTCAACTTTATCATACAGTCTTTGTAAATCATAGTTCTCTCTCCAGTAATCACCATGCTTTTTCAATATAATAACGAGTACACTACTTGCACCTAGGACGATAAAGGCTAACATTGTGAAGGCCCAACCAGTGCCCATACCGTTTATCATCGGCGTGGTGACAAATACAGCTGTTGCGGCCAATATTTGTCTGATGAGATTATTCAATGCAACACCTGTGGCACCCTTTCCTGGCAAAGAATCAACCAGATAAGAAAGAGTAGCTCCAATAGTCATCATAGCGGCATATCCAAAAAGAGCTGTTCCGTAATGAGCGGTGTTACCCAATGACATTTTTGTCCAAGCACCAGCCAAAGATTAAAAGTGCGATGGGGAATGATATTACAGATGTAACCACATTCCACGATATACGGGCTTCAGGAGCAAGAATTCCATATTTCTCTTTGTACCTTTTCAAAAGCATGTCCACCCAACGACCCCCATAAATCAGAGGCAAAAAGGTAAGTTATTGAGTTTGGAATATACAGGAGACCAATGTATAACGGTTTAAAATTGTAAGGAGGCCTTGAATACTTATATTCCACTGTCATGTTAACAAAGTATACGGTTGAAAAGGAAATCGCAGAAAATGTTATGGCAAGTGCCACAGGTGGGTATTGTAGGAAGTATAACGATTTAAGAGGTTTAATGAAATAAACGAAAAAGGTGTCCCAGCACTTTCTCACCGCGGATATTTCCTTAGGAGCAATTTCGCTCCCATTTTTGGATAGTACTTGTTTGACTTGTTCTTCCAAGTTGGTTTGTAATTTTCTAAGACTGTTTTCACGAATTGATCTTGCTAATTTTGGATCCGTTGACCTGATTCTCGTAACTTGAGCTGTTGTTGCATCAATGCCACTATCGTCCAATTGGTACTCATACATGCTTCTACTCGCCTCTGTATAAATTCGTTGCAATTGATTTTCCCTTGATGGCCCATCATACGCAACATGGCTACCTGGACTTTCTAAATCTAAAGAATCTTGACCATCTACCTCTCTAACATAGTTGTGCTTCTCAGTGGATAGTGAGGCAATTCGATTTTCTGTTTGTTCCAATTCATCTTCTTCTTCTGGCTGATAATTTTCTTGTCCTTCCCCATATTTATTGCGATCTATTTGAACACGCCTCTCTGCCAAAATTTGAGCAATGGCACTTTTAGAGTCCTTGTTTTCTTAAAGTTTCAGGCAGCAGTACAGTCAAAAGAATAACATTACACCCAGATAAAATGACCATGAACCATTGAGTGGATCTCCACGGCCAACGGTTCACCAACAGAGAACCAATGATTGGAGATAAAAGTGGGGCTAATAGTGGCCCGAGGTAATAATAACTTAAGTTCTTACCTCTATCTTCACTTATGTATAAATCAGCAACCGTCCCAGCACCAACACTTTGGACGCTAGCAGAAGCGGCTCCCACAAAGCATTCTTAATGCAATAAACGAGTTTAATATCAGGAGCCAAGGCAGATCCGATGCTAAATGCAAACAGCAATGCAAAAGAGGTGATGTAGGTGGTCCTTCTCCCCTCCAACTCGGACAGGGACGACCACCATAATGGGAAAACACCAAGGCTTAACAAATATACACCAATCGATACGTTCACCATGATTACTGGAGTTTTGAATTCTGTTGTGATTGCATTGATCGCTGGGAAAATAATCGATGTACCCATGGGGCCCATCATTGAAGAGAAATGCAATTAAAAAGACAATCATTTTCTTCATCATTGGCGGATAGTCCCTTGCATCTTTGAATTCGGGTATGATGGCAAGTTGGGGTAGCAGCCCCCTACGTTCATTTCTTGGAACAATATAATCCTTATTCTTGAGTCTATCTAGCTGGTTCCCGTTCTGACCATGACCGTTCGATGTCGTGGTATCCAAATTGGCCTTTTCATCGGCATAGTCAGTGCCCCCTCTGTGCGGACTGCTGCTGCTGCTATCCCCGCCATGCATTCTAACTTGGTTATCAGATAATGAAGTGTCTGAGTCATTACTTCTCAAAGATCCTATATCCGACTGTCTACTTGGAGTTTGCATGTTTATCAGTTTCTAGAGTTGGTCTCTTGCATAAGGGAAAAAAAGGTTAGAAAGAAGTGAATCCATATGCGTTCAGCTTTGCTCTTCTTTAACACACAAACACGCGAGTTACAAAAGTTTGGTGGTACCTTATCTGGAGCTCATTATCTTTTGATGGTGAATGTGATCCTACTTGTTTAGATCTGGAATGAGATGATTAGTCCTCACATCCCTAAAGATAGACTGGAGTTACTAATGAGTGCGGGAAACACCGAGTTTTTCCGATACGGCGCAAAAGAGAATTGAGCAGGAATAATAGGTGGGCATCGGCACATACGTAGCATCATAAGATAGGGCAATCGCCGATAGTAGTTTGGTATTTACAATGACTCATACTCGGCTATATAAAAATTATATAGGCAATCCCACTAGGCTGTGCGTTTTTCGGGCTTTTCGTATATACAAGTGACAATGGTATTACAGCTGGTAAGCAATTTGATGAACGTTGCTATGTTGGCCAAACAAGAGTCCATTTTGTTCCATGGCTCTAAGCGCCCAGCTTTTGTAGTATCCACCAGGTTCTGAAGTGGAAGAAAATTTGGCTAGTTGGAATGAGTTTTCGTTTATAGTTTCGGCTATTAGATTGCTAATTTCGTAATAATTATATCCGCACGCATTCTTAAACGCAACCTCGGATGGGAGAACAACGGCGGATAATACAGCATCTACTCCCAACTTGGTCATAAAATTGGGTTCGTTAGCTTTCAGCCTGCTCAGGCCTGGAACCGCCTTTAGTAAAGATATACCATGGCTGGGAATGAACCCTTTAGCTAGCCCATGGCATAAGCTGTTGTTCAAGAAGTTTTCCAGTGTGTTTCTTCTCTGGTCGATTTCGACTTCATTATGCCCGCCAATTTTTAAGGTAACTGTCTGCTGCAGGAAAGACTGGGAAGCTTCATTTTGGTTTGATTCGAAATCAACTGCATTATATAAAAACGCCTCACCTGTGGTTGCCTTCATAGACTCAACACTGCCATAATATTTGTCTGCACACATTTTGCTTGGCACCAATGGACTGTACTCGGGAGAGTAAATACTATCATATCCACAAGGCAACCGTAAGAATTTTATGAAATCGTGGTTTCTCTTGTAAGGCTAAGTTTTTGTTTGCTTTTGTTTGAGTACTTCATGATAATTGTTCGGCTCTCGTTGTTTTCTCTCTTGTTCCTGTTATTGTTGATCGTAATCGATGTCAGTGCATCACCTGTGCAATCTCCACTGACAATCAAAAGAACAGACTTCTTCAAGTTTCGCGCATACGTTAGTAGTGGGTAAAATCTTACTGGCGTCTCGTAGTGTTCCGTCATACATGAGAACCAGCATTTTCTTATCAACGGAAACTAATTTCTTGTTAGGCAACTCTAGAGATCTTAGGTACGCTTCATTGGTATCTAATATACCGGTGGGATATTTCCAACCTTTGGAGACATCAATCTCATCGTATGTTTTATTGCCATTTATGACTCGAACAATATCGTCTGAGAATAGTTGGTAATTGACGGCTCGTAAAGACATTCTTTACGCTTTGACTATCTAAAGATGACATAGTAAACTGGTCCACTAGGGCATCGATATCGTTTTGCCCTTTCACCATTATTTTATTTTGCTCGAGGAAACCCCTAATATATTGTAGCCCAATTTTGATACCACTAACTACTTCTCTTTCTCAGGATATTTGAAATAGCATTCCAGTAATGAAGATGCCAAAGATGTCGAGTTTAGTGTCAAGTTATCACGAGTGCAATCCAAGAATAGCTGAAGACCAACTTTTCCCAACTTTCGAGAGCTATCTAGTTGAAGTTCTGTATTAGTAACCTCATCTACCTGTAGTGAATCCAAGAACTCTCGAAGAACGTTCTGCAGTCTCATAGTGTCCTGTGAACTAACGACTTGCGGCTTTGATTTATATTTGGGTTCATATATTAATGTCTTGTTGTAGGAGGATGACGATAGTATTTTATCCAACAGCTTTATACCGGAGAGTACATCTCTGAGTACCTGAAGATTTTTCATCCTGTAAACAGGCGTGTGTAAAGTCTTTATTGTACATTTTGTTCGATAACTTCCCAGTTTTTTTCAAGCAATTTCTCAGCATCCTCTATAAAGCATAGGCAGCGTTTATGTTGCAACGTGATTTGAATGGAATGTTTTGAATGTAAAGCTTGTTGGGTCACTCACTAGTAAACTTGTCTCTCTTTCAAAATGTAATCCATATTTACCCTTAAACCCACATTTTTTCAAAAGCCATAACAGATTTTTCGTCTCGCTAATTTGAAAATCTAAAAAATATCTGTTCAAATACTGGAAACCGCTTAATTGAACATAAAAGATAGACCCACAGACACGTTGTTCTATACAAGCGGTGTGTCTAAATAACGGTGCCACTGCATTTTGATGATTTCCCAGTAACGTGTAGGGGAGGCTCATTGAATGAAAAACTGGTGGAACCGAAATTGAAAATACAACAGAGTAATTCATAAATGAATGAATTAAGAAATCGGTTGCATTTGCCCTTAAAACCTTTTGAAGGACTAGGTTGGTGGGCTCCTTTATATCATGTTTTGTGACAGAGGGAGCCTGCAGGAGGAATCTGTTCGAATACCTTGGTAGTATTTTTAGGGGTACATTTTTTATGTTTATTTTTCATTTCCTTGAATATAATTTCTTATAGCTACTTTGACTAAAAAAAAGTATTTATCAGCTACTGTAAACGCATTATAAAAAACATTTCAATTTTACAAAATCTCGCTTTTTGTATCAACAAACAGGTTTAACTATTGATTGAAGATCAAAAACAAGAAATTGAAACAAACATTTGTATTCATTTCCTGGCTTAACAGGTTCAAGTCAAATTTAACTCCTTTGTAGGCCACTCTTACCAAAACTGCGAACGAAGTTGATGATAACTGTAAATGAACATTTCACTGGTTAAACTGAATAAACAATAGTGAGATTGATGGCTGGTTCTTTTTTAAAAGAACCAAAAAAAAGAGAGTTTGATCCAACCGAGGTTCGAACTCGGGATCTTCGCCGTGTAAAGGCGACGTCTTGAACCACTGGACCATTGGACCCGGAACTCGATATAAATGTGTTTCATAAATCTTGTGAACATATTACATATCCCACTCATCCAACTTGTGAAGAGTATAAATAACTACCAGCATATCAGTTTTTATTTTTTTTCTTCTCAAAAGAAAAAACCATTAACAAAGAGGAGATGTCCAAATAGTAACACCGCTCATCACATCGTTATGTTATTTAAATGGTTACTGTTAGAAGTTGATTTCCCGTTTAGTTATAATGGATAAATATACGTATATCCATATATGTACCATGTCAATCTAATCTAAAGAAGAAACGGTTCTATGGAGTAATATCTGTAAACAAATTCTTTTTCACTTGAGCCCAGTACATCCTCATCAAGCGAAATAATTTGCGCTCCTTGACTGCCTACTCCTTTCAATTGCCTACCAATATTTCTTTCTGTGGCTCTCATACTTGAGATAATCCCTGATTTATCATTGATGGAGTTATCACCCTCCACGCTCAAAATTTCAAGGGAGGATACTCTTCAGAATAGTATTTGCTCAATTGTTCTCCTCTTAGTCTATAATTTTCAGCTTCATTCCTTTGCCTTTTATACTCAGTATATTGGAAATAATGTAAAAACTGAGCAACCCCCACCGTGTCACACTTTGAAGCTCTTTGAGATTCCTCATCATGCTGAAAATTTTTCTTTGCCTTTAAGGATTGACCTTGTTCCAGCGGTCACATAACTACCCTGACTCCCACCTCTGCTCGACTTCTTAGACTTCTTATAAATCAACAGATACGAGTTATGATCAAACCTTACACTGGAAGTACTGCTATCCCTGATATCTAGATCTATATCAACTGGTGAGGTATTTTCAATATCAGCCAATTCAATCTCCTCTTGGCTGTCAAGATACGGGTTGAAGGCATCGTAGAATTTTTTATTTTTGAAACCTATGCACTTCTTCTTGTTTTGATGATTTTTGATTAAATGCGTCAACTTATCTTGAGTCAAACTCTCTTTCTTAAAGTTTGAAAGAATTTGGGAAATGTTTACTTGCTTGCTAAGGCCTCGAAAAGTTGGGATGGTGTAAACTTTGCTACCATCACTTGAACTCGTTCCAGATAAGTCAGAAAGTTCATCTGAATCAATCACTTCAGGGGTTGTCCCCACGTTCATCTGAATAGCTACTACTCGCAGCGTCTATATCCCTATCCTTTTAAGGCTGAGATTACCTCCGTTGGCTTTTCAGCTGCGCTTTCTGCATTGCTATCAGGGTCAGCAATGTCAATGTTTTTCTCGTTCCCACTATTAACATTACTTATAGGTTCTTCCGTCCATTTGTACAGGAATCATGATAGCTTTTGTCATCAGAAAGGCTGGCGTCAGCTTTACTATTAGAAGTAAAACTCTACTTTCTCAATGAAAAATGAATCTGTGGAGCTTAAGACTTCAATTCTTTGTTGAACTTCCTTGGTAATGTATATGGAGGGTGTACTTTCCATAGAGTCATCAGACCTTGGTTCATTTGAGTATTGCTTCAAGCATATCCTTTTTCGGAAGCAATATTGCTAGAATCGTTGCGAATGCTTCTTTTCGTGCCACGTGTGGAATCTGACCCAACAAGCGATTCGTTTGACTCAATTGGGGTGTAAAGGTTACAGGAGCTAAGCTTTGCAAGTTCTCTTCAAAATGTTTCAAGTCTTCATACTTTAAAGTTATTGAAAGGAATCAATCTTTCACTTAAATTCCAACAGGACTCATTATCTAGGTAAGTCTTATTGGAGCTTTGACTTTTGTTTGAATAATCAAATTGCGTTTCAAAATCTTGCGGCTTTGTACTGAATTTGTTGAAGCAAGGTGTATAATCTTCGGATTTCTCAAAATTATCTGAATCCAGTTTTGCAATTTTTCCGTCTGTAGAGCATTTATTTTCGTTCTCATTTTCGTTCTTTCGATGACGCATTTTCTTGAATCCTCTTTTCAAATTATCTTTGAACTCATAAAACTTTCTATTACTAAACAACGTTTCAAATTTGGTTTCTCCTCGGGAGAAAAATGTTCCCTTCATCCTGACACTTATATTTGGTTGGTGTTGTGACCAGCAGACCACGAGCGGAATTTGAATCGGAAAATGGGTTAATAGTGCAATTTGAGTGTGAGAATTCATGTAAATTCAACGTGTCAGATTGTATAAGAGATCCACGCGCAGTTGACGGCCTTAACCATTCTCTGAAACGTTTTCTTTTTAAAGACTCAAATGGCCTCGCCTTTGGTTGCAAAACCGTTTCCATAATCAGCCAGTATTAATAGTAGTCCTTTATGTATTATTTCGCTAGCAGAATCAAAAGAGAAAGAGAAATCAACGAAACTAATAGGCAAATAGGCAAAAAAAATAGCTATGTTTTGCTTGCTTCGTATATGAAAGAACAAGCAAAGAAGAAAATCTAAGCAGAATACTATTGTTAGTTTACAAATATATAAGTGTATTTTTGTTACACTTTTTTTTGTCTAATGTGCCCATTCTCGCAGCGTCACATTTAATAAATTTTGCGTCGGGACAATTCCACAGAGCACCCTTTAAAAAGTAGGAAAGCAAAGCTCGAGTATGCGTTTTACGACTAAGCTAAAAGAACAATGAACAGTCAGAATTCACGATCACAAAGAAAAAAGGATAAAACTTAAAATGATCAAGACAGGCCAGTATGGTTTATTGAGGTATTTCAAGAACCAGCTTACCAGTAGTTTTTCTGCTCTCTATATCAGCAGCGGCAACTTTGTAGTCTTTTAGGGCGTACGTTTTGTAGATCTTGATATTCAATTTCTTTGGGTCAACCAAGTCCACAAACTTGTCAGTATAATATACCCATTCTTCAGGATCAGTGATATAGGCGTAAAGTTGAGGCCTCAAAGAGCGTGATATTTTTGGGTGAGAGCCTAGTTATGATAGATAACGGTGGGATAAGACCGGATGCATTACCAAAGGAAACAAACACACCTTTTCTTTTCAATGCGGCCAAGGTCGTTTCAAAAGTGTCTTTACCAATTGAATCGAAACAAGAATCAACACCTTCTCCATTTGTGATCTCTAAAACTCTTTCAAGAACATCTTCTTTGGATGAATTAATCAGATACTCGGCACCGTATTTTTTTTGCTATATCCAACTTCTCATCTGTTGAAGCAACTGCAATCGCATGTGCGCCTTTCATCTTTACCAACATTGATTTAGGATCAGTCCAACACCACCTGCAGCAGCATATACCAAGATATAGTCACCTTTCTTAACATGGTACGCTTCGTTTGTAAATGACAAAGCAGTGAGGGCTTGTAATAAACCCGCTGCATATAGCTTCATCTTCTCATCACTAGTGCATTTTGGCAATCTCATAATAGTTCCCTCGGAAGGGAACTTTGTATACTGCGCGAAATGTCGAATGCGATATATATGCAACTTGGTCTCCAATTTGAAAATTGTTTACATCTTTACCTTTTGCTACAACGGTACCTGTTGCTTCCCTACCTAACACATAAGGTTTTTCGCAAGGATAGAGACCTTTGCGGAAAGTAACTCTCAATGTAGTTAACGCCGGCGTACTTGTTTTTAATCAGTAAGTCTTCATCCGATATCAATGGTACAGGATAATCCTCATACTTGATGACATCATAGCCACCAACTCCATCAATCAAAACGACCTTTTGTGTTTCTGGTATAGCACCCGACATTTTCACCTTTGCTTAGCCTTGACTGCCTTCTAGTTCTGCCCTATGGCTCTACTTAGTCAAACTCCTTCCTACTGCTGCTACAAGTCCCTTCAGTGAAATTTACGATAGGGGAGATTTGAGGTTCGGCTACATCGTTCGGATCCGAGAACGGCACTTAGTGTACTATATCTCCGAGCTGATAAAATAATTGGTAATTGAAGGGTGCAGTACAGATTCTGGTGCCACGTAAAAAGTAGGAAACGCAAGAAGAGAATGGGGACGTCACGTCACCACTCTGAATAGTATGGCGATAAACAAACCTCCACATTCTGAATGCTCAACCCAAAAAAACCAAACAACCAATGCTGATTAATCGCTTGAGTAGGGTTCGATCTGTAAGGTATTTTTTAGTGCTCAACCCATTTTGTCTAAAGAGGTTTCACGACGAGTAATCGTTGCACCAGCATCGCACTTCAGAACCTCCAGTCCAAAATCTCAAGAGTAACATACCCATCCATGAGTACAAACAACTGCCAGAGGACTCAAATTACATTGAGAAAGCACTACAGGGAATTACAAATATTTTTGAATGAGTTTTTGATGAAGAAACTAAACAAAACTTATGCCGATTTCGAAGGAAATCCAGATGAACTGGTGTTTCAACTCGAGAAGTTCATTGAATTAGAAGTCACATCGAAATGTACTGATCACACCACCTCAGACCATCGTAAGGCAGAGGATTCAAATCCATCGGAGACAGGATAGTCGTTGATCGTTATTTGGATTTTGTTAAAGATGTCAGACTAACGCTACTGCTTCTAAATGGAGGACATTCCTTCATATTTGACGTTATGCTGCAAGCTAAAGAAGTATTTGATAAAATGCAGAAGCAGTGAGAAAAAAAAAAACGCTTCTATATAAATCTGGCATGCCGATGAAAAGTTGGTGCTTTGCACCGGTCGATTTATAAAGTAGATAAGGTATTTATAGCTATACTTTCTGTCCATGTTCAAGACATACCTTCAACGTATATAAGAGTATTTTCGGGACTGCTCTCTCATATTACACCCATAGCTTATAAAGCCCCATACACCAAGAAAATGCAGACTTTCTTTCTTGTAAAGTTGCGTGGTGAACTTCTTCCTCAAAAAAAAATGCGTCTGCCGCGGATGACAACTAGCGAGTGGACGCCCCAGCTCTTTCTGGGATCGGCCTCGGTTTAGCTTGCCTGGCTTGACAAGCCATCCTTTCAGCGGGCATGTTCGGTAGCCTGGAATGTCCCGTCCCCTGCCGTCCCCGTTGAAAACCTACAACGAATAGATAATATAGTGATAATAATTGAGGTGGTGAAATTTAACTAGTGGTATTTGGTAAAAACTTAAAGGAAAACGTATCAAACCAGGGAAAAAGATGTCCACTGAATTAACCGTTCAATCTGAAAGAGCTTTCCAAAAGGTATGAATGATATCCAACCCAAAATGAGAGAGTCAATGAAGTGTTCGAGTGACGAAAAGGAAAGCAAGCGAGATAATGCCATTATAAATTTTGCGCTGGAAGCTATATAATTAGGAAACGCTAAAGCACGATACTGTTGAAGAAAAAGAACACATTAGGAGCAGGATGTTTTGAAAACCCGAGAAAAATGTCACCTCACAGCAAGAGAGGTAAATGTGGGATAAACAGTCTAGCCGAGTTGACATGAGTAAAATAGAACCCGTTAATTGAGAATAGTACACAGCAATTACAGAGAAAAACTGCTCAATGATTTTTTTTATAATGACAATGTGAACTGAACCGCTGTTATCTCCAAACTGAACATGACTCCGAGAATTCAACAAATGCGATGAACAACTTGATTTTGAGGATTTAACATCATTGAAACATAATTTCAAATCTGTCCCCCCAAACCCAACGGGACAACCAATGCTTTCCTTTTCAACAGAAACTAAAGACGAACTCTTCGATTATAATACGCATGAATCACTTTACTAACATGTTAATTTTTTTTTTTGACTTTAGCAACCTCACATCTTCAACAATCCAAAGGTTAAGACCTCCAAGAGAACCAAGAGATGGTATAAAAATGCCGGTCTAGGTTTCAAGACCCCAAAGACTGCTATTGAAGGTTCTTACATTGACAAGAAATGTCCATTCACTGGTTTAGTTTCCATCCGTGGTAAGATCTTGACTGGTACCGTTGTCTCCACCAAGATGCACCGTACCATCGTCATCAGAAGAGCTTACTTGCATTACATTCCAAAGTACAACAGATACGAAAAGAGACACAAGAACGTCCCAGTTCACGTTTCCCCAGCTTTCCGTGTTCAAGTTGGTGACATCGTTACCGTCGGTCAATGTAGACCAATCTCTAAGACTGTCAGATTCAACGTCGTCAAGGTCTCTGCTGCCACTGGTAAGGCCAACAAGCAATTTGCTAAATTTTAAAGAAAATAAGAAACAAAATACAGGATAACTGGTAAATAACTCGAATGAGTGTGTCGTATCTTAGGCCCTTGTTCTTTTTCTTTTACGCCTTACGCCTTGACTTTTTTTTTCCCTCCCTTCTTTTATTTAGTAATTGTTTATATATGGCTTACCTATTTTGTATGTTTTTTTAATATAAATATATGAATGATATTTTTAATAATAAAATACAGGCAAGACACTTACTCGTTCCTGCATATTCCAACATGACGGCTTTAATTAAGCATATAGCTCCGTGCCTATCTTAATATCATTTTGGAGAACGAGGAGAATTAGAATACAGTGAAGTAAAGATAAAATTCATAATACATAGAGATAAATATATAGATACAACAGTTCAATATGTAATGTAACAAAAATACGGTTTATAAAAAGTAGAAGGAAAAAGAAAAACAAAGTAAAAAATGTCAGTGTACTCCGATAATAAGGAAGAACAGTGCAGACAAACAAACCAAACGACAACGAAGGGAGAAAAGGGATAATAAAGAAAAATAACACATACAATCACTGCTATGAGATACCATTTTTATTTTTTTTTATTTTTTGTGTTTGCTTTTGCTAAATGAATCTTGAGTGGGTAGGAAGGGAAGAAGAGGGGGGGGATGGGGCGATTGAGATACACTGCCTAGAGTGGTTTTTTCTAGATCTAAGCTTCCGTCTTCATCGAGATATTTGAGCTAAAATAATCCACTAGCTCTTTACTGATTTCATTGATTGATTTTTGTTTATAGCCCTTAACCTTTTTCTTCATTCTCTCATAACACAGCTTCAATTCCAAACCATTTAGTTTCATGCCAGGTTTCAAAGCTGCTAATTCATCCCAGTCCACCTGAGAATCCTCTGTTATACCCAAGTCTCTTAACTTCTCAAAAATCCATAACATATCGTCATCATCTTTTGACAGTTTGAATCTTTGGCGATGGCTTCCTCTTTTAACCAGTTTATTCCATTTATAACGGCATTGGATACGCGACCTTGTACCGCCCATGCGCTCACTAACAATGGTCCAATTGATGATATCTTTAAAATCTAGTTTGCCGTTACCCATTAGAGATTTTCTTAGTTTGTTGTTATGGCGCCTGATTGTATTCGTTAAACTCTTGGAGTGTGAGCTTGATGCGGATGGGGCACATATTATCGAGTTTTGAGTGTTTCTCATCCAATTGAATGCCCAGTGAATCATGTGGCTTATCTTCGTCTTTCCCGTTTTCTTCCAAAGACGAGGAAGCGGCAGCAGCGGCAGCGGCAGCAATAGCATCATCGTCATCTTGTTGTTTTTGTTGAAGTAGCTGTTGTTGTTCTTGAATAGCGGCGGCAGCGGCGGCGGCAGCGGCAGAAGATGTATCGTCATCATCGTCATCTTCGTCATTGCGATGATCATCCTGGTCGTCCTGTAGTAGCTGTTCTTCTTCCTCTAACAAATTGGGATGTAAGTGTGATTGTTGTTGTTGGGCTTCCTCCAGCATGTCGCTAATAACTTTTTTTCAGTAGTTCTTCTTCTTCAACGGACCACCTGTTGGATGCTCTGTTGGTACCGCACTTAACATAATTTCTCCAGCGATCCCTACAATCTTCGGGCATTCTACCCAAAGTTTTACCTATTTCAGCCCATTGTCCCTCCTTCTCAGCACATAATTTAGCCAATTCTTGTTCCTCCTCTGAAGTCCATTTACCACGTTGTTCGAAAATGTGGTATTTTCTTCTCATGTGTTTGTAGATGGAGGAGCTTGATCTATAAGGTAAAACTTTATAGATATTATTCCAAAAATTGTCCTTCGGCCTATCAGAACTCCATATTCTTTCGCAAACTTGTTGTCTGGTCAAACGTTCGATGGCTTCGTATTCGTTTATAAACCTTTCTAAGGCAGCGTCTTCCGGCTTTATCGAAAGCTTTACTATTGTTTGATCTTGAAGTTGATGGTGTAGCAGAAGATGAAGATAAAGAAACCAAAGACGAAGCCTTTGTGGCAGCAGATTGAAGCAGTTGAGATATCTCTGAATTGTCTACGTTGCCAGATTCACTGTCATGAGAAGGTAATTTTTGTTGGTGCTGTTGAGTATCCTGGGAGATGACTTTTGGTAGGACTTCCATATAGTTTCTAGATTTATTGATAGAAGTTATCCAACATGGAATCCTTTTGTAGCTCCGAGTATTGCTTTGTATTGTTTGACAAATCATCTGCATCATCGTTGTCGTTCTTGTTCCGATGATTCAGATTGTGAGTACGCATCAGATGATCTTTTATATGTTTTAATTTTTCGTTATCGTCAGTATCAGCGGCAGTGTTTAAGTACTGCTGGAAATCAGGGTGTTGCGTGATCGAGTCGGCATCGATAATGGCCTTATGAACCAGTTGATCGCGGTCAATGACATCGTTGTTGGCGTCATTGTCATCCGCATCGCCCAAGGTGGTCAATTCCGGATCAACATTACCGATTTGCTTATCGTCATCATCGTCATCGGTTTTCTGCTTTTTCTTAGAGTTTTCATGGCTATTTACATTGTCATGTTGCCTTTTGTTGGAGTTGGAGTTGGAGTTGTTGTTGTTGTTTCTTCGATAGTGTATAAGCGGCCGCCACGGCAGCCATGGCCATCGATTGATGATGGTCGTCCACGTTAACCGTCGTGCCCTTCTTATTCTTGTCACCGTCGTCTTCGTCGTCGTCGTCATCCACGACCATGTCAGGCCTGAGAAAAGTGATTATTACTGTCGTTGCCGTTATTATGACTGCCGCCATTATTATTATTATTATTATTATTGTTATTATTGTCCTCGTCCTCGTCGTCTCCTCGTCATCTTGCTGGTGGTGAGCAGTTTGTCTCAAATACCAGTCCATGACAGCATTGTGTTGCTCATTGGAGCTGACGTTGTCCGCATTCGACGATGATTCATTCGCGTTTAATGCGTTGATATTTTCCGAATCATCGTTATTATCGTCATTTCTATTACCGTCATCATTGTTACTAGCCTCGACATCACTACTGCCATCGACACTATTTTGCTTTTGAGAGTGCTTGTCGTCCAGGTGCTTTGGGATGCAATTGAGAATCGTGGTTTTGGTGATCTAGGCCTACACCAACATATTTCAAAACAGCCTCTTCCACGGACTCTTGATTGTTATTTTTATCGTTATGATCAGCGGGCATGTTGATTGGGCTACAAATATTCTAATTCAGCAGCAGCAGGTTGAGTTCAGAATAATAATCAACGACGCGTAGTTGATCTTGCTCGTGATGCTGTTTATTTGTTTACTTTGGGTTGTGTCCACAGCAGGGTAATAACGGCCTGGGTATTGTTGTTTTGTCTTGTGAGGTCCAGAAAGCTGCCATTTGTTTGTCGTTGACCTTTGTGAGGGTAGGTCCCTTTGGCCGCCTTTGGTTTCGCCACCCGGAAGACAGGCCTCAGCAGGGCGGGTAACGGGTAAAGCGGTGCCGCGTCACGTGGCAGTTCGTGAAGTATGATATGGGCCGGAACGACACGCTTTTATGTATTAAAAGGTTACGTAAAGGTGTTATAAGAGCACGGTGGGTATCGTATCATCTGTAGTGTCTGTGTCCGTGTGTCTGTATCTGTTTCAGTTTCAGTTTCCGACTCGAATATAAACGTCGAATGGCCTGAACTTGGACGAGGAAGCTGCGGGAGAATGGTGGCTTATGTTGGACAAGTTGAGATTGGGGTCGACCCGAAGCACACTGCTTAGGTCTGCTTCCCCTTCTTGCGGCAAGATATCGCTTGGCACGTCACGGATATCGTGCTTTGTGCTGGGGGTCTTCGTTGCTAGTACCATTGATAATAGCAGTAGCCATAGCGGTAGCAGTGTCACTGGCAATGTAGACACAGTTGTAGTCGTAGAAGACTCGCTTGCTATTTTTGTTACCAGGGCTGGGTTCGAACGCGGGTTGCGAACCCGCGTCCTGGTCATCGGACGTATTCAACTGTGTGGGGGGTAGCCTTTTGTATGAAGCGCTCATTGGTGGTGATGATACACTGTTCAACGTTATCGTTGAAGCTAATGTGTCTCTCCTGTTGGCAGGCTGCCGTGTCCTTTTTTTTATGCGCCTTAAACCAGCTCCTCCAGAAAATATTTTCCAGTCTTCTATCGTTGTCCATTTTCTTGGCTTTTTGAAATGGTGACATATCGTCGTTTTTTACTGTCTTCCTCAAGTGCTTCACATGCTTGTTGTTCTTATCGTAGTTATTTTTACCAGTACAATTGATGAACTTGATGAATTTCCATAAATTCAAATTCAAGATCAAGTTTCGTTGTTTATAGAAATCGAAATACTTCTTCTTCCTGGTGGCCGCCGGCAGTGAACTATATTTCTTCTTGTTTATTTTCCACTGTTTGGCACTCAAAGACTTTACCTTTCTTAAACAGTACTTCCCGTTTGCCTCAACAGAAGGAGGGGGAGGAGGGCCCATATTGCTTTTACTCATCGAGGTTCTCACAGCTTCGATAAACTTGCTGGTTTTCTCTTCCTCTGGAGGATCGTAGAACAGATTATCCAGGGACGCACAATTACTCAACGTCATCCTCTCTTTTTTTTTTTTACTATGATACCTGTCCAAAAAAATCACACACAAGTCAGACAATAAAAAGACAGCACTGATCGAAACAAAACTAAAAGCTCAAACACAAAAGTTACTAACTACAGCCATATATAAGAACCATGTCAACAACGAAGCTCAATCAGCTCTTGAAAAAGGAACATTTAATTTATCCACTATTAGGTTATGTATGACAAGGGGCGTGTGGCTGCACAGCAAGTATGGCAGCTTAGCTTAGCTTGCTATGAGCCTACCTGGTGGTGAATAGCATAGAAGTTTGCCCTGTTGACACAATAAACGTGTGATTTTAATCACTCCCCACGTTTTATTTTGCTTTCCCCCGCGATCTGCGGCCGGGCCGTCGGGGAAAGCAAAATAAAAGGAACTGTCGGGCAAAAGGCATGGACAGAAAGTAGAATGTCCCCGTTGGCCCTGGTCTGGTTTGCATCACATTGTGTTTTTGATATTGGATAAAGTCGGATTATTATACTACAGTTGTACGTATTATGTAAAAAAAATACACTGGTTTTTACAAATCTTTGATGCGGTTGTAGAACGCTCTCCCTTGGAGTTGATGGACTTTCAACTCTGACACGCTGGGAGGTCTGTCACCGTCCACGCCAGAGACGCATCCAGCCCCCCAAGCACACGACCCATTGACGTCATCAGTGTTGGTCAGTTCCTTGTACGCGTTCTTGTATCCCAGTGGAACGTAGATGATCCCGTGGTGGACCAGGGTGCTCATTGCGTTCATGATGCACATCTCTGTGTCCCCTTTACCGCTTATTGCGCCCGAAACAAACAAGCCGGCTATCTTGCCATGGAGAGAACCCTTGGCCCATAGACCGCCTGTGTTGGAGTCCCAGAAGGTTTTCCACTCCACGGGGAAGTTACCGAACTTGGCGGGGATTCCGAACAAGTAGTAATCGTGTTCAACCAACGTTTCTCTAGTTAGGATCTTGTAGCTGAAATCAGCGTTTGGTCTTTTCTGACTTTCCCCCTCGTCGTCGTCTCGTCTTGTTCTTTATCGCTGCTGCTGCTGCTGCTCTTTTACGTCTGGCACTTGAAAGATTTCAGCCTCACCTCCGGCTATCTCGATACCCTTTTTCTCATTCTCTGCCAACGTAGCAATTGTGTCGTCCACTGAGTAAATTAAAGATAGCAACTTTTGGCATTGTTGAGATGGCCTTATATATGTGTGTGTGTGTGTGTGTTTCAAGATCTTGGCCGATGATAGTTCTCGAGGAATGTAAAATATGCGATAAAATGTTGCCAACTTATTTCTTTTTCTTTTCCGGTCTTTTTATGTAGTGCAAAAGTCCGCCCCTTAGGTTTTTTCTCCTTACAAACAAGGGACCGCAGCGGAGCGGCTATGCGTAATAAACTTACCATCTACAAGAGTTGACTAGTCACTCTTTTCTTGAGCGCTTACATAAATAAACGGTAGGTACATATATGCTGCATACAACTTGAACATCAGAGACGTATACTTCAGTAGCGTGGTTGCGGCTTTGTAGACTCCAAAGGGACGTCCCCGTCTAGCACATTGGGGATTCTATAGATGCAACCACCGATCTTATCGAAATTGAAGCCCACAGCGTCGTTGATTTTTTCGTTGGCTGTCGTCACAAACAGATCTTTACCGACAAAACAACAACATGAGACCCTCGGCGTTGACTTTGGCAAAATGAACTCCTTGAGCAGTTTCCCGTGAGCCAGGTCAAACATCTGTACTTTACAAGTGGACCAGACGGCGATAAACAGATACCCGGAATGCTTGCCATCTTTGCTGAACCAAATAGCGCTTCCATCAGGCTCAGGCGATTCAAATGATTGATTGTTGGAGTTCTTTAACGTCAATCAATTCCTCTCGTTTTAGTAAGTCACCGCCAGGGCACTTCCAAATCGTGAAGTTCAAAGAATCCGTCACGTACATTGACTTTTCGATCACTCTTATCCCAATGAATGGCATTGGGAATCAACATACAGTTCCACACCATCTCTACCTCCTGGGCCAATAGATCAACACGGAGAATGCACCCAATCGGCTCCAATTTAAATGGAAAATCGCTCATTAGGCCCACATACAGATATTTCCCGTCTGGCGAAACGTTCCCATCGTTGGACCTTAACTTATATGCTCTGTCTGAGCTCAAAGCAGGACACTGCGAATACAAAATCAGGTATTCCCATTCGCCGTTGGAAAAGTCCAACCGACCGATGCCGAATTTACTCCCGAATAAAACATGCTCAATTTCATCTTGGGAGGCCCCACTCTACGAATAATGGGAAGATACAACCAACAGATTCCTTCAAGATCTTCCGGGTTGGGAGGATACTCAACCGACGAGTCCTTGGAATAGTTCGCCCTGGTAACAGAAAAGGAAGAATGGCTACTCTCGGGGTGTTCAATGTCTTCCACCTTATGAACCTCACTTTTAAAGATATCAACCCATAACAACGTATTGGTTTCCTTCACGAAAGTTATTCCTTCACTATGTATAGCCCCAGGGACTTGAGATGGTAAGGTTTTAAACCACCCAACGCGACCTCTTTCAAAACTACTACCGCTACCCATTGCAAGAATATGTCTGGTGGCTCGGTCTCCGATAGAAAGCAACCTTATCTAGTTTTTACATAATGGTTTAGTTTACGTTCTTATACTTTGAACGCTAGTTTCCCCTAAAAAGGGCCAGGCGGGTAAGACGATTGGAAAAAGCTCTTGGCGTTCACTAAACAATCCATAGCAATATCGACCACATGTCAAGGTAGAAAGGGATCAAGCCCGGGAAAGTGCGGTTACAATACTAGAATTATATCAAGTAGGCAAGAAAACGAAAACCAAGATTCAGTTCGATAGTATTTCACTTGGATGTTCTATTGGAAGAGGGCAACGTCATAGCTATGGCATTTCCTTTGGGACGTGCACGTTTTCTCTATTATAACTTTATGTTACCACGGGATCCATTCCCCGTCTCCCGGTATAGACGCTAAGTTAAACAACATGCACCCCACTACAAACCAGGCATGGGTCCGTCACACATACTACTCACACTTGGCTGTATTAGGAAAAGAAATTGGCATCTGAACCCGGGATGACGATTGTACAAGACTTTCAATCATTTTAGCCGATGTTCAGAGAAAACGAAAATATGTCGAAAAACACATACCGAATTCGTTCAAAAAGGAAAAAAAAACGCAAGATGTTCGAATATTTTTACTCAATTACTTCTTTCAATTGGGTAATAATCAAACAAAAAAAAAAGGCACGAATAGAATCACACACCCTATTTCGGCCCTTGACCTCATTTTTTCTCTCAATTTTTGAGATGTTTTTTTTTCTCCCTTAGTACAGCGGAAGCAACTGCAGTAGACTGCTGTCCTATCATCCGCGCTGAGCTGTTTCCCTGCCTGGCCGATCCCAAAAAGACTACGGCAACCATCCCATCAAAGGATTTCCCAAAGAAGACAATCTACCCGGTTACCCCTCAGGGCCCTTCTCTTCCAAAATGCTCTACAAGCTGCCTAGACTTGGTGGCAACCTCGTTTGGCAAAATCTGCCACTGGGCAAACCCTTCCCCGTTTTGCCCGCACAACCTAGGCCGTTATTTAGCAACCTGCGGCCATGCCGAGTGAATTTACCTAAGCTTTCTTCGGACTCTTCTGCATGCTTCCCGAAAATCACCGGAAAAACCTTTAGTCAAATTTTGAGCGGAAACGAGGAAGGCTGCTTTTTCTCTTTGCCTGTCTTCAAGTCCGATGCGAGTGAAGACAAGCCTACCAGAACAAAGACAGCAAACCTTTTCTCAAGGGTTATGTGTTTAGGGTATCTGGCAGCTATTGTTATGTAACTTAGTCCACCCGTCGCTCTTTCTTAATTAGTGAGCTAGGCTCCCTCGGTTGCGTGTCTTTGGCCTAAAAGCGTGTGACAGAGTAGCAGTTCCCGCACAGTGTAAATCTTTAATGCGTTCTTCTTGCCTCAGGACTCGCTGAGGGAAATTATACTACGGCGTCCCGCCCACAAGTGGGTAAAGGGATATCCTAACCTCACTTTGAGCCCAAATGGGAAAGTAAAAAAAATAGGGTAAATTGAAAACATTCCCACTCACTTCCGTAATTTTCAACTGTTCAGTTTCCGCATAATTTGCCTCAATCAGGTAATCTGAGCTGTTTTTTTCTGTTCTCGAGAAGCTCTCCTACGGACTTTTCTGTGGCTCCATGCACGAATCTCTTCAAGAAACATGAAGAAAAATAAACATAGATTATTGTAAATGCAAAAATGCCTTTCACTGTTTCTGTGTAAGCGAATAATTTCGTCATCTTGACATTTCACTGGATGCCTAAGTTTCCAATCAGATGTCTCAATGTAACCCCTAGAAAAACGTAATATGAGACCGGTATTATTCCTCATTGGGTAGTTTATGTGCTTATTTCATGATCCTTACAAATACTGTAAGCTTACCAAAAAGATATATAAAGAACAAAACTTATTTGGTTTACGACAGTAGTGTGTATGAATTATGGATATCTGCCCTTTCTTTTTTCTTGTTTTTTTTCTCTTTGTTTCTTAACTTTTTTCTTATGTTGATTATATAATCAAGTCGCCAGATTGTGTCAGCATACAACAATAGCATTTCAATAGAAAAAAACCAAACTAATCCCAGTTATCTTTTGGATACTCAACATAATTTTCTTTTAAACCATTTTTCATTCAAAACTAACACTTATTCCGGGTTTTTTTCCATCAATCCAATATTTTCTCTTTTAATAACTTTTTAACCACTAATTCTCTAATTATTAATATTTAATTTCCCAAACTTTTAATTTCCCTTGAACTGACACTATTTTCAAAAAATAATCATATTAAAATGTCTGATTACGTCGAACTATTAAAAAGAGGTGGTAACGAAGCCATAAAAATTAATCCCCCAACCGGTGCCGATTTCCACATCACGTCCCGTGGTTCAGATTGGTTTTTTACCGTCTTTTGTATTAATTTACTATTTGGAATAGTCCTAATCCCACTGATGTTCAGGAAGCCAGTTAAGGATAGATTCGTATACTATACCGCGATCGCCCCAAATTTATTCATGTCTGTTGCTTATTTTACCATGGCTTCTAACTTGGGTTGGATTCCAGTTAGAGCTAAATACAACCATGTTCAAACTTCTACTCAAAAGGAACATCCAGGTTACAGACAAATTTTCTATGCTAGATACGTCGGTTGGTTTTTGGCTTTTCCATGGCCAATTATTCAAATGTCTTTGTTAGGTGGTACTCCATTATGGCAAATCGCATTCAATGTTGGTATGACCGAAGTCTTCACCGTCTGTTGGTTGATTGCCGCTTGTGTCCACTCCACTTACAAATGGGGTTACTACACTATCGGCCTTGGTGCTGCCATTGTCGTTTGTATTAGTTTGATGACCACTACGTTCAACTTGGTCAAGGCTAAGGGTAAGGATATCGCCAATGTTTTCATTACATTCATGAGTGTTATTATGCTTTTGTGGTTGATTGCCTACCCAACCTGTTTCGGTATCACTGATGGTGGTAACGTTTTACAACCTGATTCTGCCGGTGTCTTTTTCGGTATTATCGACTTATTGATTTTATCCGTCTTGCCAGTTCTTTTCATGCCATTGGCTAGCTATCTGGGTCTTGAAAGATTAGGTTTAATCATTGACGAAGAAGCTGAACATGTCGGCCCAGTTGCAGAAAGGAAAATGCCATCCCCAGCTTCATTCAAATCATCTGATTCTGACTCCAGCCTTAAGGAAAAATTAAAGCTAAAGAAGAAGCACAAGAAGGACAAAAAGAAGGCTAAGAAGGCCAAGAAGGCCAAAGAGGCCAAGAAGGTCGAAGAAGAGGAGGAAGATGATGCAGCCACTGATTCTGAATAGATGTTTTGATTTATTGGTATCATAACCTTTTGTTTTTTCCTTCTTCCCTAATGCTAGCTTATTTGAGACCGAAAGTTTTGCCAAATATGCGTCATATTTGAAGAAATACTCCAATTTGTCTTCCATATTTTCTGTTCATCACGCTTGAATGAAGGTGCCAATATTTGTAAAATAGGGTACATGACCACGAACAAAAGACGACAGACGATACGCATTGTCTTTTATGTTTTTTTCAACGAATAATATGGACAACTTCCTTAAACATATACATCGTCATACTTATCATTTTTACGTTTGTAAGAATCCTTTATTGTCTTCATGATTTGAAGTACTACTTATAATTCTAATTAAATTTAATATTTCCTTTAGCTTATTTTCGGGCATTGTGCCGCTGAAAAACCGAATATGTCTATACCTAAAAAATAACATAAACAAAATGTTTCTAGTTTATTTTTTGTCAATTAAGTGCGATAGAATCGCTCTTGGTGTATAATATTGCGTTTTTACATGTTTAGCAACAGCTATCCATTCGGGCCCGTAAATTGGTTCATATTGGTCAAACAACTTATAAAGCTCAGCGGGATCTTTTTCAATTTTGCGTATGTTCTGAATAACCAAACCCATGAGTCCCCATAAACGGGGGATTTCCTCATTGCTCTTTCTAACCATTTTGATGATGTTTGATACTGAGTTTCTCTGTAGAAAGATATTCCAATTTCCAAAAGAACCCTATGGTCATTTTGCGTTTTTTTCAATGCGTCTTGAAAAATGGTCTTTCTCGATAAACTTTTCTTCCCATAGTTCAACAACTTGATTCGTTCAACCCAAACTAGTGCATCGTTTGGAAAATGTTGTAATGCCTGAATTGTGAGCAACTCTGCCTGATCTAAGTTTCCAAGTCTTATCTCCATTTGAACTTTCGCGATGTAAAATAATGCGTCATTACCGTTTTTCAAAAGTCCTCTATCTAAAATGGACCTTGCCCTTATTGGATTTTTGAGATCTATTTCATCAATTTTTGATAACGATACCCATAACAAAGGACAGTTGGGGATTTCCCTTGTCCCTGATAAATATGCTTGTCTAGCTAACTCGATATTGCCGACGGAATGGTAAATTTGACCCAGCTGTAAGAAAAACTTGTGACAATTACGAAAACCAGTTGAACATTTTTCTTTCAAAATTTCAATAGCTTGGCCCGTAAGTCCTTGATACCGTAGAAAATTAACGTATTTATAATACAAACGTTCTATGCCATTTACATGGGAATCACTCAAGGCTTTAAAAGACTGAAGGAAGAACTCTTGCATTTTATCAAATTGTGACGATTGGCCCAAAAGTTTTATCTTAAAGAAGCGCACGTCTAAATGGTTCGGTACAAAACCTATAATTTGGTTGACTACATTTAGTGTCTGTTCGATATCTCCCTTATGTGCCCTCCAATATTCGTGCACATACATCATAAACAAACTGGGGCTTTCTTCTATAATGACTGATCGCGTATAATCACTGTCCTTGGATGAAAATAATAATTCTTGAAAGAACACTAAAAATTGCTCGATTTCATTCTGGTTTTCAGCAACAGTCTTTAGTCTAGACCATAGCGCTATGTCACAAGGATCCCATTGAATAAGTTTTTTCAAGACAGCAATTTTTACCATTGAATCTGCCATCTTTTCCAGTGTTTCATCAACGTTTTTCAATCCATCACTATCACCGGTACTTTCTTTAAGCAATTCCATCAAGGCATAAACAATGGCCTCGCATGTCAATTTTGAATTAGGCGTATCACTCAAAGCTTCTGCTCGATCGAACCATGTAGATAAAGTTATTTTGTACCCATTTTCGGAAAGTTCTGATAAACCCTTCTTCAGTAAATCGACCAACCTATTCACACCTACATTAGGATTGTTACCTTCTTCTAATAGCGCAGCTAAGACCCAAATCTCTGGTTCCTGTGGTAAAGCCTTCCTACTGCAATTCAAAGTTTTCTTAGCATCATCATAGTTTTGGAGGTTAATATACGCAGTTAAAAGGTCCATACTTTGTGGAATCAGACGAGTGGCCTTTTCTAAAATTTTCAATGCTTGCATTTTTTCAGTTTCAAAACTAATAGCCAATTTCCATAACTGTTCATCTCGAGGAAGTTCTTGAAGTGCTTTCCTTACTACCCTGTACTTGTTAATGGTCGTGCTTTCTAAATCAATGGCTTTGAACCAAAGTGATGGGGATGTCGCATTGAACTTGATCGCTGTTGCTACTAAAGTCTTACAATATTGAACGTCAGACGCGTGTAACCTAATGTTTTCTAGCCAAACGTCTGGATTTTTGGGACACTCTTGGCAACCATTTTCGATCAGTTTTTTCGCTACTGAAAACTTCCTGGCCTTCTCTTCTAGTCTGGCAGAGGCTATCCAACCCTGAGGATTTGTTGAATCTGCCTTTCTGTATGACTTTAAAATAGTCCGCATTTTCTGCAGATCTTCCAATGCTGCGTCTGAGATAGAATTTGCTCTGTCGTCTTCTAAATCTTTCAAATAGCTTAGCGTATTAGTAGCAGTACTCGAATTTTTTGCTTGGACCTGACCGGTAGCATTCTTGGTTATTTCCGAAATGTTTGCATCTATTTGAGATTGCAACAATTTTTCACGTTCTTCGGTTAATTTGTTCAAATCAACATTGCCCTGTATTAGTGAATCAGGTGCGGCATAAGTCTTTCTGTTTAGTTGCTCTTGGATTCTATTTCTTTTGTTCCGTCTCGTAAAATCAGTAGCTTCTGGAATGTTCATCCATTCATCCTCAGTTACAGTAGTTAATGATTCTTTCAGGTCTGCAAATTGCGTTTTCACAGCGGAGCCATCAGCTTCATCGTTATCGTTATTTCCATTGTTTCTTTTCTTTTTTTTTTGTGCTAATTTCAGCTCAAGCTTTTCAAATACTTTTGCAGCTTCCTCATCTTCGTCGTTTTCAGTTTGACGTTCTTGATTAGAGCTGATGTCTTCGCGGTATCGTTTTGGTATCTTTCTGCCTCCATTATCATCAAAGACCCTTCTCTTTTCCTTGGTTGAAAATCCTGTAGCACCACGACCAATACCTGGTACGTAACCTGCCGGCGGCTCTTGGTCCAAAAAGGATGGTTTCTCCATGGAAGGTATTGTTTTTCTCTTTGTTATAGGGTATCTTTATCTCAACTCATTTGGTACATATTTTTCAAAAGTTTTTTACTCTTTTTTACCTGGGAAGACAATTCAGTTCCATTACTTTCATTTTTGTTCGTTAAGCGTGGCCAAAGTTGCTACAATAAAGATGATAGTTTAGCTGAAGTTTCTTCTGGTTGCCAAAAGGAAAGAAGATACGTTCTTTTCGAATTCTGCTTGTTTGCAAATAGGAGTTGAGAGTGTACTTATTTTTTTATATTCCAAGTAGTATATAAGCAGCAACCCAAAATATGGTACAAATTGTATGGAGGGTTGGCCGAGTGGTCTAAGGCGGCAGACTTAAGATCTGTTGGACGGTTGTCCGCGCGAGTTCGAACCTCGCATCCTTCATTATTTTTTTCATTTTTTTGCAGTTATTCTTTAGGGGCTGAAAATCGCAAAAAATAAGGGAAACCTGGTGAATGGGATTGAGATATAAAACAAGTCCAGAGTGATGCCAAGAAAAAATGAATTAAGGGAAACCTTGTTCGTCTCCCACAAGAATAAATAATCGACCAAGAATCATAAACAATGTTAAGCTCACTAAAAAACAAATTTGAGCATTTGAAGGTTTCTGAAAAGGGAGGCAAAGAATTCTCTACAACCTTACCACAATTACCATCCTCGAAAGACCTCGATAAGTCGACCATTTATAAGTACCGTTACAATTATGGTGTAAATTTGGGTGCATTGTTTGTGTTAGAGCCATGGATATTTTCAAAAGAAACTGTGTGCACTGTGGACAATAAGGAATATGACTGTGAATTTGACGCAATTTCTCACCACTTGAAAAAACATTCCAAGGAAGATGTTGCGAAAATATTGAGTGAACATTATAAAAAGTACATCGATCGAATTGACTGGAAATGGCTGTCAGAAGATGCTCATCTCACGGCATTAAGAATTCCAATTGGATATTGGCACGTCGAAAACGGGAAACATTTAGATTCGTTACCGTTCGCCCCACTGAGAAATGTTTATGAACTAGCAAAACCCTGGGAGCAACTTGCTGGATTAATCGAAACGGCCAAGAAACATAACATTGGTGTGTTAATCGATTTACATGGTCTGCCAGGGGGTGCGAATTGCGATTCACACAGTGGCTCCAAGAATTGCGAAGCCGGATTTTTCCAAAAGGAAAAATACATGACCAAAATGTTCAAAGATATTCTACCAGCAATCGTTGAAACGATGACTTTGCATAATGAGAATGTTATTGGTCTTCAAGTGGTTAATGAGGCATGCTTTGATAACAATGCCAAGGGTCAGAAAAATTCTACTATTCAGAGGCCATCAACACCATTGAAAAGCTTCAGCCTGGTTTACCTGTGGTGATATCTGACGGTTGGTGGCCCCAACAATGGGCGGACTGGGTTAAAGAAAAGAATTTCAGCGAGACGGTGGTCATCGATTCTCATGTATACCGCTGCTTTTCTGATTCTGATAAGTCCAAAGGATGCCAACACGATTATAAAAGATCTGCCTAACACTGTGAATTTCCCCTGTGATGATGCTGATTATACCGTCGGTGAATTTTCTGGTGTTCTTGATGGACAAACTTGGGACAAAACTTCAGGTGACAGGGACTTACCACGGTTCAAAAGTACGTACAAGCTCAAGCAAGTGTCTTTTCTCATGTGGCCGAGTTGGGGTTGGTTTTTTTGGACATTACAATTTGAGTATGGTGATGGGGGTGAATGGGGGTTAGCTCCCATGATGCAAAGAGGGAATCTACCAAAACGTCCTCACGGTGATGGGTTCCAAATCGATAAAGAAGAAAATAGACTCAATGATTCAAGAACATGAGGGCGTATTGGGATGGTAAGGGTAAGAACTTTGAACACTGGAGATTCGAGGATGGTATAAATACGGCCGCGAACGACATAATTGCTTTCAGAAGATTTGACAATTCGTTGATTGGGAGATGGCATTCCTGGAAATCGCAAAGAAGAGCTGAATACGTTTCCGCCAAGAAAGACAGTAAATTCATGTGGGAGTGGGATCAAGGCTACCAACGTGGATTAGACGAGTTCAATAGGTATTAAACAAATTTAGATATGGATGTATAGTGAGAACTGACTTTTCTTTTTTTAACATGCTACCTCGTATAAGTGGGTATCGTATTGCTTCCCCGCGGCCGGCTTTTTAATTGGTTCTAGGTTGAGAATACTGCGCACCGAACTAGGGTTCTCATGATTTTCAACAGGCTAAACCTGACTTCTTGTGCTTTCTTGGCATACAACGAGGTACGTTCAATAATGCCAATATGCCAATATAGTACTAACCAAGATGCATCGGGAAAGGGATCATTCCACTCAAATGGTATACTGCGCATTGAAACCCTTTCCCCATGAAAATGTGCAACTACTAAATTCACGCAACTAACTTCTTTGGTGTACCAAAACCAATAAAAATATAAACAAGATTATTAAGGAAGCACAGGAGTTCTGTACAACTATAAAAAGTAACAACTGCATCATCATAGAAGAAAAAAAGACTTGTCTCAAGCTCAATTGGAGAACATTCTTCCCTCCAAATATGGGGTAGATATCGGCGACATCATAGAAGAATATGACGATTTGCCATCTGATAACAAGATTTGCATTTCATTCGAGAGCTACTTTGACAGAGCTCAAATTTTGCACCGTATTAAAAATCAGATCGCATGGGCAAACTCCAACAGTTTAGAACAAATCAAGGACTCAAAGATTAAAAAAATCGACGAAGCTAAACAAGAAACTTTAGAAGCTCAAAATGATGCCAGACGATACCACTGACGAAGAAGATTTCATACTACCATCTAGAGATAAAACCGAGGAAGCGACGAGTGCGCTTAGTGAAATAAATATGGATGAGTTCAAAAATTTTTTGGAGAAGCCCTGTACATTTTACAAAAGCTGTATCTAAAGGATACAGGACACAAGACGTGTGATCGTCCAACAAATTTCATTATAAAGATAGGAGAAGGGCAACCGTCTCCATATGCTTGCTCCAGGGTTGTTAAAAGGCTGAGTATGATGGAGCAACGACAGCGCTGATACCTATAGATTAACGAAAAAAAAAATTACATACAAATTTTTTTTTTAAATGAGTCAAAATACTTTCAACTCATAGCAGTCATTTTTAATGTACTCCACGGTTTCTGTTTGTAGTCTAAATAGTGCTGAACAGCTTGTAGGTAAAAGAGGGGCGGATATTGAACGAAACACATTATAGCAATATGGAAAAGCAAGTAAAATTTTAAGCAAACTGTCCGATACATCTACACATAACTTTGGTGGCCGCTAATTCAAGCTGCAATACTTCTATACAGTCACTAGCCGTCTGTTTGATGAAAAATTCTGTCACGAGTAAAGTAGTTATGCCGTTGACAAGGCAAATCATATAAAACGATTATATAGTTTAAGAGAATGCACACAGCCAAAAGCAAAATTTGCTTGGATAAGCACCGTCTCTTTCATTTTTACTTTAATTAGGATAGAAGGTCCTTTTCAGGTATATAAAGTTTGGTAGTCACCGGTTTGACGGCTGGTGTGGTGTACGTAACAGAAACGCGTAGCGACGACGCTAAATGCGGTAGTCGTGGCGGGAGGCATTGTCTGGAATGCTGTCAAGAGCTGGGGGCGTGTGGTAGTTATGCAGGAAGATGCGGGCGTATGCGTGCTAAGACGGTATAAGACGCCATATTGCCCTGGGTGGTAACGCTAATGGCGCTTGGCGTGGTGACAGTGAGGTGCAAGCGCAATCGGCACAAGTCAACTCCCTGGTAAGTGGTTCGGTGCCACTAACCCTGTGAGTAATTACATAATTTAGACCTCGCCATTGGCAAGCCGGGAGGAATCACAGTAGTAGATGCGTCATGACGGCGCATATCTCATTATAATGTACTCAACCAACCGCCAGCGCCCTGGTAGACAATGATAGACAGCTATTGCCCCATTGCGAGCAGTTTGGAACCTATCAATATCGAAACCACTACGCTCTTAGTGCTTTCTGAAATGCATAAAGACCCAGACCACAGCTAGTGGCTGCAGTTAGGGTCGATGCTAGGAGAGTACTTCGTCTATACTTAGCGCAAGTGTTTGCAGCTCGTGTTTTAATGACTATTGTTGTATCTCAAGCTAGATATCCCATTTTAGCGAGGTACAGATCTACCAATGCGCAAATGAAACGTGTTTTAAATAAAACTATTGGAACAAGATTCCACTATCGTCCATATATCACTATTATATACGGAGTCAAAAGATGATATAAATTAACAAGACCAGTAAGACAAGATTCAAACTGTCATCGAAATTAATGGAAACTGAAGCGCATGGATTGATATTGTGATAAAATCAATGAATAAGAACATATAAAGAGGAAAAGAATTATTTAGAATACTATGCAAAGTTACAGATTCCTTTCTGTGGATTCCTAAATCCATGAGGAAATCTCTAGCATAATCTATATACATAATGATTACAACCTTAAAAATAATGGAATCTCAAAAGTCATCATTCAATTTTGAAGGTCAATAGAAACAATATAAGTCATACAAGAGATTAGTACCACATTAGCAATTCCTCTCTAGAACGTGGACTTTGCTAAAATGAACCGCCCGAAATATATAAATACACGAACAATTAGACTAGATCGAGATTCTGCGCTTCGACCCTTAGTTAGATTCAGGTCTTAGATAGAATATATAAGATAAGTAACAATCTGTGAATCAAGTCAATCAATATTTTCCGACAAGTTACCTCCCTGAGATCATCGTTGCTAAAACATCCTATATGAACCACCTGTAATACACCAACCATCATAAAATAACGGGTTTTATAGTGTAGTGGTTATCACTTTCGGTTTTGATCCGGACAACCCCGGTTCGAATCCGGGTAAGACCTCTTTTGCAGCTTTGCTTATATTTTTTTTGTTTGAAAAATAAAAATATCACCGGAGGCTCGACGGGTGGATCTTTGAGGCTGAGCCGTGCTCCTCCGCCGTTAGTGGAGACGGTAATAAGCCACCCAGGTGCTATGCGCCAGACAGAGACCCGTGAACGTCTTCTTGGCGTTTTTGTATCTGTCATGGTCTGTCGCAGGACGGAAGTGCTGGGGCTTACCTATTTTTATCTTGGTGCGTGTTCAGCCTCAAACAGCACTTTTCAAGGAAACATGAATCATGTATAAAATACTTGCAACTACATAGGTTTGTACTTCTCTTCACTTTTGGTTGTCTTGCAGGATCCAGGAGAAAAACAATTGAACTCAACCACAAAGAAATCACTCAATATGCCAATGAGACGTCAGTACTACCAAGCGCAACCAATGTATTATCAACCGCAACCACAACCCATATACATACAACAGGGCCCACCTCCACCTAGAAATGATTGCTGCTGTTGCTGTTGTAATTGTGGTGACTGCTGCTCAGCCATTGCCAATGTGTTATGCTGTCTCTGTTTAGTCGATCTCTGTTGTGCCTGCACCGGCGGCATGTAATTAGCTACATTTTAGCGTGCCGCCGCATCAACACATTCCCTCAAAGCATGCGACTTCACCTCCCTCTAACGGTTGCTATGCATACTTAGTGATGCAGAGTATTCAGCTGTACGTACCCAGGCACAGCCAACAATATTCCGCTCATTCCTTTATATTACAATAGTAATAAAAATCAAATACCATGCATTTCTTTCTTTAGGTGAAAACACTGTTGAATGTACTATATAACATGTAGGAAAAGTAATTTAACAGTATTATCTCTTTTCTGACATGTTCAATATCATAAAAATGTCGTTGTCAAATAAAAAAAATCAGCAAAATATAGTTGATGCTCGGAAAACAAGCCATTTGCAACATTACCTTGGCACTTACGGAAACATCCGCGCATGAACAAGAATATATTTAGAAGGTGAAATTCAATGACGACCTGATGTGCTTACAGTTCTTATAAAATGAAAACGGAAAAATTTGACCAAGCACGCCAAAAATTAAAAGCATTAACCGCTCACACTGCTCTTCTGGAAAGAAAGATCATAATTCAACCATCTGTATCAAACTTTCTTCAAAAGGGACAACTATCGATAAGTCTTCCAGGAAGAATGCAAGAAAGCTGATTCTCTTTTTCCTTTTTTTTATAAAAAGCCTTTTATTAATATATATATATATATATATATGTATGCGCATATTTTTCTTTTGAGTAACGTTAGCTAGTTTGATTCCTTTCCATAAAAGGGCCGATTTTAGTTTTCATCGTTATTACCGGTATTTTCTTTTGAAGGTATCTTCATAGCCAACTGGGCCTCTAAGAATGCTATCTTTTCTCCCTTAATTCTAGATTTTCTTTTTTAGACAACTGTAGCTCGATTTGAGTTTCTTTTGACCTGCCATAGGCCAACATCTTGGCCATTTCTTTGTTTTCATTGGTTAGATTCTCTAGCCTTACCACCATTTTATGAGCAATGGATTCTGCATCGTATCTTCCATATTTGGTCACTGAATTTGTTGGGTTTAGCGCCAGTGCAGTTAATATACTCTCTAAATTCTCCTTTGTATCTGCTAGCTCTTTCTCCTTTTGAATGAAGAGAAGATGATAGCTTTCTAAATACCACTTCTAATGAAGCAGGCAACTCAAAAGCTTGGGGTATATGGGAGTTTTCCTTTTCATACTTGTATTCGTTCTGTTTGTAATTTAAGCCGTCGTTAAAAATTTTCTTTAATTTTTGAATTTCATTCTCTAGTGATTCAATTTGGCTTTCCTTTTATTTGTAGTTTCACTTCCATAGTTTCCATTCTTTCGTCCTTGTTCGAATTTGTCTCATTGCTGTTAACGTTAGTCATTGGAAGAGTTGCTACATGATTGAAAGGAGTGAACGAGTTCTTGAACGCCGTACTATTGATTGATGTTTTAGCAGTCATATTGGACATCGAAGACATTGAGTCGTTAGGATTTCCATTGGCCTCCTTGTTATTGTTCGACATATTACTCATTGGATCCAGCCAATAATCGTTAGCAGTTGCCCCATTCATGATGTTATTGTGGTTCATAGTATTTCTAGCTGGCGCCTGTGGTACATTCTGATAGTTGTAGGTATTCATTGATGTAGGCATGTTGAAGTTTGCCGAACTATTCAAGTTATGCTGTCCTGCTAATGGATTAGCCGATGAACCTTGAGGAATCATGGTATTATTCAATTTATTGGACTGTGCTAACGGGTTCATTAGTCCCGGCCTGGCATCATTCCTTTCTCCAGCTTCATATAACCCTTGCTGTTGTGATTGTTGGTGCGGATGAAACGCCAAATTATTAAAGGACGTTTCCAACGAATGTTGGGGATCATAATCGTAAGTCATGTAATTCATTTTCTACAGTACTGTTTGAAAACGTGCCGAACGTATATATATAATGAGGTCAAGTCAAAATACAAAGTACCAAGCCAGCTGAGTTATCTTCTCTTGTGGTTTTGACTATACTTTACTTTGCTTGCTCATTGTTTCATTTAAACAATGTACTCTTCTCCAGTTCGATTTTTTAGCGGTGAAGGTACCACCCATCAGTAAAAAAAAACAAAAAAATAAAAAAAAATAAATTAAGAACCAAAAAGAAGCAGTTGACTATTGGCCTATTATCGATATTAAAGCACGTACAAAAGACATTCGAGCAGACGAACTTGTAAACTCACATACGAGCACAAAAACGTATACAGACAAACGCTCTTAGCATCTTGTATAGAAATATATGTAACCATTTTTTCTTCATATCTTCGATACTTTCAGCGACAACCAATTTCTCATCGTTGTAAAGGACCCATTTCCATTCGCCTTCTACCATTTTACGGATAAAGACAACATAATGACCGGAGTGTACAGAATTCCCCTTGTGGCAGATAACCGCAGTTAGAGCATAAGGTCTAGTAGTCGAATATCCGAGATCCTTTTGTTGTTGCTGCTGTTGTTGCTCAGACTGCCCTTCAGAATCAGGCAACTCTCCATTATCATCCATATTATTGAAAACCCACTCTACACTACGGTTGACATCGCCATTATTGATTATCAAGGCTTTACGACATAGCTTTGGACTTAGTCCCATAGAAAGCATTGAAGCTAACGAATCATCATCAACGTCTGTCTTGTCTTTCTTAGAGTTTGGAGGAGGCGCAACGAATGGATCATTTAAGTCGGGATCGTCCATATGTTGGAATAACCAATTCATAGCCGTCTCAGCGTCCTGATTTCCTGTGTTGAATAGGAGCACGTGCACTAGAATTTTCAGTGAACCCCATTTCAATTAATTGAGAGATGCCACATTTATTTGGGGTAAATTTTGTATCATTTTCGTCATCATCTGGCAATAAGGTTTCTGTTTGTGAGTTGAATCCTTGGGATAAGTACGACGAAACATCAAGCACATCTTCCTTGTCAGTTAAGCCCGGCAATGAAAGTTCATTACTCGTTTTGACGGGAATCCAGTTTTGCAACTTAATCCTTATCGGATTCAAAACAAGTGTATGTGGAAGAGATTTGAAACCAGGCTTTTTTGTTTGCCGTGACTGGTTCCTTGCAATTGGCGCATTTAAACTCGATTGTTTGGCCTTCAAAATATGCCTTTATTCTCTCTAGAACATCTTGAGGTTCATCGTTTTCCTTTTAAGGGAAGCTGTATAGCCTCTGCTGGTTCATAAGAGTATTTGACTTTACCACACTTATTACATTGTAATCTATCCTCCATCATAAACCTCATCAAATCGTTTGGATTTGAGGCTCCTGCTGAATTGTCCGGAGAAAAACATTTCCTGTCCAAGGAATCCAAAAGGAAAGTCAAAAACTCCATTGCATCCTGTTGTCTATTGGAGCTGAATTCTTCATGGTTTTGACCGATGCATTTTTTTGAAAGTAGAAGGTTTAATGCCGTTTGCGTAAAGTTCTGGTTCAAGTTTCATAGCATTTAGAAGTTTAATCCATTGGCACTTCAAATTATTCACCAGGATACACAACATCCAATGGGAATTCGCTTCCTAGAAAATCTAAAGACCAGCTTGGAACGCCACCATTCAGTAGACTTTGCATGACCGAATTCAAGTAACATGAATTACCTAAATTGATCAGCCCACAACCGTACTCATTACTTGAGGGAAGTTTTTTGAGTTCTTTACCACTGGAATCAACCATTTTAAATTGCCAATTTTCGTTCTGTTCTATTTGTAGTTGAGCTAGGGTCTTCTCATCCGCTATCTTTTCTTGAATATTGATCCCGTATATTTTCAGTGCACTACCTAGGTTGACATTGTCTGGGAATCTAGTCTCATCATCACAGGCGTAACAATACAAATCACAAGTCGAAGAGCTCAATGAGCCTAGCTTAATGGCTAAGGGATGATTATTATTGTTACGGTAATGGTCCAAAGCATGCGAATGGCCTTCAATACCGATTTGTTCTCTACCACACCCAATGTTACCGCAGTGTAGACACAACCAAAGATTCTGGGTGAGATCACATGAAGAGCATAGGTTCAAATTCACAGCGCCATCAGGCTTAGTAGGAACTTGAAAATTTTCTGTATGAGGGCATGTTCTGATTTCTAATTCCCAAGAATTTTTCTTATCTTCGAAATCTTGTGACTTTGCCCTCAATATCTGGTCAATCTTTTCCAAGGCTGCAGAAGATACATTTGTGTTCGTAGATTCTAAAAGTACAGTTTGTAGCTGAATTTTCGCTACAAAAACTTTGCAAGCTCCAAAAAGTGTCATGAGTCTCATCTTCTGATTTCTCAATGACTTGTAGTTTTATTTTCTTATTGATATTGCCTTCTTCTATATTTTCCTGTTTGGGTTTTTCCACTTTAACAATGGTTAAGTAGTTGGAATGGACAGAATCGCAAGCATGCTTTGTAACTTGGGCATGTAGCGGGAGGTGTCTACCACAGGTGGCTTGGAAACAGCTCAAACATATATTCAGGGAATGTTTAGGCGATGCGTTAGGGAGCTAATGGCTCATTATAAGGGGATTCGAAGCAGTAAATGCATTCATCCTTTTGAAACAACTGCAGGAACAGTAATGCTTTCTAGTAGTGCTTCTGCCATATTTTTAGCGCACAATACTTTGGGTTTTCTTCTAAGACGGTTTTAGGTAAATGTACCAGTGGTATTAAAGTAGTCTTTTCAAATTATATTACGATTTCATCAAGTGGTAAATTCAATCTCATTCCAAACGATGCCATTTTTTTCAGAAGTACATTAACTGTTATATAATATCGTATCCATTTGCCGCAGGCAATCGTTAGTCTATGTATTATATGTATGTATTTTTATACTACCAATCTTCGTGGCACTCCATTATGCACTTTTACGTCTTTCCCTGTCTTTTTCCTTTTTACTATCATTACCTATAAGAATACAACTACCCTTTCAAAGGAAGCAGTATTTGATTATACCGAAGAAACTCAGGCTGAAAATCGTGAGAAAAAAAGACATGAAGGAAAAATGAGTCAAAGGATGCCATTAAATAAAAGGGTAAATGAATGTAGTAAGTCCAATAAAGCTTTTCGATGAACTCTTCGATGGCATTCAGTATGCCATTTGATTTCCCACTACGTCTTTTGACTTCCTTTGTAGTGGGTATGTGCACCATCGAGTTTTTGTGTTGTGTCATGCTTACTTGTTGTGTCATGCTTACTTGTTGTGACCACCTAACCCCTATTCCTCGTAAGTTTCTAGGCAGTTCAATACTGTCGGAGTGTTATTATCTACTTTTCTATTGTGAGCATTGTTACTTTTAAACGCTGAAGCGCTTTTTGTTAGGCGCCTCAGAAACAATCGTCGTCTACGACGGTACGACAAACGTTTAAAAGTCATTGTTCTATCAATTGATTCTTGAGGAAGATATACAGGTAGTCTTCATCTCTATATGTAACGATGTATGTATGTGTTCTTATTTGTGCTCTATTTATTCCATCATTTCTCACTTCTAAATACTGAGAAAATAGACCGTCTTTTCCCACCACTGCCACCACTTCGGATCCATTATTTGCCGTCGCTTCACGACGAATTCTCTCAAGGTCCAGTGATTGGCGGGCTCTAGCAAAGGACTTCCTCATTTCCTGATGGAGTCGATGTACTGATCGTGATGCTGCTATTGCTGTCCCTATCCTTGGATTGCCTGTACCTTTCCAAGTCGTGTCTTGGCTTGGAATTGGTTCTATGCATATCATGCTTACCGCTTGATCGGGTTGATTCATGACCTGTGCTGTGGCGCTTATTCTCACTTATTGTGGTGGAAGAATGAGGTGGAACTCTGTGCGAGTGATGTGATTGCGGAGCTGGTGAGTCAGATTTATTTCTGTGCTCTTGAGTTAATGTTGGAGAGGAGAGGTTTACTTCCTGGAAGTTCAAATCCAACGGTTGGCGAGGGCTGCCTCGTAGATGCACTGCTGTGATCCTTGTCCTCAAATTGATTCGGGCTTTTTAGCATCGGTTGTTCTTGGTAGTTCTTTACGACCTCTTTCATTATGCAGCGGTCTTCTTTCAGACGCTTTACCTCTTCTTGCATCGTCCAGATCAATATCAATACTTTCACTAGAGACCATACTGTCGTCCAAATCGTCTGTGGAATAGTTGTTCTTCTTGCTCGTTCCTTTACGTCCAGAAAGTTTAGCCGGTTGAATTGATAAAGATGATGACGAAGACGAAGAAAATGAAGAAGAAACTGCAGCACCAGTATCGTCTCGTGACAAGTCCATTTCATTCAAACTTAGATTAAGAACACCATTTCGATAATTGTTCAGACCATTACTTCCTTTAATCCCTGCGTCTTCCGGAGCCCCGGGTTGAGGTACTTTTTTATCTTCAAAAGGTTCCTTTCTTGCATCTTCTTTCAAAGCTGATAGTTCAATCAGAAGACCCCTCATTGTTGGTCGACGAATGCATTGGCTCATTGAGAGAATTGCCCATTGTAACTGTAGGCTCACCTACCTGGGAATTTCTGGTATCATCCGTGGTTTGGTTTGTTCTGCCCGAAACGTAACTGGCATTTTTACTAGCACTTGGAATTTGCATTTGCTGTTGCGCTTGAAGTTGCTGCTTGGCTTGAATTTGCTGCGTGGCCTGAAGTTGCTGAGCTTGTAATTGCTGCGCTTGAATCTGCTGCGCTTGTTGTTGCTGGTTCATGGAAACGATAGGCCTTCCAATCGATCGGTTTACTGAGGAATTTTGACCTGGAAGATATCCTGATTGAGAGTTAGCAACATAGTTTTGAGGCATATTCTGGAAGTTGACTCCTTCTATTGCTGCTATCACCTGCAACAGTTGCACCTAACTGCATGGATTGACCGGCTCTATCTCTTCCAGTGTAAAACGCTCTTTGGTTATAATTAGCGGGCGCTTGAGGTTGGTCTTGCTGCTGTGGTTGCTGTTGTTGTTCCATCCTAGATTGATATTGAGCTTCCTCTGGATAAGTTTGCCCTTGTGCGCTAGGCTGATTTTGTGCTTGTTGAGATCTTTGGTTTTGCTGTTGTTCTTCCAAGAAGAAATTACTAGCATCATTACTCAACTCATTTGTGGAATGATAGGCAACATTCATCTTTGGAAAGGATTGTTTGATTTATGCTGTTTCATTTTATTGATCCCAACATTTTTTTCGTTTGTCAACGCCTCGTCTGACCCAATGGTCGCTGCCCCGTAAGATGTACTCTTCATCGATCTCCCACCAGAAGAATATGAGCTTGTACTCTTCTTGCCTTTGTGGGAGCTGACTGAGTATTCAAATGAGGGTTTTGATCAGATACACTCGGGTCACTTGGCTGTTTCACTATTTCTTTGTCTAGATAAGTATCTAATTCGCTCACACTTGGATAATATAACTCTCCAGGAGTTTTATCATCAAAAATCGACTTGTCTGCTATTCCTGGAGACTGAATTGTATTAACTTCCTGAGGAACATTAAGCGTGCTGGAATTAGTAACGCTGGAAGTATTTCTTGATGCTTTGTCTTCAGACACGGTGGACTTTTTCTCTTTTCGGAAGGGCCTTCTTCCTTTTCTTCAGTTTTTTTACTGATGGGTTGGGATGATGCCCTTCCGGATATCACAGTACCATCACTAGCATTCATTGGGTAGTTTAGAAGAAACTTCAAAAGAGGAAAGAAACATATCGTTCAACAAGTTTTCTTCTGATTCACTCAATTTATTGTTCTGCATGATTTTTTTTTTGCTGTAGTTGGTACAATTGTATTTGAACGTTTTGTAACTTATTCTGAAACTTTGGTATACTTAGCAAAGTCATACGCACCTTCCTGATATTTATCCTCGATTGGCACTTCGGCATTCAAAGATATCACATATATGGTACAACACTTGATAAATATTCGGGTCTCAAATTTGGGTTTTCTGCCAACATTATGATAATTAAGTTAATTAGTTTTGATGAATACTTATTCACGGGGAATTCATATTTTGGAATGCAGAATGGCAAATTGACCTGTCATCTCAAAAGGCGTAGTGAAGAAACAATAATTTATAAAGGAAGATACCCAAAGCCCATATATCGGACTTCTCGTTTATGGGCAAGCATCGGTAAAGATCAATCATTTCTGGAGACCTATATTGAGGAGTGGTATGGACGTAAATATTTTGAGTCAAAAGAGCAATGTCTTGGTGGGTCGTCACAATTGGGAAACTTGTTGAAGTGGACCCGAAATCAGCCAGTTTAAAATTATTCTCAGCATCAACTAAGACATTTTCAATCTTGATATCACGATGAATCAAGGGTACAGGAAGATAATGCATCTCTGAGATTGAAAGAGCAACGTCGTACATGATTTTCACAATTTCTGACTCCGACAACTTGGTTGACAATCGTTGGTTCATGTAGTCTAGTAGCGATTTATTTAGGACACAATTCCATGAGCAAAAGAACCTCGAACCCTTGAACACCATCCCGACGACGAGAAGCATTAGAATCGTAATACTGTACTACATTGGCAGCGCCCTTCAGTTTCTTCATCACCTCCACTTCGTTTCTCATCTCGTTCAATCCATTCTCATCATGAACCAACACTCTTTTTAGGCATGCGACATCTCCAATCTTTAAGGGGCAGACTCGCTGTATTATCGAATTCATTCAAATACTCCAAAAACTTCACCACGTAAATTTGAGCAAAGCCACCTTCTGCTAGATAATTTACAATCTCGACTTTATGCGTCCCCACGCAGACAATTTTTCCTGGAGTATACCTCTCAACTGCCGGATTTCCCATTGCTGAAACGCTCCTTAGAAGTGCCATTCGTAGTCGACATAATCACTGCTCGTTAGAAAGAAGATAAACACAGGCGACAGAAATGGAAGCAAGAGCTTGGCAAATAGGTGATAGCAAAAATGAACGACAGACGGTAAAAATTATTACAATATCCTGTGCTATTTCTATCCTGAAAGCACCAACTTGATTTAGCAGTGATCTTGATTTCACTCATCCAAGAAAGGGGGTCCGTGGTCTGGTCCATAGGATTATGGCTTTAATTTAGTAATTTCCAAGTTTTTTCGGTTTTTGAGCTCTAAATTAGGGTTGTAAAAAAACAGCAGGGTTTTACCTATGATACTTTGGAGCCTGGCGTAGGTTAACGTTGCTTTCTTGTGATATTTTCTCTATTACCCGCTCTTCTAGTAGGGCTTTCTGGAACGTTTTACTAGGTCTTGTAAATTGAGCTTGACAGTTTGTAAGGGTTCTATTCCGAAAGTAATAAGCTCAATATTATTACAGTGATTCGTGACATTTTATACTATCTATAAAGTATTTAGGACGGTTTTAAGCAGTTTTTCCAGTTCTGCGTATGTGTAGGGCACCCAAATTATTTCCATCCCCGAATTGTTCTTGGTGATGTTGGCCATTTTATGTTCAATAAATTCTCTGAGCATCGATCTTAGGGCTATTTCATTGGAAGCGATGAAATCTGCGGCACATAAATGGTTGAAGACTTTGAGTTCCACCCCGGTTCTTTGAGTACCACGTTTTGGGCCCGTCGGTAGCGGAAAGGTTGCCCATGTTTTGCATTTGCGTTTCAATGAGCAGCCGGTACATTTTCTTAGAGTTGACGGTAAGTGATTGCAGAACATATTTGGCACCTTCCGCGCCACTACTTGGTATCACTCTTGCCCATCTTCATCACGTCTTGAAATGTGGACTCGATGGTAGCCGGCTCGTAATTCGAGATGTCGTGGAAGACAAAGTTATAGTTCTGGGCCTTCATGTTGTCCCAGAGTAATGGGGCGTATATATGATCTGTAGACGCCACTATGGCAATCTGTCTAATGACGGAAAGAGATAACTCAGCATCGTTTGGAAAGTGTTTTTCTTATACTAGGGCCGTCCAGGTTGTGCACCACAAGGATCAATTTGATATCTAGAGGTTGAGTTTTTGTAAAAGTCAATCATTTTTTGAATCTGCAGAATCACATGGTTGCCCCAGTATTTTGGTTTCGCTTCTTGTCAATTCAGCAGGTACCAGAAGATCGGTGATCTCTTTAAAGACGTCACGATAATTACAGCTAGGATTATAACCATTTAGTATAAGGCATGGGATCGCGTTTGAAGCCTCGTCCTGCTGCGATTCAGCATCATATGCTAGTTGCGAGTATGCAACTTTTGGAGACAAGTAGTCAATGGCGAACTCTTCTAAGAAATCACGCTTAGAACCTACACCATAAAACAGTAGTGAGAACCCTTGAGTCAATTCGAACCAATATTGAGGAAACATTTTTTTTTGAATTTGGAATAATTTTGATCTTGAATGCTTTTGAAAGTTGTCATTAAAAAAGTTCGAAACCAAAGAAAACTCTTCTCTAGTGACATCAGGTGCCATTGACATTGTATGCCTTGACTTTGCACCAGTTCTGACAACTTTTCTTTGGTCGAAGTACCCTTCAAAGGTGTCTAAAAATGAGCTTGCCGATTTGGTTTCCGAAGTCTGGTAAACCTTCTTTTATTTCTCGGTACGGGAGTTGGAGTGAAATTCCTGCTCAAAGTCAATTTGCCTGGGGAAGCCATGTCTTTATACTCTTTTAAATTGTTCATTATAATTTGCTTTAGGGGTGAGGTAAAGTCATGATTAGTGGTGAAGGATTTCTTCGATGGTGTTGCAGGTTCTAGAGGCTCTACTGAGTTTGATGCAGAACCACTGCCACTGGGTAAAAGCGGGCTTTCCTCATGCGTTGGTTGGACGGCCATGGATATTTTTTTCAGCCTTCTCTTTGCCTCTTCACCTTCCTCTTCTTCCATCACCTGTTTAGTGTCTGGAACTTTCACTCTCCCTCATCGGTATGGCCTAATCTATCATTGTGTGGTTTCTTCCTCTTTCTAGAGACACTAGTACCTCCATCGTCTTTTACAACTCCAAGGTCCAAGTTCTCCTGTATTTTTTTGGCCTTCCACGTTTACGAGGAGTTTTGTTTGGTGTACTAGGTTCAAGTGTCTCATCCGGTGATACACTACTAGTTTTATTATCCGCAAGCGAGATCCTTTCCAACAAATTCTTCTTTTGATGCGTATATCCTTCTCAATGGCGGCCTTCCCTCATGTATATCCAGCCGTTTTGGGGTGGCATTCCTGCTCTTTTGTTGGCGATGATAAGATATCAATATGTTCTACAAAGTCTTCTCCATCCAGCATGTTGTCGCAATTCCCTGGGTAAAGTTGACCTGTTTAAAAAGCAAATAGAAGCAGGAACAATAAGCAAACAACGAATACCTTCTGATCGAACCCTAGTTACTTACCAATAGCAAATCGATAGTAAATTCATATTTCCTAATAGTTTACATCTGTGCAGTTAGTAAGTTTTTGTTTACTATTGTTAGATTCGTAGCAATGGCTTGAGGTGAATGGGTGTTTTGAAAATTTTTCTTTTTCACTCCCAATGATAATGGCTCTCGACCTGATTCGAAATCGATCGTAGTTAAAGTTGTTTACTATCAATAAGATTTATTGTTTACGTGTAGATTCTTCTTATTTGTTTACCCAGATTCGAACTTAAAACTCTTTTGTTTGAATTTAACTAGAAAAAGGAGAATTCGTGTTACATTTCTATAAGATGTCTCAACAAGATAACGTTAAGTCCGCCACTGAAGGTGTCGCCAACCTACACCTCGATGAAACCACTGGAGAAATGGTCTCCAAGTCTGAATTGAAGAAGCGTATCAAGCAAAGACAAGTTGAAGCCAAAAAGGCAGCCAAAAAGGCAACTGCCCAACCAAAACCAGCTTCTAAGAAAAAGACAGACTTATTAGCCGATCTGGATCCATCGCAATATTTCGAGACTAGATCCCGTCAAATCAAAGAAATGAGAAAGACCCACGAACCAAATCCATACCCACACAAATTCCACGTTTCCATTTCTAATCCTGAATTTTTGGCCAAATATGCCCATTTGAAAAAAGGTGAAACCTTACCTGAAGAAAAAGGTGTCCATCGCCGGTAGAGTCCATGCTAAGAGAGAATCCGGTTCCGAAATTGAAATTCTACGTCCTTCATGGTGACGGTGTTGAAGTCCAGGTAATGTCCCAATTGCAAGATTACTGCGACGCAGCCTCTTACGAAAAGGACCATGACCTTTTGAAAAGAGGTGATATCGTTGGTGTTGAAGGTTACGTCGGAAGAACCCAACCAAAGAAGGGAGGTGAAGGTGAAATCTCTGTCTTTTGTCAGCAGAGTCCAATTGTTGACTCCATGTTTGCACATGTTGCCTGCCGACCATTTCGGTTTCAAAGACCAAGAAACCAGATACAGAAAGCGTTATTTGGACTTGATCATGAACAAAGACGCCAGAAGTCGTTTCATTACTCGTTCTGAAATCATTCGTTACATTAGAAAGTTCTTGGACCAGAGGAAGTTTATTGAAGTGGAAACTCCAATGATGAATGTCATTGCTGGTGGTGCCACCGCTAAGCCATTCGTCACTCACCACAATGACCTGGATATGGACATGTACATGAGAATTGCTCCAGAACTGTTTTTGAAACAATTAGTTGTGGGTGGTTTGGACCGTGTTTATGAAATCGGTAGACAGTTCAGAAATGAAGGTATTGATATGACCCATAACCCAGAATTCACTACCTGTGAGTTTTATCAAGCTTATGCTGACGTTTACGATTTGATGGACATGACTGAATTGATGATTTCGGAAATGGTGAAGGAAATTAACGGTTCTTATATCATCAAGTACCATCCAGACCCAGCCGATCCAGCTAAAGAACTCGAATTAAACTTTTCCAGACCATGGAAAAGAATCAACATGATTGAAGAATTGGAAAAGGTATTCGACGTCAAATTCCCAACCGGTGATCAATTGCATACCGCTGAAACTGGTGAATTTTTGAAGAAGGTCCTTTCCGACAATAAATTGGACTGCGCACCTCCACTAACCAATGCACGTATGTTGGACAAGCTTGTTGGTGAATTAGAAGACATGTGTATCAACCCAACTTTCATCTTCGGTCACCCACAAATGATGTCTCCATTAGCCAAATACTCAAGAGATCAACCAGGTCTATGTGAACGTTTTGAAGTCTTTTGTTGCTACAAAAGGAGATTTGTAACGCTTACACTGAACTGAATGATCCATTTGACCAAAGAGCACGTTTCGAAGAACAAGCTAGACAAAAGGACCAAGGTGATGACGAAGCTCAACTAGTCGACGAAACATTCTGTGACGCTCTAGAATACGGTTTACCACCAACCGGTGGTTGGGGTTGTGGTATCGATAGATTGGCCATGTTCTTGACCGACTCCAACACAATTAGAGAAGTCTTATTGTTCCCAACTTTGAAACCTGATGTACTAAGAGACGAAGTTAAGAAGGAAGAAGAAAAATGAGTTTTGTTAATCTTTCCAAATACTCGCATGTAGTACTTATTAACTACTGCTTTTGTATTTTCATTTTTTATTATACATTGAATATATCCACATATCTATATCATATATACCTCAATTGTTACTCCAAGAAAAAATTGATATCGCGGTTAATTCTGCCATGCAATGACTCTTTCAACTTTCTAATTAATGGTAACACTATTGTTATTAAACAGATCTCGTAAGTTTTCCACTCCTCTTCAATTCTAAAGCTTTCTTATAAGGAGGATTTGTTGGACCTTGAACGGGGTCCAAAGACGAAATAGTGTTCGCGATCGAAGAAGGCAGGTCGTGGTAGGTCGCATCTGAGTCAAAACTCTCGAGACTGCCACAAGCCATAAACTCGGCTATACTCCTCTTTCTTCTTCATCCCAATGAGACAGTTTGTCTGATATGACCAACCTATTGAAGTAACAGCCTTGAAAAAACTCATCAACGGACGTATTGACGTCCAATTTGGGTATCCAACTAGATGGTGGGTTATAGCCCAAACAAACGATAAATGCTTCCAGAGAAGTACCCCTCGATGACCTTGGCTTTGCGCAAACGATCTTGTCAAATAAATAACCCAATTGGGAGTATAACATATCTATATCACGACCTCTAAAGATCTTCGCTACGAATACTCCGCCTTTTTTTCAAAATGCATGTGGTAAGTTGTAGAGCACTCATGATCAATTGCTGTTGAACATATTCATCAAGATCGTGCAATCCAGTCACATCAGGGGCACCGTCACTGCAAACAAAATCAGCTTTTTCATTACCAAATAAGTCCAAGATTCTAGCCAATGTTTTAGGGTGGGTGATATCGGCTTGTAAAGTTGTCACATGAGGTATAGGAGACATTGGCTGTAAATCAACGGCAACTATTTTCTTCTCCTCGACTATCTGTATCAATATTCTCATCAAATAGTTTTCCTAGAGAGAACTTGTGACCATGAGCCAGGTGCAGCACATAGATCTACAACTCTTTTCAAATTCGGATCATCCAAGAAATGAAATTGATCGTTGAGTTGTAGTAGTTTGAAGGCAGATCTAGCCCTATAACCTTGTTCTTTTGCCTTTCTGTAATATAAATCCCTCTTGTCTTTACTGCCCTTTACCCATCTTGAATGCCGTTATATTTTTGGTCCGTTTTGTGGTCACCAGCTGTTGTAGTATTGTTGGTGTTTAAAAGCATCGCATAAAATTTTTCAACTCGCGATAGTTATCGTTAGCGCAAAATAATAGTGAACATAATAAAAAGTCAACAATAACAGTTTTTACATCGTTTCTAATTATTTCTAAAGTCACATCCTCTCAAAAAAAAAAGATGCGGTTATTTACTCTATGTTTAAATTCGAAAAAAGTACCTTATCCTATACTATAAAAATGGGAAACTTTAACCGTACATACCCCAGTCTTCTTCTAATTCTGCTTCGGTTGTGTCAATTTCATTGACGACCCGATGACCCATAACATCATCTCTGCATAGTGGGCAGGTTGTGCTTCGTGAAAGCCAGACAGACAAACACTCCAAATCAAACTTGTGATGACAATGAGGTAGTTCGACTACCAAGGGGTACTTATCTTCCAAATAATTAGTGTAACAGATAGAGCAGTTATCGCTTGGCTTGAGCGATTTTTTTATTTATGCGTGGTAGAGAAGCTGCGAAAGCGTCGGAACAACCCTTCTTTTTGCCACTATCCAGTTCTTGCAGCCATTCTTCTTGTAATGATTCAGGAAGCAATTGTGATAATAATTGTAAAAGTAACGTCGAGTCTGAATATCCGTTACCTTCGCCACCAGTGTCTGCCGAAATTTTGAAAAAGCGCCTGCAATTGAGATCTCACCTGTCTCCTCTGCTCTTCTTGTGAAGTTTCTCTTGTTTCTCGAGTATCTCTTGAATTTTGTTGTATTCCATGTTCCTCTAATCTAAAGATGTGTGAAGCCGGCAGTACTTGGTTAGTTGATTGTTATTTAAGAATCCCGTTGTTAATTAAAACGATGGCATACCTTCATATGTAGACATTGTGTTCGAGCGTAGTTATTTTTGATGTAAAGAAATGTCTCTCTAGATTTGTTCTTTGGCAGTGGCAAAACCGGTAATATAATAAAATTAGCGGTCCGGTCCAGCAAAAGCCGCCCAAATATTTAGTCTGTTGACTTCGCATGAAACAACGAAGTCGCTACTAAAAGAGAAGAACAGTATGTGTCAATACATGTTTACCAGGATAATGGAGATGTTCCGTAATTCAAGGCGTAATAACACATGAGGGGTAAAAGGATTAAAGTACTAAGGCTGTCTATGAAGATTGACCACCGAGTAGTTTTGTGCTCATTGCTAAATTGGAAACGTTTCGTTGAGTTTATTATGCTCAGAATATGTTACATTCTTTCATTATATATCTGTTTTAAATATATCTATAGATGGGTGGAATACCATAATAAAATCAATGCTGCATTTTTACTGTCACTTAACGATTTTTTTGAAAAGGTTGGCATACTTGGTTTTGTGAGGGGATTTCTTTGCTTCCCAATCTTAGGCAAATGGTAAATTATAGCCAGACTTCGGTTTTGATCATAGCAAATAAGCTCTTTATGAGTCACCTCTTCCAACTGGTCTTGTTTCTGCTCAAGTATTCCTTACTTTCCCTGAATGAGGACGCTTTCAATGAAGAAGGAAATTAATTCTTTATCAATCTCGGCACATAACTCCGCTTTCATTACCAATTCAGGCCCACGCAAACAAAGCAAATATGCTTGCCCATTCATAGTGACAACAGTATTCTGAACGGGAAACCTACCCGCACTTGCGTTAGTCCTATAAATGTCCTCTTTGAGGTGACGAAGCCTGAACACTATCATCTCCTATTAAATGCCCAAACCGGTCCATGCCTTTCATTGTAACGCCTGATAGTTCTTTCAAGACGTACTCCTCCCAAGCTATCAGTTGTTATACTATTGTCGTGCTATCTGCTTCAAAGACCTGACTTAATTGGTTTAACCATTTTACGGCATCTGATTGTTGCAGTTTCACCATTCAATGGATCATAAATCTCATAGAAGTCTTGCTTAAGTATTTGATCTGTTTCATCCATAATCTCTATGTTTGGTATATGGCTGTTAAGGACAGACTCATCAAGTTGTGAACCCATAAGTTCTTCGGTATCGTTTCCTCCAATAGGATCACTACCACCACTGGAGTCGTTTTCTCATGAAATTTATTACTATAGATATCGGTTCGCCATGTTTAGAATAAACTTTAGTCAATTTGATTGGGTTTTTAGCCCTTTTTCCAAAAAACAAGATATTGAATATCCGATAATTATTCCCAGAATTATTGTTGATGCCCAGATATCCTCTTGATCGTCGTTTTCGCCAGCATCGATTTGTAACCTCGTAGGAAAATTTCGGGAACCAATGGTAACAACGTCATCCATAATAAGCTTTGCAGGAGTCCAAAAGAGAACTTATGAGATTATAAGAGTATTTCAGAACACAGAGCATGATTCTTTTCATATTAAAAAATAAATAAGCCGTTTCATTTTTGGTGGAATTTATAATTTCCCGCCTCGTCATCCTGAAATCTAAACCATGTTCATATGGGAAACTATTTTCTAAACCAAATTTCTCCATATTTTGATTTTCCGTTTTATATTAGCCAAAAAGAAAGCCACTAATTATGAATGTTTAATATTTTTGAGGCCTTGCTCTTTTAAAATAATACTAAATGATGGTGCTTTTTGAAATTGTGGCATTTTACCTCATCTGCGCATTACAAAATCGGCCGAGCTTCAATTTTCGGGTTTCAATAGAAACAGAAATACGCAGAAATACAGCAAACACAACGCACAGTTTAGGACAAAGAGGAGTATACATATGCGCTTTCCGATCAAAAGTTTCAAATTTCTCTTGAAATTTTGTCAGATAATGGGACCAGTTCAGAATTGTTGCTCGTAAAGGACGTCAAAACTCGACACTAGGTGAATAACCAATTCGCGTACTTGTAAGAGTTGATTTCGCTTTAACCGTTTCATTTACAATGTTAAGTTGTTTGCACGAGGTTTTGATTTCTTTGACTTGGCCTTTTGTACTCTTTTTTGATGTATTTTGCTTATTTTTCTTGATGTTATCCAAAAGTTTTTGCATGAAACTGTTTATCATCAGAACCCAGCTCCAATCCCATCAGTTTGTTCAAACTTAAACTTAGCTTTATGTTTTCCGCAGTAGTGGCACCAAATGAAGCAGCCGAAAATCCGGATGTCCAAGGAATAACAAATATTCTGGAACGATCAATACGTAGAACACCCCTTTCTAAGCCCTTTCGGTGTGGTGATTGTTTCCTGTACTTTTACGAGCAAACTGCACCCCCAGCATACTTGACTGGAATCGTACACCTCCGCACTTTGCTTTATGGTTGATTATTAGCGATAACGAATTTCCGTCACTCCATTTCTTTATATTCAACAACTGTGAAATCGAATCAGCTATCTTCCATTCAGGAATTGAAGCATCAATATTGTAAAGGAAGAAGGACTTACTGGAAACATCACTCGTAAACGATTCACTCAAAGGTATTTTCTTTAAGGATGTGAGAAACATCTACAGATCTGTATTTCTCTGTGTTCCTTGTCTTGCTTGTTTTCATCCGATTCCCGCTGCTCCTTGTATTTGCAATTGTGAACTTTCGCTATCTGATGTCGCTTTTTGAAGTATGCCCTTCAATTTATCAAGTATAACGTCAGCCTCTGCCGAATCGCTCGTAATTTGGGCACCCCCTAACTTCACATCCTTTAATGATAAAAATCTTTTCATCATGTCGTTTTTTGCCTCCTCTGTTATGACATTTTCCTTCGTTAACCATAGATATCAAATGATCCCTTAGTTGTACGGGAATATGCCATCTCAAATCAAGCATACAACACTGACAAACATTTCTTTGAGTAGCACACCTTCCGCATATTAATGTTTTTACAATATGGCCGCTCCTTTTCGGATGCCTTGAAATGGTATAAGGTGAATGGTAAAGTACAGATCTTACATTCAGAGCCTTGAGGAATCTTTGTCATTCTGACGTTGGTATCATCACCTAAACATTGCTCACAAATTTTCGGTGGTAGCTCATTTATTTCATCGTTCATGCTGTAAAGGAAAAATTAGTACTTTTTGCTAGCCGTTCTTCAATCAGCTTCCCCGCACTTATCATCCTCATCACCATTACTCACAATCAAAAATTTGCTTTAACTTTTTTCTCTAGTGTTAAGCACTTACAGTCATTTTAATACAGGGTAATCCCAGCATACTGTAGATTCAAATATTTCATTTCAAGTCTATTGGGGTAGTTGTGGTGGCCATTTGGGTATGAACAGCAACAAATATTGTTTTCGTAAAATTAGCATGTCAGGTGAATATTTTCACGACCTGCTTACATATTTTTATTATGTATCTGTCTCTATTTGCTTGTTATTGAATATTTAAATGTTTTTAGCACCGAGGCACTCGCAGCTGGCCTATGATCAACTGCTGGTTTCCCTTCGTTTCCAGTTTCGTTTCTTCTTATTCGCGTGGGTACGGTAATGTTGGTTACAATTATCATGCCTGCTAAACCTTTGCCCGCAGCCCTCGTGTGGGCAGATGTGATTTTTCTCGCCTGTATGTATTCTATTATGTCTTGAAAGGTGGCCAGAAGTGGTAAACCCAGTCGGAGCAGATCTTACAGAAAATGGCGTGTTCTCTGTCCTGTCGAATGAGGCTTTTGTGGGTTTTAATTTCATTACAGCTTTGGTGGATTTTTTTATCCTAGCCGAACTATATACGTCTGGCTGGATATGATCGATATTTTCCATTTTCACTATGTTAACATTATGCAACGGCGATTCTGGCGAAGCCTCTTTGCTCGCAGTTAGTTTCGACATAATTATATCACTTGTTCTGTTGGATTGTTTTCCCAGAAAAAAAAATCCAAAGCGCACTTGTTCAGCTTATCCTTCAAATCATCATCAACTAGATGTGATGTTTTCATTAAGGGTATCAGAGTTTGATATTTCCGCTCGTTATTGAACGAAAACATTTCAGGCATTAAGGTTATCTGAGAAGATGAATAGTCAAAATTCACTGGAAAGTCGCATTTCCCATCCTTTGGCTAGAATGGTCGATATTAAATTGTCCTTGTAACCTATAGACATATTTTTTTATGAAGAGTTTTTAAACAGATCTGTGATCTCATTTATCGAGCAGCGTCAAAAGCCTGAAAAACCTGGCATGAAAAGTGCACCCAAGCTAATATGGTATGTTAAATATTTATATGTAAAAAAAAAGGCCAGGTAATATAGAAACAAGTAAACGATTTAGAGAGGGTGTAGGATTTGCCTGTTGGCGGTGTAGGGGCTGCTGCATGGTGTAACATGTAATAGCCAGACGTGATTCCCCTAAAAGTAAGCCCTTCTCCAAAGAGGAGAATGCAACGGTGTGCCATTCGTTTGATATTGAAACTTGCTCAACGACGGCGATGAACCGTAGCACAAGAAAAACATGAGACCAAAAGCGTGTTGCCAAACGCAAGAAGCCACTTATCAAAAATTCAGCGTGGCTGCGCATTCTTCTGAGACATGCTGACAAACGAGAAAAAGATGGCTTTGTAGTCAGTTCAAGGCCCTGTATAATTTTTCCTTCAGAAAAATTTCTTTTTGGCCTGGGGTCCTTAAACGGACGCGTACCCTGAGAGAGTTCTTTCGCATGGTTTAGGGATGGCTCTCTCCCCATTCGTTTAACCTTCGTTTAAACAGTTTCGATGAACAATTGCCAAATCCCGTTAAAAGAAAGAAAAATAGGATCCAGTTAATTTAACAATCGAGCAGATTAGGTCGTTTTCGCATATGCGGTTAGAGTTCTCCTTGGTCGGATAGTGTTACATTTGGCTTGAAAGGTTGTGCTTTCCGTTTTCCTTGGCTTCGCGAATGATATCATAATTTTACTTTACATGCAGAGTTGACGGCTCTGCAGGGATTTGTTATTATGACTAGCCAGATTTTGCAGGCATTTTTTTTTGTTGAAACAATTTTGTAGGATTGCATACCGGCAGCGGGGCCTTCAGTCTTGTGAAAAAAACGAGTAGGTATACAGTTCTAGATGTTAGGCAAGGCCATTTTTTTTCTTCGGATAATGGATGGTTCGGTCGGTCTCGCGTTGTTGTAAAGCAGCAGGAGTAGCCACGTGTCAAATCTCTGAATTGGTTCGAAAAGAGGGTCACCTGCATACATCGAGGAGGCTCCTCACTGTGCCTTGGCACAATACATGCCTCCTAGGGTCCTTTTCGATCGCCAGCGGTGGCCCGTGCCAGACTCGTTTGATCGTTCCTTCGAAACGAGTCTTCGTAAATAGAAAATAGAGAAAAACTTAGAGTTGTGCTTAGGCAATGAGCAGTTAATTTTCAGGCATCCCTCTGATATGGTGGTATGTGAACAAAGATGGAGCCAAGGTACAATTACTAAAGGAAAAGAAAAAGGTTGTTCTGAAAGGTGCTGAATTAATCATTTTATTAAATTTTTTTACTAGAACTAACAGTTACATAAAGAGAAGAAAGAAGGAATAATGGTATTTTTTGGAAAGCGTTTGTCTGTTTTATTAGAGGAAAAGTTCCTACAACAACAAAGCAGCTGCACCGGCAACAACAGCACCGAAAGAGGCAGCACCTGCGTTGATTCTTTTGACCAGCGTTGGATGCAGTTACAACAGTAGAAGTGCTAGCGGTAGAAGTGGCTGGAGCAACGGAAGAAGAAACTGCCTTGGAAGAGGATGGAGCAACAGAGGAGGAAGCTGCTGAGGAGGAGGAAGCTGCTGAGGAGGAGGAAGCTGCTGAGGAGGAGGATGGGGCAGCAGAAGAGGAAGAGGATGAGGGCAGCAGAAGAAGAAGAAGCTGGAGAAACAGAGGCAACAGCGGCGGCGATTTCGGAACTCAATCTAGTGGTGTACCATGGCAATTTGACAATGGTCTTGGTGATGGCATCGTAGTCCAGTTTACTGAACAAGGTGGTGTAAGAGTCATCGGTGTAAGTCATAACTTGTTGGTAGACGCTCAAGACATCAGCAGGGATTTGGAAACCACTGTTACCCGTTTCCAAACCTAAATAGTCGGAAAGATGGGAGTTAATGTCACCAATAATCGCCTGTAATTCGGCAGTTTGACCGGCGGTTTCAGCGGCGGCCAAAGAGGCAATAGCGGTTAAAACGAAAGCGATTTTAGAAACAGACATTATATTTATTTAGCGGGAGTATGTGGTTATGCGGTAGCAGATAGTCGATACTTACCGTTCCTCCAAATATAATTGAAACGAAAGCAAGAATATTTATAACCAATAAGGGTCTAAGAGAACAGAACAAGGCACTATTTATATATCAACAGCGGACAATGCAACAATGTACCTTGGGATTGTTGGAGACATATTCACCCTTGAAGCACCCTTGAAGTAACGATTAATTTTAATTTTTTTTTTTTTTTTTTTTTTTTTTGGATTGAAAATAACTCGAAGAATTGGAGAGAGAAAAAGTGAGAATTTAGACACAATGACGGAAGAACAAATTGTTTCCACCTCAATTAATTAAAAGAAGGAAGGCCAACCCGCTGCAATTGTCTATATTTTAATCTCAAAATCACAGGCACAATACTCAACGGATAGGGATCGGAAAAACGGAAAAAGGGACCTTCTGAAGGCAGCCTTGCTCACAATTAAAGTTGCGATCCTAAAAGAGGGTTTTAATTAGAGAACTTTGATACTTTTTGGGAATACGAATTACCCAATGGGGTCATTACTCCAACTTGTTGGACTTTATCCGTTGAGTATTGGCTGCTTGGGTTTTTAAAATCTGCTCTCGCCCTGCGGCGCCGCTAGTGCAGAGACATATTATTGCAGTGGGTCGCAAGCCAAGACAATAATTCGCCGCGGCGATGTCTCTTCCGTGGGTTGCAAGTCATAATACCAAGAGAAAAGAAAGAGACTTTTTACTGGTTATTCTTTTTCTTTTTTTTTTTGTTTTTTTCATCTGGCCATTCCACTTAGCTGCCTTGCGTCAAAGGGAGGGGTAGTATAGTATCGGGCAGTGGTCAGGCACTGAGAGTCGGCTACGGCAGGTACGGTTTTCGGAGCCATTGTAGGAACCTCACCCCTCGCTTTTCCGTCTGTGGGGGAAGTGAGGTTAAAGGGAAAAGACTAAAACACAATAACGAAATTGTACGGATGCGTATGTTACAGGTCATTAATGGATGTATGTAAATATAGAATTACAGAAATGCGTAGGGTAGTTAGTTAGTTAGGGGCAGCAAACAAGAAATAGTGCGGAGTAGTATCAGTACGTGAAAAGTATCATCGTCCCCTCAATCGGTGCTAACGACTAGCGTCCGAACTTTAGTGATGTAAATGAAGTTCAACACCAGAAATGGTAAGCCTTTTCTCATTAGCGGCATGTCTTTTTTTTCCTTTCTTTATTTTCCAAATCTTCTTGTCTCATCAGCTCTGGATCGTAAACACGTCTGTGGAAGTCTAGATCGATCTTGTCGAGGGGGTTCAAAAAGGTGAAATCGCGGTTGTAGATCATATACCCGAGGTAGAAAGCTAGCCAAATTGGAGAAGCCAGATAGCTCTCGAAAAAGGACTCCACACTACATTTACCACCATTATTCAAGGGGGCCAAGGCCACCCAGAATTGAGCAATGAACACCAAGATATTGAAGAAGACCCCGTATGCGGAACCCCAAATACCGGATGTAGCTTTATATCCTAACTCATCTAAAGATCTTCCTTGTACTTTCATTGCTTGTCTAAAACGTAAAGTGAGATAACATGATGGAAGTCCAGGTGAATAGTTCACTCAAACCTGCGATGGCTGCTAGCCATGTAAACACGACCTCTTCCTTGGACGAGGCTGCGACAAACGCAACGGTGCCAAAAATACTACACACAATTAAAGCTCTTAATGGTCTACCCTCTCTGTCGATGTAATCTAAGAATTTGGGTCCGTAACCTTGCTGGGCCAAAGAGCACATTAATCTTGGGCCCGCATATAGGGAGGAGTTGGACACTGAAATGACAGAAATTAAAATAACAGCATTGATGATATGTGGAACAACTTTGACACCATGGATGGAGGCTGCCAACACATAGGGAGATGCGTGTGTAGCGGACCCGCCAGATCCCATCAATTGATCATCATTATACGGAACATTGAACCCAATCAAAATCATAGTTAAAAGGTAGATAATGAGGATACGGTATATGCTTCTCTTAGCTGCCACAGGGGTCGACTTTCTTGGATTCTCCTGTTCTTGAACACTTAATGCAAATAATTCCATACCACCAAACGAAAAATAAGCGGTAACTAAAATATAGCAAACGTTTTTGAACCTGCCAGCCGAAGAGTCACCAGCAAATGCACCTGGGTTACGCCAATATTTGCCACCAATGTAACCATCATTTCCGGCACCACCACAGTTAATGACAACGGAAAGAATGATGAAGCCCGCTATCATTAAAATTTTACAACAGTTGAAGATAAACTCTGTCTCACCGTATGCTTTCACACCAAAGAAATGGACGAAAAGTAAGAAAACAAAGAAGATAAGAATGAAAATATCAGCATTGATTTTATCGTTCCAAAATTGAACTGTCATGGATGCGGTGATCAACTCTAGGGGTAAAACAGTTAGCCATTGGAAACAGTAAAGCCATACTGTGGCGAACCCAAACGGCTTGGAGACGAATATGGAGGAGTATGCATTGAAATTTGCTGGTAGAGTCGGATAAGTGACAGCCATCTCACCAGCAGCTTGAATCATGAAATATGTGACAAAGGAAACTAAAACATAGCCGATAACCAATGCGGCTGGCCCACCGTAATGAAGACCCTTAGCATTAGCAACCAAAAGACCCGTACCGATACCTGTCCCCAGCGACATCATGACGACGTGACGGGATTTCATGGACTTTTTCAAGTCGGAGTCCGACGTAAAGGAATGAACATCCTCTTCTAAATCTGAAGTGTATTCTCATTTATTTGCTTGGTCTTTGTAGTGCTACTTTCTGCCCTCTTAAATGAGTCCACAAATCTATGTATAAGTTTGTCGTTCCCGGTTGAGTCTCTGGAATAACTTTTTTTCACTTGTCAATGACTGAAGGTTGTTCCCAGCACTAAAGGAACGTATTGAAATGGAATCTGGCGAGGTTTCTTTCTTACCAGAAGATCCAAAGTCTTCTGATAATGGCATTCAAAAATATGAATTGTACTATTCTCTCAGTTAATAAAAAACTTCAAAAATGAAACCTTTTCACCATTATCCAGTAGATAGCTTTTCCATCAAACAAAACACAAGCCAGACTAAACTACAAATAGTATATGTATATATATGTACAGAAGATATGGGCACCTTCACCCTGTTTTTTTTTTTCTTTTTCTCATCGAAGAATCATTTTCTAGCAGTTATGGTTTTCATTTCAGTGTTGAGCCCATCGCATAATGACCATCATAACCGGCGCAGAAACTCAAGCGGATCTGTCCTTGCTACGGGCGCACCCGCCGGCAAAGGCCCTTGTATGGCGGTCTTTCTGCGGGGAACTGGAGATAACAGCCTGGCGTACATACTTCGTGAGCCCGGTTCCGGACCCACACAGTATAGAGCCATAGCAGAAGGGATACTATGCGGCGTACGGCAGTATCAGTTCTTAGATCGAAAAAGGGCCTTTTGCCTCAGCCGAGGCGCGGCATGGTTTTTCTGTCATTTCTACGCCGTGCCGTCGTTTCTTTTCTTGGCGGAGCAGGACCTTTTCTTTTTGGCGGGTCGTGCAGTAAGGCTTTTTTGACATATATCAGATGAGTAAGCAACCACTCACGTGAAACTCTGCATTGAAGGTGGTTCTGAAGACAGGTATGCAATGCATTTTGGTCAGGAGACTGTGCAAGAGAAGTTCGATTAAGTAGGCGTTAAAATTTTAGTTATATATTATGCAAATTGCCCTTTCCGGCTATGTTATAGATATTCATAAGAAAGAAAAAAAACTAGTATAATATTGTACGCGGGAAGGCAGTGAGTGAAAGTCCGGTGAAGCTATATGACGAAGAGGGATGAGAACGAACTTAACACCAGAAATTGACCATTCTCTTGAAAAACTTTCTTGAACCTGAGCCGTTCAGGTTTTCCGATGACTCTGAAGTTTCATGTTCTTTAAGAACATCGTCTTCAATCTTGTTGGTCCCTATAAGTGATGGTGGGACGTATATGGTTCTGTGTGAGTCCAAATCGATTTTTGTCGGCTGGAATCCAAAACCTCCACGATTTGGAGTAGATCTTGTGGCCAAAATAGGCAAACAAGACAATAGGCATTGCCAGATAATTCTGGAAGAAAAACATTTAGCATCCAATTTACCATGTTCACTAACGGGTGCGATGGCGACCCAAAACTGGCAAACTAGGAAAAATAACGCAATCAATAAAACCGCAAGCCAAGAGCCCCAGTAGCCTGTTTGAGCTCTGTATCCCACCTCGTCCATTGAACGGCCTTGCTTGGCCATGGCGTCTCTGAATCTAATATGTGACAAGGACATCGACATCCAAATAAACAATTGGGAAAGACTGGAAATGGCTAATAACCATGTGAAAACCTCTTCTTCAGCGTCACTAGTGGCAACAAAGTCCGATGCACCCAAAGATAAGAGAAATAAGAAAACAAAGCAAAGGTCTGCCGTTTCTATCAACATACGCCAGACATTTAGGTAAAAATCCTTGTTCTGCCAAAGATAGCAGTAACCTTGGTGCAGAATATAACGAAGAGTTAGCCACAGAGATAACAGAGATCAAAATCACAGCATTGATGAAGTGAGGAACGACTTTGACACCGTGGGACGCAACAGCAATGACAAATGGAGATGCATGGGACCCAGAAGAGCTCCCAGAGCCTAATAATTCGTCACTGTTGTATGGAACCAGGAAACAAATCAAAATGGTCGTTAACATGTAAATCGAACAAGATACGATACACAACTTTTTTTGCAAGGCATTTGGAATGGATTTTCTTGGGTTTTCTTGCTCAGCTGCTGATAGAAGGAGGACTTCGATACCACCATAACTGAAGGCGGCATAACAAAAAACAGTACAAACACCTTTGAAACCGTGAGCAAATGGACCAGGATTGTGCCAGTATTTAGTACCGATGAACTTCTTATCCCCTGCACCACCGCAGTTGATGACAATAGCCAGGATCACGAATCCGATTACCATCAGAATTTTACAGATATTAAAGATGAATTCTGCTTCGGCATAGCCTCGGGACCCAAACAAGTTGATGACAATGATGACAAAAATGAAAACTACGGCAACAAAGATATCTGCGTTCACGTTGGTCCAGTATTTGATAGTCATCGCTGCCGTGACCAACTGCAACGGCAGAACGGTCAACCATTGAATGGTATAAACCACGGAAACGGCAAACCCCAATGAAGGGTCGACCAAAATGGAAGAGTACCTGGTATAATTACCAGTTAACCCGGCATAACAAAGACCCAGTTCACCGGCGGCTTGGATGATACAGTAAAGCATAATAGAGGCGATACCATAACCGAGCACCAACCCGGCGGGTCCTGCCGTTCCGAGAACTTGGCCATTCCCGACCAGCAGCCCCGTACCGATACCGGTGCCAAGACTGATCATGATCAAATGGCGCGATTTGATGGACTTTGTCAAATTGTTCCTTTCTTGTGACTCTAGTTCAGAATTTTGGTCCGCTGGCAGCTGCCTTTTGAACGAGTCGAAGAATTTTTTGCATTCCTTTTGTAGTTTGGATCTCCCACTCGTCCCTTGGGGTTTCGCTTGCTGTTCCGTAGTCCTTCATCTTGGTTTTCAGTCACTGTGAAGTCCTTCTTTTCTCCTTTTCCGACATGCCCTTTCTCGTGCAGACCATGTGCATATGGAGCTGGATTGGCCTCGTCGACAAAGAGACTGTCACTGTCGTTCATTTCACTTTGTCCTGTCCAGAAATTATGTCAAGCAGCTACGGTTGCAAAAGACACAATAAGATGAGCTCAAGTGATATGTACCTGGGTTCAGCTATTTCCTTGTTTGCTTTTTTTTGTCAAGACAGAAATAAGAAAGAAGAGATGACACAAAAGAGCGAAATACTCCAACAAGGCATCTTATATGCTTTTTCAGCACGACACTTCAAAACAGGTAAGAATGAAGTGACCCATTCGAAAAGGGTTCAAATGTCCAAGGCTTCTCAGCCTGAGGATTACATGGAGAAAAAACATTTTCATCTTTTATCTAGCAAATGCAGAAGAGTTAAAAAAATGCCTTGCCCAGGAGAGAGTAAACGGAGCCTAGCCATCCGAGGGCCTATTCCTCATCGCGTATTCGGCATAAGCTGCAATTTATGCATTTTTTTGGCCGTTCGCTAGGCGGAGGAAGAACGGGTGCGGTGCGCCTTTCTGCCCAGCCGCACTGCAAAGTGTCTGTGGAAAGTTTTTGTTCAATCTATCGCCCTCGAGCTGGTGCCGTTATGAGCCGAGCGTACACTTCAGTTGAGTCTTGACGTACGGTTATGTGCTGTGCATGGGTGGGGTGGCGTGCTGTGTTGATGTTTGGTTTTATCCGATGGATTGCTTTGAAGAGAGGATGGGAGGTTTTGGTTACGTTCTTTTGTGGTGCAACTCTAAGAGCTTCCACCACACGGAAGCAGCTCACGCGCGGTCATGTAAGACGCCAAAGTCGGTGAAGTATTTATGGTCTTACGTAGTATACGTAGTAATCTATTCAAACGAGTATGCCAAACCATTTGGATCTGGGTAAGCAGTCGTCTCTTAATTCACGCCATTGGACGACGAACTCGTCCACCACCCAGTACAGTATCTTCCCCGTCAGACTAGGGGTGTTGATTCTTGCCAACGACTCCACGTAGACGATGTGGGAAGAATCCAAGAAAAAGCAGAACGAGTTCCATGGTTTTCAACCAAAAGGTGATGATGCAGCACGTTCCGGGCCCGTTCAACAAGAAGAGGTGCGGGAGAGCCACACATGGAAAGCCTGATTCTAACCACATGCACAAGAGACTGAACCAACGTGCCTATGATAGTCTTAACACTTTGCAGAAGAGTCGCCTTAACCTCTCGGGCCTTCATGAACTCGTAGTATCGCACTTGACAGCGGGGGAAAGTTCTGTGCAAGGCTGCAAAATTTCTGCCTGGAGGCCTGGTCAGAGTAGCCTACGTATAAAATCGACTCGTCTAGCAAAAGGTCTTTGTAGTTCTGTAAAAGACGAAGCATTTCGCCCGTATGGCCTCCCCGACCCCAGGAATACGAAGATCTTGAGCCGCTTCTTTGATAACTTCTGCGTCCTGAAAACACACTAGCCTCATCTCGTGTATCTCCTTCCTTACCCTTTGATTGGGTGTGGAAAAGAGGCAGGATCGTCACTAGTCTAACGACATATAGAGCAGTGATACGATCAGTACTACAATGACGCCAGATAGGCCGTGTTCATATTATATGCGCTTTCGACTTCCGACATTTTCTATTCTCTAAACCGCTTGATGCAGTTGTCCTCCAGCATGAAGCGGGCCCTCGTTAAAACACTTTTACTCAAATGTCCAACACAACACGTAAAACGGGAAAACACGAAATTATGAACTTTCGCGTAAGGGGCGGAATTCCTTTGCGCGCGTAATTAAAAAAAATAAAGTACAGCAGTAAAGGTCGGAGCAGAGAGACAGCCAGCAGTGGAACGTGTCCGCATTCAGCAGTAGGAATACTAATAGAAAGTGTGATTTTCGCGGTTGCTCGGTCCTTTTCTTTACCATATATTGCATTGTTATAAAGAAGTCTGAATATTTTGTTTGGTTCATAATTTAAATTAGGGCGCAAGCATTAACCAAGAGGTATACGACAACAGAGAGTTTGCCAGTATATATTCCAGTAACACAATACAAAAAATAATTGTAATGCTTAGACGCTCCAAGAATTCCGGTTCGAACTCGCACACGCGGATGCTAAGAAAAGACAGTCTATGTTTCTAGGATCTAAAAGTTCGTTGATGTCATTGTCCAACGAGTTTGCCCGATCAGGGACATTCTAAAACAAAGCAGAAAACACAAGAGGCCTCTCTTCCTCCTCCTCTTCGTCTTCTACTGCACATAAAAAAGCCACGTCCAGCCGGTCAAAGTTGAAAAGAAGCAGTCTGTTGCTCGATGAAACACTACTAAAAGGACTACCATTCGGCCATAAAACACATGCAGGTAAACGCTACCAAAGAGGAGAAGCTACTGCTGGCTCCATCCCCAACGCAGTCGACGAGAAGCGAATCAGACACTAGTCTCTCTTCCAGTAAGAGTTCGATCTCTTCCATATTCTCCCAGGATAAAGACTACACCATTCACGACTTGTTGTATGAAGAAATCGAAGAGATGGATAAAACAGCCAACAGCCCCAAAATTAACGACACAATAGCAATAGACGAATCTAAAGCACTTTTCGTCTTCTGCGCAAACGAGTCCTCTATGAAGCTACCTTATACTGAAACACTGTACGAACTTAACCTGGACACACCAGTCACGGGCCCTAATAGAAGAACATCGCTAAATTTCTTTTAATATAAACACAAGACACTCAACCATCATTTGGTTCCGCATCGATAAAAACCATAGCATTACATGAGAATGCACTAATCCCACTTAATTTTTATTTTTTCTCATTTTTTTTCTAGAACCTTCTTTAACGTGATCCTTATTTGGATCCGGTAATACGACGCGTTCAACTCCGTTTCAATATTCTACACAACTATATTATTTTTTTTTTTCTACTACATACACGAACATCACTCCTAGCTTAATTTAATTGGATTTTTAACTTTTTTTTTTCTGCATTTGGCAACTTAACTCCTTGAAAGCAGGACTAGACTCTTCCAAATGCTTCAAGGGGCATTCCAGAAAATAACGCGGCCAGCGCACTAGCTTGCAACTTACAGCATTGAACTGCCCATTAACGTGAGCCACAATGTTCCTACCTTGTTCTTGGCAATGTGGCTAGAATAATCTGGAGCATGTGTCTGTCTTCATTTGGTAATCATTGAGATGCCAACCATGCACAACTGCCGCTGTAGAAGTACCCCTAAATGATACTTTTCCCGATCAAGGGTGCATCATTAGATCGGACTAGTAACTGCTCTTGTCAGAGAATTGGTAGCCGAAAGAAACGTCTTTCCTAGCGATCAAAGCATCTCACATTTCTAGAAAATTCGATGCGTTATTCCCTCCCCCTTATGGGAGCCACAAGTATAGGGTACTGCTAACAGTAAAGGAATGCTAAATAGCGTATTCTGAACACAAAAATAAGCAATGTGTGAGTTCTAGAATGCTCTAGGAAGCTAGATATATGTTCTCAAACAGCGTTTGTAAAAGTATCACCCCATTTCCACCATTACAAGCATATAAATAGGACTGGCATTTTAACAGAAGTTGCTTTGTAGTTCTTCCAAGGTTCTCTTCTATTCCCTTTTTGCTGTAAAGCAAGTCATCGATCTAGATATATAATAGAACATATTCAATCTCTTCAAACAACAAAACAAGCAAACAAAAACAACAAAATAACATGTCATTCAACAGTCCATTTTTCGATTTCTTTGACAACATCAACAACGAAGTTGATGCCTTTAACAGATTGTTAGGTGAAGGCGGATTGAGAGGCTACGCGCCAAGACGCCAATTAACAACTGGCCTTAAGGATTCTACAGGTAAGGAAATTGCTAGACCAAATAATAATGGTGGTGCTCTTTATGATCCAAGAGATGACACATTGGATGATTGGTTTGACAATGATTTGTCCTTGTTGCCATCCAACTAGCTTCGTTCCCCAGAAGTGTTGCTGTCCCAGTTGATATCTTGGATCACGATAACAATTACGAGTTAAAGGTGGTGGTTCCTGGTGTCAAGAGCAAGAAGGACATCGATATCGAATACCACCAAAACAAAAACCAGATTTTGGTTTCTGGTGAAATCCCATCTTCTTTGAATGAGGAAAGCAAGGATAAGGTCAAGGTTAAGGAGAGTAGCTCTGGTAAATTCAAGAGAGTTATCACTTTACCAGAGTTACCCAGGTGTCGATGCTGACAACATTAAGGCAGACTATGCAAGCGGTGTGTTGACTTTGACTGTTCCAAAATTGAAGCCTAAAAAGGATGGTAAAAACCACGTCAAGAAGATCGAAGTCTCGTCTCAAGAGTCATGGGGTAATTGAAATGGCTCGGGATCCCACGTAACTTCTCCTTGAAAAAACTTTTTTTTTTTTTTTTTTTTTTTTTTTTTTTTAATTTCAAAATCCATACTTTTTTTTAATTGAATTTTAGATATATAGGTCTACAATAGGGAGTTAATTTAGATATATATGAGTTTATGAACAAAGAATAACAACGAGTTGATTTTAGGTTTTAGAGAGAACAGCAATGTTCGGGTGCAGTGTTTCTTTGATAATGCGCGTGATTGTCTGTGGTCTCTCAATAATGCCTTCAGCGTCGTTTTTATTTCAGCGAATTGCAGCGAGAAACACGTACCGAATCGAATGGCTTGTCTTACGTAAATTATCTAAGAAATATTTATATTCTGGATCACGTTGATTTTTGCATCAAAAACACGCGAAGAAATGGAAAACTACTATAAATAAACAATTAAAATCGAAGTTTTTAAACAGAAGGGAAGCAAAATAATTTGAAGATAGGAAGGGAGAAAGAATTCTCAGTAGGCGTAGAGTAACCGCTATATTACACGGCGGTTCATCTTGGTAGTCAACTTCAAATGCAGATACCAAAATTTGAAAATAAACCGTTCAAGCCTCCGAGACGGGTTGCATCAAATAACAACTCCCAACTTAAGCCAACCAAAACCAGCACAACTCCCGTATCTAGATTGAATGTCACGACCCACTCAAAAAGAAATGTCCCAACAGAGACACCCCTGAATGTTGCTAAAAAGCCTAAGATTCTAGGCTCAAATCAAAAAGTCAGCTATTTTACTATCATGTATAGGAAGCCGACCACCAAAAAGCACAAGACCTGGAGTGGCGATGGTTATGCCACATTGAAAGCTGATAGTACCAAGATGACATTTTATAATGAAACAGGAAAGCTTCTTGGGTCAAGTGTGTTTACCCAAATGACTCAGACTCTATTTTTGAGACATTTTTCAAAGTGGGTTCTAATGAAGTGCAATTAGATTACGAGTTGAAGGATAGAATAGAAATAGAAAATGCCAAACAAACTTTATCACAAGACAATCGGAAATTCTAGCTCGACCGCCATAGATACAACAACCATAGTGCCTTCCACGAAGAATATTAGTGGCAAATTTCAAATGCCTTTGTCTCAACTATTTACGTTGAACACTGTGAAGAAGGTTCAAGTCAGTAACAAAGCAAATGAACGAGCATATGACTGTACCAACTAACAACGTTCGAAACCTTCAAGCCAAAGAAGTATTATCCAGTGTTCGACGTTAATAAAATCGATAACCCTTTAGTAATGAACAAAAGTGCAAGATGCTGAAGTCGACGTGATCGTTGATCCTTTGTTAGGTAAGTTTCTACGTCCGCACCAAAGAGAAGGTGTGAAATTCATGTACGATTGTGTAATGGGTCTCGCGAGGCCTGATACTGAAAATCAGATTATTGATTGTACTTCTAAAAGTTTAGTCTTGGAAAACGACTCAGATATCAGCGGATGTCTATTGGCCAGATGACATGGGTTTGGGTAAAACATTAATGAGTATAACCCTGATCTGGACATTCATAAGGCAAACGCCCTTTGCATCAAAAGTTTCATGTTCGCAATCAGGTATACCATTGAGTGGCCTCTGTAAGAAAAACCTTAGTAGTTTGTCCTGTTACTCTGATAGGAAACTGGAAAAGAGAGTTTGGCAAATGGTTGAGTCTGTCAAGAATCGGCATTTTAACATTGAGTTCAAAAAATTCACCTGACATGGATAAAATGGCAGTCAGGAATTTTTTGAAGGTACAACGAACTTATCAAGTCCTAATTATTGGTTATGAAAAATTGCTAAGTGTTTCCGAAGAATTAGAGAAAAACAAACATCTTATCGACTTGTTGGTGTGTGATGAAGGGCATCGATTGAAAAATGGCACTTCTAAAATCTTGAATACTTTGAAGAGCTTAGACGTAAGCAAAAAACTTTTGCTCACGGGCACTCCGATACAAAATGATCTTAATGAGTTCTTCACTATCATAGATTTCATAAATCCAGGAGTCCTTAGGAAGTTTTGCTTCCTTCAAAAGAAAATTCATTGCACCAATAACAAGGGCTAGAGACACCGCAAACAGATATAATGAAGACGTGTTGGAGAAAGGGGAAGAAAAATCAAAGGAGATGATAGAGATTACAAAAAGATTCATTTTAAGAAGAACAAATGCCATCCTGGAAAAGTATCTTCCTCCCAAAACAGATATAATTTTATTTTGTAAACCATATGACCAACAGATTTTGGCTTTCAAAGACATTTTACAAGGAGCACGACTAGATTTTGGACAATTGACATTCAGTTCTTCGCTAGGGCTCATAACTCTACTGAAGAAAAAGTTTGCAACTCTCCTACATTGATCGGGTCAGACTCATACTACAACTCGCATATAAAGGATACCAAATCCCAAGGAAGTTACAGTCGTTCCTTAAATTCTGGTAAATTAAAAGTTTTAATGACATTATTAGAAGGTATCAGAAACAGTACAAAGGAAAAAGTTGTTATTGTATCTAATTATACTCAAACATTAGATATAATTGAGAACTTGATGAACATGGCAGGAATGTCACACTGCAGGCTTGATGGCTCTATACCCGGCAAACAAAGGGATTCCATTGTCACATCTTTTAACCGGAATCCAGCAATATTCGGGTTCTTGTTGAGTGCAAAATCTGGAGGTGTGGGGTTGAATTTGGTTGGTGCTTCCCGGCTTATATTATTTGATAATGATTGGAACCCCTCGGTAGATCTACAAGCTATGTCGAGGATTCATAGAGATGGTCAAAAAAATCCATGCTTCATATACCGGTTGGTCACAACTAGGATGCATCGATGAGAAAATTTTACAGAGGCAGCTAATGAAGAATAAACAGTTTAAGTCAAAAATTTTTGGGAGACTCAGAAACGAAAAGCAAAGGGTCCTCTAATGACGACCTTTTCAACAAAGAGGATTTAAGGGATTTATTTTCTGTCAATATAAATACCAAAAGCAACACACATGATTTGATCTGTTCATGTGAGGGTTTGGGAGATGAAATTGAGGAACCTCTTCCAGAGAATGAACAACAAGGAAGTCATAAAACCGGAAAAGCGTAGTCCCACAACATGGACTAGCGCCCTGGAGTTACAAAAAGAAATGAATGAAGTGGACACCAAAGACGATGCAAAAAAGTCACAGTCCATAAGGCAGTGTCTTGCCAAATTATAAACATATAGATCCAACAAGGCAAGATGAATTATTTGATGAGGTGATTACAGAATCTTTTACGGCATTGAAAGATGATATCACATTTGCATTCGTCAAGCCTAGCGAAATATGTCTCATCGAAGAATGATACCAAATACGAGACACTCATACAAGTATATACTAGATAACATGGCTACGATCTAAGCAATCTATTATGTTTGATATTTCTTATCCTTTTTATAATAATATTTTAGTCAGATTACGCATCCAGGCATGATTCGAAATTTTGTTTGCTTAGTGTTTTTAAATAAATCTGGTTTTTTTCTGATAACGAGCGATATCGCAAGAGCGGAGACCTGAAAGGTCCGAAACAATGGCCGTGAGTCAAAAAGAATGGCATTGCGAAAAGCCTGGTCAATAAGAAGTGAATTGAAAGGTGAGGATCAAAACATCGCGGCATGAAGTTAACAAATCTGTTCAGATCAGTCCTCAAGTACCGAAAAACAAATCTGAGCTTACTTTTGTTGATCACCTATGTTGTTATTGCAGTACTCTACGTTTTCGACCATGAGTATTATAAATTTAACTTGCCAAAAAAAGATGAACAACCCGAATTTAATGAACTGTTAGAAACGGCATGGACAGATTTACAAACTATTACAGCTTCTTTCCATCCGTATACGTCTAGAGATAATGACAAAGTTCATGATTACTTACTAAGCAGAGTTCAAAGGAGATTACAAAAATGCCTCCTTCGCAAGCATTTCCGATGATAATGATAGTAAAAGATCGATACTATTCCAACAGCGGGACGTTTTCAATGCGTCCTCTGATATCTCAAGAGTGATTTATTTTGAATCTTCCAACATTTTAGTCAAGTTAGAGGGACAAAAATCCCGACCAAGAAGGATTACTTCTATCAGCTCATTTCGATTCTGTGCCCACAGGCCACGGGGCTACAGATGACGGCATGGGTGTGGCTTCTTTATTGGCGAACCTCGAATATCATATCAGGCATAGACCGGACAGAACCTTAATCTTCAACTTCAATAATAACGAAGAGTTTGGCCTGTTGGGGAGCATCGGCGTACTTTAATCATCCATGGTCCAGTTCTAACTAAATACGTCATAAACTTAGAAGGAACTGGTGCTGGTGGTAAAGCAGTGTTGTTCAGAACATCCGATACCTCAACCGCAAAGATATATCAGCAATCGGTTAGAGCTAACCCATTTGGTAACTCTATTTATCAACAAGGCTTTTATAGTGGATATGTCAGAAGTGAAACCGGACTACAAGGTTTATGAGCAAAATGGCATGAGAGGTTGGGACATTGCATTTTATAAGCCCAGAAATCTTTATCATACCATGAGGGACTCCATACAGTACACTTCCAAGGCATCTTTATGGCATATGCTACATACCTCCTTTGCAATTGAGTTCGTACGTGGTGTCTAATTCACTAGACACGGAGGATCAAACACCTGCTTGTTATTTCGATTTTATCGGACAGAAGTTTCTTTGTTATGAGTTCTAAAGACATTATTTTACTGGAATTGTGTATTTTTGTTAATTTCACCCATTGTCGTAATCGGCCTGTATCTAATTTCCCGGGATAGGATGACTTGGAAATCCTATTCTTGGCTTTCGTGGGTGCGCTTTCCACTTTCATTGTTATTGGGTATTGTTACTGAAAAGATTTTCTCCAACGTTGTAAACACGTATAAACCCTTTAACGTTTTCGAGGAACTACTTTTGGCCTCTTTCAGTGTTTTTCACTGAAGTACTCTTGGCCAATTACATTGTAATCAATTTTATTGAATCGCTTTTCCCCTTGTAACGATATGAAAAGTTTATCCAATCAACGAACTGTTTATCATCTTATGGGTCACTTTATTGTTTACGTCGAAAACGTTGTATAGTTCTGGATACAAGTATACAGGCCTCTATCCACTCTCGGTATTCTTGTTTATACTAACTACTGGGAGCTGCTATATTGAGGCTATTGGGATCAGCATTGAGGCCAAAAGGCAAGAAAGGGGCATGACAGAGAATTTATGGATCACCACTCTGGTTATAGCTCTCACCCTCAAATAGATATCGAAGAAGAAAACCACGAGGACACTCAACAGTTCCAAAATCAATCCGCATCTGCAGGACGAACAAACGAGTATACAAGAGGATAATCGGATCAACCACTCTTTCTGGAGGACGCCACTTCACGTTAACGATGATCAAGGACACTGATTCAGAACCACCACAACATGACGAAAGGGCACCTTTATTAAAGGGATCTAGTCGCATCAATGAGCTCTCAAATACTATAGAAGCTTCTTCAAAACCAAAATACATCGACTATGCATGGATTATACAATTTTTAGTAATTGTACCATTATCGTCATTCATTCTGTTCAGTAGTGTGGATGCTATTATGGATGCGCTAAACCAAACTGTCCAGGAAGGGAGTAAAGCTACACTTGACATAATTAAATTTGGGATGAAGGGTAGTATTTTAATTGCACTACCAATTTTACCTTTTTTTTACAAAGTCAACTATATGACTATATTATTGACTGTACTACTTTTCCTTGATTTCCTACATCAAAAACACTATTGGAACCCTCGTTCACAAATAACAATCCATTAAAGGTAAGATTCTCTCAAAATATTAATTTGTCCCATGGCGATGATGCTAATGTACATGTCCTTAGGAAGAGAAGGAAATTTTTTGAAACCAATGCTTGAGGATTTACCAAGTATAAAGCACAGCTTCACACCAATAAACTGTAATACTGTTGGGAATGGAATGGAGCTTTGCACGTATGATGGAATGAGGCCAAACTTATTGAGCTCAAATTGGAAAACGAACATCAGTGACATGCTCGAAGATCCATATTCTACACGATAGTCGAAATTCAACAAACAGATCCCCTTACGAACCAATAGTTGCGGAGCTGCTTCTGGAGGTGAAGGAGAATAGAGCATGCACCTTATCGTTTAATGGTAAGTCCCATGAAAAAATCACCTGTTAGAGAAGTTACAGTGTACCAAGGCAGAAGTTCTACTTTGCAGGGCTCACAAATACTTCAAAAACGATCAAATGTAGTTCTGGTATAGACGAATTGCAATTACATAAACTTGACTTCGATCAAGAAAGTTATCGAATCGGGGTCCAGTGGTTCCCAAAAATCTTAACCGACGACAATATGGAAGATGATAACCTGGATACAAAAGACGAGCTATCCGTATCGATTAGTTGTTATTGGGGAGAGTATGACTCGGATTCAGTTGTGAATGGTACTGCTGTTAGGAAAATCCCAGCATTTGACGAATTATTGAATTATGCCCCACCACCAGCTTTTTCATTTCACAAACGAGCAAAAGGGGCTAGTGATTGTTCGAAGACGCTGTAACCTTATAATTTAATTTTTTTTTTTCAACAGTAGTTTATAAATTGAATCAATACCTCCTGTTTCATAAGTATCCTTTTTTTTTAGTTTATGTCAGCTAAACATAAAAAAACAATCAGGCCCTGAGAGTTTTTAGAACCGAACAGTCCCTAAAGATGGTTTGATGAATAGTGTGAGACAATCCTGTTCTATAACCACGCAAATTAGATTTCCTAGTAAGACGTTCAAGGTCTTACATTGTGGGATCATTACCTTTGGAAATAACTGGCGCGGAAGACATTCCCATGGGAAAAATAATACCGTTCGGCCTATTCCGGAAGTACTTCACTGCTATGTCGGCCCTGAGTGACGCATGAAAAAAATAAAGTTATACAAACTCCGCACGGCAACAGAAACACGTAGCAACCTGAACATTTCAAGAAGTGTCAAATCTCTTGCGTGCTTGGCATGGCTTTGGGAATTGATGAGTGAGTTATTAGACACGTTAGATGTCCATGCTTATATAATGTTTATACACTGTAGAGACAGATCAATCTGCACGCTAAAAACATATCAATACAGATTTTTTTATAATCAATTTCATTCAAGCCGTTTCTGCTTTTGTCTTTGCCACGGAGGATAAAACTCAAAATGGTTTATCTTTTTTATCGAAAAGGGCGTGTAACTTCATCAGAGCTCTGTTCAAAAGAGCCAAGAGTACCCTAAACCAGCCGACACTGGCCGTGATTGTCCGTTACTGCCATTCATCACGAAAGTTTATCATTTCATGTAAAGCAATAGAGTTTAAAAGAAGGTCTTTGACTACGTTTTTAGATCTAGACTTTCGTTTATTTAAAGTGCTAGAGCTTCGATTTCGGAGTTTCTAGTATACTAGGAGCATTTGCTTAACAGTAGAACAGATAAGGCAGAAATTTTAAAAATAATAAAACAGAAACATTGCGAGGAAAAAATAGAGTAGGCCGTTGGTTTCTTGTATTCCTCACTTCGGTTTCAACTTCTTTCGAGTACTATTTGCGGATAGCATATTCTTTTATATCTAGTTACCCTTTTCTCTCTCTAACCATCTCTGAACGACACTTTTTTTTATTTTGCTGACACTAAAAAAAAAGGGTCTTACTGGCGCTGTCAGAAATGCTAAGAAAATACACTAGACACATCGCGAGAGTGGCATTTCATGTCAAGCCACAAGATTCTGTTTGCTTTCTATGTTGGTTTATCAAGAGAACATTTTTTCTCTCTAACACCTTCATAAAATAATTCAACTACTCTTGCTATCCTATTAGTACTTAATATTTAGCTATTTTTAAAAACGCCCTTAAGATGGATTATGGCTATTTTCCCCCTTCGCAACACATTGGAAGAAACAAATGGTGTGGATTTCTGGATAGATAGTAATGTCGAATTTACGCAGTATAAAAGGCCGGACTCTTCCACGTCCACACTTACAAGAGTCTTAACGGACACTACCAATATATCGAATAACAGCGGATCTCTGAAAAGGAAAACAATCAAGCACAAAAAATTCTCGCAGAGGAAAATATTCAACAACAGTGAGTATTTTGACTTTGACAAGGGAAGTTCTGACTGTAAACACGTTTTGAAAAGAGCATTTCCAAGCAACTAATTTTTCCTCCCAAGATGCTTTCAACATCACAGTATCCGAGGTTGGATGAAAGACCGGTACTCAGAGTTTGGCTACAAGATAAAGAGAAACCAACATTGCCCTCCATCTGCATGTGTACAGACACTTTACAACACGAACAGGTGTGATAACGGGCTGTTTACTCCCAGTGATTTAGACTCTCTGATCTTATATAAATTCATGAGATACTCCGACAATAAAAAAGAGCTGATGTGCAGATTTTGCCAGGGCAGTAATTGGGTAGTTGCAGAAAACTATCTAAAGCATCTATTTTTTGCGCATGGGATTTCGTCTGAATTCAAGCCACACACTCTGTACCAATTTGAGTCTAAGCTTCTGAAAATCCAAGGAAAAAATGTCAATTTCAAGATACAAGTTTCGAAAGAGTCGCAGTTCAGCAAAAAAATCCTGAGCTCACTCGTCGTATCCGTCATCCCTCTCCCTTGGCATATTATACACAGACGTTGAATGGGGGTTTAGAAGAATACACGTGAAATGCCCCTGCTGTGAAAGTTGGATTCGTTTAGGTTGGTGCGAATACGATGAGATTATCAAGGATTCCTACCAGGATTTTGAGTCGCTTCGAAATCTCAATGCGGATTACGACGGGATGTCGTATATCCAAACCCGCAATCGGGAAGAGATTGAAGGAATATACGAAAACTATTTCACCCACTATATCCTATGCGATTTGGCAAGGTTCCGAACCAAATGTCTATATGTTCAAGTCATAACAAAATAAAAGATACGTGGTCTGCAAAACTATATATAAAAAAGGAAAGTAACATTTACAAATAACCAAAAGAAACAAATTGCTCTCTACTACTGGTAATGTGAGCTAGACAACAGCGGAGCGGGCTTGAAATTGGACTTATCTTCCCCCATCCATCCATTTCTCACCCCCACAAGAAAACTGGAAGCCTAATGTCACCCGAATCCAACAGCCGCTCACGGAAGAGAAAAAGAGCCCCACTGAAGACGGATCGAATATTCAGGAAAGACAAGAACCCAAACACAGGGCAAATATCAAAGCCAGGGAGACGCAACACAATAAAGATAAGCATATGTACATATGTATATATATACGAGCGTAACCATGGGTTAATGTAGTTGTAATAAGAAGCACGGAATAGCATTACTGCATAAAGTGTCCACTCCGCGTGGCAGATATACACTTATTTATAGACTTGTCCCTGCCGTTTCCCCCACCACCTTATGTGTGCACGGATGGAACGGTGTGGTGTGTGTGTGTGCCTTGATATGCGTTTTTAGCTAAACCCATTAACCTAGTCTGTAACCATACAAATCGGTCAGTTCCCTCAAGGCCTTTTCTATCTTGACCACCAACAACCCGTAGGGAAACGTACTATCCGCAAGGAACAGCAGGAGGAGGTCGCTATTGGGTATCTGGCCAACACACGCATGCAGATCCTCCATCTCGTAGGCGTATATGTTGACCTTGAAGGAGTCTATCTCTACAGGGTAACAGCTTTTCGAGCTCTGCTCCCCGGGATCGTTTTCGTCCTCTGACCACTTGTCCTTGATCAGCAAGCTCATCATTTTCAAATTATTGACCGAGTTTATTTCGTTTATCGAGTTTTTCGGCACGCTACTGTCCGAGGTCGCATAGGAAAGTATACCACCATTTGTGGCGGTTAGCAGTATCGAGGACTGTAAGTGCGAAGTCTTGAAATCCATACCGAGCTGAGATCGTATGGCTTCAAAGTGTTCTCCAGGAACACCTTAACGTTTTCGAAATGAAGCATCACCATCTATCTGGTCCTCTTCTATCGACTATATTCCTCTCTGGCAATGAATGTATTATTACTTATTTATTTTTTATTTCAATCTCCTCTTCATCTTCCCTTAATTAGGAAACATTTGGTCTTTTTCCTTGCATGCCAAATGAAGAAAATCACCTTTCTTTTTCCTCGTTGCTCATTCTCGACCATCAGTACTTACCCGGCTCCGATCCCTACGCTCATCACCCTCCACGGCGTGCTTTGGATTACCGTAAAGTGCAAAAAAAACGAGATGGCGGGCCACATCACTATGAACGGGATTCCTGGCTGCTGCGCCCACGCGAAAAAAAAAAGAAATGCACTGCCAAACGGGAAAGACGCGCCACCGTTTCGGGCCCGCACGCCCGTCGTGCGGCGGCCAGGCACCAGGCACCGCAGCGACCGTGTCACCACAACAAACAAAAGCAACGGGTAGTAAACAACCATCCCTCCTGGGATCGATCAAGATCAGGTTTTGCACTGCAGTCGTGAGATCGGGCAGAAAATTTTTCGATAGCGTGCGTGGGCCGGTATAAATATTCACTGTCTAGCAATCATGTTCCTCGCAATCAACGGATCTCTCTTGCGTTTTGTATTTAATAAACGGAGGTCTCTCTTTTGGTTTTTTCTTTCTTCTTATTCTTTTTCTTGGCTTTTTTCTTCTCCTATCTTCTTTTTTTTAGAACACCATCTTTGAGTACACTTAGGCCATTTCAAGAAAAGAAACTAAATAAAAAGAGTTAATCGTTCATTCGCTTCTACACAGTTTAATCTTTCCCATCTTTTTTTGAACAAATCTCCTAAGCTATTAAGAAAACGTTTATTTGACTTTTTAAAGATCTAGTTTAATTTTTACTATTATTCCATAATGCAATTCAAGAACGCTTTGACCGTTACTGCTCTATTAGGTGCCTCAGCTCTAGCTGGTATGTACAAATTTTCTTCTTTTTTTCCCCTTGTTTTCTTTATTTGCCACATGTTCCTTTTACCCCACTGGAGTGAGTCTATTCATTAAGAGGCTTCCTTTCACTCCATTTTTTGCTGTATGGTATTTTTTTTTCTCCACGTCTCGATGAAACGCGGCGAAGTGAAAAAAACCTTCCAAAATAGGAAATGTTGGTCAAGATTTCGTGGAAAAAAAAGTATACATGCTTCGAAAATGGTTTACTTTCTGCTGCGGAGTATAGGATGCGTATCGCAGATAAAGAATTACACCGACATTTTATTAGTCGATCTGGATTACTAACAGTTTATTTTTTTCATATTTTATTATTTTTGAACAGCCACCTCTACCCCTCTTCCTCTTCTCCTCCTCCCCTCCTCTATCGCGTCTTCTTGTAGCATCGGCACTACCGCCACTGCCACTGCTCAAGCTGATTTGGACAAAATCGCTGGCTGTAGCACTATCGTCGGTAACTTGACCATTACCGGTGACCTGGGTTCAGCTGCCTTGGCCAGTGTCAAAGGAAATCGATGGTTCTTTGACTATTTTCAATGCCACCTCTCTGTCTTCATTCTCCGCTGACTCTATCAAGAAAATCACCGGTGACTTGAACATGCAAGAATTGACTATTTTGACCTCTGCTTCTTTCGGTTCTTTGGAAGAAGTCGACTCCATCAACTTGGTCACTTTGCCTGCCATCTCCACCTTCTCTACCGATTTGCAGACCGCCAACAACATTTATGTTTCTGACACTGCATTGGAAAGTGTCGAAGGTTTCGCCACTTTGAAGAATGTTAACACTTTCAACATCAACAACAACAGATACTTGACCTCTTTCCAATCATCTTTGCAAAGTGTCTCTGACTCTTTACAATTTTCCTCCAACGGTGACAACACCACTTTGGCTTTCGATGATTTGGTTTGGGCCAACAACATCACTTTGAGAGATGTTAACTCCATTTCTTTCGGCAGTTTGCAAACCGTTAATGCTTCTTTGGGTTTCATTAACAACACTTTGCCAGCTTTGAACTTGACTCAATTGGCTAAGGTCGGTCAAAGTTTGTCTATTGTCTCCAACGACGAATTATCCAAGGTTGCCTTCACCAACTTGACTGCCATTGGTGGTGGTTTCATCATTGCTAACAACACTCAATTGAAGACCATTGACGGTTTCAGTAAAGTCCAAACCGTCGGTGGTGCCATTGAAGTCACCGGTAACTTCACCAGTTTGAACTTGTCTTCTTTGAAGTCTGTTAGAGGTGGTGCTAGATTTCGAATCTTCCGCCAGCAACTTCTCTTGTGACGCATTGAAGAAGTTGCAAAGTAACGGTGCTATTCAAGGTGACTCCTTCGTTTGTAAGAACGGTGCCACTTCCACCTCCGTCAAGATGTCTTCCACTTCTTCCGGATCTTCCAAGAGCTCTGCCACCTCTTCCGCTTCTTCCTCTGATGATTCCTCTAACGCTCAAGCCAGTGTTTCCTCCACCACTTCTTCATCTTCTAAGAAGTCTAAGGGTGCTGCTCCAGAACTCGTTCCAGCTACTTCATTCATGGGTGTCTTTTGCTGCCGTTGCCGTTGCCTTACTATAGGATTAAAGCAACAAATTGCGTGTTTAATTATTACTTCAATTTCTTCTCTTCACCCCCCTTAATGATTTCTTTACCATTCTTTTTTTTTCTTTTCTGTCAGACGGTTGGTTCATCACTAAATTTTATATATAAATAAAATTTTAGTGTCTTTGATATTTTTGTTTATTTCTTATTGTTACTATATTATTATTGTTTTGAAGTTTCAATTTCTCCATTTTTTGCTAGTCCAATTTCAAGAACAACCGTCCAACAAAAATGTTTTATTCTAACCTTAGCTCTACCTAATATAATAAAAATTGATCTAAGTATCTAAACAGAAAAAAAGTAAAGAAAGAAAGAAGAAATAAATAAATGAAATAAAAATATAAAAGAATTCTTATTACGGTTTAAAAAAGCCCCATTTTTTTTTTCAAGCTTGAAGTTTGCGAGAGTCGTTAGAGTTCTCTAGCACGTTAGCCTCTTAAATAGCAAACCCATTATTCATACCATACTTTGTATCAGTTAGTTCTTTAACAACACTTCGTTCAAGATTCTGTTTCCGAATTATCAAAAGGCATCATTGCTCGTCCCCCTTTATCCCTAGCAACGACAGCACTAAAAATAAAAAGCGAAATGGAAATAGTCTAAAAATTGTTTGATTATATACACTTACTTTCCCTACATAAGATAAGGTATGAAAAAGTAATTGAGTAATTATGTAGATTCTATCACATTATCATTATCTGCCTTCTTTGGCTAATCTCTTGGCTCTCAATTTTTCGGCCATGGTCATTTTCTTTGGAGCAGAGGTTGAAGCTGGAGTAGCTGGGGTAGCTGGAGTAGCTGGGGTGGACCCACCTGCGCCTCTACCAGCCAATCTTTTGTTCAATGGCTTCTTCCATCTCTCTTTGCTTCTGAGCCATCAAATCTAACTTAGCTTTATCTGGGGAAACAGTAGCCTTTGGTAAGAGACTTGGTGTGCTTGGAGGTTCTCTGTTTCCGGCCCGAGGAGCGAATGGAGTTAGGTTTCTTAGCAGCGGCAGCTTCCTCCATCTCTCTTTGTTTACGGCCAGCTTCTGCGAGTTCTTGGGCACGTTTTTCTCTTTCAGCATTGGCAATTTCTTCCTTACGTCTTGCGATAGCCTCTTGGTAACGCTGTTGACGAACTTCTTCGATTCTTGCTTTCTTAGCAGCTTCTAGTTCAGCCTTCTTTTGATTACGGAGTTGGGCTACTTCACTTTCTTTGGTACCTGACAAGCGTTCTTTCAATTTCAAGTAATCGTCAAAGACCATGGCCAAGTTCTTATGGTCAGTCATTCTGGCTTCATGTTCACCCTTAGCCGCATCGACAATCTTCTTCTTCATCATCTCATAGTCGGCAGTGTCAGTTTCTTGTAACGCATCAACTTCCTTTTGCAACAATGGCAATTCTACCTTTCTTAAAGCTCTTTCGGTGTGGTCCAATTTTCTCATAGCATAGTCCATACGGTTTTCTAATTCACTCTTGTTCTTAGACACTTCAGCAATAATAACTTGCTTGATAGTGTCAAGGTCTAAGCTCTTAGCTTCGTTAGGATCGATGTAAACATGGCCCTTAGCGTTTACCTCAGTAATCATTTTTGTGATTTCTCTTTCCTTGATGATTTCAAATTCACGCTTCTTCCTCTCGATTAAACGACGATGAGATTCTTCTTCCAATTTAGCTTCAATGGCAGCTTTTTCTTCCAGAATACGTTGTTGTCTGACTTCGGCATTTTGTTCGGCATTTATAGCAGCGTGTTCCATGTGCTTTTGTTTTTGTTCTTGAGATCTTTTAGCACGTTCGTCAACAATCTTGGAAATCTTTTCAAGATCGCCCTTGTTCTTTTGAATCAAAGTTTCACGGGCAATCTTAACTTTTCTCCATATAAGAAGCTTTATTGAAACTGTCAACATCATGTAAGACGTTGGACAGTTCAAGTAACTTGTTGTGAATATATGAATTACGGATAATAACGGGATCGGATTCTTCTTCCTTTTCTTCGCCGTCCTCCTTTGGTTCAGTCTCTTCGGCTTCTTGTGGTTCAAGAGCTTCTTCGGCTTCTTCTTTTTCTTCTTGACCTTCCAGTTCTGAACTGTCTTCTTCAAGAATTTCCTTAGATTCAAAAATGTCAAATGGATCTTTTGCGAAAATAACTTTAGCAGACTCGTGGTCAATGGAAATAGAGACGTAATCTTCAATAGCAGCTTGTAATAAAGCCTTTTTCAATGTCCCAACCAGACAAGTCTAGTGGAGCTGGTAGAGTGGCAAGCTCATACAATTCAGATTGAGAGACTGTAGTGAATTTTTGAGAGGCAGCGACAAAAACTCTTCTCATAATGACATCTCTTAACTGTACAATGTATTGACTGAAGTAAGGCTTTGAGACTAATTTGGTCAATAAGCTTTCCAAATCTTGTTTGATTGTGTCGACATTGAAGTTGGCTTCAACGATGTTGTACAATTGTTTTAATTCTTCGTCAACCTTACCATAAATGGACTCATCTGCAATAATAGATTCCAGCATTTCCTTTCTAGTTGGCTTAGTTTCTAAGTTCAATAAACGGTACATACGTAAATGAGGATCATAACCAATAGATGGGATTTCGTCCAATTGAATAGAAATGGCGGACAAGAAAATTGTGGAAGAATAAGTCTTAAATTCTTCTTCCGTAGCCCTTGGATTGGTAGGAATACAATTTATAAAATTTCTTTCCAGGCAGTGGTGTGTAACAGTGGATCACCGGAAACAAAGAAAGACCTTAACAAGGTTTTCGTAGTAATTAGCCAAAGTTGAAGGCTTAGGTGCACGCTTGCATGTCTTCATTAAGTGGAAAACATCTTCAATAGACCTATAAGCTTCGTGCCACAATTCCAATTTGACAGAAACGTCGACTTGTTGGAAACGTTGATCCAAATAACGTTGCAAAGTATCAGCATCACTCAAGTCAACTAAGTTGTTACCTGATTTGCTTTGTTGGTAGTTGGCGGCGTCTAAATGCTGACGCAACATTTCAGCTAACCTCTTGAATTCGTTCTTACGTTGATATTTCAAACAGAAATGCATGGTCTTCTTGACTACACCTGAGTAAGTAATTTCTAACAAAGCGTTGTTTCTCAATAAATCTAAAACAGCACGGTATGATTCCCAAGTGAATCTCAACCATGAAGTAATAGCTTCGTCATTGAAACCAGCGACAGATTGATCTTGTTCGTAAACAGAAACTAACAAGTTTTCTGGAGTGACACCACCTTCCAAATCGTCATCGATTTCTTGCTTTTGAAGTTCATCAGCCCTAGTTTGTTCGGAGGTAATCTTTGTTTCGACTAAATCAATAAATTTACGAGCGACAGCACCGACAGATGCCAAACCTTCAGGAGAGCCTTGAACCAGTTTTTTGTATTGGTGCAAACCATCCTTAAGCAGCTTACCTTTCTTTAGATCAACACCGATTTCCAAGAATTTGAAAACAACTGGTTCGACAGTGGAAGGAGTGGCCCAACGGATTCTTCTAGCAGTTATGAAGTCGTGTAAAGATTGTAAAGCAGCTTGAGTTTCGCCGACAGAAATAAGCTCGTCGGCTCTCTTAACAGCATTTTCAGGACGGAATGGAGGAGGAGCCATTTTGGTATAATCTGAAGCGTTTGTTTCGTTTCTTCAAGAAGTCTTTCTTGATAACTGCGGAACTATTCTCTTTTCAATTGAATTTCCAATAAAAAAATTTTTCACTTCTACCAAAAAACGCGTTCAGTTAAGCGCTTGAAAAAAAAGAATAGATCGTTTACCCGGTAAATAAAGCTGCAATGGATAGAGTACAATAGCGTGAATTGAAGGAAGCATCGCAGTAATTTTGGTAATTTTATATGATTTATCATTGAAATATATAAGATAAAAAGAAAATCTTACTCATCATAAGTTGCTTGAACCAAGGTAAGTAAGGTAATGGAAATATATTTTGTAAGTACAAAACGTGAGATAATCACGCAGATTGTGCCATCAATTCAACAATCTCATTAACAGGATCTTCATCATGCCTTGCAGTTTCAATATTTGGTTAAGGTCTTCTTGATACCGACATTAAAGTTAGGACAACTGCGTGACAATTCGTTGATAACTTTAACCCTACCAGCGTCATCGAGAAATTTAGATTCTATCATAACGTTATTCAATTCATCTAGGTTTGTCATATTTGGAACTGCTATTTCATTGTCAAAACAGCTCAGGATATCCATTTGTTGGAGAACTGAATAAGTTGAGGTAGTTGTCATAATTAGCAAACGGCCATCTTGAGGGGGTTTCCGCTTCAGTGCGACTTTCAGCATTTGTAAAATATTATTTGAAAATCTTGGACCAATTGGCACCCAATCAACCAGAGTCTCTAACGAATCGATAACGAGAATGTTTAGAGGAGGATTTATATGCGTCTCTGAAGGTGTTATCGATATAGGCAATTTTGGCGCTTTCTGACATACCTGATAACTCATTAGGTGATATTAATCTGATAAATGGGAATCCGGACTTTAAAGCAATTTCAGCGGCCAATGCTGTCTTACCAGATCCCGCAGGGCCGTGTATTAATAGAGACACTAATCTAGATTTCTCACTTTCGCGAACTTGACGAACGTAACGAGCCCCATTCTTTAAAATTGAGCTAACACTTTCGGAATAAAGCATCATCCCACCTTCTACACATGTTTTTAAATCTTCTTCACTGATACCAAAAGCCAGGAGTGACATCATTAAGAGCATTTAAAAAGTCTTCTCTTGTCACTTTAAGTTTTGCTATATCCTTTGTGTTGAGTTTTGTCGCTCCTTTCCCAATGTTAACGGTTTTGTTGATGGCAAAGGAACTTGCACTTTTCACTAAACCTTCAATTTCAGCACCGGAAAAATTGTTAGTTAAAGCCGCTAACTCAGCCAAGTTAACATCGTCGCTCATCATATTGTTTTCTCTCATTTTTTTCGTCTGAATTTCAAAAATCTGCAGTCTACCTTTTTCGTCCGGTAAATGAATTTCAACCTGAACTTCGAATCTACCTGGACGTAAAAGAGCAATATCGATCAAATCTTTACGGTTGGTCATACCAATGACCAATATATTATTCAGTTGATCAACACCATCCATTTTAGCCAGCAATTGATTAACTACATTGTCACCTACACCAGTACCATCACCTCTTGAACCTCTCTGCTTGAAAACAGAATCCAGTTCATCAAAATATGATGATATGTAAGGAAGATTCATCCCCCTTGGCCTTGTATTCCGCTTCTGCGTCTTTGAATAAATTACGGATGTTTTCTTCTGAGGAACCAACATACTTACTTAAAACTTCAGGACCGTTAACGATCTTTGGCTCTTTGGCGTTCAGCATTGTACCGATTTTTCCTTGCAATTAATGTTTTACCAGTACCTGGAGGACCGTACAGTAGTAAACCCTTTAACGTGAGAGATACCCAATTTTTCAATAACTGAAGGTGGAAAGATTCTGCTCGCAAAAGCTCTCCTAAAAATTTTGGTGAATTCTTTATCTAAACCACCAACACCTAAGTCTTCAAATTTGAAATCTGGTCTGATAACAGCATTTGACCTTGGTCTTAATGAGTTCGATGATTTCAAATTAACTAGTCCATCTCTTCCTTTAAAAAAATTGATTTGCGTTTGTTTTGTCAGAATTCCCTTAGTCTCTATCCCTGTTGCAACAGCGGTTGTCGGTTCAATATCTCCCAAATCGATTGCTTGGACATTTCTAACCTTAAGATCAAAGAAATGACCCTGGAATTCCATAATAAGGTACTGAGTTGGAGAGAATATTTGAGATTCATAACAGCGGACGAATTGTTTGGCTAACTCATCTTGATCGAATACCGTGTTGACCGCCTTTCCTCTAGCTCTGAATGAAATATCTATGTCTATCGAACCAAGATACGATTGTTTGCTGGAATACTTGAATAAATCAAACGCCTTTGCTTGAACCTCTTGGTTTAGAGACCAACCACCCCAAGTACGCTGATTACCGTTGAACCCGATGGTTCCAGGTGGAACCTCGTTAGAGTGCCTAGTAGTGAAAACAAATAAGTTGTCGATGATGATGTAGATATTGTTAGGAAAATCATTGGGCGAAACAGCGGCAACGTTGGCCAGTGCATAGGAGTTATTAGGGCAATTTGACACTTGTAAATGGCGTGGACGGGTATCTACGTTTGTCATATCTGGTGGGGCGTGAGTTGCAGCAGCTTTTCCGAAACCTGGTATCTTGAACATATCCAATTTATAGACGTTGAATATACAGTCTTAGTTGCGAAGTTGGTCTTGTCTCCTAAAGATTACCTACCGCAGTAATTAGAGACTACGAATAAGCCAATTCCTTGAACCTCGAAATCCAAAATTCCCGACGTATAGTGTGATGCCGAGATGGCCACATAGTAAGTATTTTTTAGTGACGTTGATCAAATGGAAAGAGATAAAATACTAAGCGAGATTCTAGAAAAGAAGATTGCAGTCACCCTTTGTACTCTAGATCATTACGCACAACATAGCCAAGATGGGATGCCAACCAAAGTTAAATAGTACAATGTTGATAAGCTAAGGTATATAATAATTACAGGTCTAGTGTCCAACTATTTTTAGCATGCTCATTTACTGATTTAAACGGGGAAGGCTCAAACTAAAGGAACTATTGGTGCCCACGTTTGAATCATTAAAGGGGTCGTCCATGTTCAAAGAATCCAGTGGTTGAGGTGTTTCCAAAAATAGGGAAGAACCCATTTCATTTTCTGTATGCACTGTAGAATGTATAGTTGTATTTGGATCACCTTTTTCGCTCTTCTCTGGGTCCTCTTCTGGAAGTATGAAGGCATTTGAAATTGGTTTCTTCTTGTACGCAGTACTTATTTTACCAGTAGGAGGTAACCTTGCTTTTGATGCGGATTTCTTCGAAATAAATTGATCTTCTTCTAAGAGAGCAAAGGAACTGTCCTCAGTCGAAGTAGGTAGAATTCTATCATTTGTTGCTGAGGATTTGCTCTGTTTTGCTATATATGCTTTGGAGCGCTCATAATCTTTCCTTAGCAGTGGAAGTAAAGTGTTCCAGAACGAACCCGCATCAAGCAGGCCTTTTGTAATCTTGCTATACGTGATGCTGTCAGATTCTTCCAGGTTGGATTTTCTTATCCTGCACTTTAGTTTCCCCATCGACAGTTTGGAATTGGGTAGTCAGCAGTTGCAATGGAACAGACGAACTCAAAACGCCAAACTCCTTTTCTAGACCAAGCTCTTTGAAACCAAAGAAATCTTCTCCAGTTAGTTCACTTGCAAAATCACCAGTAAAGAAACTTTGGCTCTCATCTTCAAAATTTCTCTCAGATAGTTCTTGTAGAGTTGGCCTTAGTAAGGCCCTTAAAAAGTTCTCTAGCTTGTGCTTAATGTCTTGAAGCTTCTTTGTCTTTTTGCCAAACTCCGATTCGACATAGGAATACAAGTCATCTGGTCTATTGATCCCATTCTCCAGTAGTGTTGTTTGTAACATTTCTACATTTGTACCTCTATTTAAAGAATTGGTTTCATGATGTAGTTTTAAGGTCTTGATCAAATTGGATAAGTAATCCCCTGCAACTTCGGTAAGCATATTTATTGCGGAAGAGTGAGCAGTTTCAAATCCATTTGCTATAGCTACCTTAGATATGTTCTTATGCATGAATTTCCATATAAGTTCCCTGTTGTTCTTGTAATCATGAGTTGGAAGTTGCGATACTGGGTCGATGTCAAGTGAATCATCAATAACGGTGTAGTTATAGATGTGGCTGTTAAGAAAGGCGTTAGGGTTGTTTCTAGAGCTTTGGGCTGACAACGGACTTTGTAGCATTCTAATCAAAGATATCTTGTGACAAATGTGTCTAATCTGTTGCACGAGTGTGATGTTTTGGTTCATTTGAGGTGTAAGACCCAAATCCTTGTTAGCTAAAAACAGGCTTTGCCTGGTCATCCCGTTTTGAAGCATGCGTTCTACAGAAATATCTTCCATTTTGTCCAGTGTCTTCGTGTTCACTCCTGCATACAATATGTCAGGAATAGCGTTACTGATGTCATACTCTTGCAAAAATCTGGTGTCGTCCAATTCAATATCATTGGGTTGTTTTATCAAAACCCTCATTCCCATTCAAGGGATGATCATTATGAAATTGCAGTTGGTCGTCGTCCTCCTGCTTCAAAACTGTCCCGAAACCGTTTTTCATGATTGAGTCTTGTTCCATTTTCTGACGATATGATTCCAGAGCTTTCTGTTCCTTATATTCCGAGAACAACTGATCGAACATTTTCATTCTTTGTGGGTTTTTTAGGTATGCTTCCGAATCGATATTTAACTTTCCATTTTTAAAATAACTCGCTCTTTTCAAGCAGATCTCAGCACGAACTTTAGCAGTCACAGTTTTCCAAACAGAAATCTCCAAGTCGTCCTTATCATCGTCTTTTTCAAGTAAATAGGATTGAGAGTCGGCCATATCCTCCTCATCCTCTTCTTCTTCTTCTTCTTCTTCTTCTTCTTCTTCTTCTTCTTCCTCTTCCTCTTCTTCTTCATTCTCATTTACTTTTTCTCCTTCTCCATCACTTCTCCTTCTCTTACTTCTTTTTCCTCGTTCGACTTTACTTTGTCGCTTGTTTTCTGTGTCATTTTTGGAAACTTCCCCATCTCGTCCGTTTTCGTTCTCCTTTTCGCATCCCTCAGCTTTTTCACTTTCTTCAACACTTTGATGTTCGTCATATTTCTCATTTTCCCTGAGTTCATTTTTTCCGCCAGTTTCACTAAAAGTTACATTGGGTGAAGCGGTTTGGTCATCTTCCTTTTCTTCTTTTGGAGAGTCCAGTTCGTCTTCTCCCCCTCAAGAATTGTTGAAGTTGCTTTGTCAATATCAGTTGAAGTTTCCTTCTCAGTGGTTTTAGAGGTACCCCTTTTGGAACCCTTTGTCATTCTCCTTTGCTAACATATGAGCACCCATATTCAGTCCTTTTCTCCCAGAACCAGCAACTTCTTCCTCTTCATCCACTTCATAGTCTTTGTCCTTTTCCATGTCTTCGATTTCTTTCTCTAGGTCTGCTCTGTTACGGATTGTGATATTTGGAATCATAGGGACCAATTGAAGAGATTTCTTTTGCATAGCAATAGCATGCCCCCTCAAAAAGTGTGAAGGGTCCGAGTTATAGGTTAGGCAATTTTTCCATATTAGCATAACATCGTCAACAAATGCTTGTTTGGAGTCATACTGAAAGCTTTTCAATTTTTTCAAAACTGTATTGAGATCCATGGACTTTTTTATAATCTGGTGATAATTTAGGGGCTTCCCTTTTGCTCACTTTATTTAGAAATGGTGTTGAGTGCTCAGTAAAGTTTCTTAGTTCTAATACAACCTTTTCGCAGGCTTCATATAATTCTTCTTGGCCAATTCTTTCATCTGATGTCCATTTCGATCGATTTTTTCTAACATCCATAATAAGGTGTTTCAGTTCGTAATCTGATATACCTAAGCGAGACTTGTTCTTCTTGAACTGAAGACAGAAGGTGCTTTAATGATAAATTCTCGATCCCTAGATTGACTGTTAAATCTAACTTATTCTGTTTGGGACGTTTATTCCCAGTGTCACTAAATGTCTCGCCTTCAATTGCAGACAGTATATCGTTTGTTTCTGGTTTACTGTCTATATTTTCATTGTTTTCTTCATCGGAAGCTATTTCCAAATCGCTTCGACTTCTTTTTCTCTTTCCTTTCTCTATCATTTTATCACTTTCCTCCAGCCTTAAGCGCTTTATCATAGTTTCTTTATCGTATTCAAGACTGTGGTAAATTTTGTTCCAGTTTCCCATAATCCCTTCAACGTTACTAGTTTTCAACTTCGATAATGTTTCCTTTGATATAGAAATGTTCAACAACAGGCGTCGTTCATCATCAATTTCAATATTAGAAGAAGGGAATACCATTGCCATTTTCTATAAAATCGTCTTTCTTTTCAAATGTGGTGTCTTCCTCATAGTTATCATCTTCGTCGTCATAATTTTCATCTTCGGTAAACTTAGGGATATTTTCTTGGTTTTGCGGTGCTTCCGTTTCATCATCTTTCTCTTTCTCTTCCTCTTCCCTTCTTCCTTTTCAACATCTAGTAGGGCATATTCCATTTCATCACCATCATCAAATTCGTTATGGCCACTATACATATAATCTATAGCACATTGCCATAAGACATACCTGATTTTCAAAGACAGATTTCCGATAAACTTTGGACCACTTATTTGCTGTTTCAAGTCTTCTAAATCCAGCTTAAATAAGTCTTCTTCAACATCATCCTATTGACATTATCTTCATCGTTTGTGTTGGGTTCAGGGCCTTTATCTTCGCATTGACTTTCGTACTATTGCTATTACTATTATCATTATTGTGTATTATTAGTATCATTATTATCTTATTGTTGTGATTTTCTGTAGTTATCTCTACTGTTTCCGACGATACATTGTCAGGTTGAGCATCACCAGTGGAGGATATTATACTACCCTGTTCCTTTTCCTGAGTCGATGGGAACGATTTTTCGACGTTTAACGTTATGTTTCCTTTCATGAAATAATCCCATGCTTTGAGTTTGTCTTCTTCACTTGGAATTGCCAATAAATATCCGAGAACAACCAATTGTTGGGCAGTCAAATAGAGATCGAAAATGTTTCTTCTAAAAAGCTTTTCAGTCAATTTCAGTAAAGGTTTGGCATTTGTCCTTTGATAGTTCGTTATTGGTATTTTTTCAGTCATCTTTCTTTTATAATGTTACAGTTTTAAGATCAACAAACGACTGTTCCTTAAGTCCGAGTAAAAAAAAAGGAAACGTCCTTATTGTTTGATGATTAACAAGGCGATATATCCTGTGGACTTTCAATCTCTTTTCTTTTCTTTGCATATTCATTGATAAGTCAAGGTCCCACAACCTTATACTTACTTTTCAATATTTGGATCTAAAATTTCAACGTGTTACCCGATTTTATCTCTCTGTCATAGGCAACTTCGCAGTTTATTAATCGAAGAGTTAGCTACACAAATGCTATTGGGAGCGGTACAAGGTTGCTAGGACTTGACTACTTGTGCAAATTTGATACTACTATATATTGTATATTTTTGGCGTCCAGAATAATGTCTCTGCGTAACATCTAGTTATAAACGTCTAGGTAGTGATTGAGCACTTTACAAAAGAAGTGTATCGGTATATAAATGTGGTACATCTGAAGAAGTCTTAGACACTATCTCTTTGACATTTGGTAGACAATTGACCGTATTACCAGCAGGAAGTACACAATTCATTCTTTCTTAGTATTATGTTTGTTACAATTATTCAACAAATAATAGCTTGCGTGGCGTAATGGCAACGCGTCTGACTTCTAATCAGAAGATTATGGGTTCGACCCCCATCGTGAGCTTTATTTTCTCATATCCGTGATAGTTTAATGGTCAGAATGGGCGCTTGTCGCGTGCCAGATCGGGGTTCAATTCCCCGTCGCGGAGATTTTTTTAGATTAACGTAGTTTTAACTCTTTTTGATGATGTTCTTGTAGCAATATCATATTTGCCCGATAGCATGAGCTTCTCAATGATTTGGGATACCAGTTGTGTTGGAGCATTGACTTTGGAGGTACAGTTATTGATCATATGATTCAGTTTTGTAATCATACACGAACAATTAAATCTGGAAATAATTGAGATAAAGTTAAAGATCCGTTAATTGATATGAAAGGAGATGAGTTATACCAGATACTTTATAATTCAGTCCCGAAGTTAACAAAAATGTACAGATAACAGTTAAATTATAGCAACTATGGTTTCGGACCATTTGACAATGACTTCTATCATGCAATTGGCGGCCTGCGTGGGTACGGATAGCACCGTATGCTAGTATAAAAATACAGACCATACTATCCTGGGAGTCCATTATGGGTAAACGATCTGATGCCTCAGGGCTGTAGGCTTTGACCGGAAGGACTGCAAAGGAGAGTGGTTTATATGACGAACATACGGCATCTACTCCGTGTCGAAACACAGGGCCTATATAATATGCTAAATCTGTCCAGTCCGTCGATGAGGTTGTTACGGAAGAGCTGTTCAGACACGTATATGGCCATACCGTGACTTTATTCAAGGGCACGACAACCATCTTTCAAAAGTATCGTGACTTCAGATAATTACACTCTTCAAAGACACGCAATGGTTCCGACATTAAGGTGCACACAGAACATATGCCTAGATGATCTAACTAGATCAGGCAACCTCAATGAGATAGAAAACATAGATACTGTTTTAAAGTCATATGATGCGTGAAGGTTATGAAAATGATTATCGACAAAACACTGAAATTCCAGACATGTTTACTACAGAAAAACTAGCTGAAATAAAAGGCAATGCTAACTATTCATCTCCTAGCGACAATCTATAAGATAATTAGAAATACGGCTTTTTTGACGCAGAAGAATCTCAAGGTGATGAATACGAATATGTGCCAAGCATGGATGTTCAGCCAGATCTTCAGTCGAAAGAAAAAAGAACACTGTTCAAAATGATGAAGAACGTCAATACCCGTCCTGAACAATACTGACCAAGCGCATGTTGAATCAAACAAGGTAGAAATAAAAAAGAGTACAGGTATCTCATCGAAGAGTAATATTGAAGAGATAATAGCGGACCGGGAAACCAACAGTTAACAAAGTTGGATCCCTAAATAAAACGATCAATTAACTGAATAAAAAAGAAAGTCATCACTGATTCAAAACCAGTCATGGAAGGCTTAAATCATCAACAGTTCGGCCGAGGATAGGTCGGTGATCAAAAGGTTCGTTAGCGTCCTGGAAGGGACAAGTTAAAAGTGCGGCTAAGCATACACAAAATAGTTCTTCGATTTATCAAATGATCATAAACGAAAATCCTGTATGCTCTCTTCTATCCCTCCTGGATAAAACGATTTTAAGGTTCCCAATTCGACCCGTTGAAAAAAGAGATATCTGGGGGAAAAGAGTATGATCCTAACAAAACCTTTATAAAATTATATCAGTAAAATCTATGTTATTAAAGACAAAATATATATATATACTTTATTTCATTCTTTTGTAAAATACATTATATCTAATATTCTTTCATCGTCCGATCTCCTAATTTTTTTGGTTTCTCTTTTTCCAGCAGAGCAAGGGTGTATGTTTATACAGCGTATTTCTTAGTCCATTCTCTGGCTGTAGCTTCGTACTTGGATCTATCAGTCTTGTAAATGTGAGCGATTTCTGGCACCAAAGGATCGTCTGGGTTGGCATCCGTCAACAAAGAGCAGATGGATAATAGAACTTTTGATAAAGTTAGAGCGGGGGACCATTGGTCTTTTAGGATGTCCAGACAAATGTTACCGTTGGCGTTGATATTTGGGTGATATATCTTGGTTGTGAAGGAGATCTTTGGTGGCTTGAATGGGTAATCGGTTGGGAAATGGATGGACAAAAAGAAAACACCACCGGCATATGGAGAATCGGCGGGGCCCATGATGGACGCTTGCCAGTGATATAGATCATCGCCGACTGGACCGGCTGAACATGAAGTAGGTGGGTCTCTGGTTCAATAACACGCTTGTTGTTAGTAAACGGAAGAACTCTTAAGAGCATACAAAAAAAAAAAAAAAAGAAAAGAGCACGCACTTAAGACGTGGCAATAACCTTAGACATACCTTTCAAGGTCACTTAGTTCCTTAGCAATACGTTTGGAAGAAGACATGGTATTTGGACTGGTTGTTTTGTGTATATTCTATAACCTGGAGTTGGTGAAAGTGTATTATTACTCTTGATGTAGGTTCTCTCTTCAAGACCTTTTTCTGATTTTTTTCAAAAATAGATCCAGTTCTGTGAAAGAAGACCAAAGAACAAAGAAGAAAAAAAGAAAAAAACTAGGCCTCCCCATGTGAGCAGTTCAGTTGTCAGCTTTTTTTCCCGCGGTCGCGATGGGGCGGAAAAATCTCGCAGAACATGTGACTGTTAATGCTGCCTTTTCTTTGCTGCGGGGTCTTCCTTTGGTTTCCGTCCTTTGGGAAAAACAATAGGCGGTTGGTTGATCAGGGCGGAGAGTAGGCAGTTAAGAACAACCTGGTTGCTTCAGTTTAGGAAGACGTCTGTATCAAGAGCATTTGCCAGAGTGTGGGATCTTATCCTGTTGCGTAGGCTCGATTCTTGTACTTTTTTTGGAAAGTAGAGGGGTGGAGCATAGCTGCCACCACGCTCGAGAATGGCATCTCATACATTCCAGGAAATGCGGAATGCTGGCAGGAATGACTGATATGCTGCTTGTTTTCGTTGTTTTTTTTCGTAGTGATGGGGCAGGCTCTTTATTCCCGAAAGAATGTGGCGGTCTTTTCAGTTGCAGAGAATGAGCCCCCAAATTCTTTTGCTATTTAGCATCAAATTTTTGCTGGCTGCTACGTGCCAATTGGAAAAAAGCATAATTCTTGGTTGTGTGGGCTGGAGGTTGGAGGTTGGAGGTTGGACATTTTTGCGATACGGTCAAATCTGTGTGTTCTTGGCTGTTTATTATAGTTTGTATTTTGTTTGTCATAGAAGAGGTGAGAACTTTAAAGTGGGCTGCAAGGATGCCGTGGAGAACAAAATATAAATAAAACCTAAATACAATATAGACCAAAAAAAAGCCATTCTGACTCTTTGTAGGACCGACACGATCAAGCATCTACATGTTTTCAGATAAGCAATGAAGAGAAATATAGATTCCGTACTCCGTTGCCGGCAAGATTATGCTCTCTACGTGTGCAGAACAACGTGAAGCATTGTCCGCGCAAATATGTCTGTTTACGCTAAGAAAAACCACCCTACTTTATCCAAGCGTTGATAGTTAGATACTTTTTCTGTTTAAGCACTGGTGTCATTCATCGGCCCTTTCTATCCAAACCGCGCTCTCCAGGCGAACCGATCGTTGCGAAGACACCACACGCAAGGGCAAATCAAAACACCCGCCTTCTTCAACGTTTGGCACTCAAAATAAAAACAGTAAAAATAAGCCTTTCTTTTAGCCAAAAGGCCACCACTCCAACATTCGATCGAAGCCCCGACTTCAGGAAATGACGCGGTTCCTATACACGCTCTTAAGTATGAGCGCCCTCCTTTACGAAAACAACCATGGCGTTTCCCGGCGGATCCGTTCGAGAAAGTGGTGAGATTCCTTACAAATATGCTAAAGTCAACGTTTCCCCATTTAGTGACACCGGTGTAGGTCCTTTATCGCCCGCAGGATGTTTCAGAGTGAGCCATTTTGACCGTACTCCGGTTTGATCAGCCTTATTGGAAGGCCCGGCACCGCTGACATTCCGCGGACGGCTCGGAGAATTCCTCATACATGTCGGGAATGTGCGTGTTTCACATTGGGTATTCTTACTCTTCTGGGAAATTCTCCAGAAAACACGCTGAGCTGGACTCCACCAAATGTCCTTCGTAAGGCTCTTGGTTCATGCAGTCCAAGAAAGGCGGCACCAACAGTTAATATCGGCAATCACTGTTGTCCTGCAGTTTCTCTTAGTGGGATATTCCATAGCTGGAGAAAAAAAGCTTATTGCCAGAGAAGTGATTCATCCGTAGAGATGCGTATTAAGTTTGAAACGAAAGGGCTTGCTGAGTTTTTTGAATATATCAACTCTTTCTTGCTTTTATATATGTTTATGAAACATAAAGGAATTTTTACTGGTGGAGCGAGATTTCTTTCACAACAACAAGAAAAGAGCAAAAACGATTTTAATTTAAACTTAGTCTAATACTGTAGATTGCTTTACCATGAGTCTTAAAGTAGATGACTTTGGCACAGACTGCTCTAGAAGTATAGAAACATACAATGACAGAATCTTTGATGTTTACATACAGAAGGATTCGTATTCCCAGTCGGGTCTAGATGGCATGTTTCCAGAACCTGGCATTCGGAGCGATGCTTGCGTGAAAAATGAAGCGGAAGATGGCATCGACCTCGCCAACGCGCCTCCTCAGTTTGAACTGGTCAATACTGGGCTGGGAGCTAAATCAGATCGTCTAAGGTCTCCATCAGTGAAGGGTGCGTTCACCGATAAACAGAGGAAAAATGAAGTACCAAGCATAGCTGTTAACAATTACTTTTCCGGGACAAAGTAGCGAAAATACGTCAACAACGGAATCTTGGGGCATCGGCTGCGATAAGTGGTCCGAAAAAGTGGAAGAAGCATTCTTTGAAGCTCTCAAACTGATAATGAAAAACGGAACCACGAAAATAAAAATAAGAAACGCCAATTTCGGAAGAAATGAACTCATTTCATTATACATCAAGCATCAAACCAATGAGTTCAGAACCAAGAAGCAAATTTCTTCACATATCCAAGTCTGGAAAAAAACCATACAAAACAAAGTTAAGGACTCTTTGACTTTGTCCCAGAGAGAGGAGGAGCTCTTACATCTCATCGAGCATGGTGCCGAACAAGCAGCGGAAACTTCTAATATGTTTTATGACATATTCGAGGAAATTATTGATTCATTACCTTCAATTAACGACGCAACGAATTCAACTCCTAATAATCTTCACGCCAGTAACACCAGTAACACCAGTAACAATGAATTATCAGTACACTCAAGGTTACTAACGCCAATCACAGCTTCAAACGAGAAGAAGATAGAGAATTTCATCAAACACAACGCTGCATCTCAAGCGAAGACTCCCTTAATCTACGCTAAACACATTTACGAGAACATGGACGGCTATAAATGTGTACCATCTGAAAGACACCTTAGACAGCTTTCTCCCCGCAGAATCTCATCACGGAGGCGTTTTCGACAAGGATAAGATTTCAAGTAAGGAAGCTATCCTGGAAACAGCCAGAAATATCGAAATAGAGCAGAGGAAGATTATCAACAAGTACCAAAGACTATCCCGCATACAAGGACAAGAGAGTAATACAGAGTTCAGTTCCAACTCCAATTCCGGTTCGGAATACGAATCTGAAGAGGAAGTTGTTCCAAGATCTGCTGCAGAGCCACAGTTACAAGGTAGGCTAGCACCATACTACAAGAACAACGGCATGCCATATCCTCTCTCCAAAGTACGAACCAGGCCAATGTACCCCAGACCTGCTGAAGACGTCTATAATTCGAACTATGCTCAAGGTCTACCCCAGTACCAATCTTCCTATTTTTCTCAACTTCTATTATCATCACCCCAACATTACGAGCATTCCCCACACCAAAGAAACTTTACACAGTCCAACCAATCGCATGGGAACTTCTACTGAACGGGTGCATATACACATACATACATACACATATATACATATATATACACTCATAAAACTCCATAGAGGAGAAGCAAACGAACACACATATTCACGCAATAGCCGAATGCCGGTGCTTTCTACATAAAGCAAGACGTCTCTTTGAGATCTTGTCTTCCATTTTGCACTTTCATTTGACGTTTCTTATGCTTTGAAGTCGCTACATTTTTTACTGACGCGCCAGGAAGAATGAAAAGAAAGTCCCTGTAGCGCCATGCTGAAATTTTTTTCACATCCACCACTACAGTAGTTTTTTTTTTCTTTTTCCACCGAGATATTGTAGTCGCTTCTCGATGCCGCAGGAATTGCATTGAGTTTAGCCAACCAAATGGCACTACAAATCAATTTTTTCAATCAGAGCTCTTCTCTTTCATAGATTATTAACATATTTGACTTGTTTCAAGTTTTTTGGTTACCAAGGGCAAAAATAGGAAGATGTTGTCTAGAGTATCTTTGTTGAGAAACTCAAGGAGCCTTTCAGCAGGCCAAATGGCGCACTTATCGCTTCCAGGTTTCGCCAACTGTACATGCTTCATGTACTACCACATCCTGTCTGGTGGGAAACTTGCTCAGTCTATTCGTGAAAAGGCTGATGACGAAATAAAATCCATTAAATTGAAACATCCCAATTTCAAGCCTACTTTGAAAATTATTCAAGTTGGAGGCAGACCCGACTCGTCCACCTATGTGAGAATGAAGTTGAAAGCTTCGAAGGATAGTGGCGTGGACTGTGTCATAGAGAAATTTCCACCAGAAATAACCGAACTCGAGCTTTTGAAGAGAATTGCCGACATCAACGATGACGAATCTATTCATGGGCTGTTAATTCAATTACCATTGCCTCGTCATTTGGATGAAACAACAATCACAAATGCTGTCGACTACAAAAAAGGACGTTGATGGGTTTCATAGATTTAATGCTGGTGAATTGGCCAAAAAGGGTGGTAAACCATACTTTATTCCATGTACTCCCTCACGGTTGCATGAAGTTACTCGAAGAGGCTCATGTCAAGTTAGATGGAAAGAACGCCGTAGTGATAGGTAGATCTAGTATTGTCGGGAACCCAGTTGCCTCGTTATTGAAAAATGCCAATGCAACAGTAACCATTTGTCACAGTCATACAAAGAATGTTGCTCAGGTAGTTTCCCAGGCTGACATAATTGTTGCAGCTTGCGGTATGCCTCAATACGTTAAAGGAGAGTGGATCAAAGAAGGTGCCGTAGTTATCGATGTTGGTATTAACTATGTTCCTGATAATAGCAAGAAAAGCGGACAGAGATTAGTTGGTGATGTTGAATTTGACTCTGTAAAGGAAAAGGCATCTTACATAACTCCCCGTTCCTGGTGGAGTGGGGCCAATGACTGTGGCTATGCTTGTTTCTAATGTACTATTAGCCGCGAAGAGACAGTTTGTGGAATCTGAAAAGCTTCCAACTATCAATCCTCTTCCCCTACACCTGAAAATCACCAGTTCCATCAGATATTGATATTTCAAGAGCCCAAAGCCCAAAACACATCAATCAAGTGGCCGAGGAATTGGGTATTCACTCACACGAACTGGAACTGTATGGCCATTATAAGGCGAAGATTTCTCCAAGTATCCTCGAAAGATTAGAATCCCGTGAGAACGGTAAATACGTCCTTGTTGCGGGTATTACCCCAACCCCATTGGGTGAAGGTAAATCCACTACAACCATGGGACTGGTGCAAGCCTTATCTGCCCATTTAGGCAAACCTTCCATTGCGAATGTTAGACAGCCCTCCTTGGGCCCCTACTTTGGGTGTTAAAGGTGGTGCCGCCGGTGGTGGTTACGCTCAAGTTATTCCTATGGACGAGTTCAACCTACATTTAACCGGTGATATCCACGCTATTGGGGCCGCCAATAACCTGCTTGCAGCTGCTATTGACACCAGAATGTTCCATGAATCTACCCAGAAGAATGACGCAACATTTTATAAGAGATTAGTTCCAAGAAAAGAATGGTAAGAGAAAGTTCACCCCATCCATGCAAAGAAGACTTGGAAGATTAGGCATCAATAAGCAAGACCCTGATACCTTGACGCCCGAGGAAATCAACAAATTCTCCAGACTGAATATCAATCCTGATACTATCACAATCAGAAGAGTTGTCGATATCAATGACAGAATGTTGAGACAAATCACCATTGGAGAAGCTGCTACAGAAAAGGGCCTCACAAGAACTACTGGATTTGATATCACTGTTGCCTCTGAATTGATGGCTATCCTAGCTTTATCCAAAAACTTGCACGAAATGAAGGAACGTATTGGACGTATGGTTATTGGTGCCAATTATGATAATGAACCGGTAACTGTAGAAGACGTTGGTTGTACTGGCGCTCTGACTGCATTGTTACGTGATGCCATCAAACCTAACTTAATGCAAACGTTAGAAGGGACACCCGTAATGGTCCATGCTGGTCCTTTTGCCAATATTTCCTATTGGTGCATCGTCAGTCATTGCGGACTTAATGGCATTGAAACTTGTAGGCACAGTCAAGAACCCATTAAACACCAAGGACACCCATGAACCTGGTTATGTGGTTACTGAAGCAGGATTTGATTTTGCCATGGGTGGTGAAAGATTCTTTGATATCAAATGTCGTTCCTCTGGATTAGTACCAGATACAGTTGTCTTAGTCGCTACAGTAAGAGCCTTAAAATCTCACGGAGGTGCTCCAAATGTCAAGCCAGGACAACCATTACCAAAGGAATACACAGAAGAAAACGTTGATTTCGTCGCCAAGGGTGTTAATAACCTGGTCAAACAAATCGAAAACATCAAAACTTTCGGAATACCAGTTGTTGTAGCAATCAAACAGATTTGAAACGGACTCACAAGCAGAGATTGAAGTAATCAAAAAGGCTGCATTGAACGCGGGAGCATCACATGCCGTTACTTCTAATCACTGGATGGAAGGTGGTAAAGGTGCATTAGACTTGGCACATGCCGTGGTCGATGCAACAAAAGAACCAAAAAACTTTGAGTTTTTGTACGACGTCAACAACTCAATTGAAGATAAACTTACTAGCATCGTCCAAAAGATGTACGGAGGAGCAAAGATCGAAGTTTCACCAGAGGCCCAAAAAAAAATTGACGCTTATAAGGAACAGGGATTCGGTAATCTTCCTATCTGTATTGCTAAGACGCAATACTCATTGTCGCATGATCCATCTTTGAAGGGTGTTCCTTCTGGCTTCACGTTCCCAATTAGAGACGTGAGAGCTTCAATCGGTGCAGGATATTTATATGCTCTAGCTGCAGAAATACAAACTATACCAGGTTTATCAACATATGCTGGTTACATGGCTGTAGAAGTTGACGACGAAGGTGAGATCGAAGGTCTATTTTAGATTCGTTTACAATTTTGATAGATTAGTTTTATATATATATATAGATGTATACATACCGTGAGTAAATTGTTTGTTTTATTTTACATTGAAATTACAACTAGGTGGTACCCTACACACTAGCACTGGCCCAACCTTTCTTTGCGTCAGTTCACGGGCCCATTATACACGAACGTGTCGTGGGTATATTAGAAAAAATGGTTTTATTTATGTAGGTATATGCGGATACATATATATTACCTGAAGTTATTGCAATTTGTTTATTAATTGAGTATGTATATTAAGCTAAACTAATTAAAGAAAAATTAAGCATCTTCCTTCAATAAAAAGCATCTCTCTTTTCAGCAACTCTTTGAGCCCTTCTGTCACGAGCAGCTCTGTTCTTCAATCTTCTAGCTTCAGCTTCTTCGTTCAAAGCCTTTTCACGTTGAGCATCAGCCTTAGCTTGAATAATGTGTTCAACCAAAGCTCTCTTGTGCTTGAAAGCGTTACCCTTAGATTCCTTGTATAAAACATGGTACAAGTGCTTGTCGATCTTACCAGCATCACGGTACTTGGCCAATAATCTTCTCAAGACACGTAATCTTCTGATCCAGACGACTTGGGATGGCAAACGGGCTTCTCTGGTACCCTTTCTCTTACCGTAACCACTGTGACGACCTTCTCTCTTAGATTGGGCATGAGCTCTAGTTCTGGATTTAGAGTGGACAGTAACGGCCTTCTTGACGATGGTACCGTTCTTAACCAATTTTCTGATAGCATTTCTGGAGTTGGCTTGAGCAATTTCAGAAGCTTCGTTTGGGTCTAACCAAACCTTTCTCTTACCAACACCGACGACAGAAGCGGCAAGTCTCTTTTGAGTACGTAAGTTAGCCCTGTTTGAAATTATGTTAGTTATTGTTATTTTTTAAAGGAAAATCAGTTTACCGTACTAGAAAAGATAGAATTTAGAATGACGACTAACCTCAAGCCTGCAAAGAGAAATTGACATGGTAGAAATAATGTATGCTTTGGAAAAGAATTTGGATATATTCAATGCAACAAACAGTCAAATAAAAGCTGACATAGAATTGGTCTTGATGTTAGAGTTATGAAAGCATTTTCGTCTGTAGTTATACGCAATCGATAATTGCATACTTCGTAAAAACAAAAGCCTCCAGAAATTTCCTCTTTGGTTCCTTAGTGTCCTAAAATTCAGTATTTTAACACGATCTGGCTCGATTATAATATCCTAGTATCCAAAAAGAAAACACAGGTATTCATTCCACATGTTGTTGTTCATATTAGGTCTGCCATGCTGTGCTCGTTTAACGTGTTATCCTCATCAAAGTACATTTCTCGAAATAGTAGCCATTATAGCAATACTATCTTATTCCTGGTAAACTTCCACTAGAGTATTATTAACGGTATCACATACATTTTTGCTTTGGAGTTCTTAATCAGTTTTCTATATGATTTTGGAAAGTAAACGCCTTTTAGGTTCTATGTTGATCACCATACAGACCTATGCGTTTTTTCGTCTACCTACCAGAGAGATTTGGATCGATGCCTAACGCAGTTCGCAAGGAAGGTGGGCCCTAGTCTGAGACCGTTCCGCTATGGAAGGAATAGTTCGAAAGGCCATAGCAGGAGCTACAGAAGGATGGCCTCTAGCCAAAACCAGGGAATCGTTCGTCCCAAAGGGATGCACCTTAAGGAAGAGCGAGCCTGGAGAGGGAAATGCGTCCGTTTGGGCCTGCATTCCTAGTGGAAAACACGCTTTGCAAGTATTTGCGGGCGGTGGAAGGGGACGTCACGCAAAAGAAAAGAGAAAATGACCCTTGAAGAAAAACAAATAATGTATGGATGTAAAAATGTGTGGGTGTACGGACTTGAAAAGTCTCGCATTGAGTATTACCCTTAGAACTTAGACCCATTTTGAAATAAAGTTTTTTTTTCTTTGTTTGCTTGCCTTTAAATATATCATAAAATTTCTCGTTATAGGTTTTCCATTGTTCTTTTATCATAAACGTTCCTCTAGGTACACTTGCATTTCTCTGTATAGAAAACTTTGATTTACTAGAGTGGTTTTGACTTATTCAATTGACCGCAGATAGATTAACAATATAAAAGGGATCTTGAAAAAAAAAATGAGTAGTGACACTAAGCAACAAGAATCGAGCTTTGCTATTAATTTCTTAATGGGTGGTGTCAGTGCAGCAGTTGCCAAGACCGCTGCCTCACCCATTGAGAGAGTCAAGATCTTGATTCAAAACCAAGATGAAATGATCAAAGCAAGGGACTCTGGAAACAAAAGTATTCCGGTATTGTAGACTGTTTCAAGAGAACTGCCAAACAAGAGGGTATGATCTCATTTTGGAGAGGAAATACTGCAAACGTTATTCGTTATTTCCCCACCCAGGCTTTAAATTTTGCCTTCAAAGATAAAATTAAATTAATGTTTGGTTTCAAAAAAGAGGAAGGTTATGGTAAATGGTTTGCAGGTAATCTAGCCTCTGGTGGTGCTGCGGGTGCCCTTTCGTTACTATTTGTTTATTCATTAGATTTCGCTAGAACAAGATTGGCTGCCGATGCTAAATCATCCAAGAAGGGCAGCACACGCCAATTCAACGGGCTGGTTGATGTTTACAAAAAGACTCTAAAATCCGATGGTATTGCTGGACTGTACAGAGGGTTCATGCCTTCAGTAGTTGGTATTGTTGTTTATAGAGGGTTGTACTTTGGGTTATTCGATTCTCTCAAGCCACTGGTACTAACCGGGTCATTAGACGGATCATTTTTGGCTTCGTTCTTATTGGGTTGGGTGGTTACTACAGGTGCTTCAACATGTTCATACCCATTGGACACGGTGAGAAGAAGGATGATGATGACTTCCGGTCAAGCCATCAAATATGAAGGTGCCATGGATTGCCTCAAGGAAGATCGTAGCAGCCGAAGGTGTCGGATCATTATTCAAAGGCTGTGGTGCCAATATCCTAAGGAGTGTTGCTGGCGCAGGTGTTATCTCCATGTATGATCAATTGCAGATGATATTGTTTGGTAAGAAATTCAAGTAGTATCTCTTCAAAGCAAGCTTATAAAAGCTTTCTCTTAGTACTTTTTTTCCTTTTTTTTTGAAGTCTCATTTTTAACCGCTGACCTGTTTATAGATAGAAATAATAGAAGCCATATGTATAGATTGATTCTTTTTTTCATTGCAACAGCTCGATTATATAAGTACATAGATCAGCTACTGGATGAAATCTCTGGTGACTTTTCTGAGGAATAATTTTGACGTCTTTCCCTTTCAGTCTTCAAATTGTTAAATAGCATCTTTTCAGCAATTTGGACATTTCTTTCCAAGTTTCCTACAATGGTGAAAGCTCTTTCTTGAGTGAAGGTTTCTCCTTTGCATTATCTTGGTTTTCAATTAGTATCTTGGTCTTTAGTATACTTTCTCAAATTAGCAATTCTATTACCACCTCTACCCACAAGAGCACCAACAAACTCTTCCGGAATCATGACGGTAGATTTAAACTCTGCTGATCTATCATTAGAGCCTCTTAGAGCCTTTTGCAAGATGAGGAAAATACATCCTTTCCGAACGCTTACCATTAGACGAACTTTCTGAGGTGGGCTCCATATCCAATTGGGAAATATGCAGCCAAGTCTGGCCAATGGAGGATGGCAGACCTTGGACTTCTAGTACCCGGTCTTCGCTGTCTGGTAAGCAATGCTTCGAGGCAAGTATTCTGACCTCGTTGTCATCCATTAGCTTCTTAATCACAACGCCATTCTTTCCGATAATAGCAGAAGTTTCTGAATTGGAAAAAAGTAGTCTAACAGTAGTTAGTATATTTTTGTTTGTAACTTTCTCAAAATCAAACTCCGTTGGTGTGGGGAGAAGAATTTTCAAGAAATGGAATTTATGGTCATTTTGGTGCAGTTTTTCCATGATCTCATCATCGCCAGTAAAGCATTCCAAAATCTTTGCCAGAGCTTCACAGACGTTTCTAGCGTCCTCACTTTCGACAATTAAGACTCTATCAGAACATCCTTCTTCGACTTCGGACAACGCCAGTTTTAGCGTTTTTTTGTGTCTCGACCTCTTTAAGGAATGTACCAATTGGACCACAGTCCTCTGTACCGACCAAGAGTTCGGCCTCTAACAAGGAAAGAAGGACTCTTGCGGAAAAGGGGGCAAGCCCTTTAGAGCTTTCGGTGGATTTTATAAATCTTGGAGGATGAAGAAGACATAATATTCAACGGTGTCCAGTTTCACGCTTTTGATCAAAACCACTTTCAACGTATTTACAACAGCCTACCAATTGAGAAAAGAAAAGCTCGAAAAATAAGGAGAAAAAATTGAATTCTTGTCAAACGTTAACTTATTTTCTTATTTATATGGGGATTGTTCAGGTATGTATATGTAAGTATGCGCTATTGAGAGGACCCCTTAGTCGGCTGCGCAGAAAACAGTGCCTTAAATACAGTGACCGCACCGCGCACTTAGCTAAGCGCCGCCCCTGCCCTGATCTAGAGGTGAAAAGAAGGGCCCTTCTCTACCCACCATAAGATGGGCCAGTACAAAGTAGTGCTTGCTAGGCACGCAACTGTCACGATACGTTCGAATTGCTGTCCGTTTTAATTTGCGTTTCGTAAAGCTCGTTCTAGCCGTGGGTGAAACAGCAACAAAAACACTACGTACATACGAAACCAAAACGTAACTTTAAAAAAAATTCATATACGTATACGAACTATCCACCAGCGGGTAGATTTATATATCTAGAATATTTATGTAAATCATGTATATGAATAAAAGTGGAGTGATTCTAGGATAAAAAACATCAAAGGTAAACAGAGGTAATGAAGCAATGACAAAACTCGCAATGGAAAACAGAGTCACCGTAAGAATCTCACAGGAAATAGTATCTTTTATCGTTTTTATTTTTTTCTTCTTTTTAGTATAAGGCCCAATGAACCACATATTTCCACCTATCTTTTTCTCTCTATAGGATAAGTTAGATTTATAAGCAATAATGATATGAAATTACGACTCAATGAAAAAAGGGATGCTAATCAAACCATGCGTGCGCATGAGTGTGCATGCAGTGAGTATCCGCTCGTTTGTTTAGGCCTGACCCGCCAAATCCAAGAGATAATCTTTAGCTTCACCGAGAATATTGGCAATGACTTCACCGCCCATTAGCACATAGCCGTGCGACTTGTCTTCGCTCAGGACGGTTTGGATTTCATTATTTTTCTTCTGTTGCTTTTTCAAGAACTCTTGGTATCCACTGACTGTGGTCAACTCAACAGGGGCACTTTGTAAGAAAAAGAGCCGGTAGAATGAGTGAAATTTGTGTTTTGTTTGTATAGAGCAGATGACATGTTGTAGTGAGTTTGTGATGTGGTGTTTTTTGAACTTGCTCTCTTTCAAAATGGTAGTCAGGGAACGTTTCCGTTATCAAAGCGAAATCGCGAACCCCAAGGCCCTTTTATAGAGATGAGATGATCCGGTGATAACTGCAAGTGCCCAAAAAAGCCCAGATCACATTACTAATGAGGGTCAAACCAAGAAAAAAAAAACCGCGAAAACAAAATGCGGGTCAAAAGAGGGAAAAAGGAAGAGGGACAAGATGTGGGCACTGACGTAACTGCCCTTGGTGGGCGAAGCGTAACGAGCGTTTAACAAGAGCAAATCATTATAACGCCAAACGTAATCGTGACAACTACCATCATTCACACCGGGTGTTGCATCCTAAAGGTTGTAGTTCTGTTTTCCAACCCAAAAGCATCCACCGGGACTGCGCGGCCCGACAAGGGTACAGGGGATACCTATCTACAGCAGGCATTAAACTTGTAATCCGTTTTAATGAATGCCCCGTTTACATAACTACTTCATCTACCATTTGCTCTCTTTTCCATCTATCTCCCAGAAAAAAAGCCGGATCGTTTTCCTTTTCTTTCCTTTTCTTTCCTTTTTAGATCTACACCAATATCTTCTCGTTCTATTTCAACCCCTAGAAATTGGACCCGGCCTAGACTTTTTTTTGCCGCCCTTCAAGATTTTCAGCCTCTTCCTACCATATTTCGGAAAACGGCGTATTCTCTTGCTAAGGCCGCGGTTAAAAGAAACGACCTAAAGTTACTGTTGACTCAAACAGTCCTCCCTTGAACTCAATGGGTGGTTGCCGTACATGACGTGACAAATCCTGGCAGACAACGTGTCTCTTTTGTTTTGGATGGAAAGGGGACCATGTACGTGGTACGAGCCGGTGTAAATTCAAACGAACGGCTGCTATTTTTGCTTGCAGAGCAGGTCCTTCCAGTGCGAAATGCATGGCTTGGAGAAAAATAGCTAAGGCTGTGTTTGTAGATTAGAAGAGATACACAAAAAAAAACTATAAACTTGAATAAAAAAAGATACATAGTAGTTTAACGTCACTGTGCTATAAAAAGTGAAAAATTAGGTAATATTCGGCCTGCATCATAATTTCTTTTTCAACTTATGCAGCAGCCCCTTTTTACGTTTTGGTTTTTCTTTTGTCGCTGATGAAGAAGATGAAGATTCAGCTGCCTTGGAATTGTTCGTGGCGTTCTTCACTCCAGCATCGCGATGGTGACGGTGATGGTGATGGTGGTGAGAGGCATCAGTAACACTGTTGTTTGATGGTCTTGTAGATTCTTTGGTTTCCTTCGTAGGAAATAGATCTTACTGGGCCATTCTTATTGTTTAACATAGAATTCTTCGTTTGCTCGGTAGTCACGGAAGCCCTCGAATGGTCATCAGTAACGCCTGTGCTGAGGACTGGTTTGATGGCCCCATTGGCATTTACCGGGTCAGCCATGGCAACATCGTTTTCAACTTGAGAGTTATCTTCACCATGCGTAACAGCAATTTTGGGTATTTGGTCGATTTTTCCTGCTGAATGCATCAGGAGCAGTGCCGTTTGTATTGAATTTGCTCTCGCTGTCTACCGCGTTCGTGTCGGTTAAGTTCGAGGTTTCCCCACTGAATTTCCCATCTTTGATGGAATTACCATCTTCGTCAAATCTCAAATTGTAGTTTTTCGAAGTTGGTATAGTTTCAGGTAGAGTGGCACCTGCAACACCGTATGACCCAACAGTGGGCACTTTAGCCAAAGCGGTTTCCTTTTTCATTGTTTTCCATGGCCACTGGATTTTTTTTTTTCCAAACCCTGGCTTTTCATTAGTAACTCCAATTTTATCGCTATTGCCAGAATCGACAGCGCCAGCACCGGAGGGAGAAGAAGACGAAGAAGAAGAAGAAGGTGGTAATGGGGGAAGAATGGAAGGACCATTCTTAGACTGGGCGGTACCCCGTCTTTCAACTCCATTTGCAAGAGAGATAGGCTGTTTCTCATTGATTTCATGGGGCACGTAATCCTGGGTAGGTCCTCTTCTTTGGGTCAGCTCATTTTCATTATCAGGACTGGATTTGACAGCAGGAGTGTAGTCAAAACCTTCTTCTTTTGATGATTTTTCCGTCTTCGTTATATTAGTTGGCACGATTCCGTTGGAAACATTATCCCGGGAAGATTTTAGAATATTAGAGAAAAGGAAGAAAACGGCAACACTGGCATGTTCAATTAAAACGGCATGCAGTACAATACTCACCCACGAGTGCTTGATTGGATTTGCCAAATACCAGAGCTTACTCATATGGATAGAAGTGTGTGCGCCGACATCTGGTAAGTTGCAGTCTTCATACATGTAGGTTAAAGTGGCTGTGATGACAGAACCTACGACCGCGAAAATAACCAAAACAGAGTTCCATAGAGCAACAGTCAATCTTTTTGGTAACAGAGACAGAAGATGACATATCGTCAATTGGGAATGGGAAATACTCTGGTTTGCTGTAAAGAACGGCTTTCCTTAAATCAATTTGATAAACTACCAAATTGACCACCAAACATATGAATGGGGCCAATGGCCAAATAGTAGAAAACATAACAAGATAACCGAACTGTAAGATGATCTTTCTGAAATTTGCATCCAAGTCGAATGTGGCTCCCCACGGATCTGTCTCATACGATTTAACCTTTAACCAAATTCTCCTGTCTGATGGGCTCAGCTGGTCTTTACTGATTTCATTTTCGGCTTTCACAAGCTCAGGGTTTGGTCCATTGATTTTGTTCATTGCAATATTGACAAGGCTTGGAACAAAATTTTCAAGACTGAATTGAATCACTTGGTTGAGAACGATGAAGTAGAAGAATTGGGCTTCATAACGCTTTGTGTCAATAACAAAATCTGAATCATGCGTAGGCAAACAAGCTAAGATCGAGATAGTACTGAAAAATTTGGCTCTTATTTCGGCAGTCAATAGATGGCCCATTGGCAGATAAAGGAATAAAGTTATCAACAATGGAACATAACTGGATAAAAAGATAATGACAAAATTCTTAGCCTCTTTGGATTTCTTTGCACTCATTGCACTGGTATGGTTTTCCCAACTTGTCATTGGTTCCACAAAATATTTGTTGTAGACCATAGTTAAAACTGGGATGAACGCAGAAATTAGTATTGTGGGCAAGAATGACAAAACAGACACCATTGGGCCGTTATAAATTTGCTTGATAAAAATCTCTAATGCAAAACAAAACAACTGGAATGAAACCAATACAACACCAAAAAGCAAAGCCACTGGTATAAAACAACATTTTTTCAACATGGTAGTTGAGCCAGAATTTCCTCCAACGTTTTTTTGTTGGTCGCGAAGGAACTCAATGGTCGGAAAATGAGGTGTATTGACTCAATCTATCCGACCAAAATGGTTCGTATTTGTAAAGCCAGAAGGCCGCAAATAACAGAGTCCATATCATAGTAAACAATGAATAAGTGGAATTGAACTCATATGTGAAATTAGATAAGAATCGGATCGATAATCCAAAAAGCGAAAATGGAATCAACCATTTTATGTAGTTTTGTAAGAATGCAAAATATAAGGGATTCCTTTGGGGTTGTTGGTCAAATTCGACAAATTGTACAATTCGTACTGTTTTGGAGTTTCCAATAATTTTGTTTTGTCCTTTAGAAACAAGTTTATGCAAATTACTGGACAATTCAGTATCATGGAATGGTATGATAGATTCAATAAAGCCCAAGTTCTTTGAGGGATGAAAACAGTGACTTGGCTCTATCCTGATGGATCTTAATGAACGCATAATTTGTCTTCAAATCATGGCCGGGTTTGATAATAGAATCAATATGCAAACGCTTAAATTCCGCACGCAAACTTTTCTCGTTGGCGCTTGAAATCTTATTGAATACAATAACACAGTTCGGATCTAAGGATGTGATTGTCTGCGACATAATGTAGTCTACGTGCGCTTCTGTTTTTATTTTTTTCCACGTGCTTGACAAACTAGCAAAGTACTAGCACACTATCAATATTAATAAAGATTAGCTCTAGCAGTAAACGTTATTAAAGCGACGATCCAAAATATCTTTTCGAGCCCCCTATTTTTAGCTTCCCTTATTAAAATAGCAGCTATGAGGAAAAAGGGAGATTTTCAAAGAAGCTAAATGTACCTGCAGAAAAGACTATTTTTCCGATTGGAGAATGTGAGAGCTAAAGATATATTACCACAAGCCTTTATCACAATGTCTAACACCCGTATAGCACTGCAATAGATTTGTTTGAGAAACAACAAAAAAGAGCAGACAAAAAAGTACCTTTGTTACTTTCGTCCCTGATGGAAAAAAATGAAAAGTTTCTCGCAGAGTGAAAAAAGTCAAGAAAAGAACCTGCAAGATATGAATATTGCACAAGAGGGTGCTGCCGTTTCTAAGGCCATAATTTTAGAAAAGAAGTCATATGCTAAAGCTTACGTAGAGGGATATTATAAACATATTTAAGTTGCGAATGTTGTTATATGTATACCTTATCTTGAAGGCTTTTTTTCCAGTAGTGCTGCGGTGTGGCCTCTTGGTTATTTTAACGCGATTTTTTCGTTCTTCTAAACTGCAAACATAGTTTATCACCTATATGGTGCGACCAGGAGGCCAAAAGATAAGCGGAATTTGTCGATAATGTCCTTGTGGGTTGACAAGTATAGGCCTAAGTCGTTGAATGCACTTTCACATAATGAAGAATTGACGCATTTTTTAAAAGTCACTGGCTGATCAACCTCGTGATTTACCTCATCTTTTACTATATGGACCAAATGGTGCAGGTAAGAAGACGCGTTGCATGGCATTACTAGAGTCTATATTTGGTTCAGGAGTCTATAGATTGAAGATTGATGTTAGACAGTTTGTTACCGCCTCGAACAAGAAACTAGAGTTAAATGTGGTTAGTTCGCCATATCATTTGGAGATCACACCCAGTGATATGGGCAACAATGATAGGATTGTCATTCAAGAGCTGTTGAAAGAGGTGGCACAAATGGAGCAAGTTGACTTCCACGATTCTAAAGATGGGTTGGCTCATAGATACAAATGTGTTATTATCAACGAGGCAAATTCTTTAACAAAGGATGCTCAGGCTGCCTTGAGGCGCACCATGGAAAAATACTCCAAGAACATTAGGCTGATCATGATTTGCGATTCTATGTCGCCTATAATTGCTCCCCATCAAATCACGTTGTCTTTTGGTTCGTTGTCCAGCACCAAGTGATAATGAAATCTCAAACATTCTATCTGATGTAGCGACGAATGAAAGAATACATTTAGAAACAAAGGACATCTTGCTGAAAATTGCCGGCGAATCGAATGGGAATTTACGAGTCTCGCTATTGATGCTCGAATCTATGGCGTTAAACAACGAACTAACATTGAAAATCAGTAGCCCTATAATAAAGCCGGACTGGATTATCGTAATTCAAAAGCTAGCGAGAAAGATCGTCAAAGAAAGATCTGTTAACTCATTGATCGAATGTAGAGCCGTTCTATACGACTTGCTGGCTCACTGTATACCTGCGAATGTGATATTGAAGGAACTAACGTTTGCGCTGTTAAGCGTGGAAACCTTAAACACTGTGCAGAAAGGCATCCGTTATTGAAAATTCAAGTGTTTTCGATGAAAGACTATCACTGGGGAATAAGGCGATCTTCCATTTGGAAGGGTTTATAGCAAAGGTCATGTGCACTTTAGATTGATATAATATATATATACATATATCTAAATTTACTAAAATATTTCAAAAGCTAAAACAAAAAGGCAGTAATTAACCATTTTCTCTTCCTTGCAAATATATATGAGTACGTTATTTTTTTAATTTTTTTATTATTTTTTAATATACAACTATATCGATATTTTTACATTTACTCTTCGTCATTAAATTTAGGAGCCAAGAAGAATTGTAGGAATCCACTCTTCAAATCGAATTGGAACAAAGCAGGAGCTTCACTGGATAGTCTGATACCGACTCTATCGGAGAGGGAGGAACCCTTGATGATATCTAATAAGTACTTAGCGCCGAATGTCAAATCTACGGGTTGGTCCATTTCCAACTTGATGCTTGTTTCAGGATGTTCCATGTCAACAAATGGCTTTATTATGACGGATCCTGAACCGATATCACCATCCGCTACGAACTTGATTGTTTCCTTTAGTGATCATGATGTTAATGGAATCGCTCAGTTGAGACAAATCACGAACGATCTTTGGAGAATTCGGATGATGGTAAGGACAAGGTCGAATCGTATTGTAACTCTTCAATCTTCAAGAAATCAGCATCGATATCCATCAATTTCAGGGAATACTCCGCTATACGGTCCTTTTTGTATCTTCGAATAATAGGATGATGGAGTCCGGTGTGTTGTCAGCAATTAACGTCAAAGTGTCGGTGTTGTTACCGCAACGTAGAATCTTACTTAGCGAGGTCAAATCCATACCCAGTGTGACAGGATGATCACATCTATATTCTTGGAAGGCTTCGACACCGATCTCCAAAGAGACCAACAAAACTCTTGAGTCGTCGACGGCTTGGGCAATGATACCATCTTCCTTACACTGGAAGTTGACCAATTGGACACAGTCTTTGAAACCGTCAATGATTCTTTTGAAAAGGGATGCTTCTTCGAATTTTAGCTTCTAACATTTTTTGGTCTTTCAACTGTAGTTTATTTGTTTGCAGGTTACTGACGTTGACAAAAAGGAAGGATGGGGGCAACGAGAATGGCAAGAAGAGGAATGGAAGGAAGGCTAAAGCAAAAAAGTATCTTATATAAAGATTTCTGCTGTACAGGAAAGAAAGAACGAAAACTGAGTCGAAAATTAAAAGAAAAAAAAGTGACGCGTTTCGCGTTTCAGTATATTCGGTAGAGCGAAAAAAAGTAACAGTGAGAGATGAAGAATCAGCATACATTGTGCGAAAGAAGGAGAGAATACATAAAAAGATAAAGAAGGATATATAAGTATAAAATAATAACACATAACCAACTTGACAAGCCTGTTTTTTTGAAATTTTGTGAATATGTTGGAGAAAGAGGAAAAAAAATAATAAAAACGGTGAGTGAGACATCAGATCAGGCACGTGTAGCGTTATACAACTCCTTTTCGGACTCGTATCTCTTCTTGTCAGCCTGGGCCTTAGTTTCGTAAGGCACCTTCTCATCCGCGGTCAAGGCCTTCCATTTCTCACCCAGTATTCTTCCCACTTGGCCAAAGGTCACGTCAGGGTTCTCGGAACGAACGATATCTCTGGTCTCGTTGGCGAAGAACATGTAGGCGGACAAACCTCTCTTGGGGGCGTTAGGGTCCTTCTTTCTTCTGGTGGTTCTCTTCTTTGGTTCTTTTGGGTTGCTTTGCTTCCTTAGTTGCGGCCATAGCGGTAGTTATATATATGTTAAAGGTCTAAGCTAAACAGTTAGTACTCTTGCCGTGTGTTGCGATAAACAAAGGGGGGGGAAGAAGGGAGGGGTAGAGAAAGGTGAGAAGAGGCGGCCTTGCTTGGATATACCACGATGGCATACCAGACCCAAAGGCCTCTAGTATAGCATGCCGTCCTGGGCGGCTATATCGCGGCTGCCAAGCCAAGACGCGGCAGCACTCTCCCTCGCAATCGCAGTTCTTATAACGCACGGTCCCCTCATGAAGAAGACCGTGGTCCTGGACCTACCTCAACGTCCGCCGAAGACCAGACACAGCCTGCAGGCTGTGTCCTATCCCGACTGTGTCAATCTGTGTGTTCTTGCCCAGCCCATCGTAGCCCGATGGGCCTACTCAGCGCCTTACATACCTTGCGAAAAAGTCGTTTTTCTGCTTGGTGTTAGGAGCTGTCTCCCATAGTGTAACTCCCACTACTGCCTCAACCTCACTTGCTGTACTTTATAGTCGCCGCGCCACCAAAAAAAAACAAAAAAAACCAGCACTAAAAAAAACGGGTGAGGGGAGAGCGCACGTGATGCTCCTGCGGGTAACACAAATGCCGGTCTCTGTTCTTGGCTACACATATGGGCTATACTACTTACTATACATGCTCGTTACTACTATGCACACGCACATGTCTCTCGTATTTGCGGCTAGTTCTTGGAGCTCGCCGTCCTCTTGTTTTGGCAGGAACCGGGAGTAGTGTCGTAGCTGGTTCTCCGGTCCGAACCCTCGTGTCTGTACAAACCCTCCGATGAGGCGGTTGCTGTAGTGCATTTTCGCCACACACCGGTCGATGCAGCACATCTCCCCTTTCGTGAGCTCCGATTCGCTGTACCCCTCGTGCGGGATGCACTTCTCGAGACACGTCCTCAGGATATTGTTGAAAGTGGAGCACATCGCATCGAATTGTACTCCCGCCACGTCTACCTTCTCCTGCGACATTTCCTGGTTGCCCTTCAGGCTGTTTAGAAATAACGACATCCTTTTGTTGATCTGGTTAAACAGTGGGCTGCAGCTTCGAGTTTTGTTTCGGCAGTTTTTAGTTAACTGTGATTCAGCTTGATATTTTCGTTAGATAACTATTTTTTTTTTTTTGGCGCTGAATAATCTGGATATTAGTTACCCTATGTGAAATAGAAGAAAGAGATGTAGAAACTAGTATGGTATGGGTATTGATTTAATTTACAATATTATGTAGTTGCACAGATCATTGTTTTAGTAAAGTGGCGTTGTAGTGGGTGGTGTTCCAGTCCCAGTAGAAGGACAATTTGGTGACGTTGCTGACGCTGCTGACGTTGCAGACCTTTAAGAAGTCGGTACCGGCAACTCTCTTTTCAGCGTAGTCGTAGAAGTCGTTGACTTCACAAGAGAACCCTGGACCGGTGGAACAGGTTTCAAGTGGGACGACAGCATCGTTGACGACATATCTGACGTAGGTGTCGTTGGAACATTGGAACTTTTCAGTGTACACACGGGCACCTTGAGGAACATACCAGGATTTGTGGAAAGTGTTGCCCATGAATGGAACGTATTCAGCAGTCAAGTTGTTTTTGTCGTCAATTATCCCGATGGTGGTCAAATAGTTCAAAATATCGGTATCGTGGGTGAAACTCAACCAGACCTTTAGGTCTTCGGTTTCACTTTGCTTTAACAATTTCAAAGTAGCATTGAACAAGTTAGCACCGACGGATTTGATCATATCGTAACCTGGACCATCTTGGTAAAATGAGGTCAGATCTTGACCGTAAGAGTAACGGACCAATTCGTCTTTGCTGAAGATATCACAGACATCACTGTAACCTCTGGAGTTCAGTTCGTATGCACACCATGCGAACAAAGTGTTGGCATCGTCTGAGGTCAAGTTCAAACCCTTGTTTTCTTTGTTCAATCTCTTGGCAATGTCGTCCAAATAAGTGGTGTCATATTCGTCCAAAATGTCATCGTTGGCATCCTCATCCCAACCTGGGCATGCATTACCAGCACTCAAAGTGTTGGCACCGGCAGACATAGCTTCACTAACGGTCTGTAAGGGAAATGTTGAATTGATCACCCAAACCATCAATAAAGTATTGAGCGGTATCATGGACTCTTTCAGAACTAGCGGCAAAAATAGGGAAACTGGTGTGGTTTTCCGACCATGTAACCGTATTGTTGCAAGAACTCACGAGCGTGTCTTTTAGCGTCCATCTCACCAGTATATGGGTTCAAAACATCGACTGAATTGGCATAGGTGGTTTCCATTTCCAAGTCATTGTCATCAGTGATGAAAAATTCATAATCATCGTTCAAAAATGTCAATGAGCCATTGAATTGGCGAGTGTAGTTGCTCAACTTGTACCATGTTTTCTTAATGGTCTTAGCCTTACTAAAGGTGGGGTATCTTTCACCATGTCTACCGAGCATTTGCAATTGCTTCATTTCACAACCTTCAGGTAAGTCACGAGAAATACCATAGTCGCCAGGGAAAGAGAAGTATGGTCCAGCACCACCCAAGAATGGGATGATTTCTTCCTGGGTACCAATCTTGGCGACATCGGCTAGCTTGCCGAGAGGAATAGTACCTGCATTAACCAAAGAAGCGGCTAAAACTGAACAAACAATAGACTTTAAACATCGTTAAATTCGAATTGTGCTTGCTCTTTTGTTATTTTCAGTTTTACAACTCAAGAACCAATCAAACTTTATTTGACAATCATTGCCAGCTTATATATAATTTTCACTTTGCAACTTATAATTGTTTACTCTTACCCAAATGGGTATGTCTTGTCTGATTTTTTTCTTTCTTTTTTTTTTTTCCTTCTATTTTTTCACATTTGCGATGCCAGTTCTTTGGGTTTCCCTTACACTTTGCATATGCGCTTAAGGTTTCGTGCTGAAAATTACAAGTGTGCCTACCGCAGGCGACCAACATTGATGATATAACATGCGGGTTTTGACCCGATGACAGGGACCGGAATCATCTATTTACCTGTTTGGGACCCACGTGAGGATCGCAAACTTACGGAAATATTCAGATAAAAAACTTTTGGTATTGGTATTTAGTTTAAGATATATTATGTAGTCACACAGATCATTGCTTTTAGTAAAGTGGCGTTATAGTGGGTGGTGTTCCAGTCCCAGAAGAAGGTCAATTCAGTGACGTTGCTGACACTGCTGACGTTACAGACCTTTAAGAAGTCGGTACCGGCAACTCTCTTTTTCAGCGTAGTCGTAGAACTCGTTGATTTCACAAGAGAACCCTGGACCGGTGGAACAGGTTTCAATTGGGATGACGGCATCGTTAATGGCGTATCTGACGTAGGTGTCGTTGGAACATTGGAACATTTCAGTGTACACACGGGCACCTTGAGGAACATACCAGGATCTGTGGAAAGTGTTGCCCATGAATGGAACGTATTCAGCAGTCAAGTTGTTTTTGGTCGTCAATTATACCGATGGTGGTCAAATAGTTCAAAATATCGGTATCGTGGGTGAAACTCAACCAGACCTTTAGGTCTTGGGTTTCACTTTGTTTTAACAATTTCACACTAGCATTGAACAAGTTGGAGCCGACGGATTTAATAATATCATAACCTGGTCCTTCTTGATAGAACGTCTCCAAATCTTGGCCGTAAGAGTAACGGACCAACTCATCTTTGCTGAAGATATCACAGACATCACTGTAACCTCTGACGTTCACTTCGTATGCACACCATGCGAACAAAGTGTCAGCGTCGTCCGAGGTCAAGTTCAAACCCTTGTTGTCTTTGTTCAATCTCTTGGCAATGTCGTCCAAATAGGTGGTGTCATATTCGTCCAAAATGTCATCGTTGACATCATAGTCCCAGGCAGGACATGAATTACAAGCACTCAAAGTATTGGCACCGGCAGACATAGCTTCACTAACGGTCTGCAAGGAAATGTTGAAGCGGTCACCCAAACCGTCAATAAAGTATTGAGCGGTATCGTGACCTCTTTCAGAGTTTGGAGGCAAAAATGGCGAAATCGGTCTGGTTTTCCGACCATGTAACCGTATTGTTGCAAGAACTCACGAGCATGTCTCTTAGCGTCCATCTCACCAGTATATGGGTTCAAAACATCAACTGAGTTGGCAAAGGTGGATTCCATTTCCAAGTTCTTGTCATCAGTGATGAAAAATTCATAATCATCGTTCAAAAATGTCAATGAGCCGTTGAATTGGCGAGTGTAGTTGCTCAACTTGTACCATGTTTTCTTGATGGTCTTAGCCTTGCTAACAGTAGGGTATCTTTCACCATGTCTACCGACCATTTGCACTTGTTTCATCTCACAACCTTCAGGTAAGTCACGAGAAATACCATAGTCACCAGGGAAGGAGTAGTATGGTCCAGCACCACCCAAGAATGGGATGATTTCTTCTTGGGTACCGATCTTGGCGACATCGGCTAGCTTACCAAGAGGAATGGTACCTGCATTAACTAAGGAAGCGGCTAAAACTGAACAAACAATAGACTTGAACATTGGGAAACTCGAAGTGTGCTTGCTCTTTTATTATTTTTTAACATTCTACAACTTCCAAATTCAAGTTGAGATTCATTCAACAAACATTGAGTGCTTATATATGATTTATTTTGGCCATTCAAAATTGTTTACTTTGTCCCAAAACGGGCTTGTCTTGTGTGTCGCGGCAACCATTTCGATAATCTGGCATTTAGAATGCGTCCGGTGACAGCAACCAGAATGATCCATTTGGCTTTTTGGAACCCACGTGTGAGTGCCAAGTTTCCGGAACATTGTTCCGCTTCGTTTAACAATGTGCCTGTTTATTGCATTCTATCTTTTTTTCTTAGATATGACTAGGAGCGCTTTTAAGAGAAAACGTGCTAAATTAATAAATATGTATATTGTTAAAGGCAAGGGGATAAAAATTGTATCAAGCTTTTTACTTTTGATGATTAAACATTGACTAATTGAGATGTTACTGGATACCGTAATAGGAATTGGTTTTGAAGGAAAAGGGAGGTGGCACTTATCGCATATACTGCACATTCTTGTTGAAAACAGCCCTCTTAAGACCCTGGAAAGAGAGTGCCTGCGGACTTGACCGACAGAGCCTGGCAGCCTTACTAGCCTAAAGTAACGACAGGTTAGTACTAAAGTTTAACGGCATCAAGCCAACAACGTTCTTGCAACACGCAATTTTTGATTGATAAATAATCAATAAGTGCAGGTCAAGGTTAGAGCAATAGTGAGAAGAAGCAAGGTTGGGGCGTGTTCGGATCACGCTGTTCTGTAATTAATACATAGCTTACGGAGTCTTCTTTCAAGCCCTACTTTCTAATTAAGATCAACCAGCAATAATAACATTGATTGCGTATCTGAAAATAACTAGAGATGATTTGAGTCAATTGAAGGAAGAGAACTATTCCAGTTCAATTGAACGGAGGAAACCATTTCAGTTTGAAATTTCTTGAGTAGAGAGGGGAAGGAATATCATGCTTTCTTCTAATACCACAAGGAGTGTTTAGCTTTTTCCTTTTTTTTTTCCTTTTCCTTTTTCTTAGAAGTGCTAAAATTAAAAAAAAAATGAAGTGATGGGACACTCAAAGAACACCGGACTTAACCGTTAATCCACTGATTTGAACACCGGTGCTCACAGTATCATCTCCCTCTTCCGAATACAAAACAATCAAGATCAATTCCAAAGATGCGTGTTTTGATAACTAACGATGACGGTCCCCTAAGTGATCAATTTTCACCATATATCAGACCCTTTATTCAGTATATCAAGAGAACTTATCCTGATTGGGAAATTACAATCTGCGTGCCACACATTCAAAAATCATGGGTCGGTAAGGCTCACCTTGCTGGTAAGAACTTGACGGCTCAATTTATATATTCCAAAGTCAACGCTGAAGATAATACTTTCTGGGGTCCTTTTATCCAGCCCCAGCTAAAGTCGAAGAACTCCAAATTGCCTTACGTTTTGAATGCAGAAATTCCGAAAGATGCGATTGAGTGGGTATTGATCGATGGAACCCCAGCATCGTGTGTAAATATCGGGTTACATTTACTATCTAACGACCAATTCGATTTGGTGCTGTCAGGTCCAAATGTTGGCAGAAATACATCTGCTGGCGTACATTACATCATCTGGCACAGTGGGTGGTGCAATGGAATCCGTTATTTCTGGAAATACAAAGGCAATTGCTATATCATGGGCCTATTTTAATGGGTTGAAAGGATGCTTCTCCTGTACTAATGCAAATGGCCTCCAAGAGATCCCTAGACGTTATCGATCATCTTGTGAAAAACTGGGACTCAAAGACCGATCTCTATAGTATTAATATACCTTTAGTGGAGACTCCTTAATGACGATACCAAGGTATGTTATGCACCAATCTGGGAAAACAGATGGACTCCAATATTCAACGGGCCTCATATTAATTTAGAGAATAACTTTGCTGAGATCGAAGACGGTAACGAATCATCATCGATTTCCTTTAACTGGGCTCCAAAGTTTGGCGCACATAATGATTCCATCCACTACAAGAACGAGTATAAAGATAGGACTGCTTTAACTGACGCTGAAGTCATAGAATCCAAAATGATCAGTGTTACGCCTATGAAAGCCACGTTCAAGGGTGTTAATCATCTACTTGGAGAGCTGAAGCTGACTCAAAAAGAAAATACTTCACCAAAGACAAATAGCCTTGCAGTGGTGAGTATCGATCCAATGGAGTATATATATAAACCTTTAACCGAGCGCAATGAAAAAAATACTTACCACAGTTGGAAATCGTGTCAAGCTTACCAGAATTCGAGAGTGGAAAACTTGAAAATAAAATGAAAATTTTCCATTATGGCGACTATGAACAACTAGACATGGACAAACTAATGGAATTACCAAAAAATTATTACACCAACTCTTATATATACAGAAAAGCATTGATCAGAAAGCACTTTCTTTCGCACACTATACAAACGTATACTGCAAAACATCCAGATTCCATTCTAAAGAAGGCATACTTAGAATCGTTCACTATTGATTTAGACTATGCTGAGTTTTTAGATGATGCATTAGACGAAAACTGGGAGTTGCGTCAAGAATTGGAAAACGAAAGTAAAGGTAAATGGTGGATTGTAAAACCAAGTATGAGCGATAAAGGTCAAGGTATTAGGGTGTTCAAGACCATACAAGACCTACAAGCCATTTTCGATTCTTTTGATGACGAAGATAGCGAAGCCGGAAGAGAGTGGAAATGACGACGATGACGACGATGCAAATGCAGAATTCATGGATAATAACAAAGTAAATATCTCCCAATTGCGCCACTTTATCATACAAGAATATTCAACCAACCCATTATTGCTACCATCCATGGATAATAGAAAATTTCATATAAGGTGTTACGTTGTTTGTAAAGGGGATTTACAAGTATTTGTATACGATAGGATGCTAGCATTATTTGCTGCTAAAACGTTTGTTCCTCTAGATGCAAACACATATTCGGTAACAGATTTGAAAAATTTAGAGTGCCATCTGACTAATACATGCTTACAAAGCAAGAAGAAAGATAAAGATTCTTCTGTTTTGGAGTTTGATTCACTAGAAGAAATTCCAGACGAGAAAAAGTTGAAAATTAAGGAACAGATTCATTGCATAACAAACGACGTTTTCTTAGCGGCAGTAAACGTGAACAGGTTAAACTTCCAACCGTTACCAAATGCATTTGAGACCTATGGTGTAGATTTCTTGGTCGATTCAGATTATGAAGTCAAGTTATTGGAGATCAATGCTTTCCCAGATTTCAAGCAAACTGGTAAAGACTTGAAGGACCTCATTGATGAATTGTTTGACGATACTGTCAAGTATTGCGTTGCCCCAATCTTTGAAGAAGGTAACAACAAAATCGAAGATGAAGAAGATCCAAACTTTGTAAAGGTCATCGACTACACTTCAAATGATTGGTGAGGCAAAGGTTGAAGACAAAACCCCTTTAAAGTTATTATTATTACTACTAATTAGCTTCAAATAAGATACATATCATTATTTTATTTCTAGATTCCTCTTTTTTTTTTTTCTATCGCGACAATTCAAGCTCTATTAGCCTCATCGTCAGGTTCATTATCATCTGCCACGCCGTCTTCCATGGCATTCTCAATTTCTTCTTCGAAATTTGTTGTCTTGTTTGTTGTAGCACTAATCAAACCTCTCTTTACAACCCGTAGCGCTACTGGAATAGTAATATCATCGTCTGAAATACCTAAGAACTCCCGGCTCCAGCTAAGTATCCTCCCCCTTATTCTATTGGCCTTTATCACGGATTTTCTAATTTTTTGCAAGTTTCTTATGAATTCTTTGTTTCTTTGTAATGCGATCTGTGATAGCTGTCGAGCTGATTCAATTTCGTCATTCAATTGTTGTTGTTCCGCAGCTGTTAACGTCGAAATAGAAACAGATCCGGATGATGATGGTAGCAATGATAGAAGCGCATTAGATTGTTCTAGTCTTGGTAACGCAAAAGAAAGGATCGTCATCTTTACTTTCTTCCTGTTTCATTATTGGAGGATTCATCCTCTGTAGTCATGGTAGTGTTGGTATTAGTTTCGTTGATACTATTCTTGGGACTATTTTCAGTCAATCCATTTGCTTTACCATCCTCAGGTAAAGTTAAGTTATGATTGTAAGGTGGTAGGCATAAGTTGGATTCATAGATCGGTTCTGGATGATCACCCAAAAACACTTCTAAAAACTGGGAATATCTAACAACCGACATTTGCTCTCCTCTCAATCATCAGAATAATTTGCGTAGCCAGGTTCTTCAAAATTAAGCTTGAAAAGGTTTTTGAGATTGTTTTATGGTTTATGACGTCCCCTAGCGAAAGAATTGGGGTCAAAATCTCCTTAATGTTCACTAATTTTGATAGGTCGTCTTCTTCTTCATCGCAGTCATAATCATCAGTGATGCTATCGTCGCTTTCGTCGCTTTCGTTGGCGTGCTTTTCACCACCAATCGAGACTGGCTCAACGTTGATGTCGGGTGTGAATTTTATTCTTTTGCGTCTCCTTGTTAGTTTTGCTATCAGCTACAATATTTGTTTGTAAAAGGCGATGCTCTGAACCGTTATAAAAGACGGTTTGCTCAATAATGGGCTTGGAATTATTTAAATCTCTTCTAGTGACCACCTCACTCCTCTGCAGCAGTTTGTTACCCCTATTGGAAGATACTCCAGTAGCCTCAGGGTAAATCAATTTCCCATCAACAGATCTTTTCAGCACCTGATAGTTACCGCTTTTTTCCTTTATTATCCTTCTGGTGAATGCGCTAATTATACTTGATTCGTTCGCTAGCACACTCTTGTCTTCTAATCCCACCTTGTTGGCTCCCGAGATCCTGAACCTTCATCTCAATCTGATTGAGAAGCAACTGTTGCACCCTTGTCTTCTAGCGTACTTCATTCTAAGAAATGCTGTCATCAGACATAGTTCCTTCCTTCTACTTCAAAAAGTCAATACTTCACCGAAAATGGGCCCGCTACCCGGAGTCGGACCTCTCGAATATAGGAGATAATAAAGATCTTCAAGCAAAGCCATTTTAAAGTGAGCCCTGTCATTCGTATTTGGAAGCAATTGTAGTTGATTTTTGCACAGCCATTAACTTCATTTGTGATAATTCGAAAAAGTTTCTCGAGGAAATAGTAATTATCCAACTGCCGTAACGAAAAGCAAGTGAGAAAAAAAAAAAAAGATGGCTTTCTGCACCATTTTAAAATGGCTTTATTGCTGCCTACCTACTGTCTTCATACAAGTCACTACCTGGCGCATATTTTTATTAGATTTTATTACTACGTGATTCCTGTCCTATTTTTGCCTATTATCACAGGGTTGGAGACTGAAAACATCAAGAAACTTAAAGAAAACGAATACGGTTGCTTTCTCGTACACCAAACTGGACACATATGCCTCTCCATTCGAATGTGACTTTTACTTTCATAAAAGTAATAGCACCTATTTTGAAGAGTTGGATATTTCAAGAAGCGACCTGATGTGTAGGGTTTTTCAGAAGTTGATGCTCAATTCCAAGCATTACCCATATATTCCAGTCGCAAACGTTTTCACCAACTTCTTAAAGGAGATTAAGCCTTTCCAAAAATACTCTGTTACATCGAGGATCATTTGCTGGGATGAGAAATGGATTTACGTTATGAGCAGATTCACCATCAAAAACGGCACTGTTCTATGCTCACTATCGCTGACCAAGTACGTCTTAAAGGAGGGTAGAAAAACAATCAAGCCAAAGGATGCGCTTGAATACTGTGACATATACAATGAGAAGGTCGCCAAAATTTCTGATGAAAATCTAAAACTTTTAACAGAACGTTGTGGTTTTCCACGAAACTGTACCGTTAGAAAACTTGGACCTGAGCTATTGTTCCCAAATTTAAATTCTTTATACATATAAATAGTATTACCGAACATATATCTATCGTTCTTTCCCCAGGTTTTTCTTGTGCAGGTAATGTTTTATCTTCGGTTGAGAACATTGTACCTCTCTTCCCTTAATTATTCAGGAATGCTAAAAAGAAAAACAGACATACATATCTTTGAAAATATATAGGCTTGCTCAATGATTAAATAGAGAGAACAAAGGTTAAAACCACCGGAAAACGAATAAAACACCGTAAAATGGGGGCGCAACTATCCTTGTTGGTTCAGACATCCCCTTCCGATTGCCATTTTTTCATACATCGATGTTTTAGAAGAAGTACATTATGTTTCTCAGCTAAACTCATCAAGATTTTTGAAAACATGCAAAGCACTAGACCCTAATGGCGAAATTGTCATCAAAGTGTTCATCAAGCCTACAGATCAGTATAGTTTACAACCCTTTCTTCAACAGATAAAAGCCCAATCGTTTAAGCTGGGACAACTACCACATGTCTTGAACTATAGTAAATTGATCGAGACGAATAGAGCCGGCTACATGATACGGCAGCACCTGAAAAATAATTTATACGATAGGTTGAGTTTGAGGCCGTATTTACAGGACATTGAGCTGAAATTCATTGCTTTCCAACTACTGAATTCATTAAGAGACATTCATAACCTAAATATTGTCCATGGTGATATAAAAGACAGAAAACATTCTAGTGACAAGTTGGAATTGGTGTATATTGACAGATTTTGCTGCTTTTATCAAACCTGTATATCTACCAGAGGACAATCCAGGTGAGTTTTTATTTTATTTTGATACTTCAAAGAGAAGAACTTGTTATTTAGCCCCAGAAAGATTCAACTCCAAACTTTATCAAGACGGCCATTCCAAAAATGGTACGTTAACCAAAGAAATGGATGTGTTTAGTCTTGGTTGTGTTATCGCTGAAATATTTGCTGAAGGCAGGCCCATTTTCAACCTATCACAACTATTCAAATACAAAAGTAACTCGTATGATGTCAATAAGGAATTTCTTATGGAGGAAATGAAATCTGCTGATTTGAGAAATATGATTCTAGACATGGTCGACTTAGATCCTGGAAAGAGGCTATCGTGTGACGAGCTATTAAATAGATATCGTGGTAGTTTCTTTCCTGATTATTTCTACACTTTCACTTACGATTATTTCAGAAATTTAGTAACTATGACAACAAGCACGCCAATCACTGATAGTGCTTTTGTACTAATAGTACACTAGAGGATAACCTAAAGCTTCTCGATGAAACTACCGAAAAAAATCTACAAAGATTTCCCGCAAATCTGTCATTGTCTAGATTTTCCTCTAACCAAAGACGAGGACAAAATAAAATTAGATTCATCGACATTCACATCTGATGTCATAGGCAGAGAAGATAGCCGCCTTCTTAACGCCAACTTGTACTTCCCCGGAAACCATCATCTAGTTTTGCAGAAATTCACCCAAGTATCGGAAAAAGTAAAATCGGTTAAAGAAGAATGTGCTTTACTTTTCATCTCGTATCTATCTCACAGTCTAAGAAATATTGTTTTGAGGACTACAAAATTAAAAAATTTAGAACTATTAGCGGTATTTGCACAGTTTGTTTCAGATGAAAATAAAATCGATCGGGTTGTGCCTTATCTCGTGTGCTGTTTTGAAGATAGCGACCAGGATGTGCAAGCCCTATCTTTGTTAACATTTACCCAAGTACTATCATCTGTGCGAACACTGGACCAGCTGAACGAAAATATATTCGTAGACTACTTACTACCAAGACTGAAAAGATTACTTATCACCAACAAACAGAATAGTAATTATCTGAGAATCGTATTCGCTAATTGTTTGAGCGACTTAGCCGTTATCATCAACAGATTTCAAGAAATTTACCTTTGCCAAGCATTATAATAACAACTCAGCAGATAACAATTTGGAAATTATGGAAAGCGCCACTAAATATTCAGCAAAACTGATTCAAAGTGTCGAAGATTTAACAGTACTGTTTTTAACGGATAATGATACCAAACGTAAAAATGGCACTTTTGCATAACATCTTACCACTTTGTAAATTTTTTGGCAGAGAGAGGACAAACGATATCATATTAAGCCATTTGATAACCTACCTAAATGACAAAGATCCCGCCTTACGGGTTTCCCTGATTCAAACGATATCAGGAATTTCAGTTCTTTTAGGCACTGTTACATTAGAGCAGTACATTCTGCCGTTATTGATTCAGACCATCACAGATTCAGAAGAGTTGGTAGTAATAAGCGTCTTACAAAGTTTGAAGTCTCTATTCAAGACGGGATTGATAAGAAAAAAATTCTATATCGATATTTCGAAAGACAATCTCCCCTTACTACTGCATCCCAATAATTGGATAAGACATTTTACACTAATGATAATCATAGAAATCATTAATAAATTGTCAAAAGCCGGAAGTCTACTGCATTCTGTATCCAATAATAAGGCCCTTTTTTGAGTTCGATGTTGAGTTTAATTTTGAATCAATGATAACCTGTTGCAAGCAACCAGTGTCGAGATCCGTTTACAATTTACTGTGTAGCTGGGCTGTTAGAGCCTCAAAGTCCTTATTTTGGAAAAAAGTCTCCACAAATCACGTAGATTCCTTTGGAAACAATAGAATTCAATTCATAACAAAGGACTACTCGAGCAAGAACTATGGGTTTAGTAAAAAAGGCGTGAAATTGGACTCCTTCTTCGAAAGGCGTTAAGTCGCCATCTACTGTTCATTCCTATGATAATAAGGAAATCCCGTTAACAGCCGAAGATAGAAATTGGATTGATAAGTTTCGTGTCATTGGGCTAACAGAGAAAGACATCTGGAAAATTATAGCCCTAAGGGGTTATGTAATAAGGACCGCAAAGATCATAGCGACAAACCCAGATTTTCCATATAGCAACAAGCGTCACCACTTGCTAATACAAAATTCGCCCCCAAATCTAAACCTTACAAACGTCATGCCGAGGAATATATTTTTTGATGTAGAGTTTGCTGAACAATCGACAAGAGAGTCCCAAGATCCTAGTATAGAGAATCAGCAAATATATCGAAATGATGAAAGTGAGCAAAATAGCAATAAGTTGAGCGTCAATAGCGCTAAGCAGCTATCCACTATTATGGACATTAATGGGTCGTTAATGTTCAAGAATAAATCCATTGCTACCACAACTTCAAATCTAAGAAATGTTTTTGTTCAGTTGGAACCAACATCCTACCACAAATATTCAACAAATCACGGAATGAATGACAATGTTGACGTCAAACCAGAAAGGCAAGTAATAGTTAGCAACAGTTATGATGGAGACGTTGAGACCATAGCAAAAATTTTTGTCAACCTTTAAGATTCTACCACCTTTAAGAGACTATAAAGAGTTTGGACCTATTGTAGAAGTTTTGGAGAATCCAGACATGAGCAAACTAACAGGTAAGCTAATAGCCACACTAATGGAAAACGAGCCGAATTCTATCACGGCTGCTACTGTATCCTGTGGAGAAGTACCGTATTTAGTAACGGGTTCCGACCAGGGTGTGGTCAAAATATGGAACTTAAGAGAAATTACACTCGGTGAGGTTTACTCCTCTTCCTTAACTTATGATTGCTCTTCAAGCATAACTCAGTTGACCATGATTCCTAAGTTTGATGCTTTTGCCGTTTCCAGTACAGACGGGCAAATCATCATATTGAGGGTTAATCATTACAAACAAGAAAATGAAACAAAATTCTCAAACTGCGAATGCATTAGAAAACTCAGCTTAAAAGAATTTGGATAAACACGAATACGCAACGAGAATGAGAGCTTTTGTTGAACGATGAGAAATCTGTATTAATAGTTTTAACGAACTTATCAAGGGTGATGATATTTGACATCAAAACCTTAGAAAGAATACAAGTCATTGAGAGTTCTCCAAAACATGGTGCCATTTCTAGCATCTGTATCGATGAGGTTTGCTGTGCCTTGGTTTTGGGGACAACAAGAGGTATTATTGACATATGGGATATTCGCTTCAATGTCATGATCAAAAGTTGGTCATTCGGGGATCACACGCCCATTACTCATATAGAGACATGTGGAGTTTCTATGGGAAAAATTCCATAATCGTCGTAGGCGGTAGTTCAAAAACATACCTGACAATTTGGAATTTTGTTAAGGGACATTGTCAAACCGCGTTCATAAATTCTGATGAGCAACCATCCATGGAACACTTCTTGCCACTTGAAAAAGACTTGGAAGATTTAGGGTTTTGTGGAGTCAAGTCTTTACATGCATTGAGTACCATTTCAGTATCAAATAATAAAATCTTTGTTACTGACGAAGCAACTAGATCCATTATCATGTTTGACCTAAAGGAATTATCGCTCTCTAAGGCAGTGGTCAGTCCATCAAGATTTGACGACGTCTTTATTCCAACACAAATTACGGCCAACCTTACTATACTATTGAGGAAAATGAAACCTTCCAGCACCCACATTCAGGTGACGATTCATTATACCATCATGACATCATAAATGCGTTGGCTACAAGTCAGGTCGATCAAATACCTCTATTGTATTGTTTGCGATAATTCTGGGCTTATTGGAATTTTCCAGTAATCTCGATCCTTTTTATAATCTATCTATAAACTTAAACGGATATATACTTATACAAGTTCTGGGCATTTTAGCGATATATATATATATTGGCTCGCGACGCGTTGTGAATATTCAGTGTAAAAAATGGCTATAAGGTAAATAAGAGATGAAGGTATGGAAGAAATAATAGATTAGCAATAGCCTCACCATTGCATCGGATTAAATGCGCCAGGAAATAGAGTTTATCGAGGAGGTGGATTCAAAAAACGATGCCAGTATTCAAATTCTCGATGGATCATCTAACGTTGAAGTCATTGCTTTATCAGAATCAGTGGACCAAGATGAGGCTTAAAAGGTCAGCATATGACGAACATACAATACCATCCTCGCCAGAAAGCAAGCCTCTGGGTCTGAACGATATTGAGATTATTGAACCAAACAAATCTATAGAACTTTCTGCGCCGTTTTATCAGGATATTAGCACAAGTAAACTGGATGATTTTCTGAATGCTCATGGACTCGTCGTTAAAAGATGAAGATCACTCAAGAGGGGGAAGACTAAAAGACTTTTGGATGACCTCATAAATGACGAGTGGTCAGCCGATGTCGAGTCGAGTGAAAGGAAACAAAGCAAACATCAGTTCAACTTGAAAAACGTTGCAGAGAAATGGGGAGTACAGCCTTGCAAAAATTCCTGGACCAGTTGTTATCGGTCATGAAGATAGACAAATCCCCATTGCACAAACCAATAACGGTGAAATCGAGAGCCAAAAATCACAGGTGGAAGCAGCCAATATATTATTTGACTTCCCATTGTCTCCAGTAAACTACGATAGCCCATCAAAAGAAAAGCCGTCATCGACTGCGAACCACACTTCTTCATCAGACCGTAATCTAGGAGCATTAGCAAAAGGCAATCAGGATGGCGTTCTGAAGGTCGCACAAAATAGCATATACCAAAAAGATGAGGGCCAGTTGAGATATATTCCAAAAAAGAAGAAAAGAACCATCGCATTATCAAGAACACAAGCTAGAAACATCAAATCACCTGATACAGTGGAATTGAACCTATCTAAATTCCTTGATGACTCAGACAGTTGCAGTGTTGATATTCTTTCAACGCCTACGAAAAAGTTGAATATACTAAGGACATGTAGCCAACCAATTATAGGCAATTCAGACCGTTCGCAAGAAGCCAAACGCTCGAAAACTTTGGCAACTGGAAAACGTCCAAAGCGCCAAAAGCACTGCCAGAGAAATTTCTCAGCTGGAAAATTATATAACTTATGGCCAGTATTACTCCAGAGAAGAATCAAGAAGCAAAGATACGACATCTATTAACGGAGAATAAGAACGCGTTTAAACAGGTCAATCAGATATATCGTGATAATGTGAAAGCGCGCTCTCAAATAATCATAGAGCTTTCACCGAACCTTTTTCAGTTGTTTCAAAAGATCGAGAGTAATCTGCAACAACAAGTGGCACCAGCGATTATCCAACCGAGTTATGACGATTCTATACCTCTCATAAGGTTTCTTCGGAAGTGCGACAGTATTTACGACTTTAGTAACGACTTCTACTACCCTTGTGATGCTAAAATTGTAGGAAGAGAACGTTTCTATTCTATATTACGATGCGCAGGAATTTTTTTGAACAATATACGTCACAGAAGAAGGAATTGTATAGGAAGATACGTTTTTTTCTCAAAGAAAGGGAAACATGTGATACTTGTATTAAGTGATTTGAATAAACTCAAGAGGGCCATTTTCCAATTAGAAGATAAAAGATATAAAGCTAGGGTAGAACAACGATTATCAGGAACCGAAGAAGCACTAAGGCCTCAAAAGCAAAAAATCAAATCAGGTTGGAGAACTAGGGATAAAGAAATTCGATTTAGAACAACGGCTTCCGCTTCATTGATAGAGAATGGAATGTTAAAATTCATACTGCGAACTCACACATGGAGTTTATTAATTCCTTACCGAATTTAGTTTCATTGGTTGGTAAACAACGTATGGACCCCGCAATTAGATATATGAAATACGCCCATTTGAACGTCAAATCCGCGCAGGATGGTAGAGACACGTTGAGAAAAACCTTCCATCAAATTGGGAGGATGCCTGAGTTGAAAGCCAATAATGCAGTGGGTTTGTATCCCAGTTTCCAATCACTATTCGAAGATATGCAAAAGGGGCGATTACAGTCAGACAATGAAGGAAAGTATTTGATGACTGAAGCGATAGAGAGAAGACTCTACAAATTGTTTACTAGTACTGACCCCAATGGTGCTATCGAATAAAAATGAAAATGCACTCTTGGTGAAAGGGAGTATATTATATAAGAGATGTATCTTTTACGTCTGTATTTATTATAAAACTGGTCATGGTTTCATTTACCCCTTTCTGATTCTTTTGATGAACTCCATCTTACAAAAGGTGCTACAAACAAGTAAAAAAAGACAAGATACTGTTAATAATGTTTGTTCAACATTTTGAAGAGGTATGGGAATGCGACAATGTTTTGTTTCTATGAAAATCATCCTAATACATACTTTACTGCTAAATAATCATCTTCGTTAAGTCTCTCCTTTTAAAGGTTCGGATATGTTTATAACCTTCATTCAGTAAGCGCATTTCTTGTTCATTGAACTTTATTCCAGAAGAAATCAACTGAGAAAGGAAAGATAGGACTCTATCTATAATGTTCAAGTCGGTCTCGCTGGACAAACAATCAATTGTACTTTCAACTACGCCATCCTTTCTTAACACGTTGATCAAACTCTCACTAATTTTAACGGATGTTAGATAAGCAGTTAACAGTGCAATGGCTCTCATTTTTAGTTTTGGTTTGACGGTGGCGTCACTTAACACAGGCGCTATACAATCTAACCCATTTAACTTGAAAAACTTTTCTGAAATGTCCTCGTGATTTCTTATTAGATTTGACAAGGTATAAAACGCCTTTGTCCTTACGTCAAATGGCTTTGTCTTGTCGCTCGCCAACGCAATAAGGCTTCGCAGACCTGTGTCATATTTCATAAAGTTGTTTTGTGAGTTCAAATTGTTCTGCACGGCTGTGCCTATGATTGATAAAGCAGCAGCACGTAGCTCCTCTTCGTCAGTTTGATCGAGAAATTCCAACAATGGCCCCCATAACTTCAAGTTTTCGATATTGTTAGCATTATCCAAATTTTCGATTAACATTTCAAAGTTGTCAAATGCAACCAATTTGGTTTCGACGTCAACTTCTGGATTCACAATAACAGCCATCGATTCCTTCATTAAGGTTGGATCATCAGGGCCACCACCGCCAAACAACTGCTGTAATAATTTGGGGTCTGGTTGACCAACTCTGGCCATAGCTTCTTTGTCACCTTGGGAGTTCGCAATAGACCACTGTAGTAATTTTTCCATAGTTCTTGCACGTATTTGTTTTTTATTAGCACTCTTTTATTGATACAGGTAGGACCTGTCTACGAAAACAACAGTTATGGTTTCCGGTACAACTTTCTATGAGTTTATAAACAATTTTTCTGTCAGTAATCCTTGAGATGCCCTCATCGTTTCCACTCTCGAAAAGATTCCAGAAGGTTCCAGCTTGAGAGGGCATGGTCACTACTAACGAACATACATATTGCAAGTCTTAATGAAGACTAAAGTTCACCAACCACAGGACGGAAAACAGTGATTTTACAAGAACCAGAAACACTGGGAGGTGTATATGGATCACCATATCGTGAGAAGCAGTTTTTCATTTGTATATACCTAGTTTACGTATTATATATAGTTCATTAAAGTTCGTTTTCCGCGATTTTTGCTTAGCGGATTTTATCACTGTTCCTCTTGATGAATTCGTCCAGTTTGTAGACGAAATCGAGCCCTACAGCCTTCAGCCCATCTATCTGTTTTCTGGATGACTTTATAGAGCTTGGCGATAGCATTTCGTCGTTCAGTAGTTGCTTATCTATCAATTTGAAGTGCTTGTCCACTTCGTCACTGCACCAATCCACAAGAGGATTGAAGAGATTTTACCGCTGAGCCTTTTGAAAATGTCCTGGAAGTCCTCCACCGTTTTTTCTTTATAGTTTGGAACCTAATAACAGCTAGCTGAGTCAAATAGTTCGGTGGGATTATCTACCGACCCAATCTGTAAAATCAAATCTTGGATCAAGCTGGATCTGTTTTGTAAGAAAAGATCAAGGGCTTGCTCTGGTAATCCCAATTTGATCATATTTTCGGTACCGCTTTTCAAGCGCATTATTTCGTTAGACGACAGAATACTCTGAGAAAGCTTGCTGGCAATTGCTTCTCGTCTCTGTTCTATTTTCAGGGAGATCAAGTTATGTAGCATTAGTTCTTCGTCGGAGATTTTTTTCGGCGAGGTCTTGCAGTTGCGATTCAATATCCAATAACACATCTACAGCAGTTTCAAACCTGAGCCTAGCTAATTCAATGTCGATCTCTTCTACCGCCTTCATCCAGAAATCTAAGCCTATGAGCAGATGAACTCATATCTCTGGATCTTGGTCTCGAATGCATTGATAATGTCAGGTTTTGCAAAAGATATTGGTCCATCGCACCTGTTATATTCCTACCAGGAGTGATTGAACCACCCATACTACGTCTTTGATTCTTTTTAGGGCTTCTATTATTTTCTCTACCAGGTGTCTGTTGTGTAGACTGCAAGTATCTAAACGATTCTCTGATACGTTTAGAATTCTCTTCTTCAACATGAAAAATGTCACATAAATCATCCTTAGCCTTCCTTATAACATCCAACATTTTAGCGCATTCGTCCGCTTCCCGGCATTCATATAAGCTCGAATTCGAATTGCTAAATTTGAAAAGAAGCCTTTTACTGGAAAATTCCTCACGCGTCACGGTAACGTCTTTCAGAGGATAGCATTGGCTTACTGCAAAGTCATTCTGTTTGTCCTCTGGATTTGTCGGCAATAAGAACTAAATCATTCAAGATAAAAATTTGTACCATTTGTAAAGGTTTACCGGTGGTAGTATTCAATTCCATCCAATTCGCGCTGTTCATTAAGATGTGTCTTCCCTTTGTGGAATTGACGAATTTCTGAGCACCTTCGACGTTTTTGAATAATTGATCTAATTCAGTATCCCAAAACTTTTCTAATATGAAAACGCTCGATCTATCTCTCCTCTTCTGGTTTTTCTCATTCTGTCCAGCTTTCAAAGGTGGTAGTAACTCTGGGCTATGACTTTCCACATTACTAGCATCATCTTGCCTCTCCTTGTTTAATTTGGTTTTGTAATTGGAGTCTCTTTGCTGCTATTTTTGTGAATTGGTCCAAAGTCTCGTTTAGGTCATTTATATTCCCTCTAACCCTTTTCAACTCCAACATGGCAACATTTAAGTCATTGTTCACAGTCATGATTTCGTTGTAAGATTTATTGATGTTTAACTTTACCTCTTCTTGAACTTGTATGGATAAATCGGTTAAATTTGAAGTAAACTTGTCAATAGTAATGGCACTTGCATTACTCAGCTTATCATGTACGAAATCTTTGGCATTAAAACGCGGATTTGCCAACACTTTCCTTAGCGACATGCTATTTTGGAAAAGATCGGTACTGTTGGAGGCCATCATAGTATTTCTCATGGCCGATCTAGCAGGTAACTTGTTATACACGTTCTCGTTCATGGAGCTATCAGCAATGGGCGGATTTAAACTATTTTGAAGACCCTTTGGAACTTAGTGATTCGTTCTCTGTCGTCAAGCTGCTATTATTATGGCTGCCCTCCATGTTGTCATTTGTAATTGCCATACTTGTCATATCAGGCAAGTGGCATTGAGTAATCTAGAGTTGGTGGAGCATAGTTTGTATTATGAATTGATAGCCTTCTTTGCATCGAAGTTGCTACCCTATTTCTCTCCCTAGCATCGATGGTTGGCAACGTATAGCTGGTGGCAGGATCCTTGAGATCACTGTATGGATTCTTTTTTCGTTTTTTGCTTGGGCTTGGCAGGCGATGGAGGTGCCTTTTGCTTTAGCAGGAGAATTTGCAGATTTTTTTGCATTTTTCCAATTGTTTCTGGCCTTCTTCAAAGAAAAGTCAACCATTGAAAATGCTGGCTATCCGTGTTAGTAATCTATGGGTCCGTACTGAAGCTAAGCTTGCTGCTTGCACTGTTTGTTTTAGCCTCGCGAATAGATTCATTCATTGAGGCTCTCTGAACTCTTTTTTTCCATCATCCTTTATTTTCATGGAGCGGAATTTGAGCAAACAGGAAATAAACAAGATGAACAAGATCATGAATTATCTTTGAAGAGGTCAGAAGTGCTTGCAAGGGCTATCCATTCTAAGCTAAAGTTTGTGAAGACCGTTCGTTTTGTGTGAGAAGTGAAACACCTATTTTTAGCTCTAGAGAAGAAGTGGCAACATCACGCTGATAACGGCTAGTTTAAACCAAAACAATAGTATTAAAGAGAAAAAAAAAAAGGTAGGAAAAGGTCATCACTCTAAAAAATGAGTGTCACAGAGTGAAGAACTAAACTATTTAATTTGGAGGTACTGTCAAGAAATGGGGCATGAAGTGAGCGCATTGGCGCTACAAGATGAAACAAGAGTGTTGGATTTTGATGAGAAATACAATGAGCATATTCCCATAGGTACACTAGTAAATCTGGTGCAGAGAGGAATTCTGTATACGGAGAGCGAGTTACTAGTTGATAATAAAGGCGATATCAGCTCTTTAGATGAACAGCATCTTTCTGAGGACTTTAATTTGGTGCAAGCACTACAAGTTGATAAAGAAAAATTTCCAGAAATCTCTACTGAGGGAAGATTTGCCTTAGAAAATAATTCAGACAATAATAATTTTGGCAAGAATGATTCAGGCACGACCGATGGACTAAGCCTAGGCTCCTGATGTGGCATCTAGCGGTACTAGTGATAGCCTAGATGGATTTGTCAAGACGTTGAAGGAGATTACGAAGCTAGATAATATTGTTTCCTCCATTTGGAATCCATTGAATGCATCCATTCTTGCATACGGTGAAAAGGATTCAGTTGCAAGATTGGCCCAAATAATAGAAACTGAACGAGAAGAAGGAAAACACTGGGAAGCGAGAGTCATAGCCGAATTAAGACATCCGTTTGCTCTAAGCGCAAGTAGTGGTAAGACAACGAATCAAGTCACATGTCTTGCCTGGTCTAATGATGGTAACTCGATTGTAACAGGTGTAGAAAATGGTGAATTACGATTATGGAATAAGGCAGGTGCACTTCAGAACGTTTTAAATTTCCACCAGATCCCCTATAGTCTCAATCAAATGGAACAAAGATGGAACACATTTCATTTCCATGGACGTAGAGAACGTCACTATACTCTGGAATGTCTTGAGTGGCACTGTCATGCAACATTTTGAGTTGAAGGAAAATAGGGAATCTTCCGCTACTGCTGAAAGTTCAAACAATAGTGGCGAGGATTCACTTGGTGTTGATGTCGAGTGGGTAGATGATGACAAGTTTGTCATTCCTGGACCTAAAGGTGCCATTTTCGTATACCAAATTACAGAAAAGGCACCTATAGGTAAATTAATTGGGCACCATGGTTCCATCAGTGTCTTGGAATTCAATAACACCAACAAACTCCTGCTAAGTGCGTCAGACGATGGTACTCTAAGGATATGGCATGGTGGTAATGGTAATTCTCAAAATTGCTTCTATGGTCATTCACAAAGCATTGTATCCGCGTCGTGGGTGGGTGATGACAAGGTAATATCATGCTCAATGGATGGCTCCGTTCGTATATGGTCATTGGAGGAGAAAATACACTACTGGCGCTTTCAATCATGGATGGTATCCCCATTTTTGTTGGAAGGCTATCACAGGATGGAGAAAAATACGCAGTTGCATTCATGGATGGGCAAGTGAACGTCTACGACCTAAAGAAACTAAACAGCAAGCTACCGAACCGCAAGCAACAACCGTTGCATGGCGGCAATAGTTGCACTACTACCAGCAGTAGCATTACAATTCCACAACCCATTCCTCTCTACGCTAGTTACCAAAGTAACCAGGACAACGATTGTGTCTTTGACCTGTCGTGGAACCAGACAGGGGACAAAATTTCTGTAGCATATTCGCTTGAGGAAGGTTCAGTTGTAGCCATATAAGCCATCTTGCAAGCACATAAATAGATCAATTCATCATTATTATTATTTTTTTTTGTTTACTAAAAGGCGAAAAGTGAAAAATTTCGCAATTGAAAACGCCGCGGGCCGACCGTGTGTGACGTTGTGCAGGATTCTCGAAGAGTCATCACTTTGTAGATAACGAACAGTCTCGATGAGAAAAGACAATGAGCATTGGTTTTCGATCGTTTTTATATGTTTCACTGGAATTTGTTTCTTCCTGGCCAGTTTTTCATTTTTTTCACAAGTGAAACTGGTATATAGAAAGCAATAAAGAGGCAAAAGAAAAAGCACCAACTCAATACATCTTGTATAATATATTAATAGTGAATCATGAGCGAAGAATTTCCTACGCCGGAGCTCCTGGATGAGTTGGAAGACCCACATAATGCTGCCGTATTGAACAATAACAAAGGGTTAAGTTCCAATCGTGTGTTGAAAGATATTTTTGCCGGTACCGTTGGTGGTGTTGCACAAGTTCTTGTTGGACAACCGTTTGATACAACAAAAGTTCGACTTCAAACCGCGACTACAAGGACAACAACACTGGAGGTATTGCGCAAACTTGTAAAGAATGAAGGTGTGTTTGCATTTTATAAAGGCGCCTTAACGCCGTTATTGGGGGTAGGTATATGTGTTTCAGTACAATTTGGGGTGAACGAGGCCATGAAAAGATTTTTCCACACCTATAATGCCTCCAAGAATGCGGCTATAAGCTCCGCAAAACGTTGACCTCTCGCGTTCAAATACACTGCCACTACACCAGTACTACATCTGTGGGTTGACAGGCGGTGTAGTGAATTCATTTTTGGCCTCGCCGATTGAACAGATTAGAATCCGTCTACAAACACAGACATCAAATGGCGGAGACAGAGAATTTAAAGGACCCTGGGACTGTATCAAAAATTGAAGGCCCAAGGTGGGTTGATGAGAGGGTGGTTTCCGACAATGATAAGAGCCGGACATGGACTAGGTACATATTTCCTTGTGTACGAGGCATTGGTGGCTAAAGAAATCAGCACCGGTTTAACAAGAAACGAAATTCCACCTTGGAAACTGTGTCTATTTGGTGCATTTTTCCGGTACAATGCTGTGGTTGACGGTGTATCCATTGGATGTCGTGAAATCTATCATACAAAACGATGATTTACGAAAACCTAAATACAAGAATTCCATTTCCTACGTAGCAAAGACGATCTACGCCAAAGAAGGTATCAGGAGCTTTCTTTAAAGGGTTTGGGCCCACAATGGTGAGATCCGCACCCGTAAATGGTGCTACGTTTGTCACATTTGAACTAGTCATGAGGTTTCTTGGGAGAAGATTAGGAGATAAGAACCCTTTTTATAGATATAGAACATGTTGTAATTATTATACAATAGAAAAATGCATGGTTTTTTTATAATTATTTTTTTAAAATTATACTGGTCGTTACAGAATATATGAAATGAGAATATGCATGAAGAAAGAAAAGTCTGAGATTAGTTGGAGGTGGGGGTATGCGGGCAAGACGGTTATAGCCCATCAAGCAAATTCAAAAGAGCAATCGCTGGCTTCGACTTTGTTTTTCATTAGAGGGTACTAGTTCCAGTTGTTGGAATTTTTCCGCGTCTTGGTGGTAGTAGAACCCCTGAATGTTACCAGTGACTTGATCATGGACAATGTAGTAGAATCCGTCGTAAGACGCACCGTCCACGCCTTCCATCAACAAAGCGTCTGGGACCAGAAATTTTTCCTTCCATTTCATGAATATGAATCTTTCATCCAGATAGTCGCCGAACTGTTTCTCTTGGCTGAAAATTCTTGAGATGTTATTTGCATCCGTGCTCGATGTAGTGGGTAACTGTTGTTGATGCTGGTTCTTACCGGCACTATTCTGTGGTGTTGCTATCAGTTGGGCTGGCGCTATTCTTCTGGCTCATTAGGAAAAGCTGTCTGAAAGAGGGGAAATTTATCCAGTGTTCCAAGTCGGTTTGGTCCGTAGCCTTGTACTCGTTTAGCACTGGTTCGTCCTTCCAACTGGAAGACAAGAAGGCTAACTCCTTGTGAGTCACTGCGTAAGCTTCAAAATACGTACTGATTTCCGGGTGTTGGTTGGTGAGGCCTCTTATCGACAAAAACCCGGATAGGTGAGGCGGATAACGACGTGCAGCGGCCTGTTGGAAAGTCGACCGTTTTCAAGTTGACTGTGACCTGGTATCTTTTGTAGCCTGAAATCTGGTAGCCCGTGAACTGCATCCTTGGCCTCAAATAGTTCGTGTAGGTCGTGTGGTTGAGAGGGGGGCCACCGCGACTGGGTCTTCGGCCGAGTAGGGGACTGGTCCTCAACTATGTACTTCTTCCTGGTGGAACCGTTGGCCGTGTGGGCGAGCTGCTGCAAGGAGGACAACGAGTCCCTGGAGGCGCACTTGTAAAGGTCCTGGTCCTGCAAATAATGCTGGCGATCAAGCAGACGGAAGGGCGAGTTGGACGTCAAGTTGAACGTGATCGGGTACTGCTGTCTGGACGCAGGCGGGGCCGGAGCTGGCTCCGGCAAAGCCACCTGCTCCGGATGCTTAGAAACGGTAGCCTTGGATTTCTCCGCCAAACTATCTACTTTAGGGTTATTGATCATGACTCAAGCTTGTGATTCGTGCTGGTACCCATACATAAGAATCCACAGATAGAAAGAGAAGAAGAGTGCAAACAAACCAACCACCAAGGTAAGAAAACGAAAATCCGGGACATCTTCTAGAAGTCCAGAGTCGGTATATATAAACACCTGTGAGAGGCCAAGAGATGCAGAAAAAGAAAGCAAGAGACCATGCAGAAAAAGAAAAAAAACCCTATTATCCTCGCGGGTTGTCACTGTGGCAGGCAATCGGTGCCGGGAAAGCCGCACACCGCCCTCCGTTTCTTTTGCAATGCGAGTTGTTCCGACGCGAACCACCTGGAAAGCGAAAAAAAATTAAAGCAAAAAAAACGAATATTAAAGCCCGCCCTGCCCCACCGCGGTGGGGGCGGGGCAGTCGGAACATATCGGATAATCCGCCGTCCCACTCGCCAGGTCGCTTTGCACGGCGGAGAAGTCCGCAGAAAAGAAAAGAACAGCACTTTGTACGGGTTGCACGCCCATTGGCATCTTTTTTTCACACCTTCGACGTTTGCCACGGTTTTCTTTTTTTATTTTCGCCGCCCGGTGGCTCAAAGCGCGCCCAAACCGAAAAGCTTATAAAACGTAGTTGCCTTGGTCTTCCATTCAAATGCACAGATAAAAGAACACTTACTGTTATCTTCTGTTAGAGTAGAGTCCCAGTACAGTACAGCACAGCACAGTCTAAGACAACCGACCAAGCCCCGCCATGAACCCTCAAATCAGTAACATTATCATCATGTTGGTCATGATGCAGCTTTCTCGTCGCTTAGACATGGAGGACCCAACAATCATCATGTACATTAGAATCTTATACTGTTCCTCCATTGCTATCAGCTGGATGGTCTACCAAATGGCTAGAAAGAGAATCGTCGCCAAGAACGATATGACTACCATGAAGTATGTCGTGCCTGGCAACGCCATGTCCGGCGAAGGGTGAAAAACTAGAAGTCACCACTGTCAAGGACTATGATTTGAAGGAAATAGACAGTGCTATCAAGTCTATCTATACCGGGTTGGCCATGATGGGGTTCATGCATTTGTACTTGGACTACACCAACCCATTGTTCATGCAATCCATCTCTCCTGTGAAGAGCGCCTTGGAACACAACGAAGTCAAGATCCATCTTTTCGGTAAGCCTGCCACCGGCGACTTGAAGAGACCTTTCAAGGCTGCCTCTTTGTTCGGTGGTATGGGTCAATCTGGTCCAAAGACCGACAAGAAATCTATCGAAGAAGCTGAAAGAGCCGGTAACTCTGGTGTCAAGGCTGAATGATTCGAACAAAAAGAAAGTATATTTTTCCCAGTTCTATATAAAATATATTCAACCTTTCCTTTTTTTCCTCTTTGCCTCCGATGCAAGAATTATAAAATTAAATAAACATAAAAATAAAACTAAACACATACTGTCTTTTTTTTTTACTTCTGTAATCTTTTTCGGCTGGGTGATAGATAGACCCATCATTATTTTGTTGGGCTTCTGGTCTCTTGAAAATGAGTCGTGTTGTGTTTTTCCGTCGTGTGTTTGGGGGAGGGGGGTGATTGAGGTGAGGCGCCCCACTGGTATATATGATCTTTGTGGAATGTTGGCATAACTTTGATATACATGTACAGAAATCCATTCGGCACACTGGCGTGATCTTTATCGTTGGACAGCACAATATACATTTGAGGCAGCGGGGGCTCGAAAAGAGTCAGAGCCGCTATAGCCGTGTAGACATGTAGATGGTCGGTAACGGGCCGAGCAATGCGCTGAATCCTCCGAGGATTCTGAATAGCACTCACTGCGTTACCACTCGATCGAGGGGAAGGGGGGGCAGTGTTTTTGAAAATCCAACAACAGGAACTCGAAGACTGTTTTCTCGATATGATCACTCGCTCGTAAATTGTATCGATTGTAGTAAAACCGCTAAAACTCTGTTTCTGAGGAGTCCGTGTCGAAGTAACAATGGTCTCCCTCATTATCTTCGTGTGTCCCGCCAATGTAATGGATGCCAAGGGCAATTTTCCCACGGCCATCCCCGTTTCGTTATAGATGTAAGGCACAATTGCATCGTTGTATGGGCGCATAGTGTTGCCATGGCCAAGCGCCAAACCCTCGCAACTTTCTCTAGGTATTTCTATATCAAACTGCTTTAAGTTTTTGTCTTGTGTTGTTGGTTCGAAATAGAATTTTGAGCTAAACCATGTGATTTGCTCAACATTTTCCTTTGTTACGTGCACTATGCTAGCGTCTGCCAACTTTATCATCATTGTCTGATCAAAGGTGATCGGCCACATTATGATACCGTATTCGGCCTTCAACCACTGCAGTACAACCTCATTATGGTTGTTGGTCCCGCAATAGCACACAAACATCGGTACTTCCATATTTGCGTTCCCCAAGAAAATGAACTTAGAATATGTGTTCTCATCCAGGTTGGAGGTGTCCAACCTCAACTCAGAACGGATGTACTCGATGCCACCGGACACATCATCAGCCCCATCGGGGACTTGAATGGTTTTGAACATCAAACTCCACTTCTAGGTTCGAGCAATTGGTTCAACTGCGGTATGGCATTTTCCAAGGAGAGTTGTTTGTTGGCCCCTAAAAACTTCCACGTATAAGGCATCCCATTAAAAACGGCTGCGCCAAGACCTATGCAACTAACTCAGATTACTTAATCAACATTCCTCACTACGGTTGTTTGTTTTGTATCGGTGACTTTTTTTTTCCCCATTATACGGTCGGATCTGTCTAAATCGCGCTTTAGGAAAACCCAGGGACCACCCTATTTTTTGATTATATTTTAAATCAGATATATATGTATAAGGTTAAATTTAATTGATTACATATGATCCTGAGGACAAGTAAAGTCTGCACGAAAAACCAGCTGATTACAAGGCATGGGATTTTGGGAGGATAACAAAGACTCTATTACTTCAGGGCTGAAGAGCGCTGGAAAGTATACGGTTACCAAGGAACTAAATTCGTCGCCAAGACAGGATACAAGGCAGGAAAGAAACATTATAATACTAGTAAATCGCAAAGGGAGACAAGAAAAGTGGCAAAAACAAAAGTGATGAAGAGATCGAAAGTGACGAAGAAGAATACGAAAGAAAACCGGCCGATATAAGAACTTTGAAAAACCCGAACTCTTTTCCTCCTCCACCTTTAAAATCTGGACAGAGAACGTATACAGGACAGCAACAGCAGCAGCAGCAAATGCCAAGTGGAGAATTCTATAGTGCCTCCCAAGCAGCATATCAAACTCAACCTGGCGTTTCTCCAATGGGGCAGCCACAATATGCGCAGCCACAATACGCGCAGTATCCACAACAGCAACAAGCTCCGGTGGCACAGCAGACGCCTACATATGGACCTCAAGGGCAGCAAATGCCACCGTATGGATCATATTCTAATTCTACTAGTTTCCAGTCTTTGCCACAGCAGAATCAACCTCAAAATACGATTCAAAGTCAAGTATCCTTGAACTCTGGGCCCCAGCAAAACACAGGTTTTCCCTCACAAAGCCCAGGATACGGATATTCTCAAGTAGCTGACCCAACACAACCACAACAACAACCGCCTCAAAACAATCAGCAATATCAGCAGCAGCAGCAGCAGTCCCCCACAGAATCCAGCCACTCGGTATGGGTCGCAAGGCCTACCCAATTTTGGGCAGCCCCAATATCCTTCGAATCCACAGCAAGTGGGTCAGTCACAGCAGCAGCCACCATCCCAGTTTGGTCAACAGGTTTTACCACCGCCTGTACAACCACAGCAGCAACCGCAATTCCAACCCCAGGCCGGCCAACCAGGTTTGCCAAACCCCTGGACAGTCTTCTTTTAATGCCTTTGGTCAACAACAGCAACAACAACAACAACAACAGCAGCCTCCAAACCAAAACACTGTTCCAGGACCATATAGTAATAACGAATTCAATTCAGCAAGTGCGTACGGCCAACCCATGCCAAACAGCATAAACATGCAAGGAACAAACCAAAATTATGGAACCCCACCCATGCAGAGTCAACCCCCAATCGGCGGACAGCCACCTATACCTGGAAGGATGCAATCACAACCTCCGCAGCCTCCGCAAGCACTTCCACCAAGAAATGCTTACCAGGCCGAACCCTCTATTGATTCTTCTCAATCCACTCCTCATTTTGAAGTCGCACCGTATGACCCTGAGGCACCTGCTCCTAGGCCTAAAATTGACATGCCTACAGTGGACGTTAGTAACCTTCCTCCGCCTCCAACACATAGAGATAGAGGAGCAGCCAGGAAACCAGAATCGACGCCAAGTGTCGGAAGCTCACCAGATGCTAATAAGAAAACACTGCCAAGCGTGACCTCTTCGCCCTGAAGTTTCATCGTCACAAATAAATTCAGAGCCTATTGCCATGACTAATGAGCCAGATTCTGCCGACAAACAAAGTGACGAGAGTACTACCAAGTCCTCCATTTTAGGACATTATGATGTTCAAACTAAACTTTGCTCCACCTCCAAAACCTTTTAGACATATGCCTAATTCCGGAACCTTCTGACCATTCCCGGAAACGTTTCACCCCAGAACAAAAAGCACCAGTACTTCCTTCTCGGAACAATTCTGAACTTTCCGATCAACCATCACGAGCCAAAGTCTGAATCCATAGAACCAGTGCCATCAGCAAGCTCAGGGGAGAAGTACAAGAAGCTCCTATTTCTAATTTTCTGCCTCCACCGAAACCGTTCAGACACACTGAAAACCAACAAGGCCAAGGTACTGGATTGCCGTCTTTTACAAAGACGAATGACATTTCACAAACACCCTCTCGTGAGGAAGTTGAAAATGTCAAACCATTATTGCAGCCCAAACCGGAATCTCAATTTCAACCACGATCCGGACCAGCCTATATGGAGACGCAGCCCATTCAAAGCTTTCAACCACCACCAAAGCCATTTAGACGTCCACAACAGGAACGGTCATTTTCTAGTGACAATGACAGTACTACTGATAATGACAGCGCTAATAGAGTTGACAGGAGTGAAGCAAATAACAGTCGTGGTCGTGGTCGTATAGTAAAGCATGATGGCGTCATGATGCATGATGCTCATGCTAGATACAAAAGTGAGACTTCTGATGAAAAAGGACATGGTGAGTATTCTCAGAATACGTCCACTGGATTTGGAAGAAAAAAGGCACCAACACCTCCACCTCCACCTCCACACAAACCCCGAGAGATTGGGTGAAGCAGCTATAGCAACGGAAATTAAAAATATCAAAGGTTCAAATAACCATGAAAAGTCACCATCTCCACCCCCTGCGGTCAGCTTGCCTTCAAGACCTCCTAATGCAAGCGTCAGAATCTACCAAGAAAGCACCTCCGACCTGTTGTGAAACCCAAACCTAAGATTCTCTCTTTGAAGAATAATGAGCCTCCAAAAGAATTGGTTAGGAAAAGACACCACAAATTTGGTGAAGGGGAGTGGGCAAGATGAAAAGTTGAATAGCATTACAAATGAACTATCTCAGTTCAAATTGAGGAAAACAAATGTAAACTTGGAAGATTTAGGTAACTCAAAAAAACTGAAAGAATCGAGTCCAATTGACTCGGATCTGGATGAGAACTATGTTTCTGCATCGGGATCTGTTTCCCCACCAAGGCCACCGCCTCCGAGGTCAAGCGCTACGAAGGTGCCACCGCTTGTTCTAAAGAAGAATGACAATTTGAAGAAAAAGCCACCAATAGTTCCTAAGAAAAAGTCATTGCTAACAGCCCTTGAACCGAGACCCATTGGCATGGAAAAGAACTGGTTCATTGGACAACTCTGATGACGGTGATGATTTGAATCCCTTTGAGAGATATAAACGAAACGTTGTTCCTCAAGAAGAAGACAGACTGCATAAGCAAAAATAATGGCAGCATAATAAATTTTTATGATATATATTTTACATCCTTTGTGGTTTGTTACTTTGGTAAACAAATTTTTATTTTATATTTAAGTTGCTTTCTCGGGCACATTACTTATCCATATATATTTAACATTACGCATATACATGTCACTGTAGATGGTGTATGATTGTGTGTGATCTTCGACACTGTGAAGGAAACGATACTCGACGAATAGTATGAAACCCCTTGATAAGGATGAAGGTAGTGGAAGCAAAGAGCTAGAAGTGTAAATCTATTTAGATAACAAAGGCAGCAAATTGTTGAATGTTGATTTCCCCCGAGCCATCACTAACTTCTCTCAACATATCGTCTACTTCTGCATCAGTCAGTTTTTCACCAATGGATGTCAAAACGTGCTTCAACTCAGCAGCAGAGATTAAGCCGTCACCATTCTTATCGAATACCTTGAAAGCTTCTAAGAGTTCTTGTTCGGAGTCATTGGATTTGAGCTGACGAGACATTAGGGCCAAAAATTCACTGAACTCAATTTGGTGGTTACCATCAACGTCAATTTCATTCATTAGATCGTTGACTTCGGCTTCACTGGGTGAAAGACCCAATGATCTCATCACAGTAGCTAGTTCACTGGAAGAGATAGAGCCATTGTTATCTTTATCGAATAAGGCGAAAGCTTCTTTGAATTCGGCAATTTGTTCTTCAGTAAGATTGGAGGACATTGTGTACTTGTGTTGTTCAAACTAATTATTCTGTTGTTCGATAGCGTGCAAACCAAAACTCAATTCTACTTCTTTAATCAAGTACCCTTGTGAGTTGGTGAGACCTCTTGTAAGACACCTTTCTACGCGGAGCATGAAAAAATTCTAAGAATAAACACATATCATAGTTCACGATATAGTATACATGGCTTAAAAATGTCTCAGGTTGGGCGGAAAGGAGGGTGCCAAGTGTGCTATGCAACAGTTGGTGCACGAAACGTGTCAATCAAACTACATGTATCCAGTTTTTGCGTGGTTGGTTTCAAGCTTTCTCATCTTGCATTTTGGGATGGCCTGCGGAATGAAATAAGGTGCATCTAAACTGGGATCGTCTTATACGTTGAGTCAAACAAATCATATAAGCAATTACTAAACTACATAGCGTGGACAGATTCGAAGTCTAAAAACTACAATGGTAGACATTTTAGAAGAGTAACCGTGGCAGCTTATTAGAATCAGCTTCCAGCTAAAAGAAGATGTTTGCGGATGTCCCTCAATGGTTGCTAGTTTTATTAGCGGTATACCTTTCCATACCGTTAATGGTTTATTTTATTATACCTTACTTCTGCTATGGTACCAAGTCCACCAAGAAAAGAGTTATTATATTTGTGCTCGGTGATGTAGGACATTCTCCGAGGGTTTGTTATCATGCGTTAAGCTTCAGTAGGATAGGCTGGCAGGTCGAGTTATGTGGTTACGTAGATGACACTCTACCTAAGAATATATCTCGTGATCCAAATATTACCGTTCATCATATATCAAACTTAAACAGAAAAGGAGGTCAGAACGTCGGTTTTGTTTATGGTCAAAAAGGTGTCTCTTCAAATTTTAAGCATTTTCAAGTTGCTTTGGGAACTGAGAGGCAGTAACTATATTTTGATACAGAACCCGCCAAGTATACCCATTCTTCCAATTGCTGTATTTTATAGGTTGACTGGTTGTAAGCTGATTATCGATTGGCATAATTTAGCATATTCTATATTGCAGCTCAAGTTCAAGGGAAACTTTTATCATCCGCTAGTATTGATATCCTACATTGTAGAGATGTTATTCAGCAAATTAGCCGATTATAATCTGACGGTTACTGAGGCCATGAGAAAGTACCTGATCCAAAGCTTTCATTTGAATCCAAAGAGATGTGCTGTTCTATATGATCGTCCAGGTTCTCAATTTCAACCTTTCCCAAGTGATATCTCTCGCCAAGGGGCTCTAACTACTGAAAGTTTTATAAAGGATTACATTCACAGCGATTTTGATATAGAAAAGGGTGATAAAATCATTGTAACATCGACTTCGTTTACTCCTGATGAAGATATTGGCATTTTATTGGGCGCCTTGAAAATATACGAGAATTCATACGTGAAATTTGATTCAACTTTACCCAGGATCTTTATGTTTCATAACAGGTAAAGGGCCGCTGAAAGAGAAATACATAAAACAAGTAAAGGAATATGATTGGAAGCGCTGTCAAATTGAGTTTGTATGGTTATCAGCAGAAGATTATCCAAAGTTATTACAATTATGTGATTACGGGGTATCTTTACATACTTCAAGTTCAGGACTAGATTTGCCAATGAAAATCCTGGACATGTTTGGTTCAGGTCTTCCAGTTATTGCATTGAACTACCCAGTTCTTGATGAATTAGTACAACATAATGTTAATGGGTTAAAATTTGTTGATAGAAGAGAACTACATGAATCTTTGATATTTGCCATGAAGGATGCTGATGTATATAAAAATTTAAAGGAGAACATCACACAAGAAACCCAAAACAGATGGCAAGCCAATTGGGAAAACACAATGAGACAACTGAAACTGATCCATTGAATAAAATGAAAAGCTTGGTTTTTATTCAAAAAGAACGGTAATGAAGCAGATATCGGTCTCAGCATTACATTTTATACCAGTTGATCTAAACCCTCCATTTTTGATTATAATTTGTGTATATACTTCAAGTAATTAAAGATGGTTTTTGCGTATCAAGTATAAGATTGTTACTTGCCCTTTGTATTTATGGGCGGCCAATTTATGCATTATTACCCAGCCCAAATCTTGCGGTAAAATTATTTTCTTTGATATATCGGCACTATGGCCGAGTGGTTAAGGCGACAGACTTGAAATCTGTTGGGCTCTGCCCGCGCTGGTTCAAATCCTGCTGGTGTCGTTTTTTGTTGTCCGTTATGTGAGTGCATGATCAACCTTTTTGTCAACTCTCTTCGTCTTTGATGAAAATATAAAATTAACGAGCCATGATAAACTGTTCGCATCTCTTTGTTGTTATCTTATATCTACTTCATATAAATTGCTTCTTGTTCAGTCATTTATTGGATATTGTATTGTTTAGCCATGAGAATACCCTGTGCTACATTCTGAACACGTGCATCCAATTTATAGCCTTGCTGGTCCAACTTCACCATTTCATCTGGGAACTTATGCAGTTCGACACTGAAGCATTCAATGAACTCATTGTCCTCTAGCTGAGTCACTGGTTTTTGGTTTTCAGGCAAACTCATATCAACTTCGACAGTAACAAGACAGAGGTTGGTGTTGGTGAAACCAGGATCGTTGAATACAGTTGGACTTTTTCGAAATGATTTTACCTTTGTAACCAGTCTCTTCCTTCAACTCTCTTAGTGCAGCAGTGTCGACATCTTCACCAGCATCAATTAAACCAGCTGGCATTTCAATGCACACACCTTCAACAGGAGGACGGAACTGCTTCTGTAATAAAATTTCGTCGGGTTTGCCATCTTTGTATTTTAGAATTGTCAATATACCAATACCATCTATACCACCAGAGTGTCTAGTGGTACGAACAGCACTATCCCATTCTCTTTCATTGCCGTTTGGATCTTTGTATATGATTTTTGTAAACCAATCCATTTACAGTCCGATGTGTCTTTAACGTGACGGGCTTCAACTATTTTAGCTTCCTCTGGTTTGCCCTTAACAGTACTCATTGTTCGAAATAATCTTCTTAAATTAAGGGAAATAGGCCTTCTATTTTTTGAGAGGATTAGAGGGAAGCATTTTAGGAAAGAAAGAAAAGGAGGAAATACCTAAAGGTTCAAAGAAAAGAATCTACATGAACTAACGTAGAGCCTATTCAAGTTTATAGTAAACCGCGAACGGTCGCATTCGTCATCCCTTGCGAGTCGTGTTTGCCTGTCCTTTCCTGGTGAAGACGAAAAAAAAACAAAAATGGAAACTGAAAAATAAAAAATCACGATGTGCATGGCTTGACTTCTGATAACACAAACTTGAACGTAATTCTATAGGCGCTTTGTGGTATTTCTAAGTTGACTCTGACTACAGATTTTTCAGATGACTATGGATGCTGCACAACTAAAAAGTCAAATACAACAATACCTTGTGGAATCAGGAAACTATGAATTGTATGATACAGCATATTAAAGGTTTTTATTTTAATTTCCGTTAGTTTCACTTTACTGACATTCAGCTTTCCGCTACATCTAAATCTACAGGATTTCAAATGAATTAAACGCTAAATTGCTCCAAGAAGGTTGGGTGGATAAAGTCAAAGACTTGACCAAGGCAGAAATGAATATAAATGAATCCACGAACTTCACTCAAATATTATCCACTGTTGAACCCAAAGCTTTAGGTATGCGACCATTTTCTTTCATTAAATACATAAACAGTACAAAAATTTACTAACACTGGGAAACTTTTCTTCTTCTAGACATGATATCGAATTCAACAAGGGAAAACGTTTTGAATCAAATAAGGCAATTCCTTGAAGAGGTTGTGGACACACAATAAGAAAGCCACGCATATCCCGCATTGCTCTCTATATTACATATACAAACGAGGAGCCATTTTTAAGCAATAATACATTTTAATCATGTAATGATACAAAATAATAATATACCTATATACGCATATATTTACATGTGTATATACCAAAAATAACATCATTCACGTTACCCAATTTTTTTTAGTCTTTTCTTTATTTATATGTATCCACGGCGTATTGAATCAACCCTTCAAAGCTACACAACTTTCTTTTGCTGATTTCATATAAAATTAGTAGATCAATTTATCAATGTGAACTTTTTTCAGTCATCATAATTTTCATCTTCTTCCACCTGCCTTACCACATTTTCTATTGGAAGTGTATTTTCTTGTGGAGTTTTTTCTTGAGTGGTTTGTTCTTCTTCGCGCATTTTAGCTTCTTCTTTTACGGTTTCCATTGTTTCCAATGTGGGCTTAATCACTGTTGCCGTTGTAGCGGGAGATTCATCTTGTTGTGGTTCAGTTTCCACAGCAGCTGTAGGGTCTGTTTCCTCGGCAGAGGATGCAACTGGTTGGGTTGGAGTGCCGTTTCCCTCTTTAGCATCCTGTCCAACGTCGCCTTCTACTGGGGTTTCCTCGGTAGGGCTAGTAGTAGTCGGAAAGTTTGATTGTCTCAGCAGTACCTTCTTCATTCCCCTTCGTCGTTGAATTTTCTGACGATAAAGTCGGTTGTACATTAGCTGGCTTGGCCTCCACGTTAGACGCTTCCATGGGAGGAGGAACAGAGGATGGTTTAGTAATCTGTTCGTTGTTAGTGGCTTCTTGTGAGAGTTCTTGAGCATGGATCGTGTAAGGGATTGAACTTGCCTTTTGTGGGTATCTCCTCTTGTGCAGCAGACATCAGATTCTGCTACTGCAGGTTGTGGGTTAGTCGTCTCAGGCGTTGAATTCTCCTCAATGGAAGAAGCAGTATTTACTAACTGGTTGATATTTGAACCTGAAGAACTTAGTCTTTGCTTCTTTGGTCGTGGTTCAATACTCGAAGTTATTACTGCAGAGGTGTTTGATTTGATATGGCGGGTGGTAGTTGGTGAGGAGAATTTCTATTACTTTCTGGGTGAGTGCTACTAGATACGGCGGCATCCACCAAGGGTGTGAATGGCACCTTCCATATATCTCTTTTGGGGTAAAGAGTTCTGTTCCAGATTGTGTTGAATTAAAGGTTGTGGTGCCTGAGGTTGGGGCTGAAGATGTTGTGGATGTTGAATAGCCTGTAGTTGTTGTTGAGATGGCAACTGAGAACTCTGCTGATGCTCCATAGCTTGCGCAGAGAAAGGTTGTAATTGGTGTGCTTGAATGATGGTTGGTTGGGTGACATAAGCTTGGCCTTGTTGTGGGTTCAACATTTGTACAGGAACGGCCTGTTGTTGTTGTTGTCTTGGTAAAGCCTGCAACTGATGCTGTTGATGTTGTTGTTGCTGATGCTGTTGATGTTGTTGTTGTTGCTGTTGTTGTTGCTGTTGTTGTTGTTGTTGTTGTTGTTGCTGTTGTTGCTGTTGTTGTTGTTGCTGCTGCTGCTGCTGCTGTTGTTGTTGTTGTTGCTGTTGTTGTTGCTGTTTCTGGGCCTGTGCTTGGGCTTGGGCTTGTGCTTGTGCTTGGGCTTGAGCCTGAGCTTGAGCTTGCGCATGCGCTTGTGCTTGAGCTTGAGCCTGTGCTTGAGCTTGGGCTTGTGCCTGCGCCTGTGCTTGAGCTTGTGCTTGTGCCTGCGCCTGAGCTTGTGCTTGTGCTTGCGCTTGAGCTTGAGCTTGGGCTTGAGCTTGGGCTTGAGCTTGGGCTTGTGCTTGTGCTTGGGCTTGTGCTTGTAATTGTGGAGAAGCTCCATTAGTGTACATTGTGGCAGAAGAGTTCGGTTGGAGTTTGTTGAGCTGGATGTTGCTGTTGTTGTACCATTGAGGCAGCAGGGTTAGCAGGTTGAGCTGAGATCCTAGCATTCAAGGGATTGCCTTGATCATTGGGTTGTAGAGTGGGTTGTAAAATCACAGGGGGTGGTGCGGGAGAAGCGTTTGAAGGAGCACCATTTGATTTGTTGCCTGGATTTTCCAGTTGTTTGGTTAGGGCCTCTAATCTTTCTCTGATGTGAATGTTATTTACATCTAATCTTGCAGCTTGTTTATAGGCGTCGAGGGCATCAGAGAGTTGATTGTTACAGGTTTCGTAAAGGGTACCTAAATCGTACCAAACTTCACTGATATAAGGATTCAATCTTATAGCCCTAGTGTAAGCGTCTAGAGCATCCCTATATTGAGAGATTTGGTAGTATAAGACACCGATAGAACACCAGAAAATTGGGTTTCTTGAATCTCTGTTGACGGCTTGTTGGAAGGCGTCATATGCAGCGGTGTAATCCGTTCTGATCATATGAACTCTACCCAGATGGTACCAAGTGAGTGGCATCCGAAGGGTCTGCCTCCAAAGATTTTAAGAGATAATCCAATGCCTTTTGAGGGTCGTAGAATTGCACATTGCTCATACCGTAAAGACAGCCCAATTGCTGTAACACTTTAGCATGATGTTGATTTTGAGCCAAGACATGCTCGTAGGCCTCTTTGGCGCCCTGCCATTCACCCATACTCTCTAGAACACTACCCAACTGGAAACCATATGTCCCATTCCTGCAAGGGAGCGGGAGGCTGAGGTAGGATGTATCTGAAGCATTCTAAGAGCCTGTGACCATTTACCCTGGTGTTTGTATATGATACCAAGTCTGAAGTAGATTTCATTTGCCTTTTCGAAATGAGGGTCCAGTTCCAAGACTTTGGCGAAGGCTTCTTCAGCATAATCCAAGGAACCGTATCTGTCATAAAGAATACCGATCCCGTGCCATAATTTCGGTACGTTGGGGTTGCTGAGGTGGTATAGCGCTTGTTGGTAGGCATTGTAAGCTCTTTGCAAGTCATCCAGCATCAGATAACAATGGCCCGAGGGTAGCCCATACGTCCGATAGTTCAGGGTTAACCAGCAAAGCCCTTTCGTAGAGTTCTGCGGCCCTTTGAAACATGTCTCTGGAACGGTATAGGTGGGCCAGTGAGGTCAACGCCTTCGCGGAAGAGGGATTGAATTGTAAAGTGGCGTCATACGCCATTGCAGCCCGATCACCATCACCAAGAGTCTCTGCCAAGGAAGCTATGGACAGCCATGTTTCCTGCAGTCGGATTGTGTTAATGGGTCCAGCGGCTGTTGAGGAACTGCAGCCTGCTGCTGTTGTTGTTGTACCTGTTGCTGCTGCTGCTGCTGTTGTACCTGTTGCTGCTGAGCGGGTTGCTCCATTATTGTTTGTTCACCGCCCGGATTCATTTTTACTTTTTTACCAGTGTTCGTGGTTGCTGTTGGTGTAGTACTACTTTATATAGGCTTATAACGGTGTTGGGGGGAAAGAGATAGAGATACGGGAAAAGAGGTGGTAGTAGTGCGCCTCTAGGTTAGAAATGAGCTGACGTTGTCTTGTTTGCCTTGTTGTTTCTTGTTTTCCCAATTGAACTCCTGACGTTGTTTGCAAAAAAACAAAAAACAAAAAACAAAAAAACAAGAAAAAGAAAAAAAATGCGCTTTTGCTTTGATAATCCGGAAGGGAAAGAACGACCAACGGACCGAAGAAAAGAAAAATAAAACAAAAAAAGAACCTTGTTAAAATCCGGATAGGGGAAGACGCCAAAAAAAGATGGAGTACAGTACGCGAGAAAACGTTTGGTGGCTAGCGACGGGAGTAGCAACGATCGGGAGAAACAGAGGGGAGGGGGGGTGGCGGAGGGCAGGGCGGGAGAGAAAACAACTAGCGCCGATACGGTGACCGTGCGATACGAGACGGGACGAGGACGGGCCGCTTTTGGTAGCACGGTACTGTAGGGTCCGGTACGAGACGAGGAAACGGGACGAAGCGACACGGCATAGCACAATTATGCCATGGCACTAAGGCAATTTCTGTGCTGTTCTGTTGCATTGGCGTTGGAAAACGCACACGCAAAAGAGGTGCGGAACAACAAAGTAAGGGCCAGAACAAAGCGCGTGAGGGAAAATAAGCTTTTCCGAGTGCCCTGAGTGGTGCACGAAAAAGAAAGAAAAAAAAGAGGAGCGAGCGAACGAACGAGTGACGTCGGTGCCGCGAACTGACTCAGCCGAGTCGGGCGAGAGTCCGCTGACTCGTTACAGCCTATGTCACTGGCGACGGTTTCTTTCGGCTCTGTCGCCCGTCACGGGCGACGAAGCCTTGGGATCAACTCAACCGCCCGCCCAATATGGTGGGTTTGCCGCCCACCTTCTTCTCCCTTGATGGTTGCTTGTGTGTGTTGTATCATTTGGTTTCAATCGTTGCAACTAGTAGACGTTGCTTGATGTAGTTCCATACTTGGCTTAGGCATTTCGATGTGTAAGTTTGGGTGATCGATTGACTCTCCAGGTGCTATTGAAATGTGAGTTATCATGCCTAAACCTTAATCATAACTTCTCTCACAATAACAGACACTTTAAGACCCAGGTTAAAGCAGCGGGATGCTCGACTTTTTCGCCTGCGACCTCTCCCATCAACGCCACCAGCGTTCTGTCGCATATGACAGAGCGGCCTTTCACCACCTGCCTTTTTTTCTTTTCCTTCTTCCCCCCCTCCTTAGCGGTAACCAGGGAAACGGCCGGAGCTTCCGCCTTGCTTTTTCCCTCCCTGCCGCTCCGTTTCTTTTCTTTCCCTTTTTCCTTTCTTTTTTTTTGATTTTTTTCAGGCTTCGGATTAACACCGTAAAGGAGGAATATATAGCACCTTTTATGACTAAATGAGCAACAATGGCACTACGCTGTGGTGCAGTATATATTTTGTATTATCTTAGTAGTTTTTGAGTAGTTGGTCGTAGCATTAGAGTGTCAGTAAAAGAAAAAAAAGTGATGCAGGAAGGTGGATTTATTCGTAGAAGACGTACGAGAAGTACCAAGAAAAATGTTAACTATAACGAACTAAGCGACGATGATGCAGGTGTGAAAAATTCAAAATCTTTGGATCTGAAAAGGGAGAGAGGGAAGACATAGTGGACATCCAAGACGTCGAATATCTCGACGATGCCACACTGGTAAAGACTCCCCGACGAGGGCGACGAGGACCGCATCATAGATCTGACGGCTTCCGATAAAGAACGGACCGCCACCGATGATGATATATATTTTGATCAAGAGCGAAGACGATAAGATAATAGAACCTAAGAACGAGCTAGATGCGGCTCTGATGACGACGACGAGCCCCTAACGAAAAAAAGGAAAACCGCTAGCAAAAGGAAGAAAAAACCCACTACCAAAGGAAAGCCACCCAAAGTGACACCATATGAAAGGAACACTTTGCGGTTATACGAAAATCATCCTGAACTGAAAGATGTCTTTTTCAGTTTTGAAACAAAAGCACCTCCCCTACGTAGCCCAAAGGTCCGAGCAACCCGATGGTATGACCATCAAACTGCTGCCCTTTCAACTGGAAGGGCTTCGTTGGCTTATATCCCAAGAGGAAAGCATCTACGCGGGCGGTGTCTTGGCAGACGAAATGGGTATGGGTAAAACTATTCAAACCATCGCTTTGTTAATGAACGATCTTGACAAAGTCTCCCTCTCTAGTGGTCGCCCCAACTGTGGCGCTGATGCAGTGGAAGAAACGAAATAGAGCAACACACCAAGGGACAACTGAAGATTTACATTTACCACGGTGCCTCAAAGGCCACCAACATCAAAGACCTAAAGGACTATGACGTTGTACTGACCACTTACGCAGTCTTTGGAATCTGTGTTCAGAAAGCAAAACTACGGATTTAAAAGGAAAAATGGGCTTTTCAAGCAACCTTCCGTCTTGCATAATATCGACTTTTACAGAGTCATCCTGGATGAGGCGCACAACATCAAAGATAGACAAAGCAACACCGCCAGGGCAGTGAACAGTTTGAAAACTCAGAAACGATGGTGCCTATCGGGTACCCCCTTACAGAATAGAATTGGTGAAATGTACTCTCTGATCAGATTTTTGAACATCAACCCCTTCACAAAATACTTTTGCACCAAATGTGACTGTGCCTCGAAGGACTGGAAATTTTCGGATCGCATGCATTGTGACCACTGTAACCATGTCATCATGCAACATACCAATTTTTTCAACCATTTCATGCTGAAAAACATTCAGAAGTTTGGTGTAGAGGGCCCTGGTTTGGAATCTTTCAAAAATATCCAAACGCTGTTGAAGAATATCATGCTCAGAAGAACCAAAGTTGAGAGAGCAGATGATTTAGGCCTACCCCCCAGAATCGTCACTGTCAGGAGAGGATTTCTTCAACGAAGAAGAGAAGGATCTCTACAGAAGTTTGTATTCTGATATCAAGAGAAAATATAATTCGTTTGTCGAGGAAGGTGTTGTTCTTAACAACTATGCGAACATTTTCACCTTGATCACAAGAATGAGGCAACTAGCAGATCATCCCGATCTAGTATTAAAGAGGTTGAAAAACTCCTCCAACGACGATCTCGGTGTCGTAATCTGTCAGTTATGTAACGACGAAGCTGAAGAACCCATTGAGTCTAAATGTCACCACAAATTCTGCCGCTTATGCGTCAAAGAATACGTGGAATCCTACATGGAAAACAACAATAAACTGACTTGCCCTGTTTGCCACATCGGTCTCAGTATCGATTTATCTCAACCGGCCTGTAGAAGTAGACATGGAATCCTTCAAGAAGCAAAGTATAGTGAGTCGTTTAAACATGAGCGGCAAGTGGCGATCATCAACAAAAATCGAAGCGTTGGTGGAAGAACTATATAAATTGAGAAGCAACAAAAGAACAATAAAATCCATTGTATTCTCCCAGTTTACAAGTATGTTAGATCTAGTGGAATGGAGACTGAAAAGAGCTGGTTTTCAGACAGTTAAAGCTTCAAGGTAGCATGTCTCCGACGCAAAGAGATGAAACAATCAAGTACTTTATGAACAACATTCAATGCGAGGTTTTCCTGGTAAGTTTGAAAGCTGGTGGTGTGGCTCTGAACCTTTGCGAAGCTTCTCAAGTATTTATTTTGGATCCATGGTGGAATCCTAGTGTAGAATGGCAAAGTGGTGATAGAGTTCATAGAATTGGTCAGTACCGACCTGTTAAGATCACCAGGTTTTGCATTGAAGATAGTATAGAAGCAAGAATTATTGAACTACAGGAAAAAAAAGGCGAATATGATTCATGCAACAATCAACCAAGATGAAGCCGCAATCGGTAGACTTGACCCCAGCAGATCTACAGTTCTTGTTCAATAACTAATACGTACCTTCCTATTTGCAATTTTATGTTATTACATAGTCTAAAAAATGAAGGCAATCTAACTCTTTTATTTATTTCAACTTCTCACTCGTTTGTTTATTTTTACCTTAAATGATATACTTTATATAATGTTCATTACTAAGCGGCTGCTGAACTTCCACGTGCACCAGCCCCTGACGCGACTAGGCTCATTTGTGCTTGAGTTAGTTCTATACTTGGCAGTGGGATTTTGTCATTGTGAGTTGGTGGAGGTAAAAATCCAACTTTAGTTTAAGAATGCAATGTAAATACCAACATCTTCCGATGTAATTCCCATCCCATTAGACCAATCAACACCTGTCCACGAAATATCTTTTTCTTCAAAGGATACCACAGCGTTTCTATCGTCCAATTCCTGGAGCCTTGGTGCTTTGAGGCAGGTTATCTAAAACCATGTGTAACAAAGGATACAATGCATTATCTTCATTTCTGTCAATAACAGATGCTTCCAAAGACTTTTTCCAGTCAGAATAGTCTTCAACATCAACATCATAACCATAATCGTGCAGAGTATATAAGTAATCTTTGAATAAGATTCTTGGATGACCTGTGACCTGTGCCACGGCAATTAACTCACTATCCTTTGGCGGGTTCAAAGCAGTGGCAACTACAACACGAGCCACATGATCCACTGGAACCATATTTACGGTATTGCTGATATCTGGAATCTTGCCCAATTGAACTGAACCTTTCAAAAATCTCAATAAGAAATCATCTGTGTTCGAGGAACCGTTTAGTAGATGCACCTGTTAACGTAACCTGGTCTGACAATACACCCACGTAGGCCCCTTTCACCTGCGCGTCTAATGAGGTATTCTGCAGCCCATTTAGATTGACCATATCCACCACCGAGCCCACTTGCAGATTCCATCAAATCATCCGATTCTAAAATACCAGATTTTCCTTGACTGACAAGTTTATCTGAAAGACTGTAGAAATACTCTGTATCAAGTGTGGAAGTGGAAGAAACAAAATCAAAAAACTTTGGTTTACCAACCGCCGCTAAACTCATCACATTAATCGTAGAAATAACATTAGCATCCCTTAGTTTGGCGTATGGATACACCCAGTGAACTAAAGCACCATTATGAATGATTACATCAACTGTGTTTGCCAAATCTGTCCATTTCTCATCGGAAAGGCCGAATTGTCGTTTTTGATAAATCACCTAACACAATTTCAATACTGGAGGCAAATTTGTCATTCCAGGTTCCGTATGTGACACCTGCTTTGTGTAATCTTTCGAATGCTGATTTTTCATCTTTAGCCCTCACATGAGCTAAAACTCTGAAGTTATAACTCTTTAAAGAACGGTTCAACAAATCTGCTAGGATATAAGAACCTAAGAATCCAGTTACACCAGTTACAAACACGTTAATGGTGGTCTTGCCCTCAGCACTATTAGGTTCAATAAAAGATTCACGTGATGGATAAGAGCTTGGTAGAGTTTCAACTAATTTTTTAGCATCTTTTGAATAATCTGCAGCAGCGGTTGCCTTTGGTTCTTCTTGGGACGACCCATCAGATGTTTTGAATTCTACTAATTTCCGCAGCAAAAGCCCTTATAGTTGGATATTTGAAAATTGTCCCCAATGGTAAATCAATCTGCAGCTTTTTCTTCAAGGTGAAAATCATCTTGGTAGCTAAGATAGAATGGCCACCCAAGTCGAAAAAGGAATCATCAGGCGATACAGAAGCCGGCTTGGTAGGCAATATATCTCCAACCATAAGTCTCTAATCTTACGTTCTACATCGGTAAATTCAGAGTCATCAATTTCAGAAACCGTGTTCTCTGCAACCGAATTTAGTTGTTTGGGGGTTGGGAACTGAAGTTTGGGCTTGTCCGACTTTACCATTTGGATTCAATGGTAGACTATCCAAGACAACAATTAGGGAAGGCATAGCGTAACTGGCCAAGTCTTTTCTTTAAGAAAACGTCTTGATATCCTTGGCCAACAGATGATAACCGACTAAGCCTTTGACTATTGGGTCAGATGCAACTTGGCTCGGAATCTCGCTTTGGAATTTAGATAGCTCTTCTGGTTTATCGAACCTTGGGACCATAAATGTAATCAAAGTTGGTTCATTATCCGCATTTTTGCGAACTAAAGTAATATTTTCTCTCACTAAGGGGTGTTGAGAGATATGTGTATCTATTTCTCCCTAATTCAATTCTAAATCCACGAATTTTAACTTGATCATCAGCTCTACCACAACATTCACAGTCACCGTTTGGTAGATAACGACCCAAATCACCGGTTCTGTATAATCTATCTCTTGGGCCCAACCAGAATTGTCTCCAAGGCTCACCACTATTCTTATCTAGGAAGTTCCAGTGGTTTTTCTCAACAAACCAGTTGTCCACAAATTTTTCCTTATTCAAATCTGGCAAACCTCTATAGCCTTCAGCTAGACCACCAGCACGGACATAAATTTCACCAATTTCACCAATACCACATATTTGAGTACGATCGTTCCTATTGACAACTAACAATTGGACATTTAACATACCTTTTCCTGCTGGCATAACATCCTTCAAGTTCTTCAAAATGTTTGGATCATCATTTCTTTGATTTGACTTCAAAGTACGAAACAGCACGTTGCGTTTCAGTAGTACCATACATATTAACAATACGGCAGTTTTCAGCCAAGGTTTGTAACCTTAAACAATCACGTTTTGGTCAAAATGTCACCGACAAAAAATGCGTGATGCAATTTGGGGAATAAAGTTGTTGCCTGAGCAGTAAGCAATTGACCCATGGCTGGTGTCAAATGGGTCACAGTACAACCGTACTTACCCATCCATTCAGCTAAACGACCTGGTGTACCTATATCGTCTTGCGTAGGAACATATAATTGGGCACCTAAAAATAATGGGGTAAACATATCTCTTTGGATTGGATCATGTGCAATACCACTCAACATTGTAAACTTATCGTTTTGTGATAAGTTGAACTGCTTGGACATCCAATTGAAATAGTAAGCCAAGGAGAAATGTCTACCAAGAACACCTTTAGGAATACCTTCAGAGCCTGAAGTAAAGGACAATGTTGGGTTAGAGTCTGGGCCCACCACCACACCTGATCGGGTGTCCTTTAAATGTTCATATGCGGCTAAAACATCTCCACTCTCATTAACATTTCCCACCTTCAATGGCACCATTCTCTTGAATAGCAATAGAGTCAATTCTAGACACGATATCCAGTTCATCCTTGATGTAGTCCTCCACAAATTGGTCTAATTGGCCAGCACTTCTAATAACAATCAACCCACGGGGTTTAGCTACACCTAAGTAAACTGTTTGTCTGGCTGGAGGGGTATGCAGGGTCAATGACAGAGAAAGGTAGCACCAGCTTTCAAGACACCCATCACACATACCATTAGATCGACACCTCTTGAAGAGTAAATCATCACGACATCACCTCTTTTGATGCCTGTCTCGATTAAGTAATGAGCGACTATATTAGAAGTGCGGTTGATATCTTGATAAGTAAAAGAGCGCGACTTGTCAGACTTTAATGCTGGTGTTTCTACCACACAAGTTCTTTCTGGGAAAGCTTCGGCGTTATCTTGGAAAATATCATGAATGCAGCCCACAAAGTCGCACCAGCCCAAGTTCTTTGTTGGGTCAGGCAAACAGTTTTTAGAAGATGCAGTGATCAAAGAAATCTTAGTTATGCAAACGGATGGGTTACTTAAAGCGGCAGTCAAGTACTGGGTGAATTGGTCCGCAATAATGCTTACCTCTATCATTTGAATACAGCAAGCTGTTGTAAATTAGGTTTATGACATGCGTATTATTGCTAGTTTCTAAATTCAAAACAAAGTCCACTAAATGGTGTTTAAATTGGTCTAGTTTGAAATCCTGGTTCTCTAAAACGGCCAAACGGAATAATTGAGGTGTTCTCTCCAAATCTTGATTACGCTGAATTTTTTCAGCCAAATCATCGAAAGAGAAATCTGCTTCAATGGACTCAAGCTGACTTAACTCATCGGTTATAGTAGAGTACAACTCAGTAAATAATAATGTTGGTTGAATGTTAAATCTTAATATCTTGTTGTTGGCAATGTAGAGAACAATGTCATCATCACCAGTTACTCTATATATCAAGGCAGCCCATACACTTAAAGCAACAGCGTATTTGTTGGAAAAAGCCATCATGAGGTACATCGAGTTGAGGGACTTGTAGGGAATATGTGGCCTGCTTTGTATAAGGCTCTTGTTGTGGGCGTAAAAAATCATGTGGTAACACTGAAAGGGTTGGATTGTCCAATTTCTCTGTCCAAACACTTTCGTTAGTCATTATTCAGTAACTTCGGGGCGGAGGTTTTTATATATTTTGGGCTTCTTGCTAGGGTCACAAGAGGAGAAGTATAGTATAGTGAAATATTATCCTACTAACTATTTGCCACTTATATATCTTGACCTGCTTCCAGTCTGTTTTAAAGTATACCTTTTGTTTGAATATAGTCAAGTTTGATGGTGCCTCAACACTGAGTCACACGCGAAAAACCGCCGGAATTTTCTTGCACTAGACTAAGGCGGAATTCCGCTGGCAAAAAGTCTGACATTTTTCCTCAGTAAAAATGCAGCGCTTTTCTAAAAGAGTCAGTAAAAGAAGATCATGAGACCAGTCATTAATAGAAAGGAATATAGATGTAGCAAAAGAAAAGAATATATACTTACATATGTAGACGTGTCAGTATAACACAATGATAATTGGATGAAAAGCCTAATACGGTTAGAAAAAGCTAACCTGCATTTTTCCACTTAAAAGGCTCTACCCATGGGTGAGAGTAGTTGTTTTCCCTTGTAGTAGTTGATTGTCTTTTCAGCTCTGGTTGCAACACCAGTTGCTGTGAAATCAAAAAGTTTGTAGATATCAGGGCCCCTTCCCGGAACGGCCAAACTCATCAAGACCGAAAGGATTGATGGGCATACTTCCCCCAACTTGCGGTGGCTAGCACTTCAAAGGACATAATTGGAACGCCATCTGGCAAGATAGAGAATCTGTATTCTTCGCTCTGTCTATCAAACGTGTAAAAGTCAGGCATGGAGACAACTCTTGCCTTAATCTTTTTAGTCTCATATAATTGCTTAGCCGCGTCTATAGAGATGGAGACCTCTGAACCAGTTGACGCTAGAATGATATCCGGATTTTCAATGTCATGGACCACATAACCGCCCTTCAAAGCCTTTTCAAAAGAGGAATGTTCCAATTGGGGAAGAGTTTGTCTCGACAAGGCCACTACAGATGGTGTGCGCTTCGATTTGATGGCGGAATAGTATGCGGCGGAAGTTTCGTTACCATCAGCTGGTCTCCAAACATGCATGTTGGGAATAGCTCTCAAGTGGGCTAGGGTCTCAATGGGTTGATGGGTGGGACCGTCTTCACCCAGCCCAATAGAATCATGCGTTGCCACCCAAATAACAGGATTACCAGACAGGGCGGCTAACCTAACGGCACCGGCGGCATAAGAGACAAAGTTCAAGAAAGTACCACCATATGGTTTGTAGTTGGCACCAAAGGCGGAGATACCGTTCATTATGGCGCCCATACCGTGCTCTCTAACACCGTATCTTATGTACCTGCCAGCGTAGTTACCAAGTTGGGTGATAGGAGGCTGGAAGTCTACCGCACCTTCCCATCTCGTTAGGTTCGAAGGTGTCAAATCAGCAGAACCACCAATCAAGCTCAGGTAGCACTTGAACTAGGTCAGTCAAGACCTGTTGGGATGCCTTTCTTGTAGCCAAGGCATCATCATTCGGGGTAAAGCTGGGCAAGTGTTTCTCCCAACCTTGCGGCAACTCGCCATCCAATCTCCTTTGCAGTTCCTTACCCTTTTCGGGGAATTTGGTTTTGTATTCTTCAAACATCTTGTCCCATTCTTCATTGAGTTTTTGACCAGGCTCTACTATAGTCTTTCTGTAGTAGTCGTACACTTCCTGGGGCACCACAAACGATTTGTTTGGGTCGAACCCCCACCTTTGCTTCAATTGTTTGACATCATCTGGTTTCAAGGCGGATCCGTGGACACTTTCGGAACCCTGTTGCAAGGACCCAAATCCAATCGTAGTGGTGACTTTGATTATGGTAGGCTTGTCCTTGGATAGCTTCGCCTTTTCCAGAGCGCTAGGAAATGGACTCCATGTCGTCATCACCCTTGTCGACTTCCATGACCTCCCAACCATAAGCCTCGTATCTCTTCAAAACGTCTTCGTCGAAAGAGTAAGAAATCTTACCGTCAATGGTAATGCTATTGTTATCGTAAAACGTAATCAGATTACCCAAGTTTCAAATGACCGGCCAAGGAAGAAGTCTCTGAAGCAACACCTTCCTGCAAGCAACCGTCTCCCTACAATCGCAAACGTATACGAATCGGATATGGGGAAAGCCTTGCTCGTTGTAGGTGGCCGCGAAGTTAGCCTGTGCAATAGCCATACCAACAGCGTTAGAAACACCTTGACCCAAAGGCCCAGAGGAAACTTCCACTCCAGGCGAATGAAACTCAGGATGTCCTGGAGTCTTCGAGTTCACCTCTCTGAATTTCCTCAAGTCCTCAATGGTGTAGTCGTATCCTAAGAGGTGCAGCATAGAGTATAGAAGAGCACATGAATGACCGTTCGATAGGACAAACCTGTCCCTATTGATCCAGTGCTGGTTGTCAGGGTTACAACGAAGTTGCTTGAATATTACATGGGCCACAGGCGCCAACCCCAGAGGTGCACCTGGATGACCGGATTGTGCGCTCTCCACTTGGTCTACGGAAAGCAGTCTTAAAGTGGAAACAGCAAGCTTATCAATATCGGAGAATTGTGCCATTGTCTTTTTTTCTTGGTCAGTCTCAAGTAAATATGTAAGCTGTGTATGATATAGTCAAGCCAAGAAAACAGAAAGAACGAAGAAATGATCATAGTTCAGTAAAAACGAAACACCCCACACATGCTTCTTCTTTATATACTCAATCATGAATCAATTTTCTTCCTCAGCACTAAAAGCTTCCCCTCCCTATATCCGACACTCCTTATTTACCACACACCTCTCAACAAGGAGAACATCAAGTGTTCCTAACCAGCTAGCTACCCTTTAAAGCTGGGGAGATGAGCTTACCATTCCTGTCATCGCCAATAAGAGAGGAAAACAAAGAGCAAGGCATGATGAAATAAGGGCCACCCAAACATGTCCGGACAATGACGTTATTCCGCGCATTTTCCGCGTTTTGCATAGCGCACTCCATATATTATGTGCCATTCATTCGAAATGGACAAAAAGCCCTAGCAAAAGAGGGAGGGGCAACGTTACTCAAACACCGCTAATAACCATAGCGTAGGTGGTCGAATCATCAAGAATAAGGCGAACGGGGTGCTTGTAGAACCGACCGAGATGAATGCTTGCTCCATTTCCCCCTCATTTCCCGGTGATGAACGCACACGCTGGTGCATTCACCTTGCCACCAAGATGCAGCACAAACGTATGCACATTCTTGCATACCACGCCAGCAACGTTAATTTATAGACTCGCCAGGCGTACTCTCCCGCGACTGGGCCTTGTCGTAAGACTACACCCGTGCACCCACTGAATGCACCCATACATTTGATACACCCACACCTACATGAATAACCGCCCACGCTGTCTCGAAGAGGGTCGTATAAGGGGACGTGGGCGCCTTCTGGTCCCACCAGAAAAAGAAAGGGGAATGCAAGATTTTCGGCAGAAACCTCAAGAAAAATTTTTTCCTCTTCGAATATGCAGTATGCAAGAAATGATCGAGCCTGTGGTTAATGATATATAAATTAATCATTTCCATCGCCTTCTTTTCTCGTGTCGCTCGTTCTAGTGCTATTTCTGGCTTTTTCCCTCTTTTTTTTCAACTTCCTCTTTTCTCTTTCTAATATATAAATTCTCTTGCATTTTCTTTTTTCTTGTACTCATTTATTTTCCTTCTAAATTTTATTTTTTGAACTGTTCTTAAGATATAAAGATAACTAAACTATAACTAACTAAACATGGGTAAAGAGAAGTCTCATATTAACGTCGTCGTTATCGGTCATGTCGATTCTGGTAAGTCTACCACTACCGGTCATTTGATTTACAAGTGTGGTGGTATTGACAAGAGAACCATCGAAAAGTTTGAAAAGGAAGCCGCCGAATTAGGTAAGGGTTCTTTCAAGTACGCTTGGGTTTTGGACAAGTTAAAGGCTGAAAGAGAAAGAGGTATCACCATTGATATCGCTTTGTGGAAGTTCGAAACTCCAAAGTACCAAGTTACCGTTATTGATGCTCCAGGTCACAGAGATTTCATCAAGAACATGATTACTGGTACTTCTCAAGCTGATTGTGCTATCTTGATTATTGCTGGTGGTGTCGGTGAATTCGAAGCCGGTATCTCTAAGGATGGTCAAACCAGAGAACACGCTTTGTTGGCTTTCACCCTAGGTGTTAGACAATTGATTGTCGCTGTCAACAAGATGGACTCCGTCAACTGGGACGAATCCAGATTCCAAGAAATTATCAAGGAAACCGCTAACTTCATCAAGAAGGTTGGTTACAACCCAAAGACTGTTCCATTCGTCCCAATCTCTGGTTGGAACGGTGACAACATGATTGAAGTCACCACTAACGCTTCCTGGTACAAGGGTTGGGAAAAGGAAACCAAGGCCGGTGTCGTCAAGGGTAAGACTTTGTTGGAAGCCATTGATGCCATTGAAATGCCATCCAGACCAACTGACAAGCCATTGAGATTGCCATTGCAAGATGTTTACAAGATCGGTGGTATCGGAACTGTGCCAGTCGGTAGAGTTGAAACCGGTGTTATCAAGCCAGGTATGGTTGTTACTTTCGCCCCAGCCGGTGTTACCACTGAAGTCAAGTCCGTTGAAATGCATCACGAACAATTGGAACAAGGTGTTCCAGGTGACAACGTTGGTTTCAACGTCAAGAATGTTTCCGTCAAGGAAATCAGAAGAGGTAACGTCTGTGGTGACTCTAAGAACGATCCACCAAAGGCTGCTGCTTCTTTCAACGCTACCGTCATTGTTTTGAACCATCCAGGTCAAATCTCTTCCGGTTACTCTCCAGTTTTGGATTGTCACACTGCCCACATTGCTTGTAAATTCGATGAATTGTTGGAAAAGAACGACAGAAGATCTGGTAAGAAGTTGGAAGACCATCCAAAATTCTTGAAGTCCGGTGACGCTGCTTTGGTTAAATTCATTCCATCTAAGCCAATGTGTGTTGAAGCTTTCAGTGAATACCCACCATTAGGTAGATTCGCTGTCAGAGACATGAGACAAACCGTTGCTGTCGGTGTTATCAAGTCTGTTGACAAGACCGAAAAGGCCGCTAAGGTTACCAAGGCTGCCCAAAAGGCTGTTAAGAAATAAGAGTAATAATTATTGCTACAATATAATATTTTTATATACCTCTTATTTTTATTATGTATTAGTTAATTAAGTATTTTTATCTACGTACTTACAATCATTTCTTTTTGTTACATATTGTGGAACCTTTTGTTTTCACGTAGAGGTAAAGGTAATATTCCTTCAAGATAATAATGTAGCTGGAAAATTTTAAGAAAAAAAGAGAGAAGATGTGAGTTACTTCATTATTAAAAAAAATAAAGAAACTCAGCGAAGAGTGGCCACATCATCCAAAGAAACCATGTCAGCGTATGTATAGGCTTGAGGATATATGCACTTGTCAAACGTATCTTTACTAACACTATTTCCATTTCACATTATTTTGATCGATTGGTAAGTACAGACTATATTTTCAAAATTTACCCAGTAGACCAGGGAACAAAGAAAACTATACCAGATTGCTCTTAAAACACATCAATCCCAACAACAAATACGTTATAAATCCATCACTGCCTCTTCCCAAAACAACAAACTACAAACTACTGCACAACCCCCCACGTTATTAGATGACCAAATAGGCCTAGTAGAGCTCTCCATTTCACGATCTTCCAAGATGTCCAACCAAGGATTTCTGACTTTTGCCAGTCATGTTGATGCAAACAAGTTCTTAACCAAGTACACCACCACAGCACTGAAGATTCAGGGACGTAAAGTCAAAATAGCGGCGGCCCGTACCGAATTCGTTATTGGGGCTTTCAATGGAAATGCAAAATAAAGATAGTGGTAAAAGCCCCCATTCGGCCTTGAAGAAAGTGCTAAGGTCCAGAAAGCTCAAAATCCAAAATTACGCAACGATGACACTTATGCAAAGAAATGCAAGCTAAAAAGGCAAATAAGACGCCTAAAACATAAATTGAGATTGAAAGCTATAGATGATAGTGAATTTAGTAGGATTGTCAAAGAGTTTGAAGCCCGTAGACTACAGGAAATGGAGTCCCAACGAGAAAAACCAAAAGAATTGCAAGACCTTTCGAAAGAAGCCAGAATCTCAAACACAATAGAGAATCCACCAAACAAAGTCTTGCTTGTACAAAATTTACCAAGCGGCACTACAGATGCGTCATTATCACAGATACTTGGAAATGAAGCTCTAGTCGAAATACGATTAGTCAGCGTCCGAAACTTAGCTTTCATCGAGTACAAGACTGTTTCGGATGCTACAAAAATCAAGAATCAATTGGGTCCTGTTTACAAACTGAAAGACAACGATGTTACCATAGGATACGCTAAGTAGCTTTTTCGAGCATTTCACAGTGCACAGTGCACCTACCCCAACATCAATCGAACAAAACAACTTTATTCATGAATAAATATGTATTTACAAGTTGAATAAATAAATAAATAATCTGTTCCTTTCTATTTACCAAATAATACAGTTCTCATCGCAGTAAAAATATTTTCATTTTTCTTACCTTCAATTTCATCTATCAACCGCTGATAATAACGGGGATTGCCCCGCAGGTTTGTAGAGTTTATCGCCAACATTATAATAGTTCCTGAACTTATTGCCCATTATAGTGCTCAGAGCATGGATTTGCTGATTGATACTTTCCTCCGTAAACTTTTCATTGGATACGCTATTTTGAATCCTTGGCTAACGTCTCTTTATTAAGCCCCAGCGGCCCCGAAGTTCTATTGATAATGCTTTTTATTTCATCCAGCGACGGCTTCTTATCTTTCACAGATTTTCCCTTATCGTCCACACTTGGTAGACCTGCTACACGTCTAAACCTCGATACCTGTACCTCCCTTGAATGTGACTAAATGGGGTATACGATCCTTTGGATATTTCTCTAGTAAATTAACTAATTTCTTGGCCGAATCTCTGACTGCCTGAGAGGAAGACATTTTTTGGAGTTTAATTATGAAATACACCGTTTGCTCTGGACTTCTTATTCAAACAACGAATCCTTTTCTCCTTCCCAAAGATCTATGTTTGTATGTAAAACTTGATATACGTTAATTTTTTTGGCCCCTACAAAGGCGGGAAGCTTTCACTTTTCCATGACATGAATTTTTTTCACATTTCCGCTATATGCAGGCAGGTAGGTGTCTACGAGAATTATCTTTAACCGGAAGACATATATTTTATATATATATATATAGAGGTAGTAACCATCACAAATCTATTCAGAAAAAGAACTTTAAGGATATTAGGAAAAGCTTGTTTCATCAATAAGGATTCATATGCAGATTTAGAGTAAAAGAAAATAATTATGAACCTACTACATGTACATATATATGTATTTTTTCTTTCTTTTCGTTCTTTTTTAATTTACACGGTTGGTGGTGATATATAGAGGAAATTAAGCTGCATTTACTTACTCAGTTTCAGTTTCAGGTCTCTGCTTGAGATACAAAAGGAGCCAATTTCTTGGTACCTTCTTCCCAAGATATACCATTGTAAGTGATATTACGGATGGCTTCAATCACATCCTCAACAGAACCTCTAACTTGCTTGGTAGAATCTCTTTCTCTCAAAGTGACGGAACGATCCTTAGCTGATTCGAAGTCAATGGTGACACCGAATGGGGTACCTAATTCATCGTTACGGGCATATCTCTTACCAATGGAAACACCAGAGTCATCAATCTTGAAAGGAATTTGAGATTTTCTCAAAATCTTGGAAACTTCGGTGGTAACAGGAACTAAATCTTTATGATTGGATAGGGGAACCAGCAAGACCTTTGTAGGGGCAACTAAAGGTGGGAAAGAAAGGACACCTCTGGCATTGTCTTCCGGTCTGTTCCAGAAAGAATGTTCGAAAACGGAGTAAATAATACGGCCAATACCGAAAGATGGCTCAATAACACTTGGAACGTATTCTCTGACGTGCTCAACCTTTTGTTCTCTGTTCAATCTTAACCAATTTGTCATCCAACTCGACTTCGCCATCAACGCCGTCGACTTTTAATAGTAAACTTACCATCGGCCTTCAAAGATGCAGCTTTGGCGGCTAGATCATCTTGCGACATATTCAATAAGTGTGATTCGACCTTTGGTGCATCTTTTCTGAATTTTGGACCAAATAGTTTCTTTTGTCAAATCAATCTCCCATTTTGTGACTTCAATTGGGGTTTTCTAATTTTTGTCTAACGACCATTTTTCTTTGGTCTTTTTGGAGTGAACGGTCAAATCATAGGCAGATCTGTCGGCGCAACCAACACATTCAATCCAGCCGTAGGAGGTTTTCAGTTCACCATCCCAACAGTCGGCAGCATAATGTGCCATTTCATTGCCCATATGTTGACGGAATCTTAATTTGGAGTCGTCAACACCAATTTTCATTAAGAATTGGTAAATTCTAGCAATAAAGTAACCCAAAGTTTCATTATCAACCATCCTTGAAGCAACGGCTTCACCAATTGTCTTTACAATTGGTTCAGTAGAACCAGCTTCTTGAACGTCACGGGGTAAAAAGGAAAGCTTAATGTCTTTGATCTCATTGAATTTTGGATGGGATTTATCCAATGGATCAACGAAATGTTCGATTTCAGCCATCAAAAATTCACGGACTCTCAATAGACCAGCTCTTGGAGAAATTTCATTTCTGAATGATTTACCGATAGAAGCAGATGCAAAGGGGAGTCTTACTATTGTTAAATTCTAACAATTTGTTGAAATTCAAAAATTGACCTTGGGCAGTTTCTGGCCTCAAGTAACCCTTCAATTGCCCAGATGGGCCGATAGCAGTTTCAAACATCAAGTTGAAAGCTTTTGGTGGTTCTAAAGCCTCACCAGTGACTGGGTTACCAATATCGTATTTTACCATCAAATCGCCCAATTCTGGACCAGGAGTAACCGTCAATCTTGGCCAAAGTTTCTTCGTATTCTTTGACAACGTCATCATCTAATTTAACAGCCTTGATTTGCTTAACCTTCTTCTTTCTTTTCTTCTTTTCAGCGTCATCCTTGGCAGCGGCATTGGGGTCTTCGACTACGCCTCTAGCTTCCTGATCACCTTTTAAACGGGCTTCCAAAACCTCTTCCAACCAAATGGTCAGCTCTGAAGATTTCACCGGTCTTCAAATCTCTACACATCCAGTCAGAAAACTTATCAACATGACCAGATGTCTTCAACACTTCATATGGGGTCAACATAGTACAGTCAACTTCTAACATGTCCTCTTCTAGGATAAAGTGCTTTCTCCAGGCATCAATGATATTGTTTTGGAAAGCACAACCAGGTGGACCATAGTCGTACAAACCGGAAACACCACCGTACAAGTCAAAAGCTGGGGCATAAAAGAATCTACCTCTCAAAATACTTTCGAGCTGTTCTCTGCTGAATGGAACAGCGGCTCTAGCCTTCTTAATATCTTCCACACTCATTCTTCTAATCTTAACCGACTTTTTAACAACCTGAGAGTAAAATCGTCTACTGATATTAAAGAACGACAATTTTTCTTAAAAATTAGCACGAATGCAAATAAGGAACCGAGCCAAAAGAAAACTTTCAAATAAATGAACAGATTTTCGAATTTCAGCTGCAAGTAACAAATTATGTATACAAAGTATAAGATAAGTGTCGCAACAACGATTCAACACTCGAGAAGAGTAAAATTTTCAATTTTTTTCGATTGCGCTGAAATATTGCGAGGCGTAGAAAATGATCACTATAATTCCAGCTCTTTATTATGGTCCATTAGAAGGTATTACTATTATGAAGCTTAATTTCTCTTCCTTACAACTATAATTCTACTATGCCAGTTATATTTGAATTCAGATATGGGTTGTTCCGAGAATACGAAGTAAAGGGGCGGTTCTTGACCACTGTAACACGAATATTGCGAAAGCGTTGAATGAAGTTCTCGCAACGATGTCGTCGTCTACATATATGTACATATATGTACTGTTGTATATACAAGGGCTGTTTAGATAGTATCCAAATAGACACACCTGGAGTTTAAGCTCAGAAAGAATATAAATTGGTGGAAAATAGAAAAGTAAGAAAAATAGATCTCATTCATTTCTTATCTTTCTTCTTGTTGGCCAATTTACCTGACTTAATCTGTTGTTCACCATCGTCTAGTAGCGATAGGTAGTCACCCATACCAAATGCTTCTTCAACAACTTCCTTTTCCTCTTCCTTTTTAACTTGTGCTTCTTTTTCACTCCCTTCGGGAACGGTAGGCTCTCCAGAACCAGAACCAGCAGATGCTGTATTTACGGAAAACATAGAACTGTACCTCTTTTTGAATTTATCCAGACTACCACCAGAATTAGCATCCACGATCACCAGATCATCTCTACTAGGGTTCCACAATGGGTTGTTTCTTTGGTCTTGAATCAATCTAATCTCGCTCTTTGGGTACTGTGACCTACGAACAACTACACTCCCATCACTCAACTCCATTTTAACATCGAATTGGTGATAAATGGCTGGTCGAGATTTCCCCAGATGAATTTTTTCTTTGCAGGCCTTCTTGGTAAAGTGATTCTTGAAGAACCAGGATATGACCCCGTGGAAGCAAACCGCTTCCCGAATATGAACTTCAACATCGACACTGGAAAATTTGGCGTTATTTTGCTTTGAAAGCCCTTGAGGTTCTGCTAGCCTTCCAAACTTTTGAGATAATAATACCCTTTTCATTCCAAAGCTGTGTGGTTCATACAGAGACTGCGTGAAAAATCGCTCTCTACGAATTGATGAAAAGCAATATTACCGTTATTAATACTTTGTTGGGTTGTACTTGATACTACAATGAAAAGAAAATTATCTACTACAAATTGGCCTCATTGACAAATCCCTTAAGATCCCTTTTCCATAGTGGCGGCCGTTTTAGGATCGAGCCTAGCTATTCTGTTGATAATATCTTGGAAACTTGCTGTTTTGATATCGAAACCTTCTTGCTCTTCTTCATCTGCGTCAACATCATCGTCTGCATTTGCCGGTACCTTCAAGTTTTGATTGGTATCCATTTCTTCATTTTCTAAGGCGGCATCATCTGGCTCCTCAGTTATAGCGTCATTATCGTCATCATCATCGCCAACAGCAATATCGACGTTCGTGATGGAAACCGCGGATGACCCTTGAGTACCGACATCCATATCTATATCCCCGTCTGCGTCTAAATTGTCGTTAACTCCCGTGTTGTCTTCCTCTGAATTCTTGTTTTCTAGCACCATGGATTCTTTAACAAACAACATCGTTTTAAAGTACTTCAATTTATATTTGTTGTATTCATAATTCCCTTGAACCATGCAACCAAGTTCGTACTTCACTATCCTTCTCATTTTTACCAAGTCTAATTCTTTAAACCACCCCGGTCAATTCATTTGCCTTATCTAAGTACTCGACATTACTAAAAACCTCTGCGATATTCGGCTCACTGATTAACAAATCAATTTGTAACATCAAATACCACGGTATTCTTTCTCCCGTCAAATTTAAACCTACTATCAATATCGCCTGGTGTGTCAGATTCAAATACTAAGGGTGGTGGTTTGGGTACATTTTTTTTCACTCTTGGAGAAGACAACAATTTTCTTTCAATCTTAAAATATTCAGTTTGATATTGGGCATATTCTGGAGAACTTCTAGGGTCTGTTCCAAATTTAATATATGTGTTTCTCCAAGGCCCCATCGTGAAACGGTAAGATATGAGTGCTAGTGCTATCTTAATGGTGTGGTGTACCTTTTTTCGGGACAATCCCATCAAGATGTCTTTTAACCCAAATGGGCCGTTTAGCAAATAGCTCACTTAGAATTTGTAGACATTCCTCCAGCGATTGATAAAAGTTGGAATCACTTTTAGTGCCTGGATAAACTTTCGTTTTCTTCGCCACGTCGAAATCATTTAGCAACTGTTCGTGGGCACGGGATGGAATAACACTCTTCTCACTTAGACCGTGGACAAATAACTGATAGTTTTTGATGTATGTTCCCTTGACTTCAGTAACACCGTTTTTCTTCTTTTTGCGAATGGATTAGCTTTATATTTATACAGTAAAGGAAACCCAACCATTGATAATTTAGGTGGTGGTGGTAATTGGAAGTCCGTACTTGGTATTCTAACGCTACGGTCCAAGACCAAATTCCCGATATTTTCCTGAGGTTGAGAGTCATTATCTGGTACAGAATTGACAAAATTTTTGAAGTTATCCCACTCCAAGGAACCAAAACTACTTTTGAACTCTTTTGCGGAGGGGACATTGTCCAATTTAATTTGAAAATCTGACATCTCTCTAAATTTAATAGTATTATCTACTATGGAAACAGGAGTGACTCTCAATTTATTAGAATTTTTCAGCGAAGTGATTGAATCTTTAAGACTATTATTGTTTTTGGCTAAGGTTCCCTTGGGCATTGTGACTTTTAGTATTACAGATTCATCTCTAAAGGGAACTCTCTTGCCAATTATAGGGTGTTCGTTAAAATACGTCTTAGAGCCGTCTCTATCGTAACCTTCGTTTAAATATAGTTCTAGGCCATTTTGAGATTCGATAGGGCCATGTTCCTTGAAGGCTTCCTTCACTTTTTCAATCCCTCCACACATTCTTATGGCTTTTTGTATACTAGCGTGCTTTGTAGGAGACATTAAGCGGCAATTCCAAACTTGGAATTCTAGGTAGATCTAATGTAAATTCATCTGCTATTACCGGCGGTGCTTGGTCAGTGGTAGAATCCGGAATTGCCGAAAGGGTCGCAAGAGGTTCTTCTGTACCATCCGATGACATTCCTGTAACTTCGAAGCTGTTCTTATTATTCCGCTTATAAGACTTGATATCCTTTCCTCTTGTATATGCCTCTTCCGGTTTCGTTTTTGATTTCTTATTTACGTACCTTTTTTCCTTACATCAATTAGAAAACACGGAATAGAACTAAAAAAGTATGTCAACTCAAAAGTTAAATGAATTTGAGAAAGAACCAAACGTAAACTGCAAGGAAAAAAAAATTTGAAACTTAAAGACAGCGTGAAATTCTTTTGTCATGTATATAACATATATGTATTATGTTTCATCCAAAAGGACCACTCTGTTTTCTATGACATTATAGGGCTAAATAAAAGCATAAGAAAAACAAAGTTATGATGATGACATTTTCGAATGATTTACTTTTTCCAATGACCAGCTAATTGTCCTTTCTATAAACATACATAGACACCTCAAGAGAACGTTAAAAATGTACAAAGAAAGGAACTGAAGGAAATAGGAAGTATGTTTACACTAAACCTCTTTCTCTCTCTAAGCGGGTCTTCATTTTATTGAACCAATCTTGTAGCGATTCGCCTTTTCTATTCAGCACTACAATAATGGCAGTCATGTTGTCGAACCCAACACCAGTATTGCTATTTGCCTGCGCTATTCCGTGGTCAAGCAATTTCGTTATTATAGCATCCAACTTCGTTCCTGACACTAGGTGGTACTTTATAAAATGGATCAGTTGTTTGTTATTATAAATATCCCATATACCGTCACACGCTAACACTAAAAATTCATCTTTAGTGTAGTCGATCTTATGCATCAGTACATCCGGTTCGGCAGTGACTTGTGCTTCCTTGCGGCGGGAGTCCCACCGGTTAAATGTTGAGTAACATTTGTTAGTTTTGTTCTTCTGTGTGGATATGTGACACCTCTTTTAAATTGGAAATCGCTAAATGCTCTGCTGAGAGCCAATACTCCGCCCACTCTGCCAAGGGAAACGGTGCCTCCGTTATCGTTTATACGTATCAATTCACCTATGTGTTGCGGTTTATGGTCGAAAGACATTGTCTTTATACCATTGGCCTTTGAAGAAAGAATACATCGCGAATCACCACAGTTGGCCACGTATAGTGATTCTGCGTTTATGATACATGCGACTACGGCGGTAGATCCGCATGAACAGTTGGCAAAATGTCGGTATAGCTCTTCATCTTGTAATATGAAAGCGTCCTTTAAGAATTTGAGAGACCAACCCTTCCAGAGTCTTAAAAGATCTTTTGAACTTGGAAGCATCATTGTTCGTTGAGGAAGTATAATGATGGTTTTCAAAACTGTAGGCAATCCATTTGATCAGGCCAGCACTGGTGTCGCCATTACCATTGTTGTTACCATTACCGTCGCGATGGTGGTGGCTCCCGCCTAAAAATTTCGAACAGTCGTCGCCACCGTGGCCATCGAAGACTGCAAAGACATTCAACGACAAAGTTTCGTACTTGTCTATGAACGGATTGAAAAATCGTACGTACACCGTGGAGTTTTCATTTCTGATTAGGTGTGCATCTTCCTTGAGTCAAACGATATCCCTGCATGGACCCCACACAATTGTAGAATCGCGGGACGACGCCAGTCGAAGCCTGGTTGTTTTTGTATTCATTGTATTCTATAGTCTTCTCAGTCAAAGGATGAGAAAGTAGCTGACCCATTTTTGTCTTTCCAGTTGGAGTTGCTTTTTAAAGTGACTATATAGGGGAATGGAATAGAGAGGCAGGAAGGGCGATGGGACAGAGAAAAGAGGAAGTGATGGATAAGGAAGGAAGGGGAGGCAGTCGAAGGACGGGGCAAGCGGTGTAAAAAATTAAACTGGAGTTTTAACTGTTTATGTGACTACCTTCGGTGAAATCGCCAAGCAGCCAAATGACGACAATGGGAAAATGTGGGATGATTTATGGCTTTTTTTCCTGATTTCATTTTTCCTTTTATTCTTGGTCTTTCGAAGAAAAGATCAACGCGAGAGAAAAAAAAGGCCTATACGGTAGAAATGGTTGTATGAAAGAGTTGTTGTGCAGGTTCAAAGAGGTGCCTTAGATGGGCTCGCGAACGTATAGAGAAGGATATGGCGTTTCAGTAATGTTATTTATATAAAGTTATATGTAAAACGTATAAGGGTAGAACAGTAGAAATAAACAGAAAGGAGTCAGTCATGGCAGAACACAATACAAAAGCATGGGAAGGGTAGCGTCGACGAGATCTTTCAATTTTTGATAGCGGAAGAGCTTGTTGAGTTCGATGACGTGGTGTATAGTTCGTGTACGAAATTTTCACCCCAGAACGCAGAAGTGTACTTCGGAGATGTATTTGTATAGCTTTTCCCAGTTGACTTCCTTCTTTACGTCAGGCAAAGTCAAAGCTTCGTTGATGGCATCAGACAGGTCGTCGGTGTTCCAAGGGTTGACGATGATGGCGCCGTTCAAGGATTGGGCGGCACCAGTGAATTCACTCAGAATCAAAGAACCCTTCTTTTTTCTTCTTGGCATGCGATGTATTCGTAGGAGACCAAGTTCATACCGTCACGGGTGGAGGAGACCAAACAAACGTCACTTACGGCGTACAGGGAGATCAGCTCTTCAAAGGGGATGGACTTGTGCATGAAATGGATGGGGACGAACTCCACGGTACCGAACTGGCCGTTGATTCTGCCGACCAACTCGTTGACCACAGACCTCAGGTACTGGTACTCTTCCACGTCCCCACGACTGGGCACTGCGACCTGCACGAGGACGACCTTGCCCCTCCACTCCGGGTGCTCACTCAGAAACACCTCCATGGCGTGCAGCTTTTGAGGAACACCCTTGATGTAATCCAGTCTGTCGACACCGACTATGATCTTGCAGCCCTTGAAGGTCTCCTTCAGTTGCTGGATTCTCTTTTGAACAGAGTCCTTCTTCAACCCGTCGGTGAACTTGTCCACGTCGATACCGATGGGGAAGGCCCCCACGTTAACGAACCGGCCCTGGTACTCTACCCCGTTGGGCAACGTGTTCACGTTGAGAACCCTCTGCACGGAGGAGAGGAAATGTCTTGCGTAATCGTAGGTGTGGAACCCGACCAAGTCACAACTCAAGACCCCCTTCAGGATCTCTTGCCTGACGGGCAGGATTCTGTAGATTTCACTGGATGGGAACGGCGTGTGCAAGAACCACCCGACCTTGACATTTTGCAGATGCTTTTCCTGGATCTTGACCCTCAGCATCTCAGGGAACCAGCATCAAATGGTAGTCGTGCACCCAGATCAAGTCGTTGTGGTTCATGATCTTGGCAATCTCGTTGGTGAACGTCTGGTTGGCCTCGTTGTACGCCAACCACGCATTCTCATCGAAATTGATCTCACCTGGGTGGTAATGGAACAACGGCCACAAAGATCGAGTTACTGAACCCGTTGTAGTGCAAGTCCGCAATCTCGTCGGTCAGGAAAATGGGCACCGCGTTGAACTTCTCCAGCAAATCCTTCTTCACCTGCTCCTTCTCGTCGTCCGGGATCTCAAGCCCGGGCCATCCGAACCACTTGAAAGTATATGTCTTCTTCAGCCCCTCCAGCGCCGTCACCAAACCCCTCCGGACGACATCGCGTACTCGTACTGGCCCGTACTGCTGTTCTTGCTGATGGTCACAGGCAGTCTGTTAGAAACCACAATGATGTTGCCCCCTGAGGACGAAGTCAGCTGCGCTTTGGCGTTGTCCGTAGTCATAATTATGTGAGTATGTGAGTATATGAGTGAGTGAGTGTGTCAGCTTGCTTGCTTGTGCTTGCTTATATCTGTACTCGATGTGAGAAGAACGTCTGAAAACCCAATTGACAACACAGAAGAACACCAATGCTGACTGAACCTCCACCTCCCACCTGCACGCTCCACCTCTCTATATATACCTCAACTCGTCCATATATCTAAATGCGTATTAGAACCTCAGACCAGTTTGTCCCTGGACGCCCCCTGAGAACCCCTGCCCTGCCCCGCCCGGCGGGGTCACCCCTGAGAGCCCGCCAGCGAGGGGTCTCCGCCCACGGCCCGGGCCCAGGGGGTTCTCCCTGGGCGATCCCCTTATAAGCAAAGCAGCGCTGACGTACTGGACGGTTGTTGGCATCTTTTCATTTTGCTCGTGCTATGATCATGGTGTTGTTGGTCAATGGACAGTGTACAGGACAACGCATCAAGATGCTCTCTACCCCTAACAAACAACAACAGCAACAGCAACAGCAGAAGCAAAAGAAAACACAGCTCGTTCAACTACGCCCACGCGTGCAAGTGCATCGCAGGGTTCTTCGTGGTCGCGGGCGTCGTGTTGATGTTCTTCGAGACTGGAATTGACCCTCAGCAGAAGCTGCAGGTCAAGCAGATGCACCAGCTGAGCGGCGTGTCTGCCGCATGAAGTGGTGTGAATCTTCTTCAAGGTACGGGATTATGCATATATAGGTGGGTATACGTACGTAAAAACAAAATATACACATGTGTAGACATCTATATACGTTTAAAAGCTCAGCTCTCAGATTCTCGGATCTTTAGACTTTACAAAAAAATAAGATGAAAAAGCGCGAAATAAAAAAAAGAGGCTTCTTGCGCGGCACCATCCTCTTAGATCAGAGATTCCCTTTGTTGGTCCTTCTTCTTACTGGAGCTTCTTGCGTCCGCATCCTCTTCGTCTTCGTCCGCTTCGTCTCTGGCTCTATCGTAAAACTCGTCGAGAATCTTGGGGGAGATTCTATTCAACATCTCCTTAGGGTAGATTCTTAGCAAACTCCATGCCTGGTCCAAACTTTCGAAAACAGTTCTGTCCTCGTAGGCGCTTTGCGAGATGAAAGTTTTTTCGAACTTTTCCAAGAACTCCAAGGACAATTTGTCCTCGATGGAAAGGGCTTCCTCACCGACGACGGCCTTCATGGCGGCAGCGTCCTTACCGATAGCGTACTTGGCGTACAATTGGTTGGACACGTCACCGTGATCCTTTCTGGTCATACCTTCACCGATGGCGGACTTCATTAATCTACTCAATGAGGGCAAGACGTTGATAGGTGGGTAGATACCCTTGTTGTGTAGTTGACGATCAACAAAAATTTGGCCCTCAGTAATGTACCCTGTCAAATCCGGGATAGGATGGGTGATATCATCGTTGGGCATCGTCAAGATAGGTATTTGGGTGATGGACCCGTTACGGCCCTCTACTCTACCAGCTCTTTCGTAAATCGTGGACAAATCTGTGTACATGTAACCTGGATAACCTCTTCTACCTGGAACTTCCTCTCTAGCAGCGGAAACCTCTCTAAGAGCATCTGCGTACGACGACATATCAGTCAGGATGGTCAAAACATGACGTTCCGTTTGGTAAGCCAAGTACTCTGCCGTGGTCAAAGCCAATCTTGGGGTGATGATTCTTTCGATGGTAGGGTCATTGGCCAAATTCAAAAACAGCGAAGTTCTTTCCAAAGAACCATTTTCTTCGAAATCTTGTTTGAAAAATCTAGCGGTTTCCAAATTGACACCCATAGCAGCAAACACAATGGAGAAATTCTCTTCATGACCATCATGAACGTCCTTGGTGGGTCTCACCAAGCCAGCTTGTCTACAAATTTGCGCAGCAATTTCGTTATGTGGTAAACCAGATGCGGAGAAAATCGGAATCTTTTGACCTCTGGCAATAGAGTTCATGGTATCGATGGCAGAAACACCAGTCGAAATCATTTCTTCTGGGTAAATACGGGCATAAGGGTTGATAGGGGAACCGTTGATGTCCAAATAGTCCTCAGCAAACACTTTAGGACCGTTGTCAATGGGTCTACCAGACCCATCAAAGATTCTACCCAACATGTCTTCAGACACAGGAATTCTCAAACTTTCACCGGTGAATTCCACAGTGGTCTTCTTGACATCAATACCAGAAGTCCCTTCGAAAACTTGCACAATGGCTCTATCACCTCTGATTTCTAGGACTTGACCCTGTCTGACTGTCCCATCGGGCAACGTCAAGTTCACAATTTCATTGTAACGTGGGAACTTGACCTTTTCCAAAATGACCAATGGACCGTTCACACCACTGACCGTATTATAGTTCAATCTAGGTTTCACTTTGAAGCCTTGCTCCACAGCTCTCTTTGTTTATGTCAAACAACTCTTTATCAGACAAAACCATCTCTGTAATATTTTTCACGCTTGGTACACTGTCTGCTTTCACAATCGCAAACTTGTTAACAATGGTTGTCTATCTACATTCAACTTACTTAGTCCTTTATCTCTTATCCTTTTCTTTCAACGGGGTGAAAAAAAAAAAAAAAAAAAAATAACTAAAAAATAAAGAGTTGGTTCTTACCCGAATGCTTAATACACTGGCTGCTATTGTTATGACTGACTTGCATTCAGGTTATACACACGGCAGGGAAAAAAAAGTGCGCACATGTTGCTTAGCCTACCACGTACCATCGGTCGTGGGGTCCCGTGAGGGCCGGCGCCGGTGCGGTGCGCCTTGTAGGATATCCTCTTTCCGGCCTGTTTAAGTTATCCAGGACCATGGAATACAGCATTCCAAACGTCCAATATAGCGGAACGGACCTACATTTCATCTTGTTTCGCTTCACCATGTTGTAGAACAGCCCATCCACATCGTACTGGTCCAGGATCCATGGTATGTCCATGGGTGTCGAGGGCACGAGTTTCAAATTTCTACATACTTGTAAAATATTTATTATCAACCTGATCAATCTTTGCACTACCGTCCGTATATCATCAGAGGAGCCCAGCATGGGGTGTGCTTCATTATCGTTGGAATAGGGGAGCTTGATCATAAAAGAATATCGGAGAGGAAAACTGACGTACTTCCACATGGTATCAATGGAATCATTCGTTACCACAAGAGGTAGAATCTGAAAGTTTTTCAATGATATCAACGGTTGGAACGCAATGGCAAATGGTATCTGGAAATTGTCTTGTAGTTTCTGGATCACAAACCAATCGTTCAGCAGATTCAGTTTGTAGTCTCTGGTCGATTCACAAATCTTGGAAATTTGTCTCAACTTGTTCTTAGCATCATTGATTTCCACTTGATCTCTCAATTTATCATCACGAACCTCAGCCTTGGCGTGCCCATGACTGTCTATTTCCAGCTTCAATTTGGTGATGTGATCTCTCTTACTATGGATTCGCTCATTTAGCTGTTCGATCCTATGCCTGATCCGATTGTTATTCTTTTTTTCATTCGTAAAATATCCAACTTCAGGAGACTATTTGCTAGAGGATCCTTTTTCTTTTCTGACGTTCTAGCATCCAACTGACCATAGTCCATGGCCTCGTTTAGTATCTGTTCGACTTTCCCACTTAGCACCTTATTACTATCCTTTATGGAAACTAAGTCCAATTTTAACCTTAGTAGCAAACTGGGGCTCGTATTGATACAATGGGCACAATAAACCACATGCGCTCTATGATGACAAATCGGACAATGCATGGCATGTCAAAATACAGCTTATGGTCTTTTCCGTCTATAGTCTCTCCTCTTAGTTTAATGTTATTAGTTTTGCTTTAAGATTCTTCCCTTAATTTTTAGACTGGAAAAAAAAAAACCTGCTTACTTACCATCAGTGAATCATAATAAATAAGTTAAATAAATAAGTAAAATAAACAGTTACACACATTATTTTAATAATACAAAGAAAGGAAAATACATAGTCAGCATCGGCATAGTTCATGCGCCATCAGCTTTTTATTTTTTTCTTATAAGGATGCCGCTTTTGAAATTTATTATCCAGTCCACCATATCTTGATCATTAGCGGCTTTGAACGACAACCTTTCATCAAACGTAATTAAAGGCGAAATTTGTATCACCGGTCTTGTTCTTGGAACTATTGTCAATTTCGATGCAGTCAACAATTTTATCCAGTTTGATACTTTTCTTCATCTTTCCTGTTTTGAAGGAGTATAGGCTAAATGAGATATTAGTCAGTTCCACATTGAATTTTTGCCATTTGGCTCTATTGAATAATTTCTTCTTCTTGACTTTAGTAAACAGAATTCCAGAACAGACTTGGTGCTCTGGATTCCTGGGATCAAACATCCTATAGAACTTTTTATCTTCATGGGACAGTTGTTCATCCATCGTCAAACTACAAGAATGCTTTCTGCTAGAAGGACCCGCCTTTTCATCGACTACAATCAAATCATCCTCCTCTTCATCTTCGTCATAATCACTGCCTGTAGTAACGCTTTCACTTCCACTTGGGCTCGATAAAAATTTCTCAAGCGCAATTTTCCAGTCGTGCATTAGTTCCTTGTCAGTCTGCTCATTCTGCCCTGGTGGAAATTTGAACATTAAATCCTTGGATGGCGTGTAAACAATCAATATCCCGTCAAGCTCGCTAATCTTAAAATTTAATATCTCGAATCTCGGTATGACACTTATGGCTTCTCTTTCATCTTGGGTCTTGTAATAAGCAAATTGATTTTTCCTCAGGACACACCAATAATGGTGGTCTGTTGACCGCGGCCACCACAAATGAGGATGGTGATGATGATAATTCTGTATAGACAACGTCACATCATCTGCCTTTCCATCGTTGCTGTCTGGACTGGCTTGAACTATTGGCGTCTTATTTTGGGAGGTTGATGGCTTTTTGATCAGGTTTGATGCCATCAAAATCTCATGCTGACTTGATGGCGCAGCCGGGCCTGCTATCATTGGTATTGTAAGGGATGCCAAAATAAAACCAGCGCAGCTGCTCTAAATGAACCTGCTTACCAGCTTGGAATTGAACAGCAGGTTTAAATCTGCTCGTTCAATATCAGCCACATTATATTAAGAAAAAAAAATCGTTGTGAATGATCGAAAGTAGAAAAATATGGCTCACGTCTATAAGGCCTCTCTATTATATCTATTTTACTATCTAAAGCGGTTCCATATATACTCTATTCCATCTGCATACTTCAGGGTTGATTCCCGTGTATAACCGTACTGTTTCTCTTCTTTTTATGAGTGGATGAAGTTTGTCTTGTGGCCCCAGGGGTGGTGCTGATATTGTAGGGGTTGTACTTGCATCATTATTATGCATTATATTTGACTTGTTGTTACCTGTGCTCGGCTTTCTTACTGAGGCTGTCCTTTTGACACCAGGCAAAACGGGGGATGACGATTTTGGCGCAGAACCTGACGACAGTAATGGTGATGCAGTATAAAAGCTTCTTCTTTTGTTGTTACTATTACTGCTATTCGAAGATGGATCGTTTGGGTTTGGCGTCTTTCTCAATTTAACCATCTTGATAGGGAAGTATGTCTGATTCATTGCCATTGTCCATATTGTTAGCGTTACTACTTTCGATTTGCGTTTGCACATTCTTCTTCAGATTTTGGAGGACCGTATCTTTATTGTTCCTCTTGTCATCATTTTTCTCCAAAACATCGTTCAAATCCATCTTTTCAGCAAAAGATGATATCAGACTCTCATTTGTCTCATACAAGCTTAACCAGTTTTCTAAATTCAGCTCATTTAAAGTTTGCCCGATTATCTTGCTTAATTTTGAATCCTTTTCTGTTTCCATGGCTTTCAAATCATTAACAGAGCCGTTGAATTTAGCCAGGTTTAACTCCATATCTGAATTAGAACTAGCATCCGAACCGAAATTCAGATTTTGGTTACTCAATTCTAGTTCCAAGAAACTGATTTTCTCATTCAGTTTTGGAAATTTCATTAGAATAGTGATCTTTATAGAAATTCTGTGATTCCAACAAAGAATCATAATGGACCTCCAAATTTTGTAATTTCTCGGAAGTTGTCTTTTCCATGACACTGGAATTTTCCATCACTTTGTTCAATTCGGTCAATTTCTCCTTTTGTACATTGTAGTCGTTACTCAAATCACTAAAGTTTTTCTCTACTTCCTTTAACTTCTTATTTTTTCTTTCGAATATCAAACTCAAGTTTTCGTTTTCATTCTTTAGAAGGTTTAAGTTCTCCAATAGTTTTGATTCTTTAGATTGTGCTAACTCCAATTTGCTCAATAAGTTCTGAGATTGCGTGGTCAATTGTAAATTTGCCTTTGTTAACATATCGATCTGGTCGTGCAATGACTCAATGACTTTGGAAGAAGGGGCATTTTGGCTGGAACCGTTCCTGTCTTTTGTGGGGGAGCTCTCCAAGCTGGCCATAAATATATTGTGGTGGGGAGCCAATTTGCTTGGGGAGGCCGGTGCGCTATCTTGGTCCGACATCGTACACAACTGTAGTGTATCGTTGAGCCCTGGCGCTTTCAATGAACAATTTACCCTTCAAAGTGAAACCAGAAATAAGATAGACAAATATGCTATCAATATTGACAATGAAATTCTCGCTCGAAGGAGGGCGAAACCACGCGGGTAACAACTGAAGCAATTTATGTCAAATGGCAATAATAGCAATAACAATAGCGAAAATGCTTCACTTAGTACGGGACTAAAGCGCATTACAAACTTCGCTACTGGAACATCAAAACATGGATGACAAATATGCGACTGCGATATATCACCGTTTTTGATCCGTCGAGGTCCACCAACGAAGATGACACTTTTAAGCAGCTATTACTATTCCATTCTTTTGGCGATAATGATCCGGTCCCGTCATTGAACGAGAAACTGTCAACTATAGGGATAATTCAGGGTATTTGGTCACTCACCAATTCGGGCTCAAGCAGTGATGACCAGAATGAGGACTTAGAAAAAATCATAGAGCTAGATAATGATGTACTGCTGTGTATCAAAGTTGAATCAAGGTTTTTAATTAGTTTAGCAATCATCAAATGGCAGTGGTGATGAGAATACGATACCGTTTCAATATTTTAGTTCCTTACTTGTGGCTCAGTTACAAATTCTTTTAAGCTACTGAATGGCCCTTTTGCCAGATTCAATAAAGATTTCAATAAACTAACGGATTTATTGAACGAATTCGTTCTCCCGTTCTGGAACGATATCTATCTAAACTTGGAAACAATAACAAACAGGTCTTTTACCGTTATTTGGCCCGATTTCTACAAAAGGGCGAACTTCCAGCATGGGTCTTTCAACCCAGTAATTAACAACACTGATAAAGAATCATGGGATGCTATAGTTTTACAGAAAATTCTGCTAGATAAAAAAAAGCTACCTAGGCATTAAGGACATTTTGGTTTACCATTTACCAAAACACAACGATAAAAGTACGAGAGTACCCATCGGAACAAAAACTTATGGACTAGTCAGAAACTTCACCAATGATTTGAAGACTTTACCAGATATATCCAATTGGTTGTACCATTTACATTACACCTATGGCGAAATATCAAGTCATATATTAACAGGGAACGCCCATTTCAAGGAAGAGCTACCAGTAGAAGAAGAACAAGAACAAAACCAACCCACACGTGAAGGGGGTGAAGGAGGAAGAGCAAGAAGAGGAAGAAGAGGAAGAAGAGGTAGAACAGAACAACAGCAAAATACCCTGCCAAACCATACGAACAACCTTTCTTTATCAGAAAGGATGATGCATAACGTAACGCTTCCCATTTCATTTGCATACGACGCCATACATGAAGTGAGTACAACAACCGGTGTTTCCAGTAGCTTATCTATGATAATGGATTATGTACCAAAACCTCACTGGCCATTTCTGTCATCATCTTCCAACAAAAATGACAGCAAAAACAAAAGCACAGGTACCAACGATCGCACAAAAGCGAATACTACATTAATAACAGAGTCAGAAACAATTGGAGGAACCATAGGAAGTTCAAGGTTTGGGTTTTTAGTATCTCCATTGAGCTGCAACCTGTTACCGCCATCATACCAAGCTTTGAAATTAAATCTTGGATTTCAAAAATTCAAAAGGTGACGAAAATTTTTATAATTGTTTATTTTGGTATTTTGATGATTTCTTAGTCATGGTTGTATGTGATCCGGATTTTGACAAAATCTGGGAAAAGGACTACTTAAAGGATTTAAATTTCCAGCTGTGCCAAAGCATGATATGCTTAAAAGATGATATTTTCAATTCTCAGAAGTGCGACACCATGGAATCTTTCGGTTACGTAGTCAAAGACAACGCCACTAACCAAATTGACTCATCTGTTCCATTCGGATCACCCAGAATGACTTTAAACGAAAATATCTCATCTTTACAGTTAGCCATCAATGGTATTGATCAGTTCATTAACGACAACTCTAATTCGCTATCACTAATTAATTGGAATCCAATAGCTATCATGGGCGGTTTCAACAATAGCAGTAAAGGTAACAATACTCAAGGTAGTCAAAGCGAGCTGGTTGGTAATAAGCAAGCATCCAAAAGGAAATATTTGAACTTCCTGAGTCTTATGAACACAGAAAAATTATGGGATTTACAGATTGACGTCCTACAATTTCTAATTAGCTTACAAAACTCGAAAAAGGATCCGGAATACTTTCAAGAAGAACGACTGCTGAAATTAAACAATGGAATTTTATGCTACATCAGAGAAACAAATTCAAAATTGGTTATCATCATTAAAAATTGGTTCCAAAATGATGATACTACAAAGGCTTTGAAGCAGAGAAACCATGTTGGTTCAAATGGTTTCCATGGAAAGTTCCTTGTTTCAAAGCTTAGGTCCAGATGTGATCGATTGGTGGGAATCTAGAGAAATATAAAAATGAAGATCGGGCATAAATATTTAATAAATAAACGAAGTATATAAGAGCGTATAAAGAATAAGAAATCAGGCAAAATAAAGGACGGTAACTTTATGAACACAATAAAAGGCACATACTTATTTACAGGCAGCCCGAAAATCAAGATGACTGAGGTGACCACGAAAAGAGGCACAAGTGTCAACAGTAAAATAAAATAAAAAGAAGAAAATGGAACAACCTAAACAAATAACGGAGGGACACAGGAGTACTCTTGAGAAGCCCTTGAAAACTTCAAACAAATGGGTTTAAAATCAACTTTATCAGGAGCAAAGGATTTAAAGATAAAAATGTAACTACGAAGTTGCAATATCCACTTCTGATGGAAAATGTAAAGGCAGCCTGCGCAAAATTGTCAATGATGACGTAAACTCATTATGCTTTAGTATAATACTGAAATTTTTCGAAAAAGTATTGAATTTCATGGTTTTCAATTTCGATCAACTCTTTGGAAAAATCAATCTTATAGGGATCCTTGACTTTATCTTTACCACGCTTCCAAATGAATTTATAACCCACATAAATACCAATATCAATGAACACCATTAGATATGAAAACAAAAAATCTTGCGAGTTCCACAATTTAGGAAAGAAGACGGTATAGCCCTGAATCATAATCATTGCCAAGCATGAAACCAGTCCAATGATAGCAGTGTACGGTTGACCCCATGAACGAAAAGGCAATTTGGGCAATGAATCTTGTTGGATGCTGTATGTTCTTCTGAAAAATAAGTAAATGATACAAAGCACCACAAAATTAATTAACTGAGATGCGGTAATCAAATTAATCAACCAGTTCAACACAACAGCACTATTAGAGTTCAGTTGTAAAAGACTCACTAGAGCCCATATTAAAGATATACCAACAGCGTAAATGGGTACACCATGCTTGTTACATTTAGTAAAAATCTTTGGTGCATAACCGTCTAATGCCATACCGTAGAACGTTCTAGATGAACAGTAAGTGTAAGCGTTACCAGCAGAAAATGCTGCTGTTATCAACGCAATATTGACAATATCAGGTAAAATTCTAATTCTCATGTTATTCATCGCAATGACATAGGGTGAAGAACCAGCACCAGGTCTTGCTTCATTGATTGCTGCCGTCAAATCGGGATCATTTGGTGAACAAACAATACCAACGCAAAGACAACTGCCCAAAAATAGAAAAGTTAGTCTCACGAACACTTGTTTGAATGCCTTTGGTAAAACCTTTCTTGGTCGTTTAACTTCTCCAGCTAACATGGAAATATACTCACCACCTGCTATGGTAAACGATGCTTGTATCAAACAAGCCAAAAACCCTTGGAAATAACCCGATGATTTCCCCACATCTTTACCATCGGGGAAATATTGTTTAAATGGACTTTCACCATAATAACGGAACCCATAACGATCATGTTTAGGATTACCACCCAACATAGTAACAAACGTAAACACAAATAAACCAAGAGCGAGAATGATTTTGAATGAAGCTAACCAAAATTCCATTTCACCGTAATATTTGACCGCACATATGGAAATAAGTAAGTATAATACGACTTGAACGGCAAGAGGGATACCAGCAGAATAGTCGTCTCTCCAATAATGTATAATCGTATTAACAGAAACAATTTCAAATGGAATCTGTACGCACTCTAGAAACCAAAAATTCCAACTAGCCATGACAGCCAACGATTCGTCCCCGCATTTCGTAGCCAGCCTCAAAAAGGGAGAACTCACAGGAAAGAAGCAGACCATTTCTGCCGTGGACACTGTAATGCAAAGTATAGGAACACACCAGAGAGCAAACGCCAGTAATAAAGAGGCAGGACCTCCACGGTATAAAGCTTTCCCGATGGCTACAAATAGCGCCGTACCAATGACACCAGAAATAGCAATAAATTGAACATGTCTATTCTCTAACTTGCGTCGAGTTTCTGTCGAAAACAGCAAGTGAGTCCTCGAATCTTCATCAGTAGAGGTTCCTCCATCCTCATGCACGTGTACGTCTCCTTCTTCATGTATCGTGCTTACATGATTCAGTGACTGAGCAGGGTCCAACCACCCTTCACTAGGCTGGGCGCTGTCTATTCGCGTAATCGCTGTCTTGAACCTGTTCTTACTACATTCAAAATAATCATCGTCGTTTCCATAATCGACGGACATTCCTTCTTTGGCCATGTGTGGCGAGACTTAGGAATTGAAGCAAAATACGAATGCAGCTGAGGGGGCAGGCTGCAGGAAGATCGTGTTTTTCTTGTCAGTATTGGTCAATACTGGAAAACAGGATTGTTGTTACACTAGATAATCTCAATACACACTCAATGTCTAAAAATCAACAATTCAGTTGCTCCTAGTTTACATAAACTCTAAAAAAGGCAACATCTCAAGATCTATTTGATAATGAGCAGCCCCGAAAGGGTTCTTTTTTTTATACATATAGTTTTACGGTGTGGCGCCGACGCCCCGCTTTAATGACGCCGCGTTATGGTGTTCGGGACGGATATAATTACTTATGGTGACTATAGGTCAATTAGAGTGAAGAGGTCACAACGGTAAGGAAAAGGCCCTACCGCAAACATTATGTAGAGTGGAAACACCGGTCTTGACTCTGACATGGACCTCGGGAGCATCCTCTTCTAGATCCTCATGTCTTGGTGATCCACTAGTGGAATCGAGCACGCGGCTGGATTTTAGATCAAACATGGGTCTATTGGTAGAGTTTAGCTGATCTGGCCTAGTGGTCTCGCTGAGTCCGTGTATATCTTGCACACTTTGCCAACCAGTTTCCAGGTTGGACAAAAATCCTTGTTCTTCTTCGTTTTCGACGTCTTGATCGAGATCGATTTGGTTATCCAGGTTTTGATTCGTCGTTACAGAAAAATGGCGGTTGTGGTTTGACGTTTTAGTACCTTCTGTCACTATGGATCTGGGATTGGTCATGTTTGTCGCTGCAGTTGCCGAACCGTAATTTGATAGCATGAGGTATATGAAACTTTCCAAAGACCACTCATACCAAACTTTCTGTTCTGTATCCGAATGAATTCGTGACATCAACACAGAAAGTTCAGAATCGTCTACAAATGATAAAGGTTGTTTTAGAGGGAAAATTATTGGAGACCAGGAGGTCATATTGGGCGTATGGTCACACCTTTTAATTAGTTGTAAATCTTCATCTTGCCTGGCACACTTGGAACTTTCTTCATTGGATTTCAAACGAACGGTACTGTCATCGGGCAAAGTTGACAAGAATATATCATTATATAGGGTTACCGTGAAGAACCCGATAAACCCATGAATTTCACCGCGATGCTTCATTTTGAACTCGCTCAATGAACTTTGGAGAGAACCGAACAGTGTCATCGCCATCCTCCACTTGGTCAACATCCTTTTCGAACATGGGGTGCTCGAATCGCCAAACTTCATTTATCTTAGACGAGAGTATGCAGTATGGAACTCTATGGACTACCCAAGGCGACTCCAAGGACCGATTCACTTTTGAGAGTTTCTGGTAGAACAATGGCGACGAAACAGGAGCTATATAGGAAGAGTATGATCTTGGTATAAAGACAGTATCATTACGGGAATGATATTTCTCAATGGACCAAAGACATTCGGGTGATAGTTCATTACAACCGAATGAACCCAATAGTTCACTTATGCACAGGTCCACCTGGACACGTCTTTCCGGCGGTTCATTAGTTTGCCATTTGGTCATGTCTTCCTTGATCAATTCCACCTTGTTATCCCAGTAATCGAAATTTCTCTTTTGCAAATATAAATAGGCCTGTGGGTTTTTTTCAATGGCAATTATTGAAACCCTGTTTTCCAAGGATAGCATCGATAAGGTCTTAAAAGTTCGATCCACCAAAGGGCCTCTTCCAGCACCAGCCACCAAGACGACCAATGGCCTCTTAAAGGTCGCTCGTGATGAAAGGTCTTGAGAGCGCTTCTAATATGGCAGATTCGTAAAGGTCGTATTTCACCAAGTCTTTTTCAAAAGTCAAATACGTGGAATTCAACAGAGTGTCTGAATGCGGTTTCAAAGGCGGCATTATCCTAGACTCTTCCTGCAGCATCAGTTGGCGGTTACCCTTGAAGTTCAAGGCCTTGTCGCCCTTTTTCAATAAATAGTTTACATACTCCAAATAAGCGGATTCACCGCCCTTGACATCGTTGGCATATTTCTCCATCCCGTGTAATATCACGCATAGTTCATTTCCCAAGATTTGCGAGTCTCCATTAATTTTTTGGAATTTTAGAATCAAGTTCTGATTGAACTTGTGCAAAACGGGATAGTCATACTGATTACTGGCGAAAATAGACGAAGAGACCAAAAGAGACACGAAACGGGCTCGGCGAGCCATCTGTTTAACACAAAGGAAGGTGTCTTGGTTCTCGGCAAAGCCAAAGACACAGTTAATGATGAATGGTATTCGCACAACTTCCGGACAGTATTCCACAACTCCCAAGTGGCCAACGGGTCGCTGTCCTCGTAAAGCGGCAAAGGGAGATGGATATGGTCAATGCAGGCGCGGTGAAGATAATGCGATTCTGTAAAAGTCTATAAATCATCTGTCCATACAGTTGCAGATTGGACAGATCGCGCGGAGGCGCCAATATCAGCTTTCTGATCCCGACAAACCTTGCGTATTTACATTCGTTCAGAAGGACCTTCAGGCCAAGATCTCTTACAGCCAGATCGGGACTCTCCAATTCCAACCAAGATGATAGCAGGCCAATGTAGGACGGCGTGTCGTCGTCATCCAGCTTGTTGACGTTGAAAGGAGGGATACAGATATCCTGCAACTGGGGCTCGGGGACCCGGAGCGGCTGCCAATGCTGTTTGGACTGTTTTTGGAACTCTTTGAAAACCTGCCCAACAATCTCCTTGTACCTACCCGTTGTTATGGGAAGCAACACATAATCGTAGTTGTTAGGCTCTTCTGACGTGTGGCTGGTTACGTTTCCCGGAAAACGTGAGCCTTTTACTGTGCTGTTTGTGATTAAACCCTGGTTTGACACCGACAAAAACGTTGCTATGCATATGCAAACTGGACCCTTTGTATATATATATACGCTATGTATAAAAGAAGAAGAGGAACGCCCGCAAACTTCCACACACAAACTTCCACACACGCAATTGCAGTATTTCCTATGGAGCTCGGAAACAGGAGCGCAGCCTATGCAAACAACTATTGATCTTCCTGTTTTCATACACACAATTGTAAAAAGCCATTTTGTTTCAGATATACAGACCGCTGCGTGCCATTTTTGTTTATTTCTTTTTCGTGCGCCGGCTTTTCGGGCGGGACGGCTCCTTGCCCCGACAGGCCCGTCTCAGGCCGCTCGCTAGCCGGGTAACGCGCATCTGGTCAGGTGATTTTTTGGTGTCTCGTGGCGTGGGATAAATAACGAATAGAGCACAGTGCATGAAAGCCTGCGGGCGGTAGTGCAATGCACGTCCTGATATATATAGTAGCTCAGTTGTAGGAGTTGTTGGATCTGGCTGGCCACGTTGGATACACTCACACGCACACTCACTTACCTCCCGTCCCACAGCGCTATGTACCATCACTATCACACTTTCCAGGGCAGAAAGCTCACTGACCAGGAAAGAGCACGCGTGCTGGAGTTCCAGGACTCCATCCACTACTCCCCGCGGTACTCGGACGATAATTATGAATACAGGCACGTGATGTTGCCCAAGGCCATGCTCAAGGTCACTCCATCGGACTATTTTAACTCGGAGGTGGGGACCCTGCGCATACTGACGGAGGACGAATGGAGGGGCCTGGGCATAACCCAGTCTTTGGGTTGGGAGCACTACGAGTGCCATGCGCCAGAACCGCACATTTTGCTGTTCAAAAGACCGCTGAACTACGAGGCGGAGCTCAGGGCAGCTACTGCTGCTGCTCAGCAGCAGCAACAGCAGCAGCAGCAAGCACAATCCATATCGAATGACATGCAGGTTTCTTCACAAATCTCCTAGCTTTATCATGCGCTGCCCTCATGATGACTGCTCCTTTCTGTGCTCGCAACATTTTTCATGTATGCTCTGTACTTATCTGTATAAACAAAACAAACAAGCAAACAAAAATAAGAACAAAAAAAAATAAGAACAAAATAAGAACAAAATAAACAAAACGTGAACCCTGTCTGATCTTCACTAACAAGCATAAGAATAATAAATGATTTATATACTAAATACCGCCAAATGTATTTCCTCCTCCTCTTCTCTTTTACCGTAAATCTATATGTGGGAAACACCGCTTAGAACTAAATAGAAAAAATACCCGCCAACGGCAATTTTTAAGTAAAGAAAGATAGAGATGATCAATAAAGACCAAGCAAGGCAGAGCAAGACAAAACAGACAGAAACGGCAACACCATACCGCGCAAACGCGTACTCAACCGCATGGAATCACACGTCAAATACCTTGATGAGCTCATAATGGCCATAAAGGACCTGAATTCGGGGATGGGGCCGCAGGTGCAGATCAAGAAAGTGCCCGTGGACCCGCCTTCTTCCCAGGAGTACGCCAAGAGCTTGAAGATCCTGAACACCCTTGTAAGAAATCTGAAGGACCAGAGAAGGAACAATATTATGAAGAACGATACAATCTTTGCGAAATCCGTTTCCGCTCTCGCCCTGCTACTGGAGTACAATCCCTTCCTACTTGTCATCAAGGATTCTAACGGGAGTCTTGAGATACAAAAACTGATAGACGACTTCCTAGGCATATCCGTTCTGAACTATGACACACACCATAGGATATGGTTCATGAGAAGAAAGCTGGGCAACTGGTGTAAGGCTTGTGTTCAGTTTTATGGGAAACCCGTTAAATTACAACTTTCCACACATTTGGAAAACATCATAAACCGTTACGAGCAATCTTTGACAGAAGTTCTGCAGGGGAAACACAGAGCTCGCCAAGTTTTATGACACGTTGAAAAACTTATACATTCTCTTGTACTGGTTCACGTCTGACCATAGTACATTTGGGAACTCAATAACATTCTTGGATTCTTCTTTAGGGTTCACCAAATTTGACTTGAACTTTCAACGGTTGATAAGGATTGTTCTTTACGTATTCGATTCCTGCCAGCTATCAACTTTAGAATACGCTGAACTCCAACTCAAATACGTGTCCCTAATCGTGGAATATGTCTGTAACAGGACAATAGCCACCGGCTTGGATACACCATCGTTAATGAGCAGTGAGCAATTAAAATTTGCACTGACCACAATCCACCGCTTTTTGGATAACAAATGGGGCCTGCTGGATAATGATCCCACAATGGCAAAGGCGATTCTTCGACTTTACTCCCTCTGCATTTCAAATGGTTTTTCAAAATGTTTCATAGACCACTTCCCCATTGAGCAATGGGCAGACTTTTCACAAACGCAAGTCTTCCCGTTTACCCAATTGACTAACAAGGCCCTTTCAATCGTTTATTTCGATCTCAAAAGAAGATCCCTTCCCGCGGAATCTCTGCAGTATGACGATAAGTATAAGACTTGGATTTACCAATTGGAGCAGGACTCGAATTTGAAAAATGTTACCTCCTCATTTGACGATCGATATAAGCAACTAGAAAAACTAAGACTACTAGTGATAAAAAAATTCAAAAATAAACGAAGAGAAACTTTGCTTGAGTACCGCGTTAATCAATTAAGTCCTGGATTTTTTCAAAGAACTAAAAATGACTTCAAGTTGGTCCTAAACGAAGTGTCAGTATCCATTCAAACTTGCTTCAAGACAAATAATGTAACAAAACTAACGGCATGGACTGTAGTCCTCGGAAGATTAGCGTGCCTTGAATCACAAAAGTCAATGTCCAACCATTCGAACATTCAAGGAATTTGGATAACTGGGACGTTTGTCATTTATGCGATGTTGAAAAAACTGGAAACCCATTTGAACGAATAAATCCAGATCGACCAGAAGCCGCAAACAAATCAGAAGTTTTTAAAATACTTCACTCAAACTTCCTAAATCATGCAAACGTGGACGAATTTAGTGAATCCTTGCTGAGCGGCATCTTATTCTCCTTACAAAGAACTTTCACCCATTTTCAACCACCAAAACTTGTGGATGGGGATGATCGAATGAACAAGACTTTCGAGCTAGTACAAAAATGTTTCATGAACACGAATAGATACTTACGTTTATTGAGTACCAGAATTGTGCCTTTACTCAACATATCAGACTCCCATAATTCTGAAGATGAACACACAGCTACGCTCATCAAGTTTCTGCAATCCCAAAAGTTACCAATCGTGAGAGAAACTTCAGTGATGGCTTGGACACAATTGACATTGACAACTTCAAATGACGTGTTCGATACTCTACTTTTGAAACTGATTGATATTTTCAATTCTGATGATTATAGTCTTCGAATAATGATGACTTTCCAAATTAAAAATATGGCCAGAATTTTGAAGAAAAACACCCTATCAACTATTATCGCCGATTTTACCAGTACTACTAAGACAGCTGGGGAAAAATCTTGTGGAAAGAAAGGTTGGATTTCAGAATCTAATCGAATTGTTAGGTTACTCTTCAAAAACAATTCTAGATATTTTCCAGAGATATATCATCCCCTTATGCTATTATTCAGTACAAGAGTGACGTACTGAGTGAAATTGCCAGAATTATGTGTGATGGGGATGCAGGTTTAATTAACCAGTTGAAAGTGACTTTATTGAAAAAAAATAGTAGGCAAATTTTCGCAGTGGCTTTGGTGAAACATGGACTTTTTTCCCTAGATATTTTAGAAACTCTCTTTTTGAATAGAGCACCCACCTTTGACAAAGGATATATCACGGCATACCTTCCTGATTATAAGACATTAGCCGAAATAACAAAACTCTACAAAAATAATGCCACCAAAGATGCCAGTGATAAAGAAAACGCAAATATGATTTTATGCTCTTTGCGGTTTTTAATAACCAATTTTGAAAAGGATAAACGGCATGGCTCAAAATACAAAAACGTGAATAACTGGACAGACGACCAAGGAACAAACGTTTCAAAAGAAATTACAGGACAACATTTTAGGTATTTTCCAGGTATTTTCTAGCGATATACATGATGTTGAAGGTCGCACTACCTATTATGAAAAATTAAGAGTAATCAATGGTATATCATTCTTAATCATATACGCACCAAAAAAATCCATAATTTCCGCATTAGCTCAAATCAGTATCTGTTTACAAACAGGACTTAGACTTAAAGAAGTTCAATACGAGGCCTTTAGATGCTGGCATTTGTTGGTTCGCCACCTTAATGACGAGGAGCTATCTACCGTTATAGACAGCTTAATAGCATTTATACTTCAAAAATGGTCCGAATTTAACGGAAAGCTTCGAAACATAGTATACAGTATACTGGATACTTTAATCAAGGAAAAATCAAGTTTGATTCTGAAATTAAAACCCTACACTACTTTAGCCTTAGTAGGCAAGCCCGAATTAGGTATTTTAGCCCGTGACGGTCAATTCGCAAGAATGGTAAATAAAATTAGAAGCACTACAGATCTTATCTCTATATTTGCTAATAATCTTAAAGAGCAGTAACAAGTATGTCATAAATCAGAATTTGGATGACATAGAGGTGTACTTGAAAAGGAAGCAAACAGAGAGATCCATTGATTTTTCATCCAAAAAAGGTGGACAAACGTCCGATATAACATTGGTACTGGGTGCCTTATTGGATACATCTCATAAGTTTAGGAACTTAGACAAGAAACTTTGTGAGAAGTGTGCGAAGTGCATCAGTATGATTGGTGTACTGGACGTCACAAAGCATGAATTCAAAAGAACTTCTTATTCAGAAAATGAAGTTTACGATCTTAATGATAATGTCCAAACCATCAAGTTTTTAATATGGGTAATCAACGATATTTTAGTTCCTGCATTTTGGCAAAGTGAGAATCCTAGCAAGCAGTTATTTGTTGCCCTTGTTATTCAAGAATCATTGAAGTACTGTGGTTTAAGTTCAGAATCCTGGGATATCAATCGTAAAGACTTATACCCAAATGAAGCTAAACTATGGGAAAAGTTCAATTCCATCTCAAAGACCACCATTTATCCGCTTTTATCTTCATTGTATCTCGCACAGTCCTGGAAAGAATATGTACCACTGAACTACCCCTCCAATAACTTCAAGGAAGGATATAAAATATGGGTGAAAAGGTTTACGCTAGATTTATTGAAGACAGGTACAACTGAAAACCACCCTCTGCATGTATTTTCTTCTTTGATTAGAGAGGATGATGGCTCACTTTCAAATTTTTTGCTTCCCTATATTTCTCTGGACATTATCATCAAAGCAGAAAACGATACACCATATGCAAACATTCTAAATGGAATAATTACAGAATTTGACAGCATATTCTCCTGTAATTTGGAAGGCATGAACAACCTGCAGGTTGATTCTTTAAAAATGTGCTATGAATCAATTTTCAGGGTTTTCGAATATTGCAAAAAATGGGTAACTCAGTTTAAACAAAATTACAGTAGACTACAAGGTACTTTTATCATAAAGGACACAAAAACCGTTAACATGCTTTCAAGAATAGAAAGATTCCTGGAAACCACTCCCTCGGTTTTACTAGCCCAGCGTTCTTTAGAGACGGATTCATTCGAAAGATCCGCTTTATACCTCGAACAATGTTACCGACAGAATCCTCATGATAAGAATCAAAACGGGCAATTACTGATAAGTTTGCAAGTTACGTACGAAGAAATTGGAGACATTGATTCTCTTGATGGTGTGTTAAGAACTTTTGCTACCGGAAACTTAGTTTCCAAAATTGAAGAGTTACAGTATTCGGAAAATTGGAAACTTGCGCAAGATTGCTTCAATGTGCTTGGAAAATTTTCAGATGAACCCAAAACTACTACTAGGATGTTAAAGTCCATGTATGACCATCAACTCTATTCTCAAATAATATCAAGTTTTTCTTTACATTCATCAGATGGTAAGATCTCATTAGCTTCAGATGTAAAAGAATGGTACAGTATAGGTCTTGAAGCCGCAAATTTAGAAGGTAATATTCAAACTTTAACAAATTGGGTAGGAGCAAATAGAAAGCTTAAAAAAGGTTGATGATAGAGATGTGCTTTTACAATATAATATTGCCAAAGCTTTGATCACTATTTCAAATGGTGAGCCATTAAAGACTCAAAAATATATCCATAATTCCTTTTAGACTTGTTGGAACTAATTTTATAACCGCATCCAAGGAAACGACTCTGTTGAAGAAACAGAATTTATTAATGAAATTACACAGCTTATATGACCTCAGTTTGTTATCTTCTGCTAAAGACAAGTTTGAATACAAGACTAACACCACTATACTTGATTATCGAATGGAACGTATCGGAGCTGATTTTGTGCCCAATCATTACATACTTTCAATGAGAAAATCATTTGACCAATTAAGAATGAATGAAGAGGCAAATACGGATTTGGGCAGAACATTTTTCACCTTGGCTCAATTAGCGAGAAATAACTCTAGGTTAGACATCGCATCCGAGTCATTGATGTATTGTTTGGAAAAGAAGTTACCTCAGTCGGAGTTGGAGTTTGCTGAAATATTATGGAAGCAAGGTGAGAATGATAGAGCTTTAAAAATAGTACAAGAAATACACGAAAAGTATCAAGAAGATTCATCTGTTAATTCCCGTAATCGCGCCACTGTACTTTTGAAGTTTACTGAATGGCTAGATCTTTCGAACAATTCTGCATCAGGAGCAAATTATAAAACAATATCAGGATATATTCCAGATCGATTCTAAAATGGGACAAACCCTATTACTCTATTGGTTTATACTATAGCAGGTTGCTTGAGCGTAAGAAAGCAGAAGGCTACATCACTAACGGCCGCTTCGAATATAGGGCAATATCTTACTTTTTATTGGCATTCGAAAAAAACACAGTTAAAGTAAGAGAGAATTTGCCGAAGGTGGTCACGTTCTGGCTAGACACTGCTGCTGCATCAATTTCAGAAACTCCAGGAAACAGAAAGGAAACTGTTAAGTAAAGCAACAGAGGATATATGTAGCCATGTTGAAGAAGCATTGCAGAATTGCCCCACATACATATGGTATTTTGTTTTGACTCAATTACTGTCTAGATTACTACATTCTCATCAATCATCTGCTCAAATAATAATGCATATCCTTTTAAGTTTAGCCGTTGAATATCCATCCCATATTTTGTGGTATATTTCTGCCCTTGTGAATTCCAATTCTTCAAAAGCGAGTTCTTCGAGGTAAGCATATTTTGGAAAAGTATAGGCAACATTCGCAAAACCCTCAGGACTTGGTGTCTTCTGCATTAGATTTAACAAAAGCATTAACTCGCGTTTGCCTACAGGACGTCAAAACCGTTACAAGTAGAGCAGGAAAGTCTTTAGAAAAAGATTTCAAATTCGATATGAGTTTGGCTCCATCTACAATGGCTGTTCCAGTAAGACAGAACTTAGATATAATCTCACCTCTTGAATCCGATTCAATGAGAGGTTACCAACCGTTCAGATCAGTTGTCACCATAATTAGGTTCGGATCATCTTATAAAGTGTTTTCCTCGTTAAAGAAACCTAAACAATTGAATATCATAGGGTCCGATGGTAACATTTATGGAATCATGTGCAAAAAGGAAGATGTTAGACAAGATAACCAATATATGCAATTTGCAACAACAATGGATTTCCTTTTGAGCAAGGACATAGCTTCAAGGAAAAGAAATCTTGGTATAAACATATATTCTGTATTATCTCTTCGAGAAGATTGTGGGATATTAGAAATGGTGCCTAACGTTGTTACTTTGAGATCAATCCTTTCTACAAAATATGAAAGTTTGAAAATCAAGTACAGTTTGAAAAGTTTGCATGATAGATGGCAACACACTGCGGCCGATGAGAAATTGAACTTTTATACGGAGCAAGTAGGAAAGTTTCCACCAATACTTTACCAATGGTTCCTTGAAAACTTCCCTGACCCAATCAACTGGTTTAACGCTAGAAATACCTACGCCAGGTCATACGCCGTTATGGCAATGGTAGGACACATATTAGGGTTAGGTGACAGGCATTGCGAAAACATATTGTTAGACATACAAACCGGTAAAGTTCTTCATGTTGATTTTGATTGTCTATTCGAAAAGGGGAAGAGATTACCTGTTCCGAAATTGTCCCATTTAGATTGACACCGAATCTACTGGATGCATTAGGGATTATTGGAACAGAAGGAACATTCAAGAAATCTAGCGAAGTCACTTTGGCCTTAATGAGAAGAAAACGAAGTTGCACTAATGAATGTGATAGAAACAATTATGTACGACAGAAACATGGACCACTCGATACAAAATGCACTAAAAGTCTTAAGAAACAAGATTCGTGGCATAGATCCACAGGACGGGTTGGTTTTGAGTGTTGCTGGCCAAACCGAAACATTGATTCAAGAGGCAACTTCGGAAGAGAATCTAAGCAAGATGTATATTGGTTGGCTTCCGTTTTGGTAGATGCACCACACCACTTCAAAACGCAAACTAAAATTTTTCTTCTATTTCCGGTGTTATTGCTATTCTTCTATTCGGCGGAGTTAAGAGTACTGTTATCCCCGCTTCAGGGGACACTATTCTTCCAAAATAAAATATTCACGCCAAGTAAGTTAATATGTATCTATATACAACCATATACCAAGGACTAATTCTGCATGCCAGAAAGAAGAGTCAACGTCAAGCTTTCTGTTGTAATTAATATAAAAGTCGACATAAGAAACTCATAATGGTCGTTTTAGACAGAAAGCTATTAGAAAGGTTAACTTCTCGTAAGGTTCCATTGCAAGAGCTAGAAGATATGGAAAAGCGATGCTTTTTAGCCACATTCTCACATCAAGATGCCTTTGAGTTAGGAAGTTATGTAAGAAACGCAGTTAAAGAGAACTTTCCAGAAAAGCCAGTTGCTATTGATATCTCTCTGCCAAATGGACATTGCTTATTTCGTACAGTAACATACGGTGGGAGTGCATTGGATAATGATTTTTGGATTCAAAGAAAGAAAAAGACAGCAATTAGATTCGGACATTCCAGTTTCTACATGGGTTGCAAGAAAGGGGATAAAACACCTGAAGAAAAGTTCTTTTGTAGATTCAAAGGAATACGCCTTTCACGGGGGTGCTGTCTTGATACAGTCAGAAAAAAAGTGACTACCCCTACGCCTGCTTAACTATTAGCGGATTGAAGCAAGAAGAAGACCACCTAATGGCGGTTACTTCTCTAGTTGCTTTCGCCAATGAAAGCCTAGAAGAAGATCTAAATCTGGACTAAGAAATAATAGCAAAGTAATATAGATAGAGTACATAAATTGTTCTTGTCTCTTTTTATTTTTTTCAGTATTTGACACTTATAGAAAATTTTAATCAACATTGTTATTATTTAGTCATAAGCTTCTCATATAAATTATTATTTATTCTTCGGATAACACAGAGGCGCCAAACTTACATTTTGTTTTTATTATCTTCCATAGACACCTGATTAGGATTGAAAATTCAAACGGTCGTTATTTTGGTTACCCAAGAAATGTGGTAGCAAGCCGTTTATTCTCCACTTCCACTTCAATTTCCTCCTCGCTTCCAAAAACCAATTCATTGATTTTGAGCCCATTATATCTTTATTCAGACGATTTTTATTCGGCTTATCATTCTCGAGCAACTGCAATTGTAACCGTTCTATAAGCTCTCTAGAGAAGCTATCTTTCTTCTTTGATATTTCCTTTCTATAGTTCATTTTATTATCTTCCCTTTGATTACTTATTCCTATTGGAGCATCTATTGATAAATGGAAAGATTCTGCTGAATTATCGAGATCACTAAACGTACCGTTACTTAAATTTGATTCATCAGTAGAAGATTCAAACTCGCAGTTTTCAAAAATTTTGGCAGCTTCTTCATATTTAACTGTGCATTGTTCACATACAATTTCTTTGTAGTGCCCTGAGTTTAAAAGCTTTGAACTTATTTCATACAAAGCTTTTTCACAAATCACACATTTTCTGAGCTGGGAATGGACATCTAATTCTGATAAATAGAGATCATCATAACTTTTATTTGTAGAGGGAATATTAATCAAATTGACTACCATATTCTCTATTGAATCTGGTATGGACGTATTACTAACTTCACTTTCCTCTTTAATAAAATCCATAGGGTTATCAATCTCATTAGTGCTTTCTCCTGTGTTTTTAAGATATGGGGTATTAGTGTTAACGAGTTCGGTTCGAGGCTATTTCTGTTTGCCTCACGATTAATTTTAGAACATGAATTTCTTACTCTCAACGGAATATGGTTATCGCTTCTTTTATCCAGTTTGGATTTCAAGTCTGAAATAGATACCATTTTCTTTGTTGACTTATTTTGGGTATAGGCTATATAATCTTCAACTAAGACTAATGGTTGAGTATCTTGGGACATACTTTCTGCTAACTCAAAGTTTCTTGTATCCAATATTGGCCCATAACTGACATACCTATTACGTTTGTTATTGTGTACTCGTAGTTCTTTTATTGGATTTAATCTAGGTCGTTTGTTACTGCTATTATATTCATCATCGTCATTCTCGTCGTTGATTTCCTCACTATTGCATGGAGGCGCGATTGGCAAAGACGTGAAATTCTTATCGTCAATTAAATCTAATTTAGATACGGATTGGTACAATTTTGATGGAACTTTAGGCTTTGCACCTATTAGCTGGGAACGTCGCTTTCTTACATTCAGTAACTGTTGATTTTGGCCTTGATATGGGGAAGTTTTTTGTAGCGGTTTTGTCTGTTTAGAAGGCGTACTATTACTGTCAAAGATAAATTCCCTTTTCTCGAATTGCCATTGAAACATGGAGTTATTTTCGGTGTCTTGGATTACAGGAGGTGTCACTGGTCTATTTAGTATAGACCCTGTAGATAAGTCACTAGTAGTAAGACTCAGTTTATTGTTGGTGTTACTGTTCGTATTAGAACTGGTATTTGAAGAGAGCAAAGACAATGAGTTTGTGTCTATGGATTCTAACGCCCTGAGATGCGTCTGATCTTTCTCCATCTTTCGGTTTTAGTCTTTTAATGGTAAATCAATACAGCTATTGAAACTTTCTCAATTTATGGGTTAATAAGTAGCCTCCAACTCGTTTATTACTGCCCTCTTTTTCAAAAAGATACTTGTAGTATGTTGAAGATGTTTCGTGTTTACAATGTGATCAATTTAGGAAATTTCCTACAAATGACCGAGGCGGCGCTAGCATTGCGTGAAAGGCGAGATGATGCACTGTTATCGCCATTTTATCAGGGGAGAAAAATTATATAAGGAGACCTATCATAATTTCAAAGAGAAGCCTAAAAACAATTAAACAAAAGAAGATAGTGACGCACAATGAAGTTCTCAAACCTTGCGTCAGTATTTACTAATTGCTGTCAGCTACAAATATGTCTCCCTTTGTGAAGCTTTTTCACTTTTTGAGGATGGCGTTACCTTTCCCAATTTTGGTAAGCAACCTAAGCTCCCCACAGAATATTCAACAATCACTTAAGGCGAACCGCTTAAACTCAGATGATTCTCTAACTACCACCTTTGTCTCGCCTATGGATACGGATTATAGTTTGAGGCTGAGAAGCGTAGATCCCTCTAAATTAGGGATTGATACTGTCAAACAATGGTCTGGGTATATGGATTATAAAGACTCCAAACATTTCTTTTATTGGTTTTTCGAGAGTAGAAATGATCCCGCTAATGACCCAATTATACTTTGGTTGAATGGTGGGCCCGGTTGCTCCTCCTTCACTGGTTTGTTGTTCGAACTAGGGCCCTCATCGATCGGCGTTGATATGAAACCAATCCACAATCCTTATTCGTGGAATAATAATGCTTCGATGATATTTTTAGAACAACCTTTAGGCGTTGGATTTTCCTATGGTGACGAGAAAGTTTCCTCCACAAAATTAGCAGGCAAAGATGCTTACATTTTCTTAGAGCTATTTTTTGAAGCCTTTCCCTCATTTACGTTCCAATGATTTTCATATCGCAGGGGAATCTTACGCAGGCCATTATATTCCTCAAATTGCCCATGAGATAGTCGTTAAAAACCCTGAAAGAACCTTTAATTTGACCTCCATCATGATCGGCAACGGTATCACCGATCCTTTAATCCAAGCAGATTATTATGAACCAATGGCATGTGGTGAGGGAGGCTATCACCCTGTTCTTTCATCTGAAGAATGTAAGAAAATGAGGAACGCTGCCGGCCGTTGCCGTAGATTGAATAAATTATGCTATGCTTCTAAATCGAGTATCCCATGCATACTTGCCACAACTTATTGTGACTCTGCCCTTTTGGAACCTTATGCAAAGACTGGCCTCAATGTCTATGATATCAGAGGGCCCTGCCAAGACAATAGTACTGATGGTATGTGCTATACCGGTCTTCGGTATGTCGATCAGTACATGAATTTCCCCGAAGTTCAAGAAACATTAGGATCCGACGTACACAGTTATTCTGGTTGTGATAATGACGTTTTCACAGGATTTTTGTTTACTGGTGATGGTAGCAAACCATTTCAGCAATACGTTGCAGAACTTTTAAACCACAATATTCCGGTATTGATCTATGCAGGCGATAAAGACTACATATGCAATTGGTTGGGAAATCACGCGTGGACCAATGAACTGGAGTGGATCAATAAACCTAGGTATCAGAGAAGAAGGTTGAGATCATGGGTTAGTGACGAAACAGGTGAAGAGTTTGGACAAGTCAAGAACTATGGCCCCTTTACCTTTTTAAGGAGTATTTGATGCAGGCCACATGGTGCCCTATGATCAACCGGAGGCAAGTTTACAAATGGTCAACAGCTGGATTTCCGGTAACCATGAATTTTCCAAGTCCTTTTCAAAACTCTAAAGTCTTACCTCTGAAAAGGTTGCTAGCGATTTTAGTACATCTATACTTCCATTCACTTTGTATTGACCACTTTTGGTTATCGTATCCTCTGTTAAATAGTTAACTTTTTTCTCCAGCTATAAGGTAGTTTTCTATTTCGGAACGAAATATCGTAAGATATAGAAACAAAACTATAATTAAAGAAAAGCTAAAAACATTATATAGTCGCCGTGCACCCTGGTTCAGAAGTTAGGTGCACGTCATTCTTGCTATTATCATCGTTGCTAATCTTTTCCTTTCATAAATTGCCACTTGGTGTTCACCCTCTCCCTTAAGGTTATCAACATGTTCTTGATCAAAAATATCGAGTGGTTTTATAACTGACAAACCTCTTTTTCTTCAAGAGGTCAGTCATTTCGACGTTGAACTCATCCAGGTAGTTGAACTCGCTATGTGTGACAAGTAGGCTGATCACTTCGAAAGAGAGGGCGACCGCGTCTGACGACTGTTCTAATGTCGATAGCCTCCTAAGCTCCTTCCTTGTTAACGTGTAAAATCTGAATACACAAACAGGGTTAACTTTGAGTAAGTACTTTAACAGCACGGCAAAACGATACTTGCATGGCTCATCTGACATGACACAGCTAAACACAAGAGCTCCTTGATACAAAACTATACTAGACTTCTCTGAGTCTGAGCTTAGCCAGTTGATCAAAGTTAATGGCATTTGAAGTGAATTATTTAAAGGTACCAACTCATCTTCGAAACCGATTTCAAGTAGCAAAGTAGATAGTTGTTCAGGACTCAACACCAAATGCAGCAGAAAGAGGTAACAAAGATAATCTGAAGATTTTGGATCGGATTTTCTTTCATAATATGTATTCTTGAAAAGAACTTGTAAACAATCTAACGCGGCTGTTTTCACAACAGGGATAGACAAACCATTTGCAATGAATCCAAGGATAATATGTGGAAAATTGTCTTCGTTCCAAATGCATCCATTGTATGACTCTAACTCTGACAAGAAGAGTGGCAGCAAATTTTCTCGATTCCATTAATTTCCTTGCTAAAGATTTGCCATTAAAATCAAGAGTTGTAAATGTATTGTATACAGTTGCTTCAAACAGCTCACCATAAACAGAAGACCTCCTTCAAATAATAACGGATGGGAAGATTCAACACATATGGTAGCCAGCCAAAAGAGCTCTTTCATTAAATCCGAAGAGGGATCTAGCCCTTCAACGATCTTGCTATATGTGAAGATATGCGCTATAATAATGAACATTTGCTCATCGTCAACAATTGGCTCCGCGAAAACTTTCATAGTCTCCACTAGGAGTTCTTTACAAAGAAAAAGAGATGTGTGCGATTTGCTCATAATACCCAAAATCATCATGGCTCTCGCAGGAGAAGAACGATCGATGACCAAAAATCGAATCCATCAAATACTTCTTATACTTAGTTTCCCATTGTGCGCTTTCAGAAATAGAACCATATTTCATCAGTAACATAATGTTTTTGTGAAAAGGTCTAATGTCCCGAACTTACTTGAGAAAGAGGAGGCATTGAAGTTTGGCAAAATTTTGCCCTTTCCTTGGCTAAAACCAGAAACAAAATTCAACTTCTGACGGGCAAAAGTTGCGCAGACCATATCTAGATTCTTTCTGTTTCCATCAGGCAACGATTCATTGTTGGTTAAAGAGTGGCAAACATTCATCAATAGCTCATACAACGAAACTCGTATTTCAGTGGGACCAACATCGATTAACAAAGACACGACAAAGAGAATTTCCGGCAAATACATCTGCGAAAGTAACGGTGACTCGAAAAATATCGAAACGCTGATTTTTGATAAAATAGTAAGCTCCGACCAACTATGTGAGGAGGCCTCCACCACAAGAGAGGGTAAGAAAGACTTGATCATATCGATTAATTTCTCTATCACTTGGCAAGCTATCTCTGTAGTTGGAAAACTGGTTAGTATCGAGACGGCTTTCAACCAGTCCCTGTTTTCAGAATCTCTATCCAGCGCATGGCTTACTATTTCTTCAACAATGATATTTGTGAGACGACCATCCAAAGCCAGTAAAAACCAGATTTGTTGAAGGTAAGCTGTCGTGAAATTTGGCTCTTTTACCGTCAATCTGATCAAACTGTAAATTATACGTGAGATTGCCTCTGGACCTTCCTCGTCATTTGCCAAATATACGTGTTCATATAAGTTTGGCACCCAATATGATAACGAGCTAACAACCGTTGGTATATGTTCTTGAGGAATTACATTATTTTCAAGACCTTCCAGCATATACTTCCACATATATGGAGTTAACTCGGTCGATGATTCCTGAAAAGGCTTTGAATATTAGGAGCCAAGAACGTAGTGGTGTCGTCTGGCACATACGTTTCTGGGAGATTTGTGAAGTCTCAGTCCCAAAATCTAAGCCGAATGCTTCTTGTGTTGCCACAAGAAGATTGTAAGATATATTCTTGACGAGATCATCCTCATTGAATAGACCTACAAGGATTACCAGTGATAAATGCGATATAATTTCACCGACTTCCTTTCACATTAGAGTCAGAAGTGTTAACTGCAGAAGAAGACAATGAGAGTGATACGTCATTTGAAAAGTCTGTGCCAAATTCTTCTTCCATCTTCAATTGGGCATAGTAAAACATCTTCACAATTTCTAGGAACTTGGGGCTACAGAAGACCAATTTCTCTTCATTGTCGAAAGTTAAAGTAAATTCTGAAGAAACACCAGTAGTACTAGAGACATCAACTGAAAGTAAATCCGATATCTTATAAACATTGTTAAATTTAACGCTTAATGAATGGTCCATAGCTTTGTACACCTGAGGGATTTCATGGAGGACTTGGAAGTACTTGTTTCCTATTTTTAACGAAACAGGGCAAAATTTCTTCTTTTTCCTTATCGTAAAGAGTAATTTCATGCAAAGTAACTCGTACATCCTTTAAAACTTCAGTACTTTTTCCACTCAATCCTAACGATTTTATCAGGTTTTGATCGCTGCTACTATTGATGAAACAATGGGGAATATGACCCATTAAATAGGGGTTTTCTACCGTATACGATGCGGTCCACTGGTCCATAAATACTTTATTGACATTGAAATAATAGCATCCCATACAGTTATTTGATGCTTGTTCTGGTATTAAACTAAAAAATAGTGTAGTGAGCTTTTGAAAATTAACTTGTCCACCATAAAACGTCGTACAATCGATAATGACATAGTGCTTTGTTGACCACATTCTCGCATATATTTGCAATACTTTATAAACCAGCAAATCCATCACGACATTATTGTACTGGGAATTTGTGAATGTTACAACTATAATTTGCATACCATCCAATGTCATCGACTCATGCACAAATGGTGCATCGTCTTCTTCTTCATTTAAATCCACTTTTTTGAAAGCATACCGACTCATAAATTCATATAATAAAGGGTATTTCTCTCGATTTTCGACGACGAAAGGGGGAATTTCATTTTTGATTTCCATCTGAGGCTGGCCCATTACTCCAAGAATTCTATTGTTGAATATAGCCGTATCCTTTAAGAAGTTGAACTCACCAGGTAAATTTAGATTCTTTGATGATTTCTTTTCGAATGCTGAGATCGTTAAGATAAAGGAACTTGTGCAGAAAAGAATAGTCAAAACTTATCAGCGTATGATCTTTTCTCACATTAACGGTGAAGTTATCAGTAGGTATCTTGCATAATTTTGATAAAGAATCCGAATATCTTATCACTACAGACCTTTAAAAATTCCTCTTTGGAAGCTAAGATATCACTTTTAAACATATTTTCTCTACCATTGGCTAGACTTTGGATAACTCTAGCTAGTGTGATAAATGGCTTCCTGTCATGGGCATGCGTGACAATAATGATATTTTCTGAATCAGGGCTTACCAAAGCGGGCCCGATAAACCTCAAAAATACGAAGGATCCTACCGCAATGTATGCGTAGTCAGGGAAATTGACACTTGCAGCATCATAAATAGTTTTACAGACATCGATTAACTCTATCGGGAAATCACCGATAGAATTTGTGATTGCATCAATTAATTTTGTCATACTTTTTTCGAACAGATCTAACATATCCTCAGAGTTTTTGGATTCAGGTTTCATCTTTTCAATTTCAAACGACTCCTTATTGTCGACTATTTCTTGCAGGACAGGTCTTAAAGTCTTTTATCAAATACTTGTTACCTCTAGACCTGGCATAAAGCGATAAGACTCTAGTTGCACAACTATTTCTCCTCAGTATATCATCTGACCTTTGCGGCCCGTTTGATTTCTTGGCTAAGAAGTTCGGTGACGAGGATATGTGATGCATTTCGTGTATCAAAAGCATTTAAGAACCCACCAGCGTATAGATCTACATCGGCGGGTGGACAAGCTAAACTGCCAAAAAAACGCGAGTATTGGATTCTTTAATCACATATCTCAGCGTATCGTCCACCGCCAGTGTCTTTGTCCATTTCATGCTTCTCAGGGTTAACTGGATAGTTTGACACAATATCGATGAAAACTCTCAAAAAAGCAATTCTGATATCCTTATTTGTAGAATAACCCATTGGTAAAGTAAACTTTAAGGAGACATCGACGTTAGCATTAGATAAGTTTGTTAGCGCAATGATTACATTTTCGTTAAGAATACTTATCTTATGCCTCAATGAAACCGGAAACTGGTTCAGGTCTGCACTTTTTTCTAAACCTTTCAACAGTATAGTGAAATGGTTACCAAATAATATTGTGGAGGACCTATTCCAGTCTTCTTTTGAACTCGAGGGCGGAACTTCTAGCGGAACATTACGTGTCAGATAAGCCAATGCTTTTGCGGATTCTATAGAGGTGTCGATATAAAGAAAATCCTCATCCCTCTTTTGTAGATCCATCTCTCTTAGTGGTTTCGACAAATTCTCAAAATCATAGTCTTTGTTGATGGACAATTTGAACCAACCAATAACTGATTTCAGCCACTGGTTCTTCAAGTGGAAATGGTTTGAGATACCCAAGTTTGATTCAGAGTGCTCAAATGCTCTAAACATTTTAGACATTTGAATAATCCCCTTATAATACTTTGATGACAGCACCGAGATTTTTTTCAACTATTTCAGTCAGTTTAGTAACGGCATCAAGCAAGTCATTGAGAAAGAGCAGCATTGTTTTTTCGTCGTCATCCCTCTTTAATATCGTTCTTATTATGATTATGATTTGTTCCAATAAGACGAAAGAAGAATCCTCATAAGCCTTTGAAAGATCAACTGATGTTAATTCATTTATCTTTACTCCTCAAATTATCGAATAATAAGTCAAAATGAAAGCGGATGCAATTCAGTGCTCAAAATATCTCTTGAATTTTCTCTGGTCAACAAATTTGGATTATTCAACCATTGGCATTGTTTTGAAACAAAGTAGTTCATCTTTTTGGTAAGTTCAAATTTAAGTTCGTTGTGAATATCATAAACAGGATTTCGCAAATCAAATGATGACCTAGTTTCATTATTAGTCGTGGTATGTTTATTTTTCTCAAACTCTCGCATGTCAGAAAGAATGCCCGACATCGATGCCAAAATGCCTGCAAGGCTTCTAAAATCAACCAATTCTTCCTGCGTAAGAGCTTTTGAACAACTGAAGTAAAACCATTTCTTATAAATTACGTCCATCGCGTCCAGAAGGATCGAATCAGAACCTTTAATGTAAGTCAAAATATTATTCCTTAAACGACGTTGGAAAGCGACTGACCCTGAGGCAGTAAAATTGTCTTGGGCCATAGAGTCTATAAAATCAATATTGTAAATGGAGTACTCGTCTAATGGCCCTACAACTTTTTGATAAAATCTCAGGGAGTGTAAAAATTCACAACACGATACCTTCAATAAACGCGGTGTATTTCCACGACTACAATATAGTGAAATAAAAGATTCCACTTCCAATAGCACCAACTAGTAAGGGCAACGTTAATCTTTCCGTCGTAAGAACCGCCTGGACCAAATTGTGTTTTTGTGCTAAATTTGATAGATACGAACGAACTTGTTGAAATTTGACAATAATGCCTAGTAACATTTCTCTTTGCCATTTTCTAGCTTCAGATCAAATAGCGAGGATGCGAATAAGGTTATAGCGTATGTACATAACAAGTAGTGGTCATTTAACACTTTTGGGTCAAGCTCATTATCGATATCTTCGAAAGCAGCTATATAACTTAACGGAATTTCAATAAAGGCTTGTGCAGTAACTTGTAGTCTTTGATTTGAGTCTAGTATAGCCACAAATAGTGGCTTTATAATGTCTGTAAAGGTCTTTGGAAATTCAGCGTTAGCATTTGGACGGATAAACCAATTTGTCATTCTTTTGAAAATGCTAAAAATATTCATCATAATTCTTCGTGCTTCATCATTATCACTAAGCACTATTTTAGTATGCATAGGTTGCTTTAATTGTTTATCATCTGCAGTTTTCTTTGACCTGTTAGGTTTTGGAGATTTAATATTTTTCAAAACTCGTAGGAGTTGTTGCCATTGAATGACTTGAAGCAAATCCAGCTCCAGTAGAAAGAATCGAGAGAGGGAGAAGGCAAATCACCTTGTTGTAATTGCGGGGGAGAAGAATATGGACTTTGTCGTGATCTTTCTGAATCGTTTGGCGAAGCGTATCTCTTACTGGTAGACACTCCAGATAGCCTCTGAGATAACGGAACTGCATTATTGCTTTGTTGAGCTTCCAAAGAATTTGTCAAAACATTAGGCAAACTTAAATCAGAAGCGCTTGATCTGTTTGATAAAGTTGGCAAAATTGATTGAATTTCCCAGGAGCGTGCGTTAGCAATATTAGTGCCTGAGTTGAACGATAGTGGTGATTGTGAAAGGGAAGAGACCAATGAAACATCTGACAAATCATGATTAATGTTGGATGGTTCAGTCTGAATGATGGCAGAAGTATCATAACTGACACGGTCGTCCTTGGTAAGTGTTCTAGCAGCATCGAATTGATCTAAAATATGTCCATCTAAGATTGAACCGATAATTCTAGTCACATTGTCGTCAAAATAAGGGGTTGCCTTCAACAAAATATCCGCGATGATGCAAAACAACCTTTTCAGAGGAGCAGAAGTCTTTTTCTGCAATATCTTCATGTAATTTTTTGGTACTTACTAGGTGAAAAAACACCCTAAACCCTTCGGTGTATAACGATATTTTAGGTAGGTCTATATGAGCTAGCTCCTTTTCCAATTGTAAATGTCTCAAAAATAAATCAGGATCTAATTGTAGACCACTTGCAAAAAACTCCAATTGCAAACGCCTATGAATAACAGGATTCCTTTCGGTACAGTGGGTAATGAAAGTGTTCGATGTTGCAGAATTCCAATTTGAACCAACCTCTAAGTTTTGACCCAACAAGTTAAATAGCCTCTTCGAAAAAACGACGGAACTAATATTTGAGTCGATTTGGGATATAGAAGAAGTCATTGTCATCAAGAATAAAACAGATCTGATAGAATCAATTAGCGATACATCTGAAACGAATTGTCCACCATTCAAATTTTTCATTAAATATGTCAGAAACTTGACATTACGTTTTTTACCTTGTTGTAAAGTAAGTTTCTTTAAACCATGAGTAAGATGCTTAATACTTGGGTTTTTCGATGCTGAGCCCCAGCCTGAACTACTGGAATCCTTAGAATTAGCATTTAAAATTGGTTCCGATATTTTTCTATATGAGTTTGAATTCATCTCATCGTACACTTCACTGTCCAATAAAGTCAGGACAATCAGAAACCTTAATACTGCAGTATGAGAAGACAATTCCGATCCCGTATAATTTAGAATATAATTCCATGATATTTTCCATATAGTTTAAAGAACAATGTGCGTTCGAAGACTGTGGATTATTCACAGCTGGATGTGCATTCGTATTTCCCATTAATGCATTTGACTTTTGTGAATTATCCCAAAGAAAACGAGGAGTTGTTGTCGTCGAGATTAAGCGATTTTCTACTTGAATTGAACGATGAAATATCATCTAAGGAAAAAAATGTGGTGAGGAATATTATTGAGATTAGCGTTATCATTGTTATTACTATTACTATTATTATTATTATTGTTATTGTTATTGTTATTATTATTACTATTGTTTGCAGTGGTGGTATCAGTAGTTCTATTTAATACCGCAGTTGTAGTCGATGTGGTGATGCCTGGGTCCACTAATGCTGAGGCTATTGGAGACAATGGGTACCCCATGATATTCTGATTCAAGGGTGAACTTAATGTTGCCATTGGAGAAGTAGGTGAGGTATCATTTCCTTGTGTGCCTGACGGAATCGGAGAAACATTACCAGATACGTTCGTACTCGATTGCTTCGTTGATGATTTTGATGCAGAGTTTGGACTATTAGCGTTGTTACTGGTAGTTTTTGATGAAGAGGAAGAGTGATGGATATGGTGGTGATGATCATTGTAGACGTTGGTTAACAATGACGATACATTAAAAGTAGAGTAAACGTTATCAAACAAAAGTGAAACTAATTGGGATATAGATGTTTTATCGGAAGTATTCAAGCCAGAATGCTCAGTACCTGAGTCTGAAGATGTTGCGTTATTGTCACTGGATGACACTAAATTAGTGTAGACTTTAACATATTCTTTCGGCCTAGCCATTATCCAAAATAGGAAAGCTTTGGAGGCATAATATAACAATAAGGGAGTGGAATATGGTTCTTTTCATATAACTTGATAGATGCTGCAAAATATCCAAGTACGCCAACAAATTTTTGTTGGTCAAGTATGTGCAACCAAACAGATCCAAGTGCTGTACGACGCCTAATTCAGTAAGCGTGTGTGATATTAATAAAGGTGCGACAACTTTTGTCTTGACACAGTTAGTGTACTCTGCATGGTTGGAAGCAGATATAAACCTCTGAATATAATCTATTGTTAAATCTATTTTATCGGTATATGCTGGATAATTCCTCTTTTCTAAAAATTCTTGTGAACTGGGCAAAATACTAGAACTTTGAATGGTGGCATTACCATAAAGATGATGGGACATATTCTGCAAGACTTTTAGGGTCCTCGTATTGAATTTCAGTTTAGAAACTTGGCATAATAACGCTATGGCTAAAGTCGGATCAATCATTGCATGCTTTGGTCTAGACGTATGGAAGTTCGGCCTATGGCTAGAAAAGCCTGGTTTATAATTATCGTTTCTGATCTTCTTAAAGTCGTTGTTCTGGTCCCAGTAATACTCAAAAACATCACTTAGTAGTCTTAAAAGAACCAATACGGAGTGTGCAATATCATCGGTAATGTTATCAGAGGTGATCTCTTCATCTTGAACAATCACGTCGATCACTTTAAGCGTGTTATTAATGATAGGATTCAAATCTTTCGTTATAGCTATATTTAGAATAATGGACCTACACGAATTGAAAACCTGATCTGCCTCCACATCTGCATATGTCTTCAATTTAGATTCAATAGGGAGAATATGTAAAAGCCTATCGAAATAAAGATGTTTCGTTAGAGAACATTCCATGGGAGATGGTTTATTTTTCGGATCACTTTGACTCATTAGCGTAAGGCTTTAATCTTTCTGATTGTTGGGCTGAATGGAACAGCTCGGTTTTGAAATTCTTTGGTAGTGATAAACTAGCTACTTGAATATGTACGCCTTTTATAATGTCTTATTCACGAGTTCGGAAAAATGATTTGTGTCTGATGCCAATCAATTGAAGGATCAGAACTTTAAACGGGTGCCGGGGCTGTACACTTAAACGGGGAAAAAAAGACCAGTTAGTCTTCACGCCTTAACAGATATGTAAAACAACACAAACCTACTATATTGCACTTATATGAACAGCGTCTCCTTGTAGTGCTTCTACACAAGGTTCACCTGTCCATCTTTCTACGTTCTATACGTATCTATCTATATTGTATCCCTTTATGAAAAACTTTCAGGCGGCGTCGGCTCATTCAGAGGGTAATGCCGAAATTGTTCAGCCCAGGGCCATCGTTGATTTTAACTCTCTTTGAAAAGCCCTTGAGCTGTGATGGAGCCTTCTGCAACTGGTACAGGCAATAGTATAGTTTGTCGCTCTGGTGGCTGTTTAGCAGTATGAGCCCAATCGATGCGAAGAGCTTCTGTAGTAGGGATTCGTTGCAATACCTTGAGTGCGCCACACAGGCTTGTGGAAGAACGATAAAGATGTAGCCTTGTGGCTTCAGGAACTCAATCATGCGGTGGCACATGGCACCACGGTCCTTGTGGTTCTTGACAAAATTCAGGACTAAGGAGCAGGATATCAAGTCGAATCTATCGTTTTCAGTCTCCGGCGGCGGTCTTTTCCATGAAGTCTTGCTTTACAACACCTTCGTGGTTTTGTAAATCTATACGAACAACCTCTCCGAAAGAGCCCACACTGTGATATACGGTTTTCTGAGCTTAGCGAGCCAATTTCCAACGCCATGGCCCCAGAACGGTTTCCCTAACAGGGGTCGGGTCCATTTCTCGAGTAATTTGGATGTGTCTCCTCCACGTCCCTTCAACTGTCCATTTTGACTTGCAATTTGATAAGTTTCCAATCCGCCCAGCGCATCGATTTGATTCATAATATAACCAAGTAATGTGTACATTGTAGCAAGATCACATGCCTCTTTCGAGTTTGTTTCATTATTGACCAAGGAATGTAGCTTTAACAATTGTGCTTCCATAACTTCATTGAAGGCTTGTGATTTGCCGTCTTCATAATACTTGCTTAGATTTGCATTACCCTTAGTGCTGGCTAAGATAATCGTATCATTTTTCTTCTCATTGGCCTCATCTAAACCCTCCGTAAGACATAAAAACTGGCATATGGATTCCCGTTTGTTAATCAAATGGTGGAATCTTCGTATTATCTTTCTCGTCTTTTGCGGCTTGATCACCCTCGCCACACTGTTTCCCTACTTGCTTTCTCTTGCCAGTGATGCTCTTTGACCTCCTGGATTGCATTGCGATTTTCTAGCAATGCCGCTTCAACTACTGCTATCCTCAAGGCTAAACTAAGCTCATCGCTTTTACAGTTTACTCTCATTTTTTCTATCCCACGGAGCCTGCAGCAAGTTCACTTCGGCAGGTTTTTTTTCTTCTGAAAAAGTTTTCCAGCGATGAGCTCACTAGCAAATATCTATTTAACATAGCCTTTGTCGCCTTTAATCTGTTTGAGTCTCATTCATTACCTAAAGGTTTTTAGGCCAAAGAACCGTATCGCTGAACTTTTCCATAATGGGTAGGAAAAGAGTTTCTCAAAAGAAAAAAGCCTGCTGCAAAGCCTGCTGCAAAGACCACAAGAAATGATCGTAGATGAATCAAACCTGAATTGGAAACCTGTAGAAGTTCCAGATACTCTGGATGATTTTGGTGGGTTTTATGGCTTGGAAGAAATCGATGGTGTGGATGTCAAAATAGTCAACGGTAAAGTTAAATTTTGTCGCTAGAAATGATTCAAAAGTGGTCAAAGATAAGTCTAAAGGAAAAAACTGAGACTAAAAAGGAACTAGAAGATGCTCAATCTGTATCAAGTCCTGTTTTAAGTTCAGATTCAGAATCCGAGCTCCTGGAATTCAAGAACTTGGATGACTTTAAGGAAGGAGAGTTGAGTGCAGCTTCGTACTCCTCCTCTGACGAAGATGAGCAAAGTTGAAGATAAAAGGATGCTAATTCAAATGATGACAACAAGGACGAGGATGAGGATAAGAGGACGTGGATGAAAGGATGAGGATGAAGATGAGGATGAAGATGTCTTGAAGGAAAATGTCTTCAACCAAAACATTAATATTGATGATATTTCTCCAGTCAACCTACCAGAATGGACAAAACTTGCTCCTCTATCAATGACGACCTTACAGAGTTTACAGAAGTTAAATTTCCTCAGACCAACTGAAATTCAGAAAAAAATCTATTCCGGTCATTTTGGAAGGTAAAGATGTCATGGGTAAAGCCTCCACAGGTTCAGGTAAGACCCTTGGCCTATGGTATTCCAATTGTAGAGCAACTGGTTACTAATTTTTCTCAGAAAGAACAAAAAACCTATATCGTTAATCTTCACACCAACAAGAGAACTAGCGCATCAAGTGACTGACCACTTGAAGAAAATTTCTGAACCGGTCCTAGAAAAATCCCAAATACTCTATACTATCCTTAACAGGTGGTCTTTCTATTCAAAAGCAACAGCGTCTACTAAAGTACGACAATAGTGGTCAAATTGTTATTGCAACGCCAGGTAGATTTTTAGAATTATTGGAAAAAGACGGCGACCTAATTAAAAGATTCTCCCAAATTGACACATTGATTCTTGATGAAGCTGATAGGCTATTACAAGACGGCCATTTTGACGAATTCGAAAAAATTATTAAATATTTATCAGTGGAAAGGAAGAAAAGCAAAATAAAAAATTCTGAAAATAATAACGGGTTTTGGCAAACTTTAATCTTTTTCTGCAACTTTCTCCATCGACCTGTTCGATAAACTATCTTCGTCTCATCAGGCTAGGGACCAGAAATTCAAAAACAACGAAGATGAATTGAATGCCGTAATAAATCATTTAATGAATAAAGTTCAATTCAACTCAAAACCAGTGATAATAGACGCAAACCCAGAGTCGAAGGTCAGCTCACAAATTAAAGAATCTCTGATTGAATGCCCTCCGCTAGAGCGTGACTTGTACTGTTATTACTTTTTAACAATGTTTCCAGGTACAACCTTAATCTTTTGTAACGCTATTGATTCTGTGAAGAAACTGACCGTATATTTAAACAATTTAAGGATTCCAGCTTTCCAAATTCACTCTTCGATGACTCAAAAGAATCGTTTGAAAAACTTAGAAAGGTTCAAACTACAGAGTGCCAAACAAAAGACAATAAATCATTCAAATCCTGACTCTGTCCAACTCTCCACAGTGTTGATTGCAAGTGATGTTGCTGCAAGAGGTCTGGACATTCCTGGTGTCCAGCACGTCATCCATTACCACTTACCAAGATCTACTGATATTTATATTCATAGATCAGGCAGAACTGCAAGAGCGGGCTCTGAAGGTGTTTCTATAATGATTTGTTCACCACAAGAATCCATGGGCCCGTTAAGAAAACTAAGAAAGACACTGGCTGCAAAAAGAACGGCGTTTCAGCAGATTTTAATACCAAGCCAATGAGCAGAAAGGCTATCAAATGGCAGAACACCGTGCCCTTGTTACCAATCGAAACTGACATTGTTTCCCAACTAAGAGAAAGAAGTAGATTATCTGGTGAATTAGCTGATCACGAAATAGCGTCAAACTCCTTGAGAAAAGATGACAATTGGTTGAAGAAAGCGGCCGATGAGTTCAGGTATTGATGTCGATTCTGATGATGATGACATATCAAAAAGTACTTCAGACTCTTTCTTATTAAAGAATAAAAATAGGAAAATACAAAAGACTATAAATAAGGATAAAGTAAGAGCAATGAAAGCTGAATTAAACGACATACTAGCAGCGCCTATACGTAAAGATAGGAGACAAAAATACTTAACAGGCGGGTTAGTAAATCTGGCTGATAACCTGGTCAAAAAAGAGAGGTCATAATACTATCATTGGCCATGAAAGGATGGATGCCTTAGAAACATTGAAAAAAAAAAGAAAAAGGGAAATAATTAATTATCAGATATTTGAGAAAAAATAATTTATCTATTTCACCGTTACTCATACATAACATATACAATTTTCTGACTTGCTATGTATTTTAACAAAGAATTAGCTCAATATGGAGCAAAAAGATTTTTCAAGTATGTATTATATTGTACAAAAAATCAAAAGCGAACTCAATTCAGATTTAATAAAATGATTAAGTTCTTTTTGATTTTGATTTTTCTCCCCCGTTTTATCTAAATGAAATCATAATCAGATCCATCATCTTCATCGTAATATTCATCTTCAGATTCATCAAGTAGTTGCTCAAAGTTAACCTTATAACGTAGCATTGCACCAATACCACCAAACCCGGTCACGAATTGCGCACCTTCAGAAGACTTATCAGTGATAAATTCTAAAGTGGCACCGAAGCTCTTGTAGTTAGCAGCTAGCCACTCAATCAAAGGTTCCTTCGGTGACAGCATCCATTTCTTGGCCGGTGGCTTTGTCAATGGCGTACGACTTGTCCTTAGCTTCTGGTTCGGCAAATTTTATAACCTCATTGTCTTCAGCGTCTTTGAATGTGTATCTAATAGTTTCTAAATTTTCGAAAACAATTAGCTTCTCCACTGCACCTAAATCTAAAGCCTTTAAAGTATCATCTATACCGTAACAGAATTTACCTGTATCTTGAGAAATTTCGTCAAAGTATGCTTCCAGTAGTTTCTTTTCTTGGACGTATTTAACATTGGCTAAAGCTTCCGCAGATAGTTCAATAGCTTGGTTGAAACCATTTTCACCACCATACGAAACATCTACAATGGAAATAACCTTACATGCCAATCTTGGATCAAATAGTTCGGATTTGGCTAAATCGGTCTTGAAATCGGCGGAACCGGCCAAGATTAAACCTTTAACGTTAACTTTGTCATTGGTGATGAAGTTCTGGACAGCCAACTTCAGCCACTTTTCTGACGTAGTTATGTCTCTTTTCTTCTCTTAAACGAGCAAAACGAAGAGCAGATTGACCACCTCTACCATGCTTTTTGGCAAATCGACAGTAAATTTATGCAAAACAGTCCTCGTGTTACCAGAAACGGAACCAAACAAAGTACCTTGACCGTCCATGACTATAAAACCGAACTTATCATCTGCTTGCAGTAATTCGGAAAGAACTTCTGTATGAAACTTGTTATCACACATATACAATGTTGTGTTAATAGGTTTGTATGGTTCAATATCAAAAGTAACCTTCTTTTCTTTACCATCTTCAGTGATCATGTCACCACAATACAAAACCAGACCGTTCTTGGGTAAGGTGTTATATAGCTTCAACTTTTGTTGAGTGGAAGTAATAGCAGATAGGACGGAAAGACGATTAACTCTGGATTTAATATTTGACGCAGTACCATATTCATCTGTCAACATTTTTCTGGTAAAGTGAGATTTGTCCCTTAGGAGGAATAACCAAAGAAATCATAGAAGTACCATTACCTCTAGCTTTTTCTAAAGCTTGAACCAACTTCTTGACCTTCCAAATTTCAATATTTTTCTCAACCTCGTTATCCATTATAAAATATCTATTTTCCTCGACTAGTTTTGTTGTTGAAATAAAGAGTTCAAACAAGAATAGTGGAGATTGAAGCTACCGTTTTAAAGGTCATTTCAATATTATCTTGGAGGTAAAAAAAAAAGTGTATCTCATTGATCGACATTTAGCACCTGAACACCTGAAAAAAAATTTTTCAGTGAGGGTCACCATAGTATCCGGGTAATACATTATAAACGGCGCTATCAAATTACGATATTGAATATACAGAAAGCTACAGGAAGCTGACAGGAAGCATAACTGGAAGTAAAGGTATGTTTAGGATCTGTAGTTAAAGAGTGGAATTATTGTTTCGAGACAACTTTTTTGAGGCAAGTAGTTACTCCAGGATCTAAGGTCTGGGTGCAGAATGGTGTGACCACTAGTAAAACCAATAGTGGGCTTTTTGAATAGCGCACTTAACAAATACAGACTTGTCTGGACCCAGCCGCAAGAACAGTCAACTATTATTGCTTTCTTCAGTAGATAGCTTTGAGACAGTAGAATGTTGCTAAAGGGCTATACAATGTTGTCTTCAATATGCAACACACGATTATATTTGGTCAGCCCAAACAGTTTTCAATGTATCGAAAATCTAGCTTCACCACTTGGAGCCTTTCAATAACTCCAAATTATATGCATAGTACTTCTCCTATTGGTTTTAATGCTCCGTATAAATACAGTCAGGCCCTCCACCAAAAGATAGTCCTATTAAAAGATAGTCCTATTAAAAGATAAAAGGACAGAAAGGGGAATAGGTTATCGTTTTTTTATCTCAAGCGCTATACATCATCCTACGTTGAGTCTCCGCTGGCCTTTTTGAGATGTTGCATTTGCGAAGCAGAAGAATCATATTTGTTAATAGGCACTTTAACCGATCATCACGGTGAAGCTTAGGGACCAAGGTCGTCAAACCAAGCAATTTTTAAAGCCTTTGCTGAGATCAGAGATTCAATCTATCAAAAGGCATACTTTTAAATTCTCAAACAAAATAAGGGCCAATCAAGAAGATGATAGATTTATAGATTCAAAATCGCAAAAAATTAGGTCAAAATTTTCTAGAGCGATTTCCCTATTTACCGACCGAGTTGTTATGAAGTGCCTTATACTTCGAGAATTTTCTGAAAGTGAAGTTGCATCAAACTTTACTTATCTAATTAGCCGCCCCATCTCGCAGGGAATGATATAGCTTCGGCTATGGTGGGCAATACAGCATTCATGTTTTGCCATATGAGGTACTAGGATAGTCGATTCTGCAAGACTTAAACAGCACTATTTGTCCTGCGACCACCTTACCTACTGGAAACAGTGCATTAGACATTAAGTGGTCTGATCTTTCCTTTTTCCCCTTTTAGGCAATGAAAGGGTCTCGTGCCACGCGCCATTGTGAAAATGCTTCTTCCGTCAAGAAATGAGTCAAGAGCCTATGACAATAAGATCTATCAATTTTGACATCAGGCGACGCGGCCGTTCCTGTTCCCTAGTCCGGCAAACTCTTCGTATAAATACCATGAGTACAAGAAAGCAAAGGGATAGACAGATTTCTCGAGCAATTATAGTTTCCGTTTAGTGGGGTCGGTGTTTTCCGCTAGAAGTACAATTCAAAAATCCTGGTCTACTATATATCAACACAACCTAACTATGTCTTCGCAAGCCATTCCCGAAAGCCAAAAGGCAATCGTTTTTTATGAAACAAACGGTAAGCTGGAATACAAGGACATTACAGTCCCAGAGCCTAAAGCCAATGAAATTCTAGTTCATGTCAAATACTCCGGTGTTTGTCACAGCGATTTACACGCATGGCATGGCGATTGGCCATTCCAATTGAAATTTCCATTGATTGGTGGGCATGAGGGTGCAGGTGTTGTTGTTAAGTTGGGCTCCAACGTCAAGGGCTGGAAAGTCGGTGACTTGGCAGGTATCAAATGGTTGAATGGTACGTGTATGTCCTGTGAATATTGTGAAGTTGGTAACGAATCTCAATGTCCCCATTTGGATGGTACTGGCTTCACTCATGATGGTACTTTTCAAGAGTATGCAACTGCCGATGCTGTTCAGGCTGCTCATCTCCCAGAGAATGTCGACCTAGCGGAAGTTGCCCCAATTTTGTGTGCAGGGGTTACAGTTTATAAAGCACTGAAAAGAGCCAATTTAATTCCCGGTCAATGGGTTACTATTTCTGGTGCTTGCGGAGGATTAGGTTCCTTGGCCATTCAGTATGCTACGGCTATGGGTTACAGGGTCATTGGTATTGACGAAGGGGAGACCAAACAAACAGCTATTCGAAGGACTAGGTGGGGAAGTATTTATCGATTTCACAAAAGAAAAGGATATCGTTGGTGCCGTTATCAAAGCCACTGACGGTGGTTCCCATGGTGTTATCAACGTGTCTGTTTCTGAAGCAGCCATCGAAGCTTCAACGAGATACTGTAGACCCAATGGTACTGTTGTCTTGGTTGGTATGCCGGCTCATGCCTATTGCAAATCCGACGTCTTCAATCAAGTTGTCAAATCCATTTCTATTGTCGGATCTTGCGTTGGTAACAGAGCTGACACAAGGGAAGCTTTGGACTTTTTCGCCAGACACTTGGTCAAATCTCCGATTCGCTTGGCTGGTCTATCTGATGTCCCAGAGATTTTTGAAAAGATGGAAAACGGCTCTATCGTTGGCAGATATGTTGTTGACACTTCCAAATAATCTCTTTAACGAATATAACGAATTGTATCTTTGATCTTAAATAATCACAAATTTTGTAAATATAATCTTTTTTACCACTTATTTATAAAACACTGAATCTTCTTTCATCCTTGGGATTTTTATAAGCAAGTTTGCTCCAAGAATTTCTTGCTCATAAAACCCAGTACGCCCTGAATGTATTTCATATCAAAATACTCTTCAGACTATTCGATGTCTGATTCAGCACAGTACATTTTTATTTGGGGATTGCTCGCATCATTCAGAAAATGATATTAGGGTCGTTAAAGGTGATAATAGTTACGTTGTGGCCATTCTCGCATTTCAAATTTAAACTCACTTGTCAATCAATAGCAACTGACAGCCTTTTGGAAACGAGAGCAAGAGAAGTAGAGTTCGCTTAGATATTATCTTTAGTTGTGGTTGCACTTTTCAAGGAAGCACAATGTTTTCGAGGCTTGCTTTTTTTTCGAAGGGCAACTCTCGCTCCTGCTCCTGTGAGAACGTGTCTTAGGACCATCTATCAAAAAGCAGAGAGTAACTTGCCCAAGAGGATCGTCCCCAAATTGCCAACATTTTACTCGGCGAACCCTAACCATGAAGACCGTATTAATCGACTGGAAAGGCTTCTACGAAAATTCGTAAAATTACCATCTCAGAACAACAATGAAGTACAACAAACAAAAGCTCCTTGGATTTCTTTTGACGAATATGCTCTAATAGGTGGGGGTACGAGACTAAAGCCCACCCAATACACTCAATTACTGTACATGTTGAATAAGCTGCACAATGTTGACCCTCAACTAACTAACGAAGAAATCACATCTGAACTGTCCCAATATTACAAGAAAAGCTCCATCCTTTCAAATCAGATCAAGGTAAAAACCTTAGATGAGTTTGGAAGAAGTATAGCCATTGGGAAAAGGAAAAGCTCCACTTCTAAAGTCTATGTCGTTAGGGGAACGGGTGAGATATTAGTGAATAGTCGTCAATTAAACGATTACTTCCTTAAAGATGAAAGATAGAGAATCCATCATGTATCCGCTTCAAGTAATCGAATCCGTCGGTAAGTACAACGTTTTTGCAACAACATCTGGAGGCGGGCCTACGGGGCAAGCTAGAATCGATCATGCATGCCATTGCCAAAGCTTTGGTCGTTTTCAATCCATTATTGAAGTCGAGATTACATAAAGCTGGTGTTCTAACAAGGGATTACAGACACGTGGAGAGAAAAAGAAGCCAGGGAAAAGGAAGGCAAGAAAAATGCCAACATGGGTCAAGAGATAGCTTTATTGGAGTTCTTTTGTCTCGACTTCAAACGGAAGTGTGTTTTTCTAAGGTGTTTTGTTATCTCCCTCAACTACGAAAACATCTTCTTACATTTTGCATTCAACAACGTATGGTACTGAAGAACACAGTAATCGTTTGTCATTCGTGTAAATAAATTATTATGTAGTAAGAATTAGGATTATTCCATTTTCTTTCACTATGGTAGATTCGATAATAGTCTATCGGTTCATTTCATCATTCTTCCACGCGAAGCGAAGGGGTTAAGGAAGTCGATCCAAATTCCGTGGGAAAAAAAGGAGGATGATTAAACATGCAAATCAGCATCGAATGCAGGATGACCGCCAGATATATTGAAAGAGTCATAGTGTAGCCATATGTAATATAAATAAGTATTTGAGTATTATCTGATATACAGTATAAAGTCAAGCGTCTTCTGCAAGAGATTGTTAGAGAAGTTCCATATACTACACAAGTGACAAACTTAAAAGAGCATCCCTTTATTTTGACTATCATGCAGCTGGTTCCAACCATTTTTAATTCTAAGAACATAAGCGGAATTGCAGGGTCCATATCGATAGCCTGCTGGATTGTTGTGTTTGTGCCACAAATCTATGAAAACTTTCGAAGACAATCTGCAGAAGGATTATCACTGCTTTTCATCGTGTTATGGCTATTAGGTGATATATTTAATGTCATTGGGGCTATGATGCAGAACTTGCTTCCAACCATGATAGTTTTGGCCGCTTATTATACATTAGCAGACTTGGTTTTACTGATACAGTGCATGTGGTATGATAAGGACAAGAAGGGCCTCTTAGAGCAAGTTAAAAAAAATGTCGACCCTGTACATTTGTCTCCAGCAAACCCGATAGACGAATCTGTTTTACAAGACGTTTTCAATGAGTATGAGCCACTTCTTCCAAGACTAGAGGAAGAGGATAGCCAATCATACGACTCGCTCGAGCTTGGGGCAGAAATAGTTGCCAAAAAAAAGAAAGAGAATGTATTAAATGACCTTCTGATTGTATCAGGTGTAATATTTGCCGGGTTTTTTTCGTGGTACATATCCTACTGCTCTGGACTAACTAAAGGCCCAACCGAAAAAGGATCCTAACTTAGCAAAAATTAATCTGCCTGCACAAATTTTGGGATATTTGAGTGCGGTACTATACTTGGGCTCTAGGGTCCCTCAGATTATTCTCAACTTCAAAAGAAAATCCTGCGACGGTGTCTCGTTTCTGTTCTTTTTATTTGCATGTTTGGGGAATACTGCATTCATAATATCTGTGATATCGATGTCAGTTGCTCCCAAATACCTTATTTTAAACGCATCTTGGCTTATCGGTAGCGCAGGTACGTTGTTGATGGACTTTACGGTTTTCATCCAGTTCTTCCTTTATGCCAAACCTAAATACGAGAAACTAACTGTAGATGATTAACTATCAATTGACTATCATGTATCTAGCATAGAAAATTTAAATATTCACCTCGGTGACAAAGAACTATCGTTTCCACGTTAGGCGGAACACATCAGAGTAGAGGCGTAGCGTCAGCGGAAGCGGCGCCACATAATCGTTAATTGACGATGCCTTTGCTGACGCGCGGCTGAAAATAGAACACAAAAATGAACAATACACACTCTTGAGGGTCTCCGTTTGAAAAGAAAAAGTGAAAGCGTGTTAACTGGGATAAGAAACCGTTATATCCATCTGGTTCTCTTGATAAATTTAAAGCTCTCTAGCACAAAGAAAAAGAATAGGAAGTCGGTTTGAGTCAAAAGAGAAGTCCTTGTCGTGGTAGTGTGTCAACATATAAATAGGTACAGAGATACAGAAGATCACCATGTCCAATTTATCTGATACAGCGGATGGTAACGATACCAAACGCGGCAGGTTTTCTAATTTTGCTTTCACATCTGAAAACAGTATTCTACAAAAAAACAGCACGCTAAGAAACTGGTTTCTAAAGCCAACAACCGATAACAAAGAGGCGTATTGTGGTAAAGGTGGAAATAGCACCAAAGTTGTCACAACCAAGTGATACAAACTCCCAACACTCTGTCGAGGAGAAAAAAATTGGAAGAAAAGAGTCAAATCCTTTTTCAAGCAGGCGAATTCTAAATAGATACGGAAAGCATGTCGGAGGATGAAGACGATGCTTCGTTTTGGAAAAGGACTAATAAGAAAGGCCCAAAGCAAGAAGAATCCTCTTATTAATGGGGAGAAGCAAAGGGGAAGCTTCAAAAAAAAATTCGAAATAGTTTTTTCAAAGGGATCAATCGAAAGCAACGAGAAAAATTATGCTAATGAGAAAAAACCTTCACAGGTCGAGTTCTCGTCAGATGATGAAAATGAGTCTCACTTTACAGATGCGAAACTCACATGTTATACAATCCAAGAGCCCTGAGAAAACTTCTCCTGGAAAGCAATGGCCAAGCTAAAAGCATCGATTACAAAGGTCACAATGTAGGATCTGGAGAAAACTCTGAAGAAGAAGAAGAAGAAGAAGAAGAAGATGATGATGAATTTTGTCCACTCACTCCACCAGAAAATGTTTTAGAAGGTCCATATAAATTTGTATTTCAAACCCCAAATACGTTTACATCTCCAGCCACACTTATCGACCGAAAAATGAATACCATAAAGGCGGAAAATACACGATTGAGTATCTCAGCAAAAGCTTAGCTACTTTGAACATTGATATTGATTTTGGGGCAGAAGGAGGAACCTGATTTCTATTCAGAGGAAAGAAATACAAAGAAAAAAGTGAAAAAATTATCCAAAACATTGCCGTTGAAATGTCAAGGAATAAAATGCAATGACAATGAACAAAATGAGCTTGAAAAGTTGAAAAAAGGAAAACTCTAAAGTTACTAAAGTTCAAATATGAACATTCCATACAGAAGCAAGAACTAATCTCTTTAAACACTAGGCTCGAAACTATAAATAAGAAAAACAAGGATCTTATCATCGAGATGAAAAAAATTGAAGAACAATTCGACAAATGAGAAAATAAAGGAGAGCACATTTACGGATGAGAACGAAAATGAAAACTTTCCCAAATCTAACATAGGGCCGGGTGTTTTAACGTTGAACGTCAATGAAACTCTAAAAGAGCCACAACAAGCTACAATCAAAACCCTCAAAATACCTTCCAAGAGAAGTAAGAAACAATGAGACAAAACTAAAGCACTTAGAAAAGAAAATATTCGGTTAGTTTCAAAAATCTCTCGAAAAAAAAAGAGAACACAGATGAAGACTAACGAAGTTAGATTGGATTTGAATAAATATACTATTGGTCAGTTTTTAAACTTAATGAAAAGTCTCAACGCAATTTTACAATTCCACAATGTCTATGGCAATGACCTGAAAGAGTACAACGACAACATCATTAGAATAGAAGCCTGTTGTAGCGCTCTCAACACAAAACGCTGTTTCGAAGAGTCCTCTCTACGCGTGCAAGAACATAGCTTCATGAGACAAATGAGTCCATTGTTTACAAACATCAACTTCTCGTTAATCGACCAACTAACAATGAACTTCAGATTCTACGAGAGATCCGCCAATTTCCAGAAGGAAACAATAAGCGGACTAAGAATGATGCTGGAAGAGAAAGGATGATTATATCAAAACACTGATGCAACATTTGAAAAAAAGGCAGAGCACAAAATTGATAGAAGATAGCTCAGAAGGGTGCACCTGCCATACAATCTTAGCGATCTCGACTGCAGAAACTCAACTAGTATATAGCCATTAAGTAACTAACTATCTAGTAATGAAATTATTATAGATCGCTAATGTCCGTTTATCCCGTTTCGTTTGCGTTTTAATCGTTTTATAACCGCCAAACTCCGCGGCCCCTTAATTAAAGAACACGAATATAAAGAAGGACGATTTTGATTAACAGAGGGGAGAAAAAAAGAAAAGAGGGATACCGGGCATCTGGAACTCTTCTGTATTAGCTCCAACTTCAATTTGATAAATAAAAAAGTTTGCTCTCAATCAACATCATCATGTCTTCTGCTACAACTTCAACCGAGAGCATTGTGGAGAAAAATGTTGCATCCAAAGACTACAGAAATATATTTTACACTTAACAATGGGGTTCGTGTCCCAGCGTTAGGTTTGGGTACCGCAAATCCTCACGAAAAATTAGCTGAAACTAAACAAGCTGTCAAGGCTGCTATCAAGGCCGGCTACAGACACATTGATACCGCTTGGGCTTACGAAACAGAGCCATTTGTCGGCGAGGCCATCAAAGAACTATTGGAAGAGGGTTCTATCAAAAGGGAGGATCTTTTCATTACCACCAAAGTGTGGCCTGTCTTATGGGATGAAGTGGAAAGATCACTGAGTGAATCTCTAAAGGCAATGGGCCTGGACTACGTTGATTTGTACTTGCAACACTGGCCGTTATGTTTTGAAAAGGTCAAGGATCCTAAAGGAATCAGCGGATTGGTGAAAACTCCTGTTCATAAGTCCGGCGAAGCAATGCTTGCTTCCAACGGTGATTGGATGGAGACTTACAAGCAATTGGAAAAGAATCTACCTGGACCCAAATGATCACCGTGTTAGAGCCATTGGTGTTTCCAATTTTTCTATTGAATATTTGGAGCGCCTCGTCAAGGAGTGCAGAGTCAAGCCAACTGTGAACCAAGTGGAAACGCATCCTCATTTACCACAGATGGAATTGAGAAAGTTCTGCTTCATGCATGATATTTTGTTAACGGCATATTCTCCATTAGGTTCCAACGGTGCGCCAAACTTGAAGATCCCATTAGTAAAGAAGCTTGCTGAGAAAATACAATGTCACAGGAAATGACGTTTTGATTTCTTACCATATCAGACAAGGAACTATCGTAATTCCAAGATCCTTGAATCCAGTTAGAATCTCCTCTAGTATAGAATTTGCCTGTTTAACAAAGGACGAATTACAGGAATTGAACGATTTTGGTGAAAAATACCCTGTGAGATTCATCGATGAGCCATTTGCTGCGACTCTTCCAGAATTTACTGGTAATGGGCCAAACTTAGAGAATTTGAAGTACTAGGGTCCTTGAGACTCAGTTTATATCCATCGACCTTCATTTTTTTGCCCATTGTTTCTCAGGCCTTTTTGGAAATGTAAAAGTATCATCCAACTTTCAAGCAGACCATTAATATCTTGTGAACATGAACTTTAAACATTTAAAACATTCAAAAATACATATGTATATATATATATTTATATATTATTACAGTATTTAAGTGTCCTTTAACTTTTCACATTTTCGCGCCTAGCTTTTTGAAAAAGAAATCCCGGTCATAGAAAAATACACCATGGTCCAAGTATTCTTCGATCTTTTCCAAATAATTTGTTTGACCTTGCATTTTCATCACTATATTCTTTTTTCCCTGCTCAGAATATGTCTCGTCAATGGATGTAGTGAAACCTGTTGGGAATAGGGATCTGTCATAATCGTCAACATCACTATCATTATCCCTCTCATTATCATCATCATCATCATCATCATCATCATCGTCATCATCGTCATCATCATCATAATTATCATTGTCATTATATCATCATCATCATCATCATCATCATAATTCTTGTTGTCATTATCATTAGCATCATCATCATCATCATATTCGAGTTATTAGTGGTTTTATTAATGTTAGCATTTCTATCATTACTATCACTAAAGTCCTTGTTTAAGCTCGCAGTACTGTCTCCCCATAATTTTGGGATGCTTGACACTTGCAAGAAGTTCAAATCCTGTATCGTTATTTCCTTAAAGAGATTAAACGACGTTTTCATTTGGTCCTTGGTCTTCCGCAACAAAACTGCCGAATGTAGTCATCTTCTTTTTTTGTTTATGAAGGAAGTTTTTAAAAGCTCTACCATATCGTCTTTTGATTCCTCTTGCATGTTTGGCCAATTTCCTTGAAATAGCATCATAATAGTTCGGGTCAAACTCATAGAATTTCGCATACTTACTTGAGAGATTGAATTTTTCCATTGTAGTTCGTAGAAAAAAAGGTATAAAAAAAAAGAGATGTCTGCCATTTCAAATTGTATATGGAATGATAATTCTCCTCTGATCCTAGCATACGGGTGTGGGTATCCCTCAGTAATGCGATTATGTAACCAGTTTCTAAAGCGTTTTCATCATTTTACCATACTCTCAGATAAATATAGGAACATGGAAAATACCGTCGTGAGGGAAAAATACAAGAATTCGTTTTGGATAGTAGGATAATAATCAAAATTCTTTAATATAGTCAGTACTTCAATGCAGTTCTGTTTGAATTGTAATTTCGATGTTCTAAGTATTTCACTTATATTATGGCGGGAGCTTCCACATTGGTCTAAATTGTCTTTGATGACGGAAATAACAAACAAGTTCAGAGTTGTCTTTTGATGATACCATCTGAGATGTAAAAGAATTGTTGTACAGCAATTCATCTCGAAATCCAATTTGGGGAACTCTAAAGCTAAAATCTTCATATTTTGCTTGTAATTTTCTAATGAAAGTATAATGGGTAGATCGTCCTGCATTTTGTCCAGTGCTTTGCAATTCTCCGAAAACTTTCTCAATAATTTCATCAAGTGTGTTGTCAAGAGTAGTTCTGAGGGAAAAGCATGAGTAGTAGATATGAGATTCTATAAGGCATAACCTTGATAGAAAATATGACTGAATGTATGGCACATATTCAAGGTGATGCGCCAGTAGGTTCACAACCGACAATATATCTTTCACCTTTTGTAATCGTGCGTTGTCATATTTTTTTGGGTAGATTTGGCAGAATTTTGTCCCTGAATAACTCAACGTAACTCTCATCTGTCAAGACATCCGTGTTTTCCTCCCTTAAGGAGTGGTGGTCTTGACAAGACTACAGAAAAGAAATTTATCAGTTGAGAAACAAAAGCACCATAAGCGCCGCCTTTTGATTATTTCATCAAGCTCTAGATCTTCATAGGTAGAGTGCAAATTAAGTCGCAAATCCAATGCAACCTTAATTGCCACGGAAAGCACCTTAACGGCTGACGAGGCGCTGATTTTTTGCTGAGTAAACTTCGCCAGTAAAAGCAATGCCTTCAATGTCGTCATGTCAACCCGTGTCACAGCCAGTTTGTGGTAGTAGTAGACGGAATTAAGGAAGGTAAACGACCTCAATTTCCACAATTCAAACTTCTCAAAATAAAGAATTTCATGACCGTTTTCACCCATGAGCTCCTGTTTCTCTTTGAAGTTCGTCATAGTAGCTCCAAGACACAAGCAGATATTAAGCAAAAAAGCTTGTGACGGATTAAGCTTCCCTTTGACGGGGTTATAATACGTGTCGGCAAGTGTCAAACACTGGTTTATATCAATTATGTGTAGAAGAGGAAGCTAATGACGGGCATCTTATATTTCCAATCAGACACTTCGCAATAGCCAAAGACGGTAATGGATACAAGATATTCTCGTTGGACGGAGATGAAGCAGATCGAAAAGAAAAATCCAGGGCCATTTTGGTTTGCAAAATAGAGTATTTAAAAGTTGTTGTAAATATATCATTTATGGGTGATACAAATTCTTCGTCAGTCAAATGCGGAGAAATATTCTGTCTAAAAGCGCAATAATTTTTGTTTAGTTAACAAGGCCTTCGAATATTGTTTTCTTTTTGGTTTTTTCATAAACTCTCTATTAACAACGTCTGTTCTGGTATTTTCTGCTAATTTCTCAATCATTTCCTTCATATTCTTGCAGACTTCTTCAAGTACAAAAACTTTTCTAGAAACCTTTCTATGATTTGAGTTCTATTTCCCCCAACACTTTCCTCATCAATGGGATTATGCTCAGATACCTCATCCTCTTTATCACTTGCCCCGCTGGCAGCATAAACTCCAGAGCTTTCTTGAGGTTTAATTGATTGTTGTAATCTGAGAATGCTGTCCGTGGAGGGAGGTACTTCTTGATGGCGCCACCGCATCAAAACTTTCGTCGTCAAATGCGTTTTCCTTAACGGATTTGGACTTCTTGACTGGCTTTCCGATATCTTTATTATTTGAAGCCTCTTCGCGCCTCCTTTTCAACTCTTCATGGAAATGGAACGTACAGTCTTTGTTATATTTGATACAGTTTCTACATTTACCATAATTCGGATCGATTTCTGTACATCTAATTTTTCTCTTCCGACAATAGTCACATGCCTTAGTTACTCTGCTCTTGAAAGAGTCCATATTATAAGCCAAAAAATTCTTATCGGCAGAAATCATATGTGCCAATGCCTGTTGTCTTGAACGGTGGTCCAAAAAGGACCCGACTCAGCTGGGGCGAAATAATAGGGGCACTTAGGTCAGGCTGAAAATTTGATAGTACTGGGGGATGACAGGGACCACTGAGCCTATAGAGTTACCAGCGTTCTCGGTTCTTTGATCATTTCTGCGGTGTACTATTACTCCATTCGAAGGTTGGTTTCCTTGCGTCACCCATAGTTTGATGGCCACTTGGAAAACCTGAGCCCATGACTGCTTCTTAATTTCCTCCTGGATTCATGAACCCTGTAAAAAAATAACGCACTAAGATAAAGTTTGTTCCACTTTTGAGTAAAGTTTTAGCAGTGGCTGAAATATGTGTAATAAATCGCCAAAATTTTCTGGCGGAGTAGGGTTGGAAATAAGAAATGTCGGCCAGTTAGGTTTTTTCTAAAGAAACTTAGAAGGGCTTTATCGTAGTTTTCAAGAGGGCTTACCGAACAGTTATGGAAAAAGGAAAGAAAGGGGCATTCTAGGGCCAAAACGGAAATAAAAGTGGCTATAAGAGCGGCTATAAAGCGGGGATAAGGGCGGAGATAAGGCTTACAGTTTCTCATCAAACTAAGTGCACGATCGCTTCCTTTCAAGGCGTTTACAGGGCAATATATTATTTATGTTGCTAAGAGTGCACGATAAGAGTGGAATTGTTCTAGATGCGTGTCGTGTTGCTTTTATTTTCCCTCGGATATAAGAAGGGAAGAATCTTGAATAAATTTGAAGCAAGGGAGAACGGTCAAGGGAAGGATCTCTCTACATGGCAAGTAATGGCTCTTTTGAACATATTTAATAGAAAAAAGCGCTGATGAGGCTTCACAACTGACGGCAAAGGGAAGGCAGGAAATATCTCAAAGCCATCCCGATATGTAAAGGCGACGATGCCGCCGACCAACAAGACTGTTCCGGTGATTGTAAAGAGGATATTGAAGACGGGGAGCAAGCATTTGCTAGGCTAAAGATAGAGCACGAAACGCCCTTGTTGAATTCTTCAAAGACACCGAAAATCCATTTTGTTGTGCCGACATCTCAAAGACCGACTGGCAGCATGATGCTTGCTCAGAGGACAAAAAATCTGTCCAGTACAAAATCTCCCAGTGGTGTGATAAGAACTCTAGTAAATTTTCAAGCATGGGTACAGGCAAGACATTAAATTGTGGGGTTTCATCTTTACCTAAAGATATTATGGACATCGAAGTTATGCGGGGAACTAAGAACAATGTTCTTGTTCTGCCTTATTTTATCTGGTTGAATGATCTCAGGTCAGATAAAGTAGAAGAAACACTAGATGATATAGTTCCCATTTTGTTGAATGGTTCTATTTCCAGGGATAAGTTGCTAGAAACCCGACGGGACATAACAGACGCACGGGAACGTGCCTTTATATTCTTATGTTCTCACGCTACAAGGGACAAAAGGTGTGGGATTACAGCCCCGTACTTAAAGAAAGAGTTTTCGATAATAAATTGCAAGAGCATGCGCTATATAGAGATAATTCAGACTTCAGACCTGGCGGCGTCAAGATTGCGTTTGTTAATCACGTTGGTGGACATAAGTTTGCAGCAAATGTTCAAATATTTTTGAAGAATCCGAACACGTTAATCTGGCTGGGAAGAGTAACGCCAGTTATGGTACCTTCCATTGTCGAACATCTGATAATTCCTGAAAAACCTACGCTTCCATATCCGGAGAAGGTGCGTTGCATAAAAAAATATGAGAACTGGTAATGCTCAAAACTTACGTAGAAGATATAAAGAGGTTTGATTGGGAGTACCACTTTTTGACTTCACTCTCTTTGCTAACAAAGTAAATGCCAATGTACATAAATCATAAGATGCATCTATGTATTAATAGAACTAAAATAAAGGAGAGAATTTGCTGTGCTGTTTTATTCCATACCAAGAGGGCCTACCAACTGCACTCTTACTTCACTTCAATCCTGTCTTAAATTTTTTTACTGCCTTGCCTTTTTTTTTTCTTTTGTTTTCTTTACTATGCAATATTTTTGTTTTTCGACTTTTTGTATAATTCCTTGTGCTGGTAAAGTAAATCTTCTGATTGACGATTGTAACAAAAGGAGGATTAATTGAAATGGCACAGTTAAAATAGCTAGCTTTCATAAAATAGGAGTTTACAAGGCAGGCGTTAATGAGTTTTAGGCATTTTAAAAGGAGAGCTGTTACGAGCTCAGAGAAAGAAAGCTCTTCAGCGGATGAACACGATTTCGATGAGGACATTCATGTACTGAAGAAGTCAGTCTCTGTAAAAGAGAAGTCTTCAACAGCAGAAAGTATAGAAGAGACACCAAAGAACGACACGAATCAGAGACGACGAAGAATCAAACGATGGTGAAACCGAAGCCAGTTCTGAAAGTGAGGAGAGTAGTGATTGCAGTAGTACTAGTGAAAATGGAGATATAATTCCTTTACAGAGACCTTTGTTTTTGAAAAAGTAAACAAAAACAAACAACGAGCTCCTACAATCGATAAAGATCAAAACGAAAGTGATACGCATGCTGAGCAGAAAAAGAAATTTACTGTGATGAAAAGAATTGACAAAGCTAACCAAACGGCACAGAAGCATGAAATAATGAGGCTGCATTTTGACACCAACTACAGTACCAATGAGGAATTGATCAAGCAATGTATGCTTCTTAATGATAACGATTATGTCGATCCAGAAAAAGAGAGACTCGCGTGGCTAAAAAGACAAGAGGAACGTAGTCAAAGATATAGGAATGCCCAACTTGCCAAACAACAACTTCTGGAACAGTATGAAGCAAACAAATTCGCCTCAATGCAAAAAGATAAAGACAGACATTCCAGGTTTGAGGTCGCCACAGACACAGGCAAAGAGCAGGTGACTACTATGAAACAAACGTCGACTGAGAAAGCTAAAAAATCATACGACAACAATCGCTACAAAGTCACAAGAGCTAAAAATATTGAGTTCCGCAAAAATAGTGCACATGAAAATGAAAATGACAAAAACGATGCAGAATCTGAATCTGAATATTCTATCATATAATACCTCCTCGATACAGACATTCATTCATCTTTCTAGTACCAGAGATTCGGCATATTTCCGCAAAAGAAAAAACAAGGTGGAAAGAAATGAAGAAACAAAATTTTTGAACGGGCAGAACAGAATCCTTGTGAGCAGGCGTTGACGCATCAGCAGTAAGCAAACGTGTTTTAAGACCATTATATCAACCGTCCGTTTTTCTTACCTCTCCACAGATAGATGTCTTTAGTACCATTGTGTTCGGACCTACCACAATTCTTGCAAGGTTACCTACCAAATGCCACCAAAAATAGAAACCAGCATTCGGCCTTTCATTACGTTGACGTATGCGCAATCGCTGGACGCGAGAATATCTAAGGGTCCTGGAATAAGAACCACTATTTCGCATCCTGAGACAAAAACAATGACACATTATCTACGATATCACCACGATGGAATACTTATCGGAAGTGGGACAGCACTAATCGATGATCCTGGATTGAATTGTAAATGGGGTCGAGATTCGCTTGCAAATTCACCAAGGCCAATAATTTTAGACACAAAGCAAAAATGGAGATTCGACGGTTCAAAAATGCAAGAACTTTACAATAAGGGACTAGGTAAACCACCGATTGTTGTTGTCGCAAATGATCCAGCAATCAAAAGAGCACCATGTTGAGTATGCAATATGCCCAATGGATAAAGCCACAAAACAAATTGATTGGGAGAAGCTGTTTGAAAAGTTAAAGAAAGACTTTAATATACAGTCAGTTATGATTGAAGGAGGAGCCAAAGTAGTAAATCAGTTGTTACTAAGAAATGACATCATCAATAGTCTCATAATAACTATTGGGTCAACATTTTTGGGCAGATCAGGTACCGGAAGTGAGTCCGCTACAATCAGTTAATTTGAAGGGTATAACATGGTGGAAAGGTACCACTGATGTAGTGATGTGTGCGAAACTAGACAACGAATAGGAAATGCGGTTGATACATATGGAACTTCTTCTTCTTGATCATAATTCTTTGAATAGTGTGAAAAGATCGCACGTTTAAATTTTGTTATTTATGATTGGTTTATTGCAGATTATTTTATTTCTAATTGTACATACTCTTTAAGTTAATTTGTAATCATTTTTTTTGGAGAAAGGAAACCGACCACAAATTTACATACAGATTCTGTAACTGGCATAACGACCAGAAGTTTCACTCTTTCTTATAATTTTTACCACTTCTCCTCTTTTCAAACCCTAAGTATAAGGCTACAGGATCAGCTCTTTGAATTCTTGGTAGTTGAGATTCCTTTAATCTGTATCTTTTCAATAGTTCTCTTTTTTTCATCAGTGCTTAATCTGATATGTTTTGTGGAACCAACTCGTGGTGAGTTATATTGACCACTAAGGCGGCTTCATTAAATGTTTCTATAGTGGCAGGTGGTATAGAAGGTACTAATTTCATTGCACTTGGGGTAATATTATTTTGGTAAATGAAGATACCTGTTTGGAAGTTTTTTTCTTGAATATGTATAACAAAGGTCTTCATTGTCTTTACACCAACAGAAGGTTCGTCACAAAATTCCACCCATAAGGAACCCATTTCTGGGAACTTTGCAACAGATTCTTCAGTTGGATTCGCTTGGAATGACATCATTTTACGCTGTGGCCTACCCATGGAATCACAATACTTAACTTTAAAATCATCTAATGGCAGTTCAACTTCCTCTTGGGTGATGAAGTAGCCTCTGTCTTTGACCATTTCTTTTACTGTTTTAAATGCTCTCCATAATCTTGAGATGTTTCTTTCATTTTCTTGATCCATTTTTTTCGTTCTGTTAGAAATATTCCTGTATGAAATTTCTGTATATGTCGTAGTAGTCGGATTTGGATTTTAATTGGCCTGTAACCTATTGTTTCTCAATATCAATTATTGAGATTTATCTCACAGAATTGTGTCGTTTGGGTATACGGTTCACTGTTAAAACTTTTTTCTCTTGAAAAATTTTCAAACTCTAAAAATTTTTTTTTTCTCGGCCAGCAAATACTCGCGAGAAGAGACCGCCGGCGGGAGTCGAATAGAGGACATTGATACACACAAGCAATACATAACTCTAAGTGTACATATTTGTGTGTTTGGTAGCAATAAATCGACTTTGTTTTACGTAATGAGCTATTTCTGAAGACTTGGCCGAAGATAAAAACCAAAAATTAGCGCACCTACTGAATACAAGAGGTTTGATACGTTGTGAGATGAGGGTCTGTTCCTTCGCATTCATATATAGATAACAAATTTGGGATGCAGCCTTACATCGGTATATATACCAAATTCGAATGCAGCTGCTATCATTGATTGTTAGCCATTTATTGGCGAGAAGCTGAATATTACATTATTATCTCGTCTTTTCCTAGCGCAGCGGGAAAAATGAAAAAAATGAAAAAAATTGAATGTCTTTTGGACACATTTTGAAAGTGATGAGAGTTCAATTAGTAATAGTAATAGGAACGAGACGCCAAGTATTGCAACTTTAGTATAAAGGGTAGGGGAACTAGATTTACTTTTCTATAAATATGGGCTCAACCAAACCAAATGATGAATACAAAAAACCCCAAAAGTATGTGCCAGGACCCGGTGATCCTGTACTGCCACCACAACTGTCTGAATTCAAAGATAAAACATCCGATGAAATCCTTACAGAAATGAACAGGATGCCTTTCTTTATGACCGAATTGGATGATACTGACGGTGCTGGTGGTGAAAATGTAGAATTAGAAGCCTTTAAAGGCATTGGCGTATGAGGGCGAACCACATGAAATTGCTGAAAACTTTAAAAAGCAAGGGAATGAACTATATAAAGCGAAAAGATTTAAAGACGCAAGAGAGCTTTACACCAAGGGTATAGCCGTGGAATGTGAGGATAGATCTTTAAATGAATCACTTTTCGCTAACAGGGCTGCATGTGAGTTGGAATTGAAAAATTACAGAAAGTGCGTTGAAGATTGTGGTAAAGCACTGACTATAAACCCAAAAAACATTAAGTGCTATTATCGTATAAGTAAGTCCTTTTTTCAATTGAGTAAACTCGAGGAAGCCAAGTCAGCTGCATTATTTGCTAAGGAAAAAATTGACCCAGAAAACAAATCTATTTTGAGTATTCTATCAGTGATTGAAGAAAAAGAGCAAGAGCTCAAACTGAAAGAGGAGAAAAAGAAAAAAAGAAGCTCAAGATCGTGAAAATGAGAAAATTATGCTTGAAAGTGCCATAACATTAAGGAATATAACCAACATAAAAACACAGTCTCCAGTAGAACTATTGAATGAAGGCAAGATAAAATTAGAAGACTCAATGGATTTTGAATCTCAATTGATTTATCCAGCATTAATCATGTATCCCACGCTGGATGAGTTTGATTTCGTAGGTGAAGTAAGTGAGCTGACCACCGTACAAGAACTTATTGATCTGGTTATGGATAGACCACAAGAAAGGTTTGAAAAAGAAGGTAAACAAAACTTTACTCCAAAGAAAGTTTTGGCATTTATGGAAACAAAGGCTGGTGGCTTAATTAAAGCTGGTAAGAAAATAGCATTCCATGATATCTTAAAAAAAGTTACACCGGATGTGCCATTATTCGATAACGCTTTGAAAATATATATTGTACCAAAAGCTGAAAGTGAAGAATGGATATCGAAATGGGATAAACAAAAAGCCTTAGAAAGGAGATTCTTGTAAAATGCTAAAAAATGAAAGGTATGTAATGCGATGTTATAGATATAAATAAAGAACGAGAAAAAAAAAAAAGCGCTAACAATATATCTGTGGCAGTACTAATTTTTATGGGAAAACAAAGAGTTTTTCTGTTAATTGTATTTTTTTTTGTGGAAGGGTCCGACTTTTCATGTGTTCTTTTGGTTCAAGGCCTTTTTGATAGTATTTGACGTGGCTTTAATCTGTTCAGTCTAGGATTTGGAAAAATCTCATCCGTGTGTAAAGGCGGTATCGGTCCAAAAATAGCTTGTGGGTTTATGTCTTGTTGTCTTATTAGTTGCTCTTGTAAATATGGTGATTTAGCCCATGCTGCCAAAGTTACGCTGGTCTCGCCCTCCGAATCTGTATTTATATCGGGCAAAGAATCATTGCCGGAGGCCAGTTTCGGGGTGGTGTTTCCAATTATTTCGCGATGGTCGACTGTATTGATTGTGGCCAATATATTATCGGTGTTAAAGCCAGTATTTTTATTATTATTATTCCGCACATGATTACTGGACGATGCTAATGGTTCCTTTAAAGGCACTTCTTTGCAATCATTGTTAAAGCTTGTTTGCTTTTTCAAGTCTTGTTCCAAATGCGACATCCTTTTTTGCTTTTCTTGTTTACGTCGGTGATGTTCCTGTTGAGATCTCATAATTCCCGATAACCTTTTATCGAATTTCTTCTTCAAATCACCCCTCTCTGCCTCTATAGGAGGAAGCAATTGCAGATTTGTAAGTCTGTAATTCTTGGACTTACGTGACTCAGGTTTGGAAACATCTGATATATTAGGAGACAGTTTTTTTAACAAAGGTTTTTCATTGGCTCTTAAACGACGTGGTGTTTGAGAGCTCGCCGTATTTTTATTCTTGTTTGGTGAAATAGACGTTTTTGTTGCCCTCAAGTGACCTCTTGCTGGGCTTTTATAGTGGTTCTTTATATCTTCCGATGGTGATTTCAAGCTATTATTTATTTTCACTGGCGACCTACTAGGCGGTCTTGAGCCAGTTTGGTGAGCAGTGGTGGGTTTTCTTATTGAGAATCGCTTTTGCTGTTCCACAATTATACCCAGCTTTTTATTTGTTGTGGCTTTTAAAGAATGCTTATCAAATCTCGGAATGAAGGACTTTCTAGAACTTTTTCCCTTAGGTGAGTCATGTTTAGTAATCTTGTCCTTCACTGAAAAAAATATCCCTTAGCGTTTCTTGCATATCAGTATCTGAAGAGTTGACTGGCTTGAAAATTTGAGAAACCTTTCTCATGGGAGATCCTGTTAAGTCTATTGACGAAGAAGAGTACTTATGATTATTATTCCCACGAATCATCTTATTTTCAAATGATTTTGTCGGTATAGATGACAGCCTGTCAAAAACACTAGATGCCTTGGTAGACCCAGCGGTATCATTGTTTTCCATACCTTTTATAACTGGGCTATTCGCTATCGGCTTCCTCCTCAGTGCAATTGGAGATTCCTTTACTAATCTCAGTTTTGTTATTGATCCTGAAGATTTTATTGATGGATTGTGCTGAACAATAAGAGGATCTTTGTTCGGCAGTGGGATGAACATATTTGATCTCCTTTGTGACCTGATCGCCTCAGAATTCGGTGGTAGTTTCGCTTTTGGCGGATCGATTTTTTTAGAAGTATAAATTATGGACTCAGTTTCTACTTCTTCATTAGCCGCCCAGGCTTGGTTATCAGATGTTCTTGTAGTGAGTGGAGATTCCGAAGTTTTCGATGGTTCCCTGAGAATTTTCTCCACTTTGTAGGGGGGACCATGGGGAGGATTTTTCGTTATCTTCATTGCTTTTAACGGTATTCGAAGGTTCGATTGGACTTTTATGAGTTTCATGAATACTGAACTTATTTATTTTTTCTGTAACGTCCTTACTACGGAGCGATTTTGGTGTTATGCTTTTATCGTTATGTAAAATGCTTCTGGGGGTTTTAGTAAGATCTTTTGAAGTGTCACTTTGTGGAACAGAAAGACCATATTCCTCTTTCGCTTCACTAAATTCTATATTCATTTTATTATGGGTATTTTCTGGACTTATTAAACACTCTTCTATGTTTTTGTCCTCTTGCTTAGCTTTGTTCATGTATAAAGTGTTTCTCAACCATTCGTTACTTTCATGTAATCGATGGTTGATTTCTATATGTGCATCTGTTGTTATGTTGTTTAGATCATCGAGGGTTTCTATGATTGAACGAGTGGACCCTGGCTTCCTTTGAGTTTTCTTCTTAGCCGCCTTGATTGCCCAATCCATTGTTGAGGGGCTCAGTCTTGCAAAATCAGCTCGTTCGAGTTCTTCTTATATATTTTTTTTGTTTTATGAACTCCATTTGAAACGAGTCTTTGTTGTTTTCTCTTTTCTTTTTCTGTTCGCGAAAATCCAGCTCTCAAAGCTCGTCTCGAAAGACGACAATGCGGCTGTTTGACATATTAAAAGTAATATTAGCATAATAGTATAAATCAACGAAAATAAGTAATTTTTTTTTACATGTGTATTATTTTTTGTATTTAAAACATTATCAAAATTAAACTTGAGTCCTTTTGTTTATCAGAAAAGATGAGCGTGAAAAAAAAAATGCGAGACGAATGATCCAGTCATTCGTTGCCAATATCCAAATCAATTAATGGTTGCAGGATGTCTCCAGTTTCTGGTTTATCGGCGAATATCTTACCCTTAATATTGATTTGATTTCTTATTGCAAATTCTTCCAAATTGCCGAAATTGCCGCTTACTTTCCTTCTTAATTGTTCATTTGTGTTTAGTATCGTACTTTTGGGAGATTCTTGATGAGTGTATGAAGTATCCAATGAAGAGTGTAATTCTCTATCTAAAATGGAACTCGCCATTGAGGTTTTTCTTGAGTTAGAGGTCGTATTTGAGATGGAATCGTAGTCGTCAATGAAATCTGGCTTATAAGACCTGCTAAATGAGATTGCATGACTCTTCCTGTGATAGCTCTTTCTTCTTCCTGATGGTTTCATGAATTCGTGTGATTGTGAACGTAAATGTAACGGTAACTCATTACTGTCCATTCTTAGAGGGGATATTGCAGTGGCTCTTTTTGGACATATGGAAGAGTCTCTCCTTGCTTTCACCCCATCCTTGTCTCCTGGTAAAGAGTAGGTTTTCAACTTATTGAATATGGCTTCACCTTGAGATTCCTCAAAATAAAAATTCTTTTCATACTCTTGTGGTTGCTTGCCACTATCAAACTGAGATTCGTTTGAAGAAAGCGAGCTAAATCTTCCATGGAGTGGGCTACCAAGTGATTTGATAGAAGTACTGGATTGACTTCCTGTGTTTGGAAAACTAAAAGTGCTCAACCTTTGGCTTTCTCTATGTTCCAATTTGTCCATACTTTGCTGGAAAGGAAAAGGTTTCAAATATTAGGTGATATCTATTAAGCGTCACTCTGTTTTTTGAAAGAGTTGATCAGAAATAATGTAGAACGAACCCCATATATTTATATTTAAGAATTCATATATATGCTCTGGCTTCCGTATCTTTGGAGGCAGAGTATCACGGCAAGTGCAACGGAGGTATGCAATAAAATGCATCGAATGAAAAAAGAAAGTCTCTGCAAGAAAGTTTATCGGGAGGGGTTTTGCTGCATAAACGTGGTATCGGGGTCAGGCATTCACTCAAGGTTGGGCATTAAATTAACAAAATGCAAGCTTAACGGGTGAAAACAGACGTCCATGTAATTCTTAACACATAAACAGCCGTATCCAGGAAAAAATAAGAAACGAAGAACAGCGGAAAGAACAAAATATCGTACGTAAGCCCGCTACCGTCATCATTATAAACCATCAAACCGTGATTTCCCTGCGCATGTGCGGTGCCACAGTGGGGTAGTGGCCGGCCTGGATTGGTATTGATTTGCATGTTAGCGACGCGCAAACTATGCCCTGAGTTTCTTTTTCGCGTGTTGCAAACGACAAGAGAGGGTGATCAACGCTTCGAATAAGAAACGAAGGCCCAGCAGGTTCTAGATGTATTTTGCATGGAATACAAGAGATAAGGGGGTGTAACCCAGGCAGGAAACCACAGTAGAGGCCTATCTTGCCTCTCTACAGAAAAAATAGATTAGACGGAACCCTTGCATGGTGCATCACTTTAATGGCACGACAAAAGCGTGAGCCTTGGGATCCTCGTAGAAGCTGCGATAGGGTACAGTACAGCAGGTGAGGGGTAGCCACAGCTTTCGATCATGCATTTCGGAGTGATCCGGCAACAACAGAACAACATCGATCCTCGGGTCCAAATGGATGACTGGAAGTGTTGCTCGTAAATATCTTTTCTCAAATGTCGGCTATATACGAAACAGAGGGAGAAACTGCGGAATTCTTTCTTCAAAATATCTAAATAGCAGGCCTAGTTTCATGTTTCTCCGTTTTTGCTGTGTTCTTCTTTTTTTCGGTCGCGGAGACAAACCAGCCAGCTCTTCACGGCGGGAACAAAAAAAAAGAAAAACATGTTGTTTTTTACATCAGCAGTCGGCACAGTAGGGTTACCTTATTCTGTGACAGCTTAAGGAAAAAAAACAAAGGGTCAGCTCTGGTTTACAATAATCGTATAATAATAATCCTTCAAGGGATGATTTTGAAGGGCTAGCCATGTATGATTCCTTTGCAGAGGGGCTTCACTAAATCACGCTCCCGCCAGTTTTATTACGAAGGTTGCTTGGTACAATGTAACCTGGCACTAAGCGCTTATTATTCGCACGCATCGAACATATTGTACTCGTTTGACGCAGCGTTTGTAAACCGTAAAACTCAGGGTACGTAGCAGGCACGGGCCCATGTTAAAATGTGTTTCTCTTTTTCACTCTTTTTTTTTGCTGCGCACCGCACAAGCTATTTTCGGTGCGAGAAAGCCTTCCCGCACATTTTCTTACCACGGCATTTTTTTCGTGCTGGGCAAAATTAAGCAACATCTGGTCATTATTTGCTGTAGTGTCCACAGGATTTTCATTGACTTGCAGAAGTAAACAAACAAATAGGATTATGACACCGTGGAAGTTTCCTAAAGCGTAAAAAAAAATGCTTAATTTGAAAGAAAAGAATTTTATTTTTCTTCTTCCCTTTTGAGGTCCCGTAATTCCTCGCTTGTTTCTTCTACTGGCCTCCAGATGTCTCATCAATCATGGTGTAGCTGCTGGTGTTTTTCCATCGTTCTGTCAAGATGGTGTTTATGCTTGTCCCATGCGCAATCTTCATTCTTCCAGTTTGTTTCAAGTGATTGATTATCTTTGGATATGCAAATGCTAAAGGCCATACCATACGTATTGATATATATATATATATATAGAGAAAGAGAGAGGGAGAGTACTCTTTTGGTAAGGGGTTCTGTAAACTATACTTTCCTTATTTCGAAGAGCTAAAGTAAGGCCCAAGGGAACCAGCAAAAGAACCTTTAAAAGTTTTCAAAAACCTACATGTGTTAACTGTACAAAAATAAAAGTAAAGAACAACTTATTCATCACAATATTTTTTTTCCTTTCTATCTATCTCTTCTGGACTTGTACTCGTTTTTCCCTTTTTAATTCTTTGAGTTTGTTTAAAATTCCATTTTGGTTAATATCCATCCATTCCTTTACTTAAGAACAAAAAATATAAATTTAATCCTTCCGTTCAATAAAAGTATTCATTCTTTTCCTATCGTTCAGTGGCACCCATTAAATGAAATTAGAACGCATAAGCAGTAATGGCTCTTTCAAAAGAGGTAGGGACATTCAGTCTCTTGACTCTCCATGCACAAGACCTTCGAAAAAGATATCACCGAGTGCATCTTTCACATCTCTTAAACACAAAAGGCCTTTCAAGGATATTGTAAGAAAATATAAAGGAAATCTCTATCAAAATGATTGTATTTCCAGCTCTAGCAAAGTGAAGGCAACAAGGCCTGATTTGTCTCTAAAAACAAGCCAAAACTTCCTTCAAAACAATTTACCAACCACACCTGTAAAGAAAGCCTGTAATGAATACATCTTAACACCGGAAGCCACGCCACTAAAAAATACCCCTATTGAAAGTGCATGGGCTTCCTCTAGAATTGTTTCTGCCACCAGTCTTTCAATCGTGACGCCAACTGACTTTAAAAATGACCTTGTCGATGAATTCTCTGAATTGAGGTTGGTGCAGCCCTCGATTGTTCAGCATCGACCAACTCATGCAGTCTTTGAAATTCCTGAAATCGTAGAGAATATCATAAGGATAGTGGTTTCTTTGGAGTCTGCTAACATACCAAAGGAAAGGCCATGCCTACGAAGAAGCCCACAATCTTATGAACACTCTTTGCTTATGTATAAAGATGAGGAAAGGGCCAAGAAAGCTTGGACGCAATCTCAGCTGCGGCAACAGTCACCACTTGCCATACACAATAAAAACAAGCAAGGAACTCTGTTCAGTTGTATGATGGTTAATAAATTATGGCTCAATATAACACGACCTTTCCTTTTTGGAAACTTGCATTTTAAGAGCGTTCATAGTTTTAAGAATTTTTTAAGAACTTACCAGGAAACGAATCAGGTCATAAAACCATCTCATTTTGTCTTGCACAAACTGCACCAAATAACTCAACCAGATATAGAAAAACTTTCCAGCCGAATGGAATGTCAAAATTTGAAATGGCTAGAGTTTTATGTTTGCCCTAGAATAACTCCGCCTTTGGCTTGGTTTGATAATCTTCAAAAGCTTGAAAAGCTTATAATTCCAGGTAACAAACCCATTGATGACAATTTTCTACTACGACTATCACAGAATTTACCAAATCTAAAACACTTGGATTTAAGAGCATGTGATAATGTCAGTGACTCAGGTGTTGTTTGTATTGCTTTTAATTGTTCAAAATTGAAAAATTTTAACATCGGAAGGCACAGACAAGGGAACTTGATTACTAGTGTCTCACTAGTGGCACTAGGAAAATACACACAAGTAGAAACTGTGGGATTTGCAGGTTGTGATATCGATGACGCTGGTATTTGGGAATTTGCTCGATTAAATGGAGAAAATGTTAAAAGATTATCTCTAAACTCCTGCCACCTTTTGAGTGATTATTCTTTACCCATTCTTTTTGCTTTGAACTCTTTTCCGAATTTGGCAGTTTTAGAAATCAGAAACTTGGATAAAATAACTGACGTGAGGCACTTCGTCAAGTATAACCTGTGGAAGAAGTCAATGAGCGCTCCGATTTTGATCGAAGCATGTGAACGTATTACAAAGTTGATTGATGAGGAAGAAAACAGGATCAAAAGAATCAACTCCTTTATTGCCTTGAAAGATATGACAGCCTGGGCTAATGCAGATGACGAAATGCAGGACAAGCTATGGTGAACTGGCATTTTGTGACCTACCTCGTAGGAGCAAGTTAGCCTTTTATGGCCCTACACAAATCCGGATTGATAATATTATTGTAAATACGACTTTCATAACGCTAAATTAACGAACTAATATAACTTTTTAACAAACATTTGTTTTTTTTCATGTGCCATCTCAATATTTAAAACAATAGAAAATGCCTATTTTCTTCGTGAGATGATAAATAACATGGACACATTAATAAAACTATATTCGTGTACGACTACACACAGTAGGTCTCTTAACCTAAATGGGCTTTCGCGAATCACAGCTCTGCGTTCTTTTCTGTCATTTTTTGTTATTCCGCATCAAACTCTTGGTAGCCCTTTTTTTTAATTTTTCGGTGTTTGGAAACTTTATGAAAAAAGACATTATAAAATAGCAACCTTTTCAAATTTAAGGAAAATACAAATAGAGCCATAGAGTTTAAAGGCAGTTATTCTATATCGGTACAGCTAAACGAAAAATGACTTTTGTACAGCAGTTTCAAGAGGCAGGTGAAAGGTTTAAGTGTCTCAATGGCCTTTTATGGGTTGTTTTTGGGCTTGGTGTCCTGAAATGTACAACTTTATCGTTAAGATTTTTAGCTCTCATTTTTGACCTTTTCGTTTTGCCATCAGTTAACTTTGATAAATACGGCGCTAAAACCGGCAAATACTGTGTTGTTACTGGTGCTAGTGATGGTATTGGTAAAGAGTTTGCTAAACAAATGGCCAAACGGGGGTTTAATTTGGTATTGATCTCGAGAACCCAATCAAAATTGGAGACTTTACAAAAGGAACTGGAAGACAAATACCATGTTATTGTGAAAATTCTGGCAATTGATATTGCAGAAGATAGTGAATCTAACTACGAATCCATCAAGGAATTGTGTGCGGAATTACCAATTACCGTTTTAGTTAACAACGTCGGCCAATCACATTCCATTCCTGTTCCATTTTTAGAAACAGACGAGAAAGAGTTGAGAGACATCATAACTATCAACAACACTGCCACATTATTGATTACACAAATTGTTGTACCAAGAATTACGGAAACCGTCAAAGCTGAAGGTAAGAAATCAGGCCACCGTGGTTTAGTCTTGACCATGGGTTCATTCGGTGGATTGATTCCTACCCCATTTTTGGCTACGTACAGTGGTTCTAAATCTTTCTTGCAAAGTTGGTCTAACTCCTTAGCCGGTGAGTTATCAAAGGATGGTATCGATGTTGAACTGATCATTTCTTATTTGGTTACTAGTTCCATGTCTAAAATTAGAAGATCTTCGTTGATGATTCCAAACCCACAACAATTTGTTAAATCCACTTTGAGAAGCGTTGGGAGACGCTGTGGATCTCAGGATAGGTACGCCACTATGACTCCATACTGGGCTCATGCAGTGTACCAGTTCGTAATTACAGAGACGCTTGGTGTTTACTCAAAACTTGTTAATACCATTAACTATTCTTTTCATAAATCTATCAGAGTCAGAGCTTTGAAAAAAGCCGCTAGACAAGCTAAGAAAGAATAAGCGTGTTTGCTTAAATATATAGCTATTCTATGTATTTTCTTTATACTAAAGAAAGTTCTTTACACTGAAGAAAACGTGGCTTATGTTTTAATATGTGTTTATTTATAAATATACATACGTATAGCCTTATTGAGACAAGGGACGCCAAAAAACGAACTACAAAAGAGAAAAAAAGAGAAAAACTTGGCAAACAAAAAGGATCTAAAAACTAAGTCATTAAAAAACTTTGAGTAGAAGTGTCGACGATTCGCAGAGATTTCATCACCCCCTTTCCAGCAATAACACATTTCAACAAAGAGTCGAGTGAACGAGCGGATAACGGTGAAATAAAAAGTTCAGATCAATACATTAATTCAACTTTGACCATGAGCGGTGAGTTAGCAAATTATAAAAGACTTGAAAAAGTTGGTGAAGGTACATACGGTGTTGTTTATAAAGCTTTAGATCTGAGACCAGGACAAGGTCAAAGAGTGGTGGCATTGAAGAAAATCAGATTGGAAAGCGAAGATGAAGGTGTTCCCAGTACCGCCATCAGAGAAATTTCATTGTTGAAGGAATTGAAAGACGAAAATATTGTCAGATTATATGACATCGTTCATTCTGATGCGCACAAGCTATATCTTGTCTTTGAGTTTTTAGATTTGGACCTGAAAAGATATATGGAAGGTATACCAAAGGATCAGCCATTAGGATCCGATATTGTCAAAAAGTTCATGATGCAACTTTGCAAAGGTATTGCGTACTGTCACTCACATCGTATCCTACATCGTGATCTGAAGCCTCAGAACTTGCTGATCAATAAAGATGGGAATCTTAAATTAGGTGATTTCGGTCTAGCACGTGCGTTTGGTGTTCCATTAAGAGCCTACACCCATGAAATCGTTACTTTGTGGTACAGAGCGCCAGAGGTCTTACTGGGTGGGAAGCAGTACAGTACAGGCGTTGACACATGGTCCATCGGGTGTATATTTGCCGAGATGTGTAATAGAAAACCAATATTCAGTGGCGATAGTGAAATTGACCAGATCTTCAAGATATTCAGAGTGTTGGGGACACCCAACGAGGGCATATGGCCGGACATTGTCTACTTGCCTGATTTTAAACAGAGCTTTCCTCAATGGCACAGGAAGGACCTGTCGCAAGTGGTGCCAAGCCTAGATCCACAAGGTATTGATCTGTTGGACAAGTTACTAGCATACGACCCTATTAACCGGATCAGCGCCAGAAGAGCAGCCATCCATCCCTACTTTCAAGAATCATAAGTATGGCAGCTGCCTTCTTGCCGCTCTATATATTACAAATGCTACTGCCCTCAAGGTATGCTTCAATACGGTATATACTATAATACAATATACTTCAACCTTGCAGCATGGTGGGTTACCCCACCCAGGAGGTGCGACCATCACCACGCACGGCCTTTCAGAGGCACGCGAAAAGCAAAAAGCGCGGAGGATTCCAGGGGCCAGGAGGTGGGCGCGTTTCATGACGTACAATGGGTGGTCGTATCCTCGAGACAGGTGAAAAAAAGTGACAGACGAAAAGCAAAACGAAAAAAACGCAATGGATGCCGGGAGGAAACTTGAATTTTCTAGGTTACAAGGAGGTTACTCGATTGGAGCAGTTTGAGGCCAACCTCGCCCTTGTTTTCGGTGCCCGCTTTAAAGGTTTACCTTGCGTAACTGAATTTCTCTTAGCACATTAGAACGGCTCATCGTTTTTATCTTAAATAACATATAGGGTTGTTTTCCCTTTGGTTCGTTCGTTATCTACATCTCACTGCAGCTCTATTTACATTTTGCTTCCTTCCTGACCTACGCAAAGAATACTTAAACAGTATACAAATAATATTGGCAGCCGCCGTTGTAGACGAGAATCAAAAGTTAACAATAGGCAGTTACTAAGATATGAAAAAGGAACTGAAATTTCTCATAATAGCAAATGTCGTGCTACTTTTCTCCATAATACACTATACCTTTGATTTGTTGACGTTGTGTATAGACGATGCCTCCAAAGATGCGTTATTAGACGAAGAGCTGAACCCAGTCAAGGACCCTAATTCAAAGTTCAATGAAACTCACCCACAACTGATACCGAAAATTATACATCAAACGTATAAAACAGAGAACATCCCTGAACAATGGGTAAAAGGCAGACAGAAGTGCGTTGACTTGCACCCAGACTACACCTATATTCTATGGACGGATGAAATGGCTGAAAATTTCATCAAAGAGAAATACTCATGGTTTCTCGATACATTCAAGGGTTACGAATACCCAATCGAGAGAGCAGATGCAATACGGTATTTCGTTCTTTCGCATTACGGTGGTATCTACATTGATCTGGATGATGGTTGCGAAAGAAGATTAGATTCTTTGTTGACTGTGCCGGCATTCCTTAGGAAAACCTCTCCCACGGGTGTGTCTAATGATGTGATGGGGTCTGTACCTAGACACCCATTTTTCTTAAAAGTCATCAAATCTTTAAAGCACTACAACAAAAATTGGTATGTTCCGTATATGACCATCATGGGGTCGACAGGCCCCCTTTTTATTAGTGTCATTTGGAAGCAATATAAAAGATGGTCGAACACAGCCGGTGACGATGCAGTAAGAATCTTACAACCGGCAGATTACAAGATGCACACCAACTCGTTTTTCTCCATATCTAAAGGTTCTTCGTGGCATACGGGTGATGCTAATTTCATGAAAGTTCTAGAAAACCACATTTTATCCTGTGTGGTTACAGGATTTATATTTGGTTTTTTCATATTATATGGTGAATTTACTTTCTATAGTTGGTTATGTTCTGGTCCATTCAATAACAAACGTTATATCATTCAGTGGTTGAGTGACAAGTTGAAACTGCTGAGGTCGAAAATAATATCGTCCTCAGATGAAGATTTAGAAAAGACACCGGCGCCCCTACGCTACGAATACAATTCAAAGGGTAAAAGGTTGAGAAAGGATTCTAATATCCCATACGACAGCATTTTCATTGATATAGAGAAAAATCATCCCGAATTTACCGACCTGAGCTGACGGAAATAGCGCTCTCCACCCCTCATGTGTATGTAGATCATCCTTAAAAGACAATACATAGATATATAGCGAGTTATTTTCCGCATCATTAGGCTTTCCACATTACAGAACATTAGGGACCTAACAAAAAAAAAAAAGGTTTTATTTAAATAATACATTGTCCAGAAACTTGGTTAAAAATATATAAAGATAGAAAAAGTATAACGTTCTAAACTTATAAGAATAAAATTTCAAATAGTTAGTTTTTTTTGTTGGTTTTAGTTGTTTTTTTTACAATAATGTATTGTTTTGAAAATAACACAATCCGTCACTATGAAAAGTGAACGGCAGCCCTAATTAAAAAATTACAATAATAACATAGGGAAGGAAAGGAAGTAAGTTGAAAACCAATGGAAGAGGTAAAAGGTTTATTAATCAAAAAAACAGAGATTAAATCATGGCAGAGCGGCAGAAGAACCAGCTTTGCTCAACCATTGGTCAACGACATCATCGCTCAAAGATTCATCGAAACTTTCGTCGACTTCAACAATATGAATAGTTTCATCACTTGAGTTGAAAATGACAGCAGCCTTCAAAGTACCATCAGTTGGTCTGTCGAAGTAGTCTTGAGTACCACCGTCTTGACCGTCGTGGATATGGGAGATCAATTTATCAGAACCAGCGGTTAAGATTTCGAAAAGATCCATTTCACCACAACCAGTCTTCCAACAAGAACAAGATGCATCACCGTATTGCAATGTTCTTGGAATTTTAGCATTCAACAACCAGATAGCTGGCATGTCTTGGTTGTAAGCAGAACCGCTAGTGTCACTTGGCATGGAAAATTCGAAAACAAAGATCTTGTCAGCACCACCAAACCCACGGTAAGCTGGGATACCTTCTCTGTAGTAACCACACTCAGCGTTGTTGGCAGAACATTTGTCACCAGAGAAAATCATGAATTCGTTACCGGATGCCAAGGTAACATCACCAAGGGCTTGCGCAGAAGCAGCACCAGAAGTACCGTCAGAAGCAGCAAAGGAGATGGAGTTACCGAAACAACTGGACCAGACACCAGAACCGGCACTTCCACCTTCGTTGTTCATGAAAGTACAGTTACTGGTAGAGCCTGGGACAAAGTAAGAGCCCCTTGACCAGTCACCGCTGGAAGAAGAGGATGAAGAAGAAGATGAAGACGAAGCTGAAGACGAAGAAGATGAACCAGCAGCAGCAGAAGAGGTGGTGGTGGCAGTCTTGGAGGAGGAAGCAGGAGATGAAGTTGGACTGGTTTTAGCGGTATTGGACAAAACGGTAGAAACTTGAGTGTAAGAAGAAGGAACGGCAGGACCAACAACAGTGTTGGTGGAGTCAGCAGTAACGGTTTCACCGCTGCCATCTACGTAAACGGTAGAAGTGACTTGGACATATTCAACAGCAACATCTCTCTTGTGTTGATGTTTGTGTCTGGAGACGACGGTTTCACCTTGCTCGTTACAAGATTCAATTAGCTGTTTCTCGGATCTCTTCTTCAAGGCGCTAGATTCTCCGTTTGGGTAGTAAACACCGAACTGCAATAATTCAATTGGGCCTCTGAAATGGACGGATAACTCTTCATTGAATGGAGCCAAACTGCCGGAAACAGTGTAGTCGGCTTGGGTACAAGCACAAGATGATTCATCCATGTTGGTGACATCTTGGTAAGTAGAAGATAAACCAACGTTAGAGTAAATGATGGCATCGGTTTGAGCACAGTAGTAATTACCACCAGAGTAAGTACAATCGGCGTTGGCGAAAGATGCTGCCGAAGACAACAACCCAATCAACGCGGTGATTGAAAGCTTTTGTAACATTTTTTATTGTTTTACTTTACCTGTTTAGTTTTTTATTCTTGAAATAGTAAAATGAAAAGCAAAAAAACAAAGATAAAAGACGTTCTATTTGAAGGAGTGACTAGAAGTTGGATAAAATTGGTGTGGGGTTGAGTTTTTTGTTTCCAGATATCTCTTATTGAATAACGAAAAAAAAAACTGAACAAGATATAACAATTTAGAAGAAAATTATTAAAGATAAGAGAGACTATTTAACATAAATGCAAGAGAAATAAAAAAATGTTAAAACGAAAATGAAAAATGGAGCAAAATGAAACAGGGCTAAGCAAAAACTCACAATTGCCAAGACAGGAACGGGCGTAGTGAATCACATCTGAGTTCGTGGTATATTTAAATGAAAATCTCATGTTTCGAATTTTTCAGGCCCACGGGAAGACAAAAAAATCGTGGAAGAATAAACAAAACCAGCAATAAATCGCCGACGAAAAAGGAAAGACACCAACGCGAAAAAAAGGAAGAAGTGTGCGTCTACCGTGCATGGTGATCTCGTGTGGCGTGACGTGACGTGGCCTTTTCCCTGGTCGCCCTAGGCTTAGTTGCGTTATAACTGATACAGGAACAGTACAGTATAGTATAAGGTATGGGAACGGCAGCGTGCAGAGGAGCAAGGAGATAGACAGCAAGACCCGAGATGGCCGTACAGATACCAAAACAAAGACTGGCTAATGCCAAGTTCAACAAGAAGAATGAAAAGTACAGAAAGTACGGTAAGAAGAAGGTGGACAAGTCCGAGAAGAAGGCAGCTCCTTTGATATCCAAGACGTGGCTGGGCATCCTTATTTTCCTCCTGGTGGGCGGTGGTGTTTTGCAACTGATCAGTTATATCCTATGAAATAACGGTAAGCTGCATGTATAAGTATACAATAGAAACAAATTAAGTAAATAAACAAGCGATATTATATTTCGGTGTTACCCGAGCTGTTCTTTTGTGCGTGAAAAAAAGAAAACTCAATTTAAGTATTATGGTGATCTATCACATCTTTTCGATGCTGCGAGTAGCAAAGATGAGGCAGATAAGATGAACTAGCGTCGTATCTAGAAAGGCTACGTAGAGTATACTTGCTCCTCTAATTTCTCTAGGTAGTTTTTCTACGTTTCTTTCACGTAGTTGTCGTATGCTAAATCGTGCTATTACTAATAAATACAGATTTTCTTTTCATCTTAGGAGGTTTGTCCACTCAAATGATAAATCTCTTGATGGATTGTCTACTTTCTCTTTGAAAAATAGCCATACGCACGAAGTTTCCGTTGGCGATTCCAGCACCATTTTGAGTGATTCCGACATCGATAGGATTAATAATTTGGCATTTTTCAATTATACCGCCGCCACCAAAGAGGCAAACACTAAGGAAGGTACGTTGTTGGATGAGAAACTGGCCAATGTCAAAGACCTATTCGGGGTAGACCCTGAAAATCGGGCATTTATCAATTACAAGCTCCCTCAAAGCTTAAAAAACCCCTACATGGACATCCAATTAAACCAATTGAAAAGGAAAAGACTATCCGTCACACAATTATGTACCACCCAAAACTGGTGTGAATTAAGAAACTTTTACGATTTTTACTCCCAAAATTGGTCTAGCCAGCTACTAGATTTGAAGCTCCAGATTCAGAAGGGTAAGAAGATTCACAAGTCACTGGAAGACGAAACTCATCCTGAATTAAATCAGTATAATAGTTTCGTCCAGGATTTCCTCCCCCTGACCAACTTAACTATGGATATCGACAGTGATATGAATGTTTTGCTGGATAACTGGTGTAGTTCGATTAACAGATTAATTTCTTTATTTACCAGTGGTGGTGGGCATTCAAGAGAAATTATTTGTCATGGCTTCATTAATTCTCAAAATGGTAAACTAGTGCGAGATTTGTTCAAAAATGGAAACATCTCAGAGGAAAGTGTTATTGTATCAGGCATCATTGATCATCTGACTTTCAGAAACAAGCGCAATCATCAAGTGCAGAAATGCACAACAGATCTTGACACAAAAAATCAAAGTTGGGATAGTATTCTTGCTAAATTATTATCAGACTTACCAACCTTGAAAGCAAACAATGAAATTGTCATCTCTGATATCAAGACAAGGTCAGTACCGAAAATGCCTTCCATTGAGTCGGTCGTACAATCGTCTAAATTACAGACAATGTATTATAAGTTTTTTTCTTTCCCATCTAAGCCAAGATATGACCCAAACATATCACAGTTTTTTAATCAACGCCCAACGAAGAGGGCTCGATATTGATGCGCCTATAAACTCCACTAAGATTTTAACTTTCATATTGACAAACCCGCTTTTTGCTAATGACATGGAACACCTCCTGAATGGAAAACCGATAAACTTTGCCCCATTTGATAATGACACCAAAACCTTTGGTACATTCGATATGACGGCATTTAACAATCTGCTTGATCAAGGCCCTACATCCTTTACCTTGCCAACCGAACAAGAGGAAGACGATTTGGAACCAACAAAATGCATATCTTTACAAGATTATAAACGTTTTTATACGAAATGGAAGACTCCAATAACTCTAAAATATTTCGCCGCAAGACTGTCACAGATTTATTATATTGTCGGTAATCTCATTTCAAATGACCTAATGATAGAATACTATTATCATAATGATAACTTCCATAATACTATATTCCCATATGATCCAATGAAACTGGAAACTCATGCTCATAATACAGCTATGGTTTGGTTCGGCCACAGAGATATGAATCCAATTGAACCTATTCAAAAGAAATTCAACCTGTACTGTAAATATTGCGACTACAAACACGTTTGTTCTTGGAAGAATAAAAATGAGCTAAAATTGGTTGATTTAGGCAAGGAATTAGAAAAAATTATTCTCGATTCAGATCAGCATTAATCTAACTATCGTATTCGTGAGCCGGAAAAATCCTTGACATTCGGGATGCACTAATGAGCCTCAATACGTCTGCATCTTTTTATTTAAGTGTCTAAATTTTATAATGTACATGAGAGAAGAAAACTGCAATTTTTTACCTGGTCACCTTCTGTTTGGCGGATTAAACGTTTTGGTGTAAAAGATCTGGATTAAGAATGGCATTCCTGCAGTAAAAATTAAGCGTATGCTGTTTTTATTGAGGGCACATACATGTCGCTGAGTATTATTTTCTACGCTTCCACCGTATAATTACTAGTATCATTATATTGAAATATCAATCTATATACATTTAAACGTTTTTTTTTCATTGGACTAAGCTCCTTTAAAAATCAATTACAAACGAACTATATGTATATTCAATGCCATTTCAAAGAGCGCACCTCCTCACTTTTTTTCTCTGGCTTGCCTATGCATTATAATTGTTCCTCTTTGATAACATCGATCAACCAATCTAAACCTTCTGTAATACCTTCTCCCTTTATGGCACTTGAAGCTACAATAGACCAACTTCGATCTTTCAATTCTACCAGGTTCAACTCTTTAGACACTTCACTTGCGCTCAATGCGCCAGGTTGATCTTGTTTATTGGCAAAGACTAATAGCGCAGCATCTTGTAATTCTTCTTCCTGTAACATCACATGCAACTCTTTAGAGGCTGTAGACATACGATCTTTATCAGTCGAATCAACCACAAATATGACTGCGGCAGTATCTGCGTAGTAGCACCTCCAATAGGGCCTGATACTGGTTTGGCCACCAAGATCCCAAACGTTCAATTTCAAGTTTTTATAACTTAGCGTCTCTACATTGAAGCCAATGGTTGGCTTCGTAGTGACCACTTCACCAATTTGTAAACGGTATAAGATGGTGGTTTTACCAGCACCATCCAAACCCAAAATTAATATACGCAGTTCTTTGTTTGAGCCCCATAGCTTGTCGAACATTGAGCTGAAAATGTTACCCATCTTGATCTATAATTTGCTTTGTTCAATTTCGCTCAATTCTTTCCTCCTTTTCCTTCCGGTGACCAGGTCTTATTGTTCACAAAAACTTAACCACAAACGAAGCACACAGTCTTGTACCACTAGACGACTACCTTTCCTGGGGTCTCTTGAATAGTATAACTGGTCGTGTGAATCTAACTTCCACTCAAAATGTCTTTTGTTTTAATTTCAAATTAGAAGGGTCCCGTTACCCGCTTTTACCTCGCATAAGTGGTTTTTGTTATTGCCCTAAGGATTTTAGTTACTTGTCTCAAATCAATCATATATATCATCTTTATTGGAACTGTAAGAGGGGCGAAAGGAGTTACGGCTGTCGTGAAGTGGTGCGAAAAGACCGTATAGGAGCTATACTATTTGTTTTCAAACATAAGAACGATCATCATGGCTTACTCATTAACGAGAAAATTGCTTAAGGATTGGAAATATTTGATGCGCCATCCTGAAAAGACTCAGGGCCTATTTCATGTAAGACCACATGATTCGGACTTACACCTTTGGCATGTGGTATTGTGTGAGCCCAGGACCACTTTGGAGATGTACCTATTGCTTTATATTGCTGGTGACGACCAGGATCCATATATCATCATGAAATGTTTGTCTCCAAATTCTTGTTTTCCCATTAACAGGACCATTTCGATGACACATTTGAACTATCTGCTATTAAGAGACTTGGGGTTTCAAGAATTACTTTCCCATATATGGCAACCCTTTTTTCACACTCAACCAATAGACGATTTACAATTCTCTTCCTCAATGGTAAAATTCAACAAGGCATGGAACAGAATTATTTATAAAGACTTTAAGTCTTATTTCCCAGAGCTAATAGGCACCTTGCAACCAGGTGATTATGCTATAGTTAAGAGCTACACTAAAAATCATAATATCAGCAGTTGCAATAGTAACACTGTTAACGAGTTCATATCATTTTATAATGCTCAAAATCACAATTTCCATTCTCAGGACAAGAAAAGCTTTAGCAATAACAATAGCATAAATAATAGCAGCATATCATCTACTTTTAACAACAATAGCAATAACAAGAAAACACATACCTACAACACGATCGATTTCATGGCCAAAAATCTACTTGCATGTGATGACGACAGTATACACACAGTATTAAGCCCTAAAAGATCAAGATCATCGTTATCCTCGGATGGAATGAATGACAATAGTAACAACGAGCATTGCACGAAGAGGAAAAGAGTCTGAAGAGTATAACAATCCAACAGAATAGTCATTTTTTCATCTATCATTAAAACAATTTTTGCATGGACATTGTCACAGTATATATATTTATTCATATATAAATTTACTTTTTCTCTTTTAGAAAAGAAAGCATTATAATACAGGAAACTTGAGCATAAAAAATACTCTATATTTGATATTTCCAAGCCAAAGGTTCTTCTGAATGGCTTAGAATGGTCTTTATCATTTCATTGCCAATACGATTAGCTTCTGGAAGCATCGGCTCAAAGAATTCTTGTACAGTTTGAAATTGCTTCTTGTATAACTCAAAATTAGAAAAAGACACAATTGAACTCCATTCCCTAGCTGAAATAACAAATTCTAAATCATCTTTTCTAAACGATTGATCATGAATAGCTGCATCGATTGTCTGTTCTAATAGGCCAGGTGTTAGGAAAAGGTACTCCGACACACCTAAGAAAATTCTGAATAGAGGAGTGGAACAAATCATATGTTCATACGGATTAATACCAAGTTGATACCACGAATCAACAATTGCTAACAGTGATAAATGAGAATTTGGCAATGGCTTCGAATCAGTATCGTCATTAACAGTATTTTTCGATAGCGAATACTTCTCCAAAATTGTATCATCCAATAACAAGAGGCCGGTGTGTTTTCCGAATACAAACTTTCTAGCCTTTAGTAACCTTTCAGTAAGTTCTTGCTTTCTATTATCAAGCATTAGGGTAAAGAGTTCCGTTGAACTTGTGGCATATTGAAGGATTTGTTGATGCGCACTTGGATTTGTTATGGCCAGTCCAGCGTAAACATGCCACTTATTGGAGTAGATTCTTAAAGAAATGTTAACTTTGACGTTTTCCAGGCCACCATACCATTTGTTCATACCTAAAGTCCAAGGGTAAACCTTTACTTTGGCCCATGCAGATCCCATGCTTAAAAATGCAGCATGCGTCACAGCTTGTGTATCAGCGGTGATCTTATCGTGTTCTTCGTATGTCAAGTAAACTTGCTTACTCTTCAAACATGACATAACAGAATTAACAAACTCAAAAGACTCAGGGTGCTGTGATCTATGGTTTATAATAACTAAAGGTTGACCTTCAGTATTAACCTTAGGCCCGTGAAGAGAATGCACAGTAATAATGTCACAATCCTTGGGCAAATGCTTTTCAAAAGCTTGGATCTCAGGCAGCTTACAACTTGTTTGGCCTCCCACAACTGTACCAACTTTCGAAGATGGTCCATACATCTCGACAATTTTATTAATATTGGATGCTTCGACACTATAAATGATGTAATCACTTCTTCTGGATACTAGATGCCCATTTTTAACAAACTCAAATTTGGCAGAAGAGTACTTTTCTTTCAAGTCCTCATAAAAATCTTCTCTATCACAGCAGATGACTTTCCATCCAGCATCTGAAAACTTATTGGCATATAATAAGCCCATGTCACCTAGTCCAATTATACCAATATATTTGGTGGCCTTCCATTGTTCAACTTTCTCTGTAGATACCATTTTTCTAGTGAATATGAAGTCTTAATTTTATTTTTAGGTACTTTTATAGATTAACTGAGCTTTTACTCTCGCTGATTCGATTATTTATAATATCACTCATTTCTCACAGTTTCTTTTCATCAGAGGCCTCAAAAAATTATACAAGAAATATCGCTTGGGTAAAAAATTTGACAAATTAGTGGGTGATTCTACTAATTTAAGTATGTGTTACGTAGAGTATACAAGTATCCAATGGTCATTTGGTTTGGTGGTACATAACAGAGAAAAGTGCAAACATGTAAAATACACTATACATAAATATGCAACTCTATGCCGCTTACGGTCCTCTTTTTCAATTGGGTTTCTTTATCTTCATCGTCAACATCGCTCTCACTTTCAACACCTTCTTGCTGTTCTGCTATTACTTCGTCAAGGACTTCTATACTTCTAGTGAAAACCTCTATTTTCTTGTTCTTCTGATCTTGGAAATGGCAGCCCAATGCCAGCGTTTTTTCCACAGCTTTGCCCATGCCCAAAACTACCACATAAGATGATCCGTGTTTGTGGACACCATCGAGAAACTTGTTAATCCTTTTCAATGCACTTACGTATGGTGTTGCCGACTTTACGAAGACTGTTGTGTGTATTTGCTTATGTGTTAGAGTCTTCAACGATGGGTGCTTTCTTACTCGCTTAGACGAGTGACTCTTAGTGTCCTCTCCAATTGCCATATTGGTGGTCGGTGTTTCTTTGCCTTCTTTCTTACTACTTTATTCATAAATTATGGAATGTTAGTACCGACCCAAAGGCAATAAGACTACGAATGAAATAGATAGTCAATTGGAGAAAAAAAAAGTGGAGAAAATATATTTTCCAAGATACATCATGAAAAGGACATCCTTATAAATAACATGTTCATTACACACGTCATATTGAACTAACTACCCTTACGCCATTTATCTGAATAAATTCAGATCATCATAGCTGTCATTTTTCATTCTTATTTCAACAGTTTGGTAATGGAAGAAGAGGAATTATCCCCGAAACGATACCCTTTTAAGCATACCTTTGATACCTTGTTGTAATACCGAAGCTGAATACAAATTAATGGGCCAAGCAAAGTCACTTGAGCCTACTCCTTGTTTTCCGCTATCCTATTGCTTTCATCTTATTTAGTTGACTTTGTTTTGCTAACATCAAGGGAAGGAAATGGACACAAATTCTAAAGCCAGTGTTCTCAGTGAAAACAAAAAATTTAAGGCAAGGTTTATTCATAACCATGGTCAAAAGCCTTCATTTATTCAAATCACTCCTCCAATGATATCTAGTGTTCTCTTTCACGCATATCCGCTATTGATAATAATTGATAATGCACTAGCCAATATTATGTGGTTATCTGACGATAAATGTCTGCCTTTTATCTACTTGACGAGCGTATGGCTAATTATAAGTTCGTTCATCCGTACCGAAACAGATGTAAACCGAATTTTACCGTTTAGTAAACTTTTGAGTCTATGGTTAGGTTTTATAAGTGCAGTCTTCCTGTTTTTGTCATTCATGTACTATGTCATTTCATTGGTGACTTCTTTAAGAGACGCGGAACCTCCTACGTTGGATGAAATCGTTGTGTTACTAGAGTCTGTACTGGGCAAATTAGAAGTACTGAGAGATGAGCTGAATGTTTGGAAGAAACTCAAAACTTCATTCAATGGCGTCAACAAAAAGTGCTCCAGTAAAAGGCTGTTTTTTAGGCTATTCCTAGTGGGTACAGTTTTTCAAATTGTTATCATAAGATACATATCGGTGGGAGCTTATGTCAGATTTTTTATTATTACTGCCCTGGTATACCATTCCACTAGTTTTCAAGCTACTTTAAGGCTACTCTGGAGATTTACCCTTGTCCGAAATTTCTATCACTTGGGGATTAAGAATTTTAAGATCTCAGATTGGTTATCAAATCGTTTGAGGATGGACCAAATCATTATTCTAACCCAAGACTCTTCTATTTTAGTACCTTTGATAGAATTTTTGCCAATACTTCTACAAAACAAGAAAGATGAGGATCACATTCAAATTTTACAATTACTTAATGAACAAAAAGAGGGCTTTGAAGATCATGGCCTCAAAATATTAGAAATTGAAGTACACGAAAATCAAAGGAAATGGCATCGAAATAAACATTGGAGTGCACTATTACTACCATACGAAAGACAAAATTTTTCAATAGAAATCAAAAATGCTGATGGGTCATCAACTATGAGAAGTTGCTTATCAACGCATGACCTTGGCAAAGAGGAACTACCCAATGATTGGCATTGGATTAATAATGACTGGGATGGGACCGATTGGGTATACTCGGATTCATCATGGAGAGAAACTGGAAGATACGATTCTTTGGAAAGTTTTACAAGGTCAAGGAGATGGAGAAGACGCCTCTTTCATATGTAACACTATAAGTACAAGTTTCTAATCTGTATATACTTGGCTGACTGGCTTATCACGAATCCTTCCATACTTCAAGTCAAAAAGAAATAAGGAACCGATAAGTATAATATGCGTGTGTGTGTTCATAGATCTAATGGATTTTTTATGTAACTGTTATATAGAAAAATTTTATCTGTTTTATAATAAATAGAATCTGGAAGTAATGTGTAAAGTCAAATATAATAGCCCAGTGACCGAACGGAAGCTAAAAGTAAAGTATATAGATTAATCAAGATCCATGTTTTCGTCAATGTTTTCGCTATCATCGCCACTTTCGGCTTGCGCCCTTCTTTGAGCAGCTAATTTTTCAGCAGCATCATTCATCTTCGAAGTTTCTTGGTTTGCTCTCAATGACTGTCTTTTTTTCTTCCTCCTTTGCTAAATATCTTCCTCTAATAACGTTCCCCAACGAAGCCAGTTCTTCATATTTGGCGATGTATTTTGCTTTGGTAGAATCTTCACCGTCGTCATATAACCAATCTTCAGTCTTAGATAACGCATTTTTCAATTTTTTCTTCTCTGCATCGGATGCAAAATCAGAATACTCATCATCAAGTTTAGCACGAAGGGTATAAATATACTCTTCAAGGGCATTTTTACGGTCCTCAGTTTCTGCGACTAGTTTATCTTGATTTGTCAATTCATTTTCTTTTTCGATTAGGTCGTTCAATTCGACTGGATTCAAGCCAAACGTTTCTGCTGTCATACCCAGTGTATCCTTCTTGACTGTTTTAGTGACTTCCTTAAACATAGGTTCAGCATCTTCTGGTGCATCTTCAGGTAAAGGTACTGGCTCTTGAACAGTAATATCTTCCAAAGTATAAGCACTCTCAATAGTATGCAAGCCAGATGGATCACATCTTAGCTTTACCTTAACGGGAACAGAATCTTGACCTTTAGGAACATTAACCCCAGTAAATTTCCATCTGGCAATAGTTACAGGAGTACCTTTTGGCAATTTTGAAGGGTCTGTATATTTAGCTTCCATGTGGAAATCGCCTGTACGGTATAAAGTAATAAGCTTCGTTGACGGGTATGGAGAATTAGCCGGGAAAACTTCCAAGTGATCCTCATCTTCAGCCTGTTTATCCCAAACGTATGACACTGAATACGGGTCAACGTCTATGAACTTAAACGGTCTAACTCTCAAAGTCGGTGAGTGAATGGCACATATGAAGGCTGCGCCTTTAGCAACAGCTTCATCTTGATTCAAAGTAGAAGACAATGGTTTACCAAAAGCGTCAGATATCGACCGCTTCAAAATTGGAATACGAGTTGTACCGCCAATTATTTCAACAAAGTCAACATCGTTAACAGTCAATTTAGCCTGGGACAAGGCTTTAGATATTGGATCTGTCACACGTTCTAACAAGGGTTTTACTAACTCCTCCAATTCTTCACGAGTCAGCTGCGAGGAAACATCAATATCATTCATAACAGATTCAACTGAAAAAGGGGCATTGGTGTTAGCAGAAAGTACCTTTTTCAATTTTTCAGCAGCAGTTAGGATTCTGTTGTAAGCCTTTGGGTTTTTTCTAATATCAATCTTGTACTTGGCTTTGAACTCATCAGCGAAATGCTCTGTGATTGCACGATCAAAATCTCTGCCACCAAAGTGTTTATCATAAGCGGTACCTAGTACTCTTAATTCGCCCTTGCGGAAGGCCAGAATGGAGCAGGTGTAGGTAGAATGACCAATGTCCACCAAACCAACAATTCTTGGCTTTTCTTCAGGGCCCGGTAGATCATTCTTAAACACACCGTATGAAACAGCAGCGGCAGTGACATCGTTAACAATCCTTAAGGGGTTCAAACCTGCGATTCTTGCGGCATCAGCGATATTATAACGCTGTTCTTCAGAATACCATACAGGGACAGCAAGGCAGACATCAGTAATTGTTGATTTTGTTTCCTGTTGAACGGTATGTTTAACTTTGTCAATGAGCATAGCAGTCAGCTGAGTAGCCGAAAAAGTGTGTGTTTTACCGCCGAACTTGACTTCGGCACCAACTTTGCCGTTTTCCAGTTGTACTAGCTTCGAAGTAAAAAAGTTATTCTCAATATCGAATTCAGGATCCCTGAAATTCAGGCCAATAATTCTTTTCAAGTTTTCCACGGTATTTTTAACGTTAGATGTCTGCTTTGTCTTACCAGATTCACCTAAATATCTATTTCTCGGGCCAAAACCAACCAAGGATGGGGTGGACCTATTAGACACCTCATTGACAACAATATCAATGCCCCTATTTCTAGCAACTGCAAGCACCGAGTTATTGTTACCTAAATCTAAACCAAATGGTGTACTCATTTTATTATATGCTAAACTGATGTCTATAAACCAACTAAAAAAAGATGGGACTTTTAACAAATATTCTTGATACCAAATCAAGATTAAATAAACCTTTAGTCCCTAAATGACAGGGGATTTGTGATTTGCATAAAAAGTACCCTAATATATACCAATTGCGTGAAAGTGACTCCCCATTACAGTTCCTTGAAAATCCTCGTATGAGGTGATTCAAGGAAAGAAAGTTCTAGAAATATCTACAATATTAAAAGGATGATTTGGGTATTGTTGAAATAAAAGAACTCATTTTTTTCTTAGCCGATATGCCTAGTAACTTCCGCGAATTCATTCTTCTATCTGACGGGTCAATGCTTGTGTACAACGTCTTAACCGCTTTCTTGAAGGATCATAATTAGTGTTTGCCAACCAGCTGAGGAGACAAGCTTTAATAGGGGTTCTTCCCATTCAGTTTTTATAGCAGAGTCTATTAGTAGTTTCCATTCCTCGGTTGAAAGTACCTGCAAAGTGTTTATATATATTAACAAGTGAAAGTTCGAAATATTCTCGTGTAAGAGATTGAAATCTCCACTTGAAGCCACCTGGAACAAATATTTTTTCAGTTCTTGATAATCTTGAGATTGCCCCAAAGCTTGCCTGTTGGCCCACGGAAACCCGGCTGATGTAACGAACTTTGGATTGGTATCCGTGTTCTCTTTGGGAAACCCATGAGTCAATGTTACTAAAAGATAGTCCACCGGGAATGCAGGTTTGGCGTTCTCCTTTACGGTTATACCATATTCGTTGGATTTCATGTAAAATATTTCAGGCACATATCTTTCATCAGTAGTGTCATTGATATATGCCATTGAAGGGTAAGTGGACCCACTTATCATGTCTGCTGTGACTAATGCTTCAGCGTCAGTGGATACTTGGTAACTCGATATATCAATTTCACCTTCCAAATTTCCTGATATGACACAAGTGACGAATTTAGAAGAAAAGATTCCTTGTTCACTAAATTTGCTTACATTAGGATATCTGGTTTGGTGTCCAGCAGCCATGATAACTTCTATTGATGAAAGGAAAAATGAATCTTTGTGTCTTTTACAGTAGACGGACCCATCGCCAGCTCCTGCGTCAGATAAATCTGTGAATATTAACCCGATACGTGAAAGCCCCATTTCTTGAGCCTGTTGATCAATCTGTAGCATCTCCTCCTTGACTTGTTCAACATCCATGGTTAACCCGTCCTGTTCATCATGTTGAGGGGGTTCGTATATTGCCTCCACAACGGCCTTTATCCCTAAGGGCGTATTATCGTATTTGGCGTAAGAACCGTACATATAGCCAAATCTCTGCATACCTGTACATCGCCATGCCTGAATAAACTCATTGATTAATTCACTTTTCTGGAATTCGACGTGATCTACCATTCTAAATTCTTGCTGCTGTAATGTAATTGCCGATGGTTGGCACTTAGAGCATATTCCTCGAGGCCATGGTTCATGACCATTATTACAATGCTTGTTAATTCTAAAATCAGGTTCTGAGAGCGGCGCAATATAAGAGCTGCCGTTTTCCTTTTTATTAGCATTCTCATTCAATTTCTTCAAATACGAATGAAATGAAATATGTTTGATTTTATTTGTCTCGTGATATTCTTTATCCCAAGGAGGTAAAGGTGAGCAATATTCACACATACCTCTATCACCATGCTTACAAAATTTTGATTTTTGGCGAGGTATTAACCCCTTCTCTTTCTCCAGTTCCTCATCAACATCAAGTTCTTTGATTTTCAACGGGCCTGAACTTTGCTGACGATTCTTCTTGACACTAATGTCTACGGATCCAGTTCCGACGCTAGTGTCAATTGTCTCAGCGTTGGGCTTATTCGAATAATTGAATATCAGCATGTCACCATGCTTCAGCCCTAGATCTGCTACTGTTCGGTTAGCTAGTTCGGAAACAGTATGAACATCCTGCCCAGGCTTCTCACTAACAGTAAATGTGTTGGCATCGGCATTAGCATCCAGATAACCCAATAATCTTTCAATGACTGCTCCAAAAAGCTCGCTATCTTCGCAGGAAACTCTATGAATACCGTTTTTTGATCTGAATCTGATAAGCATACTGCACTGAGGTGTACGTTGTCCTTTCCTTTAGTCTCTGGAGTGAATCTCCTAGTCTAATGATCGCATTTGCCACTGTTTCCTCTTTTGTAAGGGCCTTCTCTAAATAGTAGCCGCTACTCGTTACCCGCCAACAGGCTTCAAAAGTTTTAGGAACACGTCTTAAAGTTGAAGTATTACATGAAAAATTGATGAAATACGATTCGTAAATGGGATGGCTCATTTTTGGGTAACAAAAGTCGGAAAAACAGACACACGCTACTGAGTTAAGTTACCAACATGTCCGAATTTAATGAAACGAAATTCTCTAGCAATGGAACTTTCTCTGAAACCGAAGAACCAATTGTAGAGACGAAAGTAATCTCCGTTTATACCCCACTCATATATGTCTTCATTCTGGTAGTATCCCTTGTTATGTTTGCATCAAACTACAGAAAGAAGCAGGCTAAAAAAATTAGCGAACAGCCATCCATCTTTGATGAAAACGATGCTCACGACCTGTTTTTTCAAATAAAGGAAATGAGCGAAAATGAAAAAAGTTCACGAGAAGGTCTTGAAAGCTGCCTTATTAAACAGAGGTGCAGAATCTGTCAGACGATCATTAAAGTTGAAAGAGCTTGCCCCTCAGATTAACCTTTTATACAAGAATGGGTCCATCGGAGAAGATTATTGGAAGAGATTTGAAACTGAAGTTAAGCTAATAGAATTGGAATTTAAAGATACCTTACAGGAAGCTGAGAGATTACAACCGGGTTGGGCTCAATTGTTTGTCATGGTTTGTAAAGAAATTTGCTTCAACCAGGCCCTATCTAGACGTTACCGATCAATTCTGAAACGTAAGGAAACATGTGTTGAAGAATGGGAATTGAAAATCAATGATGATGGAAGATTGGTCGAATAGGGCCTGCAGGTACACTAGCTTACATTTGTTGATTCTGCATTTTTTTTTTTCAAATATGTATAGAATTTGTCATTATCTGCGTTAAAAATATTTATAAAGTATATACAATAACAATAAATGATAAAGTAATATGTAAGCAGTGGGAAGAAAAGCTTGTCATAGCTTTACTTTCTAATGTTTTCTGCCCTTCTTCTTGCTAACAACTTGAAACTCCCAGTCATCATCATCATTACCGGAAAGAGCCAATGCCTCATTCCAACTTAATGGGTCACTACCTTGTCTTTCGCATTCAGCGCGTCTTCTAATGAATTCAGTAGCAAACCTTCTACCGTCCATAACATCACTATTGGCATAAATAGTTTCTTGGATCAACTCTTTGGATTCTGGTCCCGTAGGTAAACTCAATAACAGCTCCAATACGTTATTACTTGTTATGCCAGAATTTAGTCTCATTTGAGATTTGCACCACTTGATAAATTCTTGGCGTGGAGAAATACTATTCATACTGGCAAATGTAGTCTTCGTAGAAGTTGCGACAATGCTACTTGTTATTGTCGTTGAAGGGTTAGACCCTGTATTGGACTTTGACACTAAAGGCACAGCTGTACCAACGGGAGTTTTCGTCTTTGATGTGACAGTGGTCCAAGATGTTGTCGTGGTAGTTGCAGAAGTAGTGGTCTTTGGCTGCTTAGAAGAGTTTTGAACTCTTTCCCATATTTTTTTCTGTTCTTCAATAAAATTTGGGTCTTCAAAATCTTTTGGCGATGGCGTTTCTTTTGCATTTTTAGAAGTTTTTTGAAACTGTGATTTAATATCAATAGTTGAATTTGGTACTGTGCTTGACTTGTTGGCCCAGTTTAACACAGATTTCAATTCCTGTTTTTCCTTTTCTTCCTTGGTAATTTTCAGTTGTAAATTCAGAGGTGCTTCCTTCTTATTCTCGGTATTACCCAAAACGTTTTTGGTTATATTATTTACTGGAGTATTCGTCTTGACTTTGGAAGCCCATGGTGTTGGTTTAAAATTTAAATCATTCAATGAAGGCAGATCTTTTGGAGTTTTGAGAGGTACTGTTTGGACTTGTGTATTCTTTATGGTATTTTCAATTTGTTTCTGTTTTTCTGCTTCCAAGGTTTCCCTTTCTTTCCGTTTTTTCAACATTTCCTTTTCTTCCTTTTGTCTTTTCAGTAACTCTTGTTCCTCTTTTTGTTTCTGCTTTTTTAACAAACGAATCTCTTCTTTTCTTTTAATTTCTTGATTTTGTCTCTCTTGCTCTTCCAATAATACTTTGGCCATGGATTCAGCTTTTTCGCTTTTTCTAGCCTCGATTATATTCTTGGGTTTAACTTCCGATTTGGGTTTTCCCTTCGTTTGACCTGTAGAGACTGTTGAACCTAATTCAATATCACCTTCTTGCACTGTAGTGCCGCTGTCCATATCCCAGATGTTTTTATGAGTCAATGGTTTGAAAATATCGTTGTCGGTAGTTTCCATGGTATCAGCAGTTGTAGCAATAGCTTCGTTTGAATATGCAGGCAGATTTGTGTTGCTAGGGTCGGTAATGGGTGGTTGCGCATGAACTTTATCAAAAGTACTAAATGGATCCGTGTCGTACTTTTGAAGCTTTATCATCAACTCGCCCAAGGTAATAAATACATCGTTTATTCCGAGTGTTTCGGGCGTGCTGCCTAACCTTGAAACCTGTAGAGTTGAAGCAAAATAGCCACCGATATACCATTGGGACATCATTTGGGTAGTGAATGGACCATGTATCTGCCCCTGTGTATCTATATATTTCCAACTGGACTCGATCGAAATTGGCGTGGGAAATTGAGGTATGCCATTTACGTCCAGAGCTGGAGGTATATCAGATGACGGGAATAAAATGGCATGGGATTGAGCAATCGTTGGTGTTCCCAACGGAGTAATATCAACAGCCAAAGAATGCGTGCTCAAATTCATTCCAAGATTAGCGGCATATCCAAAGGAAGAAGTAGACTCGTTTCTTTGCAATAGAGGGATTTGTTGAACAGGCGTACCAACCCGCGATTCAGGATGGTCATTGTGCCAAAACGAGGTACCCACGACCCCTGGGTTCTGGGGAATAAAGGGCTCTTTGGCAGGCGCAAACGGCGAGGCTGCACGCTGTATACCAATAGAGTCCATTAGAGAAGAGGTTCTACTAAGCGCATGTCGGTTACCCAAGAGAGGTGTATTAGACCTAAACGTGGACCCGGGAACAGCGTTTATGCCCGCACCAATGGCACCGTTATTGGTGCTGGGCTGAGAGGACTCCATAGGGGCAAAGGTGCTATTGATGCTATTGCTCTCGGTATCATCTGAGTCCAGTTTCAAGTCTTTTAACTGTTCATCAAAGGAACCGAATAATCTTTGAGAGTCTGGTGCAATCATTACTGAAATGGAGTAAGAGGCTGGGTTCTGTGGGAAGAAAGGGGGGGAAGCGCAAGGCGTACTAACGGAAACGATGAACTCGAGGAAGTTGGTTCTCCAACTAGGATAGTTTTTGTAGAGGCGTGGGATACTTTAGTAAGGTCCATCAAATCAAATCAACCTATAATTGAAATTATGAAAAAAATTTTCAGTGAGTGAAAAAAAAAATAAAAAGGGCACAGGGTAATTTTGAACTATTATGGTACTAAAATTAGAGTAATATAACTATGTAGTCTAGGAGGATAGCACTAATTTAGTCACTTCTATGAAACCGAGAAGCATGTATTTTACTTAACTATCGTATAAACGAAACAGGAAAGCAACTTTAAATGCCCAATTGTTTTTCGATTTTGCTGTGGAGATCGTCGCCAACCATAGAGCCGGATTGCAAGCCGGTGCCAGGATAGACGTCCTCCCAATCAATGCTGCAGTCCTTGTTAAGCAATATATCGCGGTGCATGCTGCTGTCCGCTGAGAGAGGACTGAAATCAGTGCGATTGACGATTTCCAGCTCCATCGTCCTCTTCATGGGCTCGGCTATGCCGAATATCTGTCGGTACTGCTCCATCTGTCTCTGGCGCTGTGTGGTCTCCCAATGCTTCAGCTTTGATTCCAATGGGTGTCTGTCGTTCATCTGTGTGGAAAGGGGTACCGCACCACCTTCTTGCTGGCGTAGCGTGTCTGGAAGTGAGGGCACCGCGGAGGAAAGAGTGGTCTTATCTTGATCCGTGGAGACCTGGGACTTGAAGTTACCTTGTGGGACGATGTTCATGTTTAATATGATGGCTGTTCCTGTTCTTGTTTGCTTGCTAGTACTTCTCTTGTTACTGGGAAACTACACAACAAATGCTTTAATAGACCTTAGGCAGATAAAATCGCCACCGCCCGGTCACCCGGCAAGCATCCAAGAAAAGCAAGAAGTGCTTAAATAAGAGCCTGTGTGCTGTTAGCGGACGATGCTCGAGGATCCTAGGTAGCAAGCCCGCATCTGCAGGCGGCCACTGTTTGCTATATGTTCCAATTCATTGCAGCTGTGGCGACGGAGGATGGCTTGAGGGCTACTTCTGCGAAAATATCACCCGATGGCCGGTTTCTGGCCATAACGCAGGGACCTAGTATTCTAATATACAATGTCTCCAAAAATGCCATATCACAGACGCTGGTCACGTCGCATGCAAGGCCATTCTCAGAACTGTGCTGGTCCCCTGACGGACAGTGCATCGCGACTGCTTCGGATGATTTCTCCGTGGAGATAGTGCACTTGTCGTACGGGCTGTTGCATACGTTTGTCGGTCATACGGCGCCTGTGATATCCCTGGCGTTCAACAGAAAGGGCAACTTGCTGTTCACGTCCTCGATGGACGAAAGCATCAAGATCTGGGATACGCTAAATGGCTCGCTGATGAAAACGATATCTGCGCATTCAGAGGCAGTGGTGTCGGTAGATGTGCCCGCAAATGACTCGTCCATTCTGAGTTCAGGTTCGTATGACGGGCTCATACGGATCTTCGATGCAGAGACAGGCCACTGTTTGAAAACGCTGACTTATGACAAGGATTGGAAAAGGGAAAACGGTGTGGTGCCCATCTCCCAGGTCAAGTTCTCTGAAAATGCAAGATATCTTTTGGTGAAATCGCTGGACGGCGTGGTGAAGATATGGGACTGTATTGGGGGCTGTGTGGTACGCACTTTCCAGGTCCAACCTCCGGAGAAGGGTGTGCTGCATCATTCGTGCGGTATGGATTTTTTGAACCCTGAAGACGGCTCCACTCCTTTGGTGATCAGCGGTTACGAAAACGGTGATATATATTGTTGGAACTCAGATGATAAAGAGCTTGTTCAATTGCTCGATGGTTCCTCCCATCATCGGAATAGTCCTGTGATGAGTATACATTGCTTCGGCAATATAATGTGCTCGCTCGCGTTGAACGGAGTTTGCTGTCTATGGAGATGGGAGTGAAGAAACAAGATTATATATATTATATAACATTCCCATAGGGCGTATTTGATAAACCGAATGTATAGCATGGACATTGTAAGGCTCCCAGTCGGTGGAGCTATCTTCGAATATTTTTCAGATTTTTATCTATTTTTTTACTTTTTTTTTTCGGTTGTGTAATTACTATTGTCTCTCTTGATGAGCATTTCGAAAAATGCAAATGGGAACTCGGAAAAATTGTAACAGTCTACATTAACATCTCGAAGAGCTCGTGTCAAGCCATTCCTTCTCACCACTGATATAAAGCAATTGCTGTGTTAATACCTATTCGGCACCGTATCTGTAACTCATCAAAAAGGACAGGGAAGCAAAACGTTAACACTCAACATGAATATAGCGAAAAGATCATTAGGCGCTTTCTCCAAACGATTTTATTCCTCTTCAAAGATCGTTCCAAAACATAATACGATCCAGGATATTAGAGACAAATACAATGCTGGTACTCCTTTGTCCATGTGCACAGCATATGACTTCATCACTGCTACATGGGTGAATAAAGCTAATTGCGATCTACTCTTAGTCGGAGATTCATTAGCAATGACCTCCTTGGGGTATGATAGCACAATTACGCTCTCATTAGATGAGTTCAAATATCACGTTAGCTCTGTGTGCAGAGCTGAAGGTCCTTCTTTGGTAGTCGCAGATATGCCATTTGGTACTTTTGAATCTGATATTTCTGATGGCTTGAAAAATGCCATAGATATTATGAAATTGCATAGCAAAGTTACCTCTATCAAAGTTGAAGTGGGTTCGTACATTAAAGACAAGTATGCAATGAGGTTTATCCAAGAACTGTGCTCAAGAGGTATCCCCGTTATGGCCCATATAGGATTAACACCGCAAAAAGTACATTCACTTGGAGGTTATAAAGTTCAAGGTAACAAGAGTCTGTTACAAATGCAAGAGTTGTTCGAAACAGCCAAGCAGTTGCAAAAAATTGGTTGCTGGTCCATTGTTATTGAATGTGTCCCCCACAAAATGGCTCAATTCATAACGTCTAAACTTTCCATTCCAACAATAGGTATCGGTGCTGGGAATGGCACCAGCGGTCAGGTTTTAGTGATATCGGATCTTTTGGGCATGCAAGGTGAATCCGTTCCAAAATTTGTCAAGCAAACTGTAAATATAAGAGATATTGCGACTAAGGGCTTGAAAGAATATATTACAAGTGTAGAGGATAGAACGTTTCCCGAAAAAGATTCTCACACTTTCAAAGTCAAAGACGATCTGTGGAATGAATTCCTTTCGTCGACTAACCACAAATAAAATGAATGTGGATTTTATTGAGTAAAAAGAAATTAAGGCTTCTGGCAGTTTAAAAATCTAACTCCATTCTTTTCGAGAAAAAACTATATAAATAAAGGACAACACAAGAACATTCTTCTGTTGTATACATACATAAGAATGGCTAGGAAAAGAACCATATAACATCATAAAACTAATTCCTCGAACTTATTCAAGAATTCGGAAATCGCCTTCGTAACCCACGAATCGTTGTTGCTATCTAGGTAAGCTAAATGGCCACCTAGGTCAGTTCTACAGAATAGAATATTAGGGTTCTTTTCCACAAATGAATAAGGTTGGTCGGGGCCTACAACAGGATCATCTCTGGAATTGATTACTAAAGTAGGAACTTTGATTTTATCAGCCCTGTTAATTGAACTGGCTGCTCTATAATATTCCATAGCATTTGGGAATCCCAAAGCTGGTGCAGTGTACAGCTCATCGAATTCAAGACTCGACTTAAAGCGTTTCGCCTTTTCCAAATTCTCGGGTGTGAATTTATAGTAAGATGGATTTTGAGTCGTAGGTGTATGGTCAGGGCTAGAACCGTTTGGAACACCTAATTCGCCCATGTTAACTTGAACAGTTCTAGTTAAAAATTGGGCAATATTTCTAGAGAACAAGGTTTTTGACCACCAGTCTTCAGTCATTCTAAGTGCCGAAAGAAGAAGATCCCATGGATTACATAATGTAACAGCAGCAGATAAAGGCGATTTGTCACCTTCCTCACCCAAATAGTTTGCTAACATGGTAGCCCCGAAAGAGCATCCTACGGTGTATAATTTTCTGTTTGGATATCTTTCTTTTTCTCTTTGCAAGAACTCACGAATATCCATAGTGTGGTAAGCTGTGAATAAGTTTTTAGTGGTGATTTTAGAACGCGCGCAGCCCCTCGTGTTTAGCACCACGACTTGGAATTTCCCGTTACTGATACGAGACAAGTTCTCAGTTAGAGATCTTATGATTGGTTCATGACTGCCTCCGGCAAGACCATGGAGGACAACAACTAGGGGAAGATCTACTTTCCTTTGCTCTTTCAACTCTTCGTCTCTCAGGTACCTCGTACGTGGTTGTAAACGAGGCCATCCCTCTGGGTGCGTCGCCTTCTCGTCGAGACCAAACTTCTTCGTATCAAATTTCATAGTGTTTTGGTCGAAATTATATTCCTTTTCCCAGGAATTCATGACCCAATCAGCAGTACAGACACCGCCATCCGAGAACTCGACGATTTCCCTACCATAAAAGACAGGAAACTTCTTCGATAAATCAGCAGCGTTCAAGTATAGAGTTTGTAAAATACCTGTGAACAAGTAAGGACTTAGTTTATAGTGGGCCCCGTTTCTCAAAATCGGGACGTATTCATTAACAAACGTATTAAATTCGACTTGCTGCTTATCGTTCTTCAAACTCAACTTCGCAGAACCATTTTCACCAACGACATGTGAAACTGTACCGTTGTACCCCCAATGAAGTGGGTTAATAGCTGGCCACTTTGAAACTTCTGACATATCTTTTTCTGTTAGTTTATTCGTTAGTCGAGTGTTCTGAAGATAACGTTCGACTTTCGAGACACGTCTCATACTGTTAAATAGTAAGGAAAATCTTCGAAGGGACTATTACTTCCCCGGCCAGCACCCGATATTTTACATCCGCTCCTAATCTGCACATGCGGAGGGCTTAAAAAAGGATCTCGGAACCGGAACGAGTTTGCCTTTTTTCGTTCATCTTCCGTGCCGTGTCGCAAATCATTAAACAGATACAAAACAGGGCCCTTTGACGGTTATGTAATTTTGCATTGGTCGAATAACAGAACTTGTTTAGAATATTTATTTTATATATATGTATATATATTTTTCGGAAAGTAAAAAAACAACTATGTATTTACAGAGGCATCTAATCAATATCTAAGTTTATTTCTTCGACTATTGATTTTTGAGCCATTGTCCCTTCGTATAGGGAGTCGAAGAATTTGATAGATAGTGTGTTATTTTCGTTTTTGCTTTCCAGTTCTTTCTTGGTGACTTGCTTCTTGTCCATGATTATTTCGCATGACCTTAGGATTTCACGGGTGGGTACACGTAAAACATCGCGTACTTCGTTTGAAGTTCTTTGCGCGTTAAGATGAATGTATTCTACCTCTTGTAGCTTTCTTTTGTATTTGCTAGAAAGATTCATTGGTAGAGCACGAGGCAAGTCATGAATTAGATATGTGATTCCTAGCAGGGAACCCACTACTATGATGGGAACCGACAATTTCTTGAGTGAATTCCATGATGATAATTTGATACCGTTTAATACGATGTTGCCTACTACTTTTGTACTACCCAAAAAGTATAAAGTCAGTGTGGGAATTTTTGATGTGAAAAGTAATGATGGTCTTGACCAATATTGTGTCAGAGGATAGTTTTTCAATCCCAAAGTTTTCATTAGCCCATTTTGTTTTTCTTGTGTTTGTTCCTCTATATCATAGATTGGTGCCGTGCTAGGTTTCTGCCAACTTAGATAAGACAGAAATCCCTTCCAACTTGGAGCAAATAAATCAGTTATCGATAGAGAAACTCTTAGCCTTTTCCCTATTAAGTGTTTTTTTTCTTAAACATTAGTTCACTTTTGAAAACACGTTCGCACATAAAATCATCACCAAGCTCGGATTTACCAACTTCATATATTTTCTTCACCAGCACGTCTGTCTTTTGCTTAGCAAATACTTCGCTCAAATTTATTGCTTCATCAATTTGGTTTACTATAAAATCCTCTGTTGTGAAAATGAAGTCATAAATCTGGGCAAGACCTTGATACTTTGGATATTCGTGTAATGGAACATCCAAAGCACTGAGAAGTGTTTCTTTAGTATTATTATAGGCCAACGCAATGGTTTCTTCTGCCATTTTATCAACACAGTTGGTCAAATCGTTACACTTTGTTTGGACGGTTAGGATCTCAGGCCTTAATGTTTCTAGTTCTTGGTTGATTTTTTCTTTTTCTTCAGTATACATTGTTATGTTTGATTTGGAAATCGATGTTATATCGCTCAACAATTTCGACAAGTACGTTTTGGCAGGTAGTAATTTGGAAAGAGATCTTTTCTTCAGAACGAAATTACGTAGAGAATCTTCTAGACTGTCAAAATCGGGATCTGGATCGTTGTTAGAATATGGGTCATTATCGGGTTCCTCATCACCATTATCTTCACTGTCGTCACCTCCATGATAACCTGCTATTTCATCCCCGTTTTTAGAAACAAAATGGACAAAATCGGCTGCGCGTTTGTGTGTTTCCGGGGAGAGATCACGGATCTGCTTTAAAATTAGCTCTTTACAACGTTGTTTGTCTCTGATTTTGTCAAATTTTTTCACAACAAAAAACATTAATTTCTTTTCACGAGAAGCTAAAGATATGAATTCTTTGGCGGATAGCGTAAGCTGATTTTCTGCATTGACAACAAAAATGACCAAATCAATTTCCTCTTGTCGGGACATAACCTCCGCAGTTTGTAAGGAATCCATATTTAAACCGGGCGAATCAATCAAAGATATATCAACAGTGCCATTTCTTAGCAAACTCGTGGAGGCGGGTCTCTTATCGTCCTTTATGTAAACCTTCAATAATGCATACTTTTCGTTCTGGGGCACCAAATCGGAGAGCTCTTTCAAAGAGTGAATCTCGTAAGTCTTTGAATTTTGTATTGAATACATGTCAACAGCCTCCTTGAGGGTGGGAGCTATATATAGCGGTATTGCATGAACTTCCTCGATTCCGTCGTTTTCTCGGGCCTCTAGTATTTCAGAAAATACATTGGTACATGGAAGTTGATCTTCAGGCAGTAAACGCCGTTTTAATAAAGAGTTGCAAAGAGCTGATTTTCCAGTATTCACGTCACCTGTGATGAACACTTTAGAGGAAACATCATCCACTCTTTTTTTCAGGGCGTTTAAGTGGTTTGCTACGGCCCCGATTTGAGATTGAAATAATTTGGATAGAGCTTTTTTCTCCATGTTAAAACCGTTCCTTTCTTTAATATTATAATGTCCGTCGATCTTAATATTCAGTTGTAGAACATGCAATTTTTCACGCTCATCATTGGCAGCGATAAAAATGGGACGAATATTGTTTTCCTCTTGAAGTTGATCCACAAAAACTTGCGTCTTCAAAATGGACCTCTTCAAGAGTACTCTGTTGTTGTTATAGTTCCACTGACTGAGCTGAGAAGAGATCAAATGTGCTTTTGAGTTAGACCCACGCAATGACGGCAACAGGTCATCCTCCCTACGCTCTCCCTCTTCTTCAAACAATGTGGACTGATCATCGGCTGGTCTATGAGCATCACTAGCTAAAAACTGGCCTTCGTTCCGTGAATATGTAAGGATGGGAGGTACAACTGTGGCTGCATCATCGTCTTGATCTGTAGGAGCCTTGCGTGGTTTATTGGTGTTTTGAGACTGCTGTTTTCCTTCAGACATAGCGTTAAGAAGCTTATGCGTTTCGACTTGGTATCTGGAATGAAGGTGTTGAAATGCACTTTCCCTAGGTGCTAATAGGTTCTGGTATTCTTTTTGATAAAGACAATTACTATAAGCCCCGGCATATTCTCTAGGCTTTCTTTGGATAACTCTAAAAAACAATTATTTACCCGGATACTGTTTTTTTTTGGCACTATACCTCCACTTGGTCTTGGCGCAAGGGCACTTTTGCTAGCGCCGCGTATTAGTAAGACAAAATAGCTACTCCAGTAAAGAAGGGCTGTATTTATAATAAATATTAGAAGCTATGGTTTAATGTCCTTTTTGACACCAAACGTTACGAGATATGCCAAACAGCTCGTTTTTGTAGGTAAGTCATTGCTACATCGAAGATTCAAGACGCAGTTTTTTTCAGATTTAGCAATCTCTTTTGGGCATATTCCACCCAGACAATCTGTCATCCAAGAAATACGACACAAACTTTTTTTGTAAATACAATTTCGGTGTTTAATACAAGATCAGGATGAAAAGACTAGGGGGATGGCAGTAGTGTAGCTGTACCTTATATCTTTTTCTCGAAATTGGAGCAAGTATTGGAGCCAGACGAAAGAATAATGGAGGGCAGAGATTTTCAGAAAAATAATTTAGGCTTGCAAATCAATTCACAAGATAGTGGAACGAGCCGTACAACCTTCCATTCACTACAAGACTTAGGAGACGATATAATGAATGAAAGCTGGGATCGTGTAAATCAGAAGAAGATTAGTGCAAAAGATGATGTTTTCCCTGAAATACCTCTTCCATCACCATCTTTATCGGCAGAGAAGGTAAATACAAAAGAAGAAGAAGAAGAGGTAGTGATCAAGTCATCAAATTCACAGTCAAAAGAACCGTCACAGAAACCTCCAGTAGATATTCCTTACACATGTTTTACCAAGGATCGAAGGCTAGTCATTTTTGGAATTATTATTTTTATAGGGTTTTTGGGCCCAATGTCAGGAAACATATATATTCCAGCTCTGCCACTTTTGCAAAGGGAATTTGATGTGAGTGCAACGACCATAAATGCCACAGTTTCTATTTTTATGGCAGTGTTCTCGGTTGGACCACTGTTTTGGGGCGCACTCGCAGATTTTGGCGGAAGAAAGTTTTTATATATGGTATCATTGTCATTAATGTTAACCGTTAATATAATACTGGCTGCTGTGCCAGCAAATATTGCCGCACTTTTCGTCTTAAGAGTTTTTCAAGCTTTTGCATCAAGTTCTGTTATTTCTTTAGGGGCTGGTACAGTAACAGATGTTGTTCCTCCAAAACATAGAGGGAAGGCGATTGCGTATTTTATGATGGGCCCGAACATGGGACCAATCATAGCACCAATAGTGGCTGGATTGATTTTGATGAAAGGAAATTACTGGAGGTGGCTCTTTGGATTTACTTCTATAATGGCGGGAATAGCATTGATCTTAGTGAGCGCGCTACTTCCAGAAACACTTCGTTGTATAGTTGGAAATGGGGATCCCAAGTGGTGTGAAAAGAAGAAGGAAGAAAAAGGAACAGTACCCCCATCCTCTCAGAGAAAGGGACTATCGCGTTGGCATTTGTTCCCAGATATGGGTATCCGTAAACCAGTTACTAATGACCCTTTCTTCCAACAAAAATTTCCAAAACCACCAAAAGCAGGCTTTACGCTATACTGGAAGATGGTTAAATGTCCCCCAGTAATAATCACATCTATTAGCACTGCTCTCTTATTTTCTAGTTATTATGCCTTCAGTGTTACGTTTTCTTACTACCTCGAGAATGACTACCATTTTACCATGCTAGAAATCGGTGCTGCTTACGTCTGCCCAGGAGTAGCCATGCTGTTAGGATCTCAATCTGGTGGTCATCTCTCAGATTATCTTCGTTCACGTTGGATCAAAAGTCACCCCGAAAAGAAATTTCCTGCAGAGTTCCGTTTAATACTAAATCTGGTCGGAATTGTACTAACACTGGGCGGTACAGTTGGATATGGATGGTCCATTTTCTTTCATCACCACTTTGTTGTGCTCTTGGTTTTTTCCTCATTGATGGCCTTCGGTATGACCTGGTGCAGCAATACTTCCATGACATATTTAACTGAGCTATTCCCTAAAAGAGCTGCTGGAACTGTCGCGGTGAGCAGTTTCTTTCGAAACATTGGTGCGGCTATAAGTTCCGCTATTATATTGAAGCTTTGCAAAGCAATGGGAACAGGATGGTGTTTCACAGGACTGGGGTTGTGTAGTCTGTTTACGCTAATTGGTATATTATATCTAATCATTTTTCAGAGAAAGTATGTTACTGAAGAGTTTTGAGGGATTGTTAATGTTTAGCTGATATACTCATATTTTTGACTTTTCTCAATCAAGATAAAGAAGTTTCCGATTACAAGATACACACATCTAGAAATATTAATGATCACATTTACGTTGAATAATTTAAGATTTATATGCGTTCGCTTTTTCAAAGAATAAAATCGATGTTATAGTTAATTATATTAAATTAAGCCAAAAGTATATATATCTAAAAAGGAAAAAGTATAAAAATTATGCAGGTCCAAAACATACTTAAGCCTTCAAAGAAGAAGCTCTTCTCTTTCTGATTTGAGCCTTCTCAGCCTTTCTTTCAGACAATCTCTTAGCCAACAATTGAGCGTATTCGGCAGCAGCTTCTCTTTGAGATTGAGCGTTTCTGACCTTCAAAGCTCTTTGGTGTCTCTTTCTTTGCAATCTTTGAGGAGTGACCAATCTTTGGATCTTTGGAGCCTTGGTGTAAGTCTTTTCACCCTTGGTGACTTCTCTTCTAATGACGAAATCACGAACATCATCTTCCTTGGACAAACCGAAGAACTTTCTGATGTTGTTAGCTCTCTTTGGACCTAATCTCTTTGGAACAGTGGTGTCAGTTAGACCTTCCAATTCTTGTTCACCCTTCTTGATGATGACCAAAGCCAAGACAGCCAAATCTGGGCCAACAATGGCACCTCTGACGGACTTTCTCTTTCTTTCACCTTCACGTCTTGGTCTGTAACAAGAAACGTTCTTGGTCAACAACAACTTGATTCTGGTTGGCAACAAAACACCTTGCTTCATTGGGAAACCTTGTTTGTCGTTACCACCGGAGATCTTGAAGACGTAACCCTTGAATTCATCACCAACGGCTTCACCATCAACTTCTTGACCGATTCTCTTGTCGAAGAAAACACGGATACGGTGTTCATCATCAATTTCGAAGGTCTTTTGAGACCCGTTAACTGGGTAAGAAATGTTCAACTGTTATAAATAATATCTCTGTTAGTATAAAAATCTTTAAAACAAAAGCAGCTCAATAACAAATTCTAACAGAACCGGTTCCATTGTTTCTTTATTTTTGTTTTCACTCATAAATATACCTCAGTGCTATTGATAACTTGTGTCTCCAATCCTTATTGCGTATCTGGCGCATTACACCCTTTCAAAGGGTGCCAATTCTCGTGTATTTTAAATATTCATGTTCTGGGTCTTGAATGGATTGTTCTCTACTAAATCTTGCCGCAGTTTCACAAGTTTGATGGTACTAGCCCACTTGATATCTATGGATAACCTCTTTAGCAACTACTAGTTCTTTAGAATTCAAATGTTAGGGTAGGTTTACATACCTTCATGATGGCTCAGTCGTTTATTCACACTTGATGGTTTCAATTAGTTATATCCTGAATGTTCTTAAGGGCCTAATATTCAATCTTAGACGGCTTTTTCTTAAAGATGAAATTTTCTCCTATCAGACATCCAGCAGCTGCACCGTGCAAACCAACGCAGCCCGTACTGGGCCAGGCTCAATGCTTTTCGGATTTCCAAACTTTCCTCTCACTCTTGGTCGGGGTATTGAAAGGAGTTTGTTCAAACAATCATGAGCGGGCCGGGGTAGCCCGAGCTTTCGAGAAGTGCAAAAAGCAGTAGATAAGGTATAGGTGTTTACAAATGTACGGATGTAAACAAGACACGACGTACTAAAAATATTATCACTGTGCCATACATCGCCCTTTTTGCTGATAAAGGCAAAAATGTCGTCATTCTACTTTTTTGAATCTTCCCAATATGATGTAGATATGATATACATATGTTTATGTTTCAGTATCTGGCCTATCTAAAATTTTATTACATTATTATGTCAATTGTTTTGATGATCTTATTGCCAAAATATGGAAAAGGTTTACATAGTAGTAAAATTGGTAACTAAATGCCTGCACCGAATTACTGGAATACGGCCCCGAAAAGCGGCTTTAATTCCCTAAAATTCATTAACTCAGATTTATCCGCATAGATAATGAACTAAACACTGCTTAGTAAAAGACTAGGGACTAAGGCAACCAGTTATTTAGGAGATCCAATCGAATTTACCGAGCTTGAGCTTGGATTGGGTACAGGGGTAGGATATATTACAATAGAAGTAGACGGGCTTTTCGGAAACTTTGGAGGTCTACCAATCGGTGGCTTGAGAAAAAATGTTTTACTATTTACTTGTGCGCAAGTGGATTGGCCACTATGATTCGAACTCTTGATATCATTGCTCCTAATTTCCAAAATTTTGGAATGGGAGAATGGCGAAAAAGTGCTACCACAAGGAGGGTGCTTGAAATTAGTTTGGACGGCCATTTTCGGCGATGTGGTAGTTGGACATATTGTTGGAGACTCTCGACTTGTATCAGCTGTAGCCTTCGGGATGCTTAACTTCAAAGCGGGCTTTTCTGAGAGCTTCCCTCTATTTCTATTTAGCTGATTTAAATGATGTACCATTGTCTGCACTGGAGCAGGTCCATCTGATGTACTCGGAACATCATCAACCGGCGGGGACATAGTTTGTCTTGTCCGAAATGTCACGTTATCATTCGTGACATCAAATGACCTTCCAATTGTGTTTGAATTCGCCGGAATAATTTGAACAAATTGCGATTGGACGGGCGGAATATTGTTCATTAGATTTGAAGGTAACGCGGGTTTTGGTAAATTATCATAAGGTGACGGATAATAACTACCATAGCCAGGCTGATTGGGTCCAGGAAAGAATTGCTGACTATCCAATTTCATCCTCTTATCCATGCGATCTCCATAAGGTACTCTATCTACTTGAAATTGTTGACCATTAATATCTTTGTATATGTTAGTATAAAACCCCCCTCCAAGGTGCAACTGATCTCGTGGCATAGCGTAATTTATACCATTTTTTGAATGGTCGGAAATATTGGATCCATTACGGGATACGTTTCCTTGGGCGTTTACCAACGATGTTCCTATAGCAGCGTGTTCGATTTCATTTGATACCGGCAGAACGTTCAAGTTCCCACTACTTTGATTTCCAGATGAATTCTGACCGGAAAGTGCGCTGTTTCCAAAGTTGGAATCAGGTTCTAACACGGCCGTTCTTCTTCGCCTACGTTTTTTTTCATTTAGGACAACATGCGGTTTCTTGACATAGTCACCATAATCGGAAGGCTCTATGACGTTATGAGGAAGATCGGCATTGTTTTGGTGGACATTGATTAACTTTCCCATATCGACAGAAGAGTATTCATAAAAGGTATTATTAGATCCCAATATAATGACAGCAATATCCACTTGGCATAGTACGGACAGTTCATGAGCTTTCTTGAAAAGTCCTGCTTTTCGTTTTATGAAAGTTACCGTACGATTCCTATCGTCCTTGATAGGCTCAATCTCAATCTTTCTTCTACCCATTTAGCAGTAAGACGTCGAAAGTGGCTGTATTTGCTTATTTGCGACTTTTTCAATTTTTTCAATTTTTGATGAGATAAAAATTTGGGCTGTAGTTCAAATTTCTATATGCTTCTTTGCTTCCGTAAAACAAAGATTAAGCGCAAATATAAATTAAATGTGTAGTGTTATATAGTATGAACTACAGACATATGGAGTACAAGGGTGGATAAGGGCAGGATGTTTTTGAGTTCTTCACGAAGAATACAGGAAGCCAGGTATGCGTGGAGATTTAAGTTTTGCCAAGCCTCCAATTACTCGAGCGAAATTATTTTCGCAAAAGGACAAAGAGGTCCGTCTGTTGCTAAAAAAAGAAGGCGATGGCAATGCAATGAAGTTCAGAGCAAACTGTATCTAAAGCCGCTTGGTAAGCCACCATCATTGTGAACGGTACAGGTATAGGGTACCCATCATTTTACGTAAGCGTTAAAGGAAGAAGTAACAACTAATAATGCAAAGGCCTAGATACATAGATACATAGATACAAACATACATAGATACATACATATATACATACGTCTTTCGCTTCACCCGCCCTCTTCATTTTTTTTCTCTCAAACTAAAGAAAGAGCATAGGCCAGCAAAGCATGCTTCGGTTCGGCAGCGCAGCTTGATAAGTGCAAGGTTATCTCATCCTGTTTTCAGTTGTTGCGAATGCTAAACAAGTGAAATAAGTGTTGTAGTGAGAACATCCTCACAGCTTTTACATTTTTTGTGTCGTCTTGGCAAGCGATTATTTCTCCCTACGATACATGCTTTAAACGAGGCAAGCTGAAAAACATATACGTCCGTACTTTCGTTTCTCACATTCAAGCGGAGGTTTTGGTCGAAGTGAAATCTTGGCACGGTCATGAGGATCACCCTCCACCATCCCATCTCTCCTTTCCTATAACCCCCTTCTTTGTTTCTCTCTGGAACGGATTATCACGCAAGTTTTTTATAACGCGAAGCATCGGGAAATATTTATTCCGACTGAAGGAGATTCTGCCCCTGTACCTTTTTCTCATTGGCGTACCCTCCCACTGCACTACATTCCCACAACACGAGAACCTCTTCCTCCGGTTCTCATTCTTCTCAAAGAATCGGGCTTCGGGTAGCTCTTTATTTTTATCGCTTGTAGAAAAGATAGTTTGCATATTCTGGGTTTTACGGACTATATAATAGACTTCATAAGGGGTTTAACAGGGCCCGAATAGTAATACCAACGATCTGCGAAAAATACAATAGAATACTTAATTAAACAAAAAGACCGATGGGAAGATTTCGTTGGGATTATCCAGAAAACTCTGTATCTGGCTTTTGGGGCGAAACAACCTCGACCATCGACTGGTGCGAAGAGAACTATGTGGTCTCTCCATATATTGCAGAATGGTCAAACACTCTCACAAACAGTGTGTTTATACTTTCAGCCGTATATACAACCTACTCCGCATACAAGAACAAGCTGGAGAAAAGGTTTTTACTAATAGGATTCGGGTACGGCTTAGTCGGTGTGGGATCATTGCTATTCCATATGACTTTAAAGTACAGATTTCAATTGCTGGACGAGTTACCCATGATATACGCCATGTGTGTTCCGACATGGAGTCTAGTTTGTGAGGCCAAAGAGGCGCTGCTCAATGGGGACAATCAAAGAAAGGTTCCATTATTCGAACAGATATTTATCGGACTCATTATTGCTGTAGCCGTCACAACAGCAAGCATACTTTACGTTATATACAAGAACGTCGATATTCACCAGATTCTGTTTGGGGTGCAAATCGTAGTCGTTGCTGCTGCCGCGGTAATCTTAACATATCGATACGTCCATGACCCACTTGCCAAAAGAAATCTTCGCACTTCAATGGCACTTGGAGCAGTGTTATTCTTATCGGGTTACATATCATGGCTATTAGACATCCATCTATGTTCATTCTGGGTGTATGTTAGAAGAAGCATTCTGGCCTTACCGCTTGGTGTACTACTTGAATTACACGGATGGTGGCATATTTTGACTGGAATGGGAATTTATTTCTATATTGTTTCTTTGGAACATTTAAGGGTCATTACATTGAACGTTAGCTCTGATTACCTGTTTATTTGGAGATGGAAAGTGTTCCCTGAATTGGTAAGAAAAGGACGCAATCCGTCAACAAGATACTCTCTTGAACTATTTGGGCCTTATGTAGAAAATCAGTCAGTCGAGGCTAATAAGAAGAAGAATTAGTTCTATCTTCTATAGAGAATTAGCATATTTAAGAATGTATATACATATATGTTTGATTTCTTTTGTTTAACGTCTAATAATGAGTATATATAAAGAAGAATAACTTTGCAAAATATATTAAATTTCTTCATTGCGAAGGGAAGCCTTCTATTTTCGGGATATGATTTTGATTTTTTAATTGACATACCTACCTATTTGAAAGGATACCCAGTACGGCGTCGGCGGCAAAAACAAATTATTATTATAAAGCGGCTGGAACTGAAGAAAGTAAACAAACAAAGTACAGTCTTTCCAAACACAAACATCGACCAAGGTTTACATTATAAAAAGAGAAGAATTGGTAAGCCCATCATGATCCGAAATAATGTACTAAATGATATCGCGGGTTCTGCTAGAATGAACGTCAAATGCAAGCAGCAAGTAAAAAGAAAATTGGGAAGAGTTGAAGCGCAAGGAATAGGTCTAGGTGCCAATGAAAAGCCCACATCAGAGGAAGATTTCAAGCACACAAGTTACGAGGAAAAAGTAGATAGGGAAAAAATTAAAATGCACTACCTCTATAAGAAAGGGGGCACTATGACCGACATCCCTAAACTGGTGATAAATCAACATGCTGATATAAGAGAGCGTGAAAGCAGAAAATGCACACCTGAACACAACATAGGAACAACAACCTCTGAACGCGAGCTACCATTACTAGAGGATGTCCCTCAATCAATCAAACAAGCGAACCGACATTTTGAGGATACACGTGATTGGTCCCAGCTTAGTACAAGTAAAATCTGTGAAATTCTGGAAGATATTTCGTCTAAAAAACGTAGAAGTAGGGTACACTTCTCTTCATTACAGAAGAAAGAAAACCCACACAAAAGATATCTGAAGAAAGATGACGAAGGAAATCAGGACTGGTCACAAATTGCAAATGAAGACATATGCGAACTGATAGAGAAGATCGCTAGTAGACGCAACAACAGTCTTAAAGAAATCGATCGTTTATGTTCGCAGAACCAAGAGAATTCAGAAACAATTCATTTATCTGAAAATGGTACACTTATAGGAGAACCAACGAACACTCGGCAACGTAATGCGAAAGGGAGCAGCGAGAACACGACAGAAAAGCATTCTGATCTCGAAAGTAAAATTTCAAGAACAGTTTGTCTTCCATACCAGGAAAAAGAACTACGATTGATACCCTTTTTACAAAGGCAAAGAATGGAACCAGCCATAATCTCTATAAGTGGTGTTAGAGAATTTAGGATGAGAAAGTTTACTAAAAAACTCAAACCGTGTCCAAGAAGCCCTGTGAAGGAGTTTTTTGGCGTAGGAATTATTATTTCCAGTCAATCACTGTCTTCCAAACACGTAATCTTTTTGCATCAAAACTCCGATTTAAGATTCCTTCGAGGTATTTTGGGCCGCAGTAGACGCTCTTTCTTGCTCTCCAAGCTCGAGCAGACACGTGCTGAGATCGGTCTATCCCTTATCAAACCACCACAGACTACTTCGCCTTTTTTTTGCGACAATAGTTTTAAATATTCGACTCGGTTCCAAAGCGTTTGCCGCGATATGCCATTACGAACCGCAAGCCATACTGTTCGATTCAAGAGGACTGAAAACAAGGAACTGTAGCACGCACTCGAGGTTTTCACGTCCCCTCCACATTCCTTATGAAGCAACGGCGATAGAAGAGATCGATCATCTAGATTTGAACAGTGAAGACAAAACATCACAGGGGAATACGGTTGTTAAAAATGAAAGGCTTTTCAATGATTGCCTGGAAAAAAAAAAGTAGTGCTGATCCTTTGAATAGTATGAAACGTCTTGGCAAAACTCAGCCTTTAGAAGCTAAGAATAGGCTTCATCAAAATGTCACGATTAATGTTCAAGGAAGCGTAACTGTTAACAACAGTCTTTTTGCCTCTCTGTGTGGGCTTTTCCACAGCCTATGCTCTAAAGGCTATTGGAATAAAGTTGATTTATCAGAAACATTATTCTATGACGATTTGACTAACAGATGGGTGAAGATGGGAGATCTAGTACAGTATCACTAAAAATGAATGATATCTCCAATACGTTTATAGAAAGTAAGCATACCGAGACAAACACACATATGTATGTGCATTTACTTAAGATGATAACAAATCATTGATATTTACCGAATATTTAAGTGGTATATGGAATAAAAAGCTCAAAAGAACGTGATACTATTTACAGATTTTCCGGAACCCTTCCATGCTTTATATGTTCTCCTAGTGGGAAGGCAAACGATATATGTCTCCATTAACCTTCATTCTATGTATGGCAACTTTCGTGTCATCTTCATGACTCTTTGGTAGTTTATCATTCGGCTTATTTTCAAATAAAGACCCCATCAATATCATATCATTGGTTGTCGCATCACATAAAAAGGCAACATAGTCCACAACATCACGATCCAATATCTCGCTTTTCTTGGTTTGTTGATTGACGTTGATTAGTCTTTGTTTTGTATCGAGTTTATATATTAATTGTAAGTGTTCTAGGGGCATTCCAGGGACCATGATGGGTTGTATGGATACCAATTTCGGAACAGCATTGAACTTGATCAATTGCCAGTCTAATGTGGCATTGCTTGGCAGTTGACGGGATCTGGCTTCTAGGGCCTCTTGAACCCATAATGAGACAGATCCTTTTATTTCCGATAGATTTTTACGAGCAAATGATGTATTTACATTAACATACGTCTCAATAGCTTTGTTTTTCCAGAGTAAGAAAGATGGTTTAATGCCCGATTGGAAACGAAATAACGCAACTTGAACAGAGTTTAAGCCAAAAATGTAAAGTCTTCTGACTAAGGCATTCGCAACAATAAGGGGATGAGTAAATACGCTAGGAAGATTTTTGTAGGCTGAAGGAATGAATACTTCTGATGCAACCCCCAAATGCCTAGGATTGAAATCCTGCTGTTTGCTTTTGTCTTTCTTTTCTGTGGGTTCACTTTCCTTATTTAAAGTCAACCGCGAAGTTGTAAATAGTCGTTGTCTATTGATTGATATCAACAAAGACTTTGTGGGAGAGTTAAAATATGAAGGTTTTAGTAGGTTCATCTCATAAGCGTAGTTTGGAACGATTCTGCTAGATTTCTGAAGCATAGTCTTATTATCCTGATTTTTTAAAGCCTCTTCCTTTCGTACTTTTTTATTTCGTGAATATGGGTAGAAAGCCGGTAGAATATTTCTCGGCCAAATGAATGAATTCCATTCATCAAAGAACGCCTAACAATTACTACACCAGATTAAGATTGCCAAAAGGGTTGCCCATAATCGAATATCCTTTGTACTTGAAACTTGGAGAGGATTTTTGCTTAGGTGTCTACTTCTATACGTCTACTTCTATATTTCTAGTACATACAAGTTTTAATGTAGTGTGTAGGATGAGCATGTCATTCTTCTGATGATTATGAAATAATCAAAAAACCTAACGATCTCTAGCATCTTGAAACGTGAACACAAGACATGCTCCAAGCCTTTGCCTACTTTTTGGTCTGGCAAACCGGGCCTCTCGTTATGAAAAAAAAAGACTTTTTTTGTTGTTAAACAGAAGGTGGGCGGCAAATTTTTAGTTCTTTCATATGTTAAATAAAGAAGAAAGGTATCATTAAAATATAAGCGTGATCTTGGAGCAAGAACGTTTCAAAGTCAAAACAAGCAACATGAAATACGTTGTTGATCTGCAAGTGCGAGGATCGTCTTTATGTGTTATACGGCGTATGTTTAAAGAGGAACAAAGTTCTTCGTCACAGTCTAGTTTAGACTCCAAACAAGATAACAGTAATGAAAGGTTAGAGGGGTTTTTAAATCTGCTAAAGATGGTTGTTAGGAGAAAGTTGGAAACCATCCCAAACAGCCGCTTGAAGGATTCGATTATAACAGGGCAAGAGTTGATGAGAGAGGGACAAGGGAGCATTGAAATTAAAGATCCACCAACAGATGCTCAGCAGCATTTGATTAGAAGTTTAGCAAAAGTTTTATTGCATCAGTTTTCAAGCACAAGTACCTCTACAATGGCAGTGAACGAGGGACAGGATAATTTATTTTTATCCCTATTTGTTAGAAAAATTTCGATCGAGCCAGTGTCAGTCTCTCATGCTCCCACTAGATTGAACTTTCATGAAAAATTGAATTTGGACCAACATATAGATTCTATTTTATGTTCTGAGGAGATTGAAGAATCAAGAACATACCAAGTCGGGGCGGTTGATGAATTCATGCTCCATCCCTTTTGTTGCTTGGAAGAGTACAAAGACTCAAAAAGTGGTAACATACTGTCTGCAGAATTCGACAAGATTGACTTAGAAGTGGATGGAGAAGACAATTTTGAAGGGGAGACTTTAAACTCCTGCACCAATTCAGTAGAAAATTTTAATATTCCACTTACGAAGCAGACACTCGATCTCGTAAGCATATCATTTCTTCCAAGTACCAACTTCGAAGGCCAATGGGAGTCATTGTATTTCGGTAACAATATTAAAGAGAGGCTCTATAGTTATGCAACCATTTCCCTCAAAATAGCAAATTTCAAACAAAACGGAAATTCAAATGAAGAAGACGTCAGAACCTTAATAACAAACAATAAATTACTTCTTGTTCACGGCCCCCCAGGAACAGGTAAAACAACCTTGTGCAAAGCCCTTTGTCAAAAACTATCCGTGAGGAGAGAATTCTCTGAAGCTTCCAATACCATCGATACAAACTATAAGGGGATAATAATTGAATTATCTTGTTCACGCATCTTCTCTAAATGGTTTGGAGAGTCATCAAAAAACATATCAATAATATTCAAAGATATTGAGGAGCTTTTAAAGGTTAATGAAGAGCGCGGGATTTTCGTATGTCTCTTGGTAGATGAGGTAGAGGCAATAGCATGTTCAAGAACAAACCTACTGAATAGAAATGAATCAACGGACGGTATTCGTGTCGTGAACACTTTACTAACTCAACTTGACAGGCTGAAAAAATATCATAACTTTCTAACATTGGCTACGTCTAATCTGCTGGATTCATTGGACGATGCCTTTGTTGACCGGGCAGACGGGATCTTTTTATTGGAAACCCAACAGCGGAGGGAATCTTGCATATTTTAAGAGTGTGTATTGAAGAAATGGTATCTTTAGGTATAATTTCGTTTCACTCTGGATCTTCCGGAACCTCATTCTTTGAGAAATATCAAGAAATTTTAAAGAAAATTGCAATAAAATGCTCGGTATGTCCTTTTAATTATTTTTACACAATTTTTTTTTTTCATTTACAACCATTTTTTACTAACCATTGTCATCAAAGATGAATGCATACTCAAATCAGTCCCTTGACATCAGCGGCAGAACTACAAGAAAATTACCATTGATGTGTCTTTCCGAATACTTCCGGACATTTCCTGTTGAACATAATGAGTTCGTCGTGGCATTAGCCATGTCAGCGCGAAAGCTGGGCAGTGCGCGGAAATAGTGAACGCGGTATTTTCTCTTAATCTTTTTATTTTGCTCTTTCTTTTGTCTCATACTCATGTAAAATACTTTCGCGAACCCTATTTTCCAGCGCCTTGTTGTCGCCTCGCTTATATGCTCAAAAATTTTTATAATGTATTTTAGGATCAATGATAAATTCATTTCGCGTACTTTAAAAGCACTATTTCAAGATCATAACATGTTAGAGACTTGATTACAGAATTGGTTCATCTTAAGAGTCAATTCTACGAGGCAAGACTACTCAAGCACACAATGAAACATATTATAAAGAAGGCATCCGTACTTACTCTGCTACCACTTATCGCCGCAGCCGCAGCCGCAGCCACCTCAGCTACCTCAGTTGATAATGCAGAGACTCCTGTGGACACTGAAGGCCCAGCACATTTAAAATCCTTTTTAATGTCCATTTCTATGATTGGGCTTTCTGAAATTGGTGACAAAACCTTTTTGATTGCAGCTTTGATGGCTATGCGTCATCAACGACTTTTGGTGTTTTCAGCAGCAGCCACATCTCTTGCGATAATGACTGTTTTGTCTGGTGTAGTGGGCCATTCCGTTGTTGCCTTTCTCTCCGAGCGCTATACAGCATTCTTGGCTGGTATGCTGTTTCTGGTGTTCGGTTATAAATTGACCATGGAAGGTTTGGAAATGTCTAAGGACGCAGGAGTTGAAGAAGAAATGGCTGAAGTCGAGGAGGAAATTGCAGTCAATGACATCAACAAGGGTATGGACGATGTTGAAAAAGGTGGTGAAGCTACTCACGCTAAACAGTTGAGGAACTCTTCGACAGTTACAAAATTTTTACATAAATTCCGTGAGCTAGCATCGTTTATGTTTTCACCAGTTTGGGTTCAAATATTTTTGATGGTCTTTTTGGGAGAACTAGGCGACCGTTCACAAATCAGTATTATTGCCATGGCTACTGACAGTGACTATTGGTTTGTTATTGCAGGTGCCGTTGTTGGGCATGCTATTTGCAGTGGTCTAGCCGTGGTAGGTGGGAAACTATTGGCTACAAGAATCAGCATAAGAACTATCACTCTTGCTAGTTCATTTTTGTTCTTCATTTTTGCTCTTCTTTATATTTATCAAGCATTCACAATTTCAAATTGAAGTTGCGAAGGCTCCCTCGATATTGGTAACCCTGGTGGCTACTTGGACGTTATTTTGCTGTTATTGCGCTATACTATTTCAAGATGTGCCTTGAAAAGAATATTTATAGATATATATTACTATATAAACGGCTGATATTTATTTAATGAAGCTTATTTTATGTTAGGCTCATCGTTTACTTTGCAGGCAAAACTTCGAGGAGTGGTGCTTGCATTTTGGGTATAATTAGCCTGGTCCAGTGCTTGTATCATGTTCGTAATTGGAATTTTGTAGTAACCTTTTCCTTATTATGCTATTGATCGTTTCATCAGTTTTCTTTTCGAGCTCTTCCATAGCAGACGCGAGCTTAGCTTTGAGGTCGCCAGTTTCAGAGACTTTGCCAATGCGTACTGTTTGCTGATCTCTCTGAAGAGAAATGTGTGAATGCTGGTCTTCCTCACCCATTTCGATATGACTAATTTCTTGTTCAATAGTGCTCAATGAATCAGAAGACGGTGACGGTTGAAGTACATGGCCGTTAACAGTTCCATCTAAAGCCTTCAAAAAGGGAGCACCAAACTCGGTTGTGCTTAGCTTGTTAGCCTTGTTAATACGGGCTCTTAACTGACTTAAACTTTTGTTTCTCTCTATTGTTAAGTCTCGGAGAGAAGGCATGATGATAAATATAAATGGATATTGCAGCAACGTCTTTCTTGCTTGTGATGACACACAGAAGCACTGTAAATGGTTGAAGACTCCTCTGTAACAGTTCATGTTAGGTAAGTTGAGGATACAGTAACCTCTACTGTAGGAATAAACGGCATACGTATTGGCGCTGAAGCACGCAAGTAACTTCGCGCCTTGACATGTTAACCCGTACATTTGTACATCTGTACATTTGATCCTCTTTGTTTAAAATGCCCTGTCTGAAAATATTTCAAAGCTAGCGGCAAATAGACGCGCTCCGCGGAATTGTAACTTTATGCATTAATCTCAGCAATGGCTATAGTTAAATTTCATAAGATTCACTTCACATATAATTTTAGTTGGCTCAATAATAGAAAAAAGCAACAAGACAACTAAGACTAAGCAACAATGCCAAGTACGTATTAAACCCCATCGGGAAAGTGAGAGATTGTTCAATCTCTCATTCCAATTCTCTATCGAAAGAGGTTCGGGTCCTCATAAATATATGAGAATATGAAATTAAAACACACACATTCAAAAGTGCCACCAACAGACTAAAATACTTTCTACCTTAACTACATCTTTGTTTACTCTGAACTCCCGACACTTCAGTTGAAAGGAAGTTGTAGAAGAAAAATAAGGTACTCCAAGCGAATTTTTCAAAGACATTTTTTTGGAGAGAATGAAAAGAGTATTTCATCCACTGTAGGCGGAAACTGAATTATGCGTTCTTAATTATCATATTTCTATAATATTTATGAGCACTTTCTTGGACCTCTTGCGCTTTATTTTTACAAAGAAACCTTTGACTAACAAGTTTATCACATTATTTGTTTTTATTTTCATATAGGAGCCCCAAGAACATACTCTAAGACTTACTCTACCCCAAAGAGACCTTACGAATCTTCTCGTTTGGACGCTGAATTGAAGTTGGCCGGTGAATTCGGTTTGAAGAACAAGAAGGAAATTTACAGAATTTCTTTCCAATTGTCTAAGATTCGTCGTGCTGCTAGAGATTTATTGACCAGAGACGAAAAGGACCCAAAGAGATTGTTCGAAGGTAATGCTTTGATCAGAAGATTGGTTAGAATTGGTGTCTTGTCCGAAGACAAGAAGAAGTTGGATTATGTTTTAGCTTTGAAGGTTGAAGATTTCTTAGAAAGAAGATTGCAAACTCAAGTTTACAAGTTGGGTTTGGCCAAGTCTGTTCACCACGCCAGAGTTTTGATTACTCAAAGACACATTGCTGTTGGTAAGCAAATCGTCAACATTCCATCTTTCATGGTCAGATTGGACTCTGAAAAGCATGTCGACTTTGCCCCAACTTCTCCATTTGGTGGTGCTAGACCAGGTAGAGTTGCTAGAAGAAACGCCGCCAGAAAGGCCGAATCTTCCGGTGAAGCTGCTGAAGAAGCTGACGAAGAATAAATAATTCGCTGATTTTATAACTGTATAATAATTTTTATAACTTTTCAAATCACGGATCATTTTTAAGTTGACCTTACTTTATATGGCTTTGGCCACTTGTTCAATTAAGAATGTGTGGGCTATGTAAATTTTACGGTTTTTTGAGCACAGAGCTCGAACACCGAATCACCACCTAGCTCATTTACGCTATATCAATATACATTAAAGTATTTCGTACAGCTTTGTATGACCGCGAAACTTAGTATACAAATATAGTGAGTGACTTTTCGATAAAAAACCCGATAATGTTTTTAGCGTGGGAAAGAGAATTACTAACATTTGGAAGCTCGCATTGCTAAAGAGGCCATATGTCCTGTTAACGTAATCCTGAGTTTATTGTATTCTTCTTAGTATTAGTTAAGGTTATTGAAATATTTTGTAATACCATAAGTTCATTAACCGCTTTCCGTTTTCATTATAATAAAACCCGTACATTTATATCACCCAGACATCTAATATTTGGCGAGGGATATGAAGCGCTTCGGCTAGGCTGCTTTCCTGGATATTATTTGGCACGTTCTCAGCCGAAACGAGCACGCTTTACCGAAGGCTTCCCTTGGCGTCCCGGCTGGAGGCAATTGGAAGTCCCGCTACCATCCCAGTGGCAATGCGAAGGATCATATGGACGTTAGACGGAGAGTCGTCTCTGCGCTTCACTGGAGTTTTGTCATTAACAAAGCTTGAAGTATAGTTAAAGGTAATATAGAAGGCATAGTACAATTTTAGCCATTACCAATTAAGCTTTGAAACAGGAAAACCAAGACAAAAATAACTAGCAACAATGGGTAAATCGTATGTGACTTGATAATATGGAATACCGAAAAGCAATATGTGGAACCTCAAACTAGAAAAAAATTCCGACAGAATTGAAAGACTTTAAGAAAACGCTTCCCATACATATCCTTTAATATGAGTGCAGTAAAGTGCGAATGATAATGATATACAACGGATTAGTGGAACTTGACTGGGTTTTCAAGCGGTTAGACATCGCGATGGTTTGTGCCCGTACTATGGAACCAATATTACAGAGTTTGCAGTAATAATTTATCCAGCAATGAAAATGAACTAAATGGGAGTGAGCGTTAAAACGACTTTTTCTACGTAAGGTGAAATATAAGTTGAGGTCCATGCTTAAAAAGGCTGACCAAAATAGTAGAGTACTAACATGAATTGATAAATCCTTTCTTTGATTTACTTCCTTTTGATACAGACACGGTTACAGATCTCGTACTCGTTACATGTTCCAACGTGACTTCAGAAAGCATGGTGCCGTCCATCTTTCTACTTACTTGAAGATCTACAAGGTTGGTGACATTGTCGATATCAAGGCCAATGGTTCTATCCAAAAGGGTATGCCACACAAGTTTTACCAAGGTAAGACTGGTGTTGTTTACAACGTTACTAAGTCTTCTGTTGGTGTCATCATCAACAAGATGGTTGGTAACAGATATCTAGAAAAGAGATTGAACTTGAGAGTTGAACACATCAAGCATTCCAAGTGTAGACAAGAATTTCTGGAAAGAGTTAAGGCTAATGCTGCTAAGCGTGTTGAAGCCAAGGCTCAAGGTGTTGCCGTCCAATTGAAGAGACAACCAGCTCAACCAAGAGAATCCCGTATTGTTTCTACTGAAGGTAACGTTCCTCAAACTTTGGCTCCAGTTGCATACGAAACTTTCATCTAATTTACCCGATGCTGGTTTTGTATCGAAAAAGATTTTCAGGTTTTAGGTTTTATTTTTTGTCTATTTTTAAATATATAATATAATAAAAAATAAATTGTGTCTAATATCCATAATTTGTACATTTACGTCGCTTTCTGTTACGTTTTACTCTCAAAGTTGTAGGATAAGATGCCGAGGACTGTCAGCCTTATTTCTTAGAATAATATTTCTAAATTAAATATTGCTTTCGATTCCTCGGTTCCGGCTTTCTTTAGTGAAAAATTAGCATCTGGTTAAAAGTGGCAAGTAAAAATCAAGAAATTAGCGTTGAGGCAAACTTTACGAACAGGCTTTTATCTGTACAAAAAGGCCACTCAGCTGCTTCTATTGATAGCCAATCCAAGCACGGTCAACTGAGATAATAGAATCTGACAATTTCGTTCACCTATACCTTACATTTTTGTGTCAAACTCACCCACTTGGAAAATTTATCCTTTAATTATTAAAGAGCGTTAAGATGCCTAAAAAGTCTATTGAAGAATGGGAAGGTGATGCTATCGAATCGGTCCCTTATTTGGCAAGTGATGAAAAGGGTTCAAACTATAAGGAGGCCACACAAATCCCATTAGATCCAAAACAAATTGAAATTGAAAATCATCCAACAGTAAAACCATGGGTACATTTTGTTGCTGGCGGTATTGGGGGCATGGCAGGTGCTGTGGTTACTTGCCCCTTTGATTTGGTGAAAACTCGACTACAAAGTGATATATTTCTGAATGTGTACAAGTCGCAGGCCGCCAATATAAGTAAAGTGTCTACTCGTCCGAAAAGTATCAATTATGTTATTCAAGCTGGGACTCACTTCAAAGAAACACTGGGAATCATTGGCAATGTGTACAAACAGGAAGGTTTCAGGAGCTTGTTCAAAGGTTTGGGTCCTAATTTGGTTGGGGTTATTCCAGCGAGAAGTATCAATTTCTTTACCTACGGTACTACCAAAGATATGTACGCCAAAGCGTTCAATAATGGTCAAGAGACTCCTATGGTTCATCTCATGGCTGCTGCAACAGCGGGTTGGGCAACGGCAACGGCAACCAATCCTATTTGGTTGATTAAGACTAGAGTACAGCTTGATAAAGCCGGAAAATCATCAGTTAGACATTACAAAAACTCCTGGGATTGTTTGAAGAGTGTTCTCAAAAATGAAGGTATCACTGGTTTGTACAAAGGTTTAAGTGCTTCGTATTTGGGATCTGTTGAAGGTATCCTCCAATGGCTGTTATATGAACAAATGAAGCACATAATAAAACAAAGATCTATTGAAAAATTCGGATATCAATCTGAAGGTGCAAAAAGCAGATCTGAGAAAATTAAGGAATGGTGCCAAAGATCAGGAAGTGCTGGTCTTGCAAAGTTTGTAGCCAGTATAGCTACGTACCCACATGAAGTTGTAAGGACAAGATTAAGGCAAACACCTAAGGAGAATGGTAAACGGAAGTATACAGGTCTAATACAAAGTTTCAAAATCATAATCAAAGAGGAGGGCCTATTTTCAATGTACAGTGGGTTGACCCCACATTTAATGAGAACAGTTCCCAACAGTATAATAATGTTTGGCACATGGGAGATTGTTATACGGTTATTGTCATGATTTTACAAGCTAAGAAAGCTGAGTTTCATTTAAAAAAAATACTTGGTTTGAAAAAAGAAAAGAAAAAAGTACACTTTATAGGATTTAAAAGTCAGTTGAAGTTTATAGAAGGCTTTCTTATCTCATTTAGTTCCCTTCGTCCGTTTTTTTTGTCTTGCGTTATTTATTGTAATATATTGATGACCCTCATTTACTTCGTTTGGTAAATTTGGCTCTTTTATACTTGTAAATACTTTTACCAAATTATTTGGAATAATAAACATAATTTAAAAACTCGACCGTTGTAACCAAAGTTCAACCAGTAGTCAATTTCGGCGTCGTATCTATCGAAATTGGTTTTTCTCCTGCATGTGTAAACTTTAAAATAACGTCAACGTTAAAAGGTTTTGATGGCTTGGTATCTCGTACAAGGAGTGAAGCATCCTCTTCATTTAGGGCCTCTTCATGTTTGAAATCGTGTTTTTCAAATTCGTTTCCAAACGTATTACGTGCCCAGTTTGTTATGTCTTTGTCCTGTTGTAATAGCTTCTGTATTTCTTCATCCTTCAACAAATTTGTCGTTATTCCGGATGTTTCTCTAGCGTATTTCATCCATTCATCTACTTCAGGAATGTTCTTTTTTCTCAAAAGTGTAGTGATCAAACTTTCATGCGAAGTAGTTGGAAATTTAGGCAATGGATAAACGACCGTTGAATCTAAAGATTCTTGGAAATGTTGCAAGGTAGATGTAACGGACACGAGTTGCGACAATGTGACGTTTAGTTGTGATTGTAGTGTATACCATTGCGGTAGTTCAGCTTTAGACATCTCATCCCTGATTCTTCTCAATGAATGAGTTAATTGAGCCAACCGCATACGTACAGCATCTAAAGCTTGGCCAGGTACTCCATTGAAATCAGGATTAACATCTTCTTGGAGGGAGCCTTGGTTGCCTTCTGGCACAAGTGATCCGTTGGATTGTGACATATTACTCGCCGTTTTGCTTGGTCCAATGCCTTTAACTTTCTCTTCTTGCCCTGGACCTTTTTTTCACTTGTGAAATATTCAGCTCTTTAATTTTGACAAAAGCGACTTTTCTATTATAGTGGCTGTACTTTTTTTCAAATAACAGATCTCTAAAAAACTTTCTAAAGGGACTTTTATCAAGCTTTTTTGATATCTTTCAGACATGAAGGCATTCTATAGTCTCTTAAGCACTCTTGTTGTTTTTCTACACTCTACCATTACATATGATTGAATTGAATGGACCGCAAGAACACCCAAAGAACAATATAAGAGCGAAAAGAGTGACCAAGCTTCAACACCTAGACAAGAAGAGAGTACGAGATCAAATTGAATTGCTCACTAAAAAACTAGATAAAAACCAAGAGGAAACACGCCTACTGGCTAAGTTGAGAGATGATTTACAAGCTTCTGACGAACGTTTAATAGGTTATGAAGGGAATAATAGTGAACTTGGTGTAAGGAGTATATTCTATGATAAAGATTGGAATCCGAAGGGAGCTGCACCATCAAATTACAGAAATATTCCGTACAATCCTGGAACTTTCGAAAGGCGAACCGAAGTTAAAGTCAGACTAAGGAATCTTGGAAATATTGTCTTACCAGGCGAAAGCTCAAAATAGTAACTAAGAGGTCTTTCATCTACAATGTAGTCTTAATGGATTGCATGACATCTGCGCAATACTTTTTGTATAATGATATTTGTAGCATCAAAATTTTGATTCATATGTAAAATTTTACGTATATTTACATATTTCGTCTATCAAATAACTGAATCTGCAATAGGTACAAAATCGGTGGCTTATTTGGCTTTATGGAGATATTAAGGTTGTTCTTGTCCCACGAGGTTTTCCGCAGGTTTCCAAATCTGAACCGAATTATCGTTTGCCACACTGCACATTAACCACGGATCATGCACATCCCACGAGACATCATTTACTCCAAGCATGTGGCCACCGTGTGTAAATATAGTCTCTTCGCGGGCAGTATCCCATAGCTTAACTAGCCCATCCTCTTGGCCAGCTGTAGCCAACACCGTACTGAAATTTGGATTCCACTCCAAAGTGGAAATGGAAGCACCATGTTCCATGGTAGTGATTGGGCTTTCGTTCATTTTTCTAATATCCCACAAATTTAGTCTTCCGCTTGAATCTGCAGATGCTAATACTAGAGAGTTCCTGTAATTAAACTTACAGGAATTTACGCCACCTGTGTGGTTTTGACAGTTGCTCCTTAGCTTCTCCTTCTTGGTCCTTAGATCCAATAACGAAACAACATTTCCTTCAGTGCAAGCAGCAAATAGTGAATCATGTGTTGGCATCCACGTTACATCATTCACACCGCTCGCATCGCTCTCTATTGATACTAAGGGTGTATCTATTAGAGGATTCTCATGTGAATATTGTTTAATGTCCCAAATCTGAACTTGACCGTTGGAATGGGAAGACAGTAGGAGTGCTTCCTGCTGTAGGTTCCAGGCCAATGATGTGGATTCATTTGCGTCTGCCGAGGAAGTATCGATGGCCTCCACGTCTTGAATGACTCCATGCGAGCCGAATAGCTTGGCCTCAAACGGATGCGAATTTTTGGACTGCCTTATTCTAGTGGATCCATGTTTCGTTCTATCAAAAATATAGATCGCACCATCTGAAGATGCGCCTGCTATGATATCTGGATTTTGTGGTAAATATCTTGCTCTATTACAATCTCCATTTGGGAAGAAAATGCTGATATCATCGACCAAGTGACTTGGGGGTAGTCTGGTTGAGTTTTCTGGTTTGAATTCCATTTCGTCCATGTCGAAGTTATTTAGAGATGACCATTTTATATGACCTAAAGTGGATATTTTGCTAATATAAATAGTCTCGTCTTCGGGTTTTTGAGAAGACGTAAATGAGGATAATAAGATCCGATGCTCATCCAACGTGGTGTCTAAATCAGGAAAGAATTGGCATGTTAGAGAAGGCCACTTCGTCGAATTTGTATTCAGGTAATCATAAAGGAGTTTAGTGTTCTTCTTCCAATGCGAATATCTTTCTTGCAAATCGACAGGGATATTGGAAGCTTCACCTGCTGGTTCTTCGGCACCCTGGCTCATCTTTGCATGCGTTACAATATTGTCTATCAAGTGGAAAGGTTTCTGATCTTTTTTGTGTACGATCGATAAGCACCTTTTAACACGGTTTGGTTGATCTACTTTTCAAATTTTTTGATTTGCGCGACACAATAAAGTCTTCGCGACGCTAAACTACTTCGTGTCCATTAATGCAGTGACGGAATTCATCGGGAACGCAGATGCGATGATGAAGTGGTATAGAATAATAATTTCAAATTACTCTTCCAGAAAACTCTTAACACACAGTTTGTTTTTGGAAAAAAACGTAATGTGTAGAGAATGTATATCCTCTAAATTACGAGCATTATATAACCAAATGTTGAAAATATAGAAATATGACATGTGTATAATAATATACAAGCAAAATTTACGTATCTTTGCTTAGAATATTGCTTAAATGTTCTTTAGGTATATATTTGAAAACGAACTTTTTACATCCATTCTTTGAATTGGTTGATCAACCCGTTGGTAGAAGCATCGTGGGTAGAGATACCGGAGGAGTTGTCTAATTCCTTACCAATGACCTTTGCCAAACTCTTACCTAATTCAACACCCCATTGGTCGAAAGAGTTGATGTTCCAGATAGCACCTTCAGTGAAAGTAACATGTTCGTAATAGGCAATCAAAGCACCCAAAGTGGCTGGAGTAATCTTTTGAGCCAAGATAGAGGTGGTTGGTCTGTTACCAGAGAAAACCTTGTGTGGGACCAAACCACCGGTGGCACCTTCGGACTTGACTTCTTCTTCGTCCTTACCAACCATCAAAGCTTCAGCTTGAGCGAAGAAGTTGGAAGCCAACATCTTTTGGTGTAATTTGTTTTCAATTGGGTTGTGGGATTGAGCGGCCAAAAGGAAATCGGATGGAATCAACTTGGTACCTTGGTGGACCAATTGGAAGAAAGAATGTTGAGCGTTAGTAGCTGGTTCACCGAACAAAATGGAACCGGTGGAGTAGTCAGTGAAGACGTTACCTCTGGTAACAGATTTACCGTTAGATTCCATGGACAATTGTTGTAAGTAAGCTGGGAATCTGTGCAAGTATTGGTCGAATGGAGCAACCAAATGAGTTTGAGCACCGAAGAAGTTGTTGTACCAGACGGACAACAAACCACCCAACAATGGAATGTTGTCTTCCAATGGGGTTTCGGTGAAGTGATTGTCGACAGCTTCGGCACCCTTCAAGAAAGCTTCAAAGTTGTCGTAACCAATGTAAAGGGCAACAGATAAACCAATAGCAGACCAGACAGAGTAACGGCCACCGACCCAACTGTCGAAACCGAACATATTCTTAGTGTCAATACCGAATTTGGCAACTTCACTTTCGTTGGTGGACAAAGCGGCGAAATGCTTGGCAATGTGAGATGGTTCGTTACCAGTCTTTGACAAAAACCAGTTCTTAGCGGTGTTAGCGTTGGTGATTGTTTCAGCGGTGGTGAAAGTCTTGGAGGCGATCAAAAACAAGGTGGTTTCTGGGTCGACAACCTTCAAAGTTTCAGCAATGTGAGTACCGTCAATGTTGGAAACAAAGTGGACGTCCAAGACACCAGCGTAGTGCTTCAAAGCTTCAGTGACCATGACTGGACCTAAATCGGAACCACCGATACCGATGTTAACAACGTCGGTGATCTTCTTACCAGTGTAACCCTTCCAAGCACCAGAGCGGACTTGTTCAGAAAACTCCTTCATGTGTTGCAAGACGGAGTCGACTTCTGGGGCGACGTTGACACCGTCAACGTACATTGGCTTGTTGGCTCTGTTTCTCAAAGCAACGTGGTAGACGGCACGGTCTTCGGTGGAGTTGATGTGTTCACCCTTGAACATAGCGTCTCTCAAACCGGTGACGTTGGCTTCCTTAGCCAATTCAATCAAGGCAGCGATGATTTCATCGTTCACCAAGTTCTTGGAGAAGTCGAACAAGATCTTAGAACCGTCGTAGTTGGTGAAAGTCTTGTTTAGTTTTTCGAAACGCTTGGCATCCTTTTGGAATTCTTGCTTGACAGACAAAGTCTTACCTTGGGATTCGTAAATTTTTTGCAATTTAGACCAAGCTGATAATTCAGTGGCCAATTTGAAGTTAGTGAAGGAGTTACTGGACATTTTTAGGCTAATACTTTGCTTTTTAATCAGTTTCACAAGATTGTAGGAAGAAAAAGAATAAGATAATAGGAGTTGATATAAATAAAAGAAAATTAAAAATTAACAAGATACAATAAAATTCAAGAACACGAGGGCAGAACCATTATAAGATAGGAGAACAATAAAAAATACAAAACCAAAGGAAGGAGAAAAAAAACCACACTTAAAACCAGCTTCTACAATAAAAACCACTCACTTCAACAGTTGTAGAATAGAATGTCAAAAGGTATATATAGACAGGAGCCTCCAATAAAGAGTGCGATTGGTGATGACTATCAACAAACCGCTTCTGACTTCGTATAATTTCCAGGGTGCGCGCATGGCTTCCTCAAAAGAGCGTCGCACCCACACACTACACCACCAATGATGTCACCAACTCGGTCTGTTGATTCCTTTGTTCTCTTGTCCTGCTACTGTACCTAATCACTGTCCACACGAAACATCTTCAGTGAAGTGACTAAGGGAATCAAGGGTAGGAAGATTGCGTTTTTTTTTCCAGCCACTCTAACTTGTCCCATCTGTCAAACTTCCAATTACTTATATAATCGTTCGGTAATCAGAAGGCACACTATGCTACTAAAATGATAATGGACATATGTACATACATGATTTACCACTACACAACGTTTAGCTGTAGATAATAAAAGCTAGCAACTCTCTTAGTGCTTGGGTACCCTCAAGCCAGAAGAAGAGAGGGTTCTTGAAGTCGTGTGTGATGCAATACTGCTCCTAAGTGTGCCAACAAAAGCAATCGTTCTTGACTTCCTGTAATTCTCCCAGGCAAGGGCCGGCATGGCTTTCTCTAAAAAATTCGCCACCCACACCCCCACGATCACTGGTCGAGTCTCTTGATGGTATCGACAATCTGACCCACGTATTTCTCGCCGTCGAACGCTACTTCCGGGTCATCAATCGCCTGTTCCGGTTCGCGTTTGGGGCCCTTGGCGGAAGTACCACGCTGGCCCTTCTCAGGGGGGCTGCCATCCTCGTGGAGAGGTCGGGCTTGGCGTGTTTTAGCCGCTCATTTCTTTCTCTCATTACTCGCAGCAGCTGAGCGTGCGAGCGTCGCATCTGCGTAAGTCTGTTCTCGAAATCCTGCGGGAATCCGTCGTTGATGATAGGCTCTTTAGCCATGTTCTTCACATCATCTAGGGTGTCGATCTCAGACCAAGATACATCCTGCGTCTCAGTGGGTACTAGGTTAGAGTGCATTGTGATTCTGCTGCCGTTGACGCTTCTTTCGTAGGCGGTGTTGCTCCTGGTGGTGGTGCCAGCGGCCGGTGAGTTGCTCGTCGGCGGCGTGTTTAGCTTCTTGGAAGCCTCCGGGGCCGGCAACGGGCCGTTGGCGGTAGCGGCGGCGGTAGCAACTGTGGAGTCTGGAGATCCTTTGATTTTTCTTTTGCCGGGCTTGAATTCCAGCTTTGCCGGCTGGGCGCTCGGTTCCCGGCTGTTGAATTTGCTTTCATAGCCCGGATCCATGTCGCTCACCTTCACCCGAATCGGTGGAACCTGCTTGTCCTCCATGCTGGTCTGCCCTTGTCTTGCGCTGGCTCCTGTACTATGCGGTCAGGGACTAAATGGAGAGCTTCTTATACCAGCGCATCTGTCTTATATGTCCTTTTTTTTCGTTTTCTGGTTTCCTTCGGAGCCGATTGTGAAAAAAAGCAGGAGAAAAAAAGCCTGCAATAAATAACCGCCGAAGAGGAAAGATACAATGTTAAAAAAGCATCTAATAGTTACATTATGAACCAGTATATACATTTTACATATTACAGACATCCTTTTTTTTTTTCTTCTTTTTTTTTTTTTTTTTTTCCCTCTTTTAGTATTGATTATGGTCTGAAGGCGCCCCCCGCAAGAGCCAAATTGCTTCTGCTGAATTTGACTTTGAAAACGGGTGTTTTCTTGGTGTAGAACGATGCCACTAAATCGCTGGTGGGGATGACCGTCCTTCTGCGTCCGTATTCCTTTATATCCTGGTTTATTGACGCGGTAACGTCGCCTAAGTACCCGATGAATGGCTCATCTGGCTCGGCGCTTGGCTCGGTAGTGGCTTTTTTCAAATCCCATACACGGACCGAATGATCGGCACCTCCACTGATCAGTACGTTTCCCTCTTTGCTATAAGACAGAGAATATATGGCGTTCTTACCGTGTCCACGCATTTGCTTCAGCCTTTTACCTGTGCCAATGTCCCATATGTTTATAATACCATCTTCGCTACCCGTAGATAACCACCTGCCATCCGGAGAAACGGCGATACAGATGACAGGTGCAGTATGGCCCAAAAATAATCTGACCGAGTCACCCGTGGAGACGTCCCACATTCTACACGTCTTGTCACTGGACCCGGTAAATACATAACAACCATTTGGATGGAATGACACACAGTCAACATCATTTAAATGTCCAGCAAATATTCTTAATGGGTATATGTGATCACATGACCATAGCCGTGCGGTTTGGTCGTGCGACGCAGTGGCGAAATAGTGGCCCAACGGAGAGAAGTTAACGTCCCAAACGGGATGATTGTGGCCTTTGTAACTTACTAATGCAGTGTGTGTGTCCATGGACCATAGCCTGACGGTTTTGTCTTCGGAACCTGAAAGCAAGTATTTATTATCGGGACTAAAACTCGTGGCATACACTGTCCCGCTATGCCCGACTAGGGTTTTACAAGTTGGATCATCAGTATCCCTGTGTTCGCTATTGTTATCGTTCGGCATGATGTTAGGATTGTTTAAAGATGAACCATCAAGTGACCAGATCTTGATGTAACTGTCTTGGAACCCGGCGGCTGCTATTCTGCAATCATCACTGAAATCTAAACATGACATGTCCTTATTTGTATTTTGAAAGGTGTACATGCATACACTGGGCAATGCCAATTGCAGATTATCTAATTTGATAGCGTCACGGGATTCTTTGACCTTTTGGATCTCCAGTTTTAAATCTAATGCCGTCTTTGGAGGAAGAGGTAATATATCTCTTGCAGGAGAATATAAATTGCTGTCTGTTTTCTTATTGTCCACTTTCAACTCAATTTCCTTCTTCTCCTCGTCTTTGGCGGTTTTCTCTTTAACTTTATCTTTATCCTCTTCGCCAGCGTATTCTTCAAATCCTTCGTTATTCATGGCTTTATATTCTTGCAATAAAGTCCTACTGTTTGCCTCGGAATTATTTTCATCCGAGGTTTGTTGATTTTGTTGTTTCTCTTGATCATCCTTAATCTTCAATTCTGTTTCGATTTCTTTTACGAATTCTTCATCTTTGGGGAAAGGTCCCAGCTTGACAGGGACAGAATTCATTTCTAGGTTTTGTTTCCCATTCCCGTTTTCACCATCACTGAGAACTTTTATACCGTCGGCCAACTTTTCCCTTGCAGTTACAGATTCCACGATATTCGGGTCCAGATGTTGATTTATGACACTGATTATTAATGACCCTCCTACACTCTCGTTTTCATTTAGAAAATACAAGAGAAGATTTAAGGTGGTTTTAGACATGGTGATTCTATACCTATGGGATTGGAACGCGCTAGCCACTTCATTTTCCTCGATGTGATCTATAGAATTAACACTAAAGAGTCTGTTGATTTCTGAACCATGGAAATCCTTAAAGTCTGGAGAAAATCTGTCAAAAAAACGACGGGCATACACGGGATTCTTTGCCACTAAATTTAAGAATAAATAAATGAATATTGGATACATGATGTAGCTCAATTCCGGCTTATAAATTTCCAAAGATGAATCCACCCAGTTTTTCAACATTGAGTATGCCCTTATGTAGTTCTCGGGCGCATTGAACCCTTCCAGCCGTTCATTGGAGACGATCCCACCTTCTGCATCTCTCTTGGATGATAAACTTGTTGGATTACTTATGGGCTTGGCAGTCTTTCCCGGGTTTGGGGGGCTACCGATTGTTCAGGAAATTTCCCCGTTTTAGTGTTTGCTGGCTTGTTATGAGGTGTTAACGTACGTCCACTCTCGGCTCTCAGCATTGCCTCTGTGCGGTGGTATCCCTTTTTATTCAAATATTCCAAAACAATTCTATTTAAGTCGGAGGCAGAAAACGGGCCATTGGATTTCCCCTGCTGCTGGGACTGGCCTTGGCTCTGCTGTTGTGGCGGTTGCGCGGAATTAGCGCCAGCGGCATTATTAGATCGCTGGTTCTTTGCGGGCTGTGGCTGGTGAGCGCCATTCCGGTTCTGATTCGTACCTTGCTTCTGTGACATGTTTATTTCCCAGTGTTTCAGCGTGACCCCAATGTTCCTCGTCCTTTTCACCCTGTGCTTTCACACGCTTATACCTGCCTCATGCACATTTCTGCCACTCTTAAGACTTTACGTGAAATTTCGAAACTTTTTCGCTCTTGAACTCTTCGTCGTTTCCGTGTCAAATGACATTAACTTGACTCCTACCCGGACAGGAATGAAGGGGAGAATGCATATAACGACGCGGACTCTATTACGCAGTTATATGCCAAACAAAAGGCTTAGTTTAAGGAAGATGTTTAACGAATTAATTCCATGAAGCCTGTATAACTGCATACTATATTTGGACTATCAATAAAAGGATAAATTGGGTGTTCGTTGCGGTTTGCAAGAAATAAGTCGCAAATAATAAAAAATTAGAGCCATATATAGAGTCATGAGATTTTTTTCAAGGAGAATGCTGAAGACTCTGACTTCAATGTGTATTTTGATATTGGTTGTCGTGACCGTTGCATTCTACATAATATCCTCGAACGAAAATTATTCTCAAGCGGTCAAGGATGCTGCAAAGTCTCAATATGACACTCTGAGGGATAGCTACAATAGCTTAACAGGTAACACTGGAAACCCCACGAAATTGCCTGAGCATGAATCTGAGGTGGACGAAATATTGGAAAGACTACATGAGCCTCTCTATGCCAAAGACTCTTTTGACGTAAATGATGTCCTTGCTGAAAATATTCAATTTTACGATGAGATTTTATCCCAAGAAATTTCAGAGCCCAAAGTAGACAATTTGGTACGCAGCGGGGATCCACTTTCGGGCAAGGCAAAAGGCACGATTCTAAGTTTGGTGAGAAACATAGATTTGGAGGACATCATATCATCCGTTCGACAGTTGGAGGAAGAGTATAATAAGAACTTTGGCTACCCCTATACATTCTTGAACGATGAGGAATTTACGGACGAATTCAAAGACGCAATTAAAAGAATATTGCCTAAGGACCGTCTAGTTGAATTTGGTACCATCGATCCTGGTAAATGGAATATTCCGGATAGCATTGACAAGGATAAATATCATGAGAAGAGCGCTGAAATGGCAAAGGAAGGCATTCACGGCGCTGAAGCGGTATCCTATCATAATATGTGCCGTTTCTATTCCAAAGAATATTACCACCATCCCCTGCTATCTAAGTATAAATATGTGTGGAGATTAGAACCAAAAGTTAGTTTCTACTGCAAAATTGAATACGATGTTTTCCAATTCATGAGCATGAACGATAAGATTTACGGGTACGTCTTGAATGTTTATGAAAGCCCAAAAACTATCAAAACGCTATGGACCTCTACTATGGATTTTGTCAAAGAACATCCAAACTACTTAAACGTTAATGGGGCTTTCGGATGGCTAAAGGACAACTCTCAAAACCCGCAGAATTATGAAGATACTCAAGGGTACTCTACTTGCCATTTCTGGACTAATTTTGAAATAGTCGATCTAGACTTTTTAAGATCAGAACCTTATGAACAATACATGCAATATCTTGAAGAGAAAGGGGGATTTTATTATGAGAGATGGGGTGACGCCCCTGTAAGAAGTTTGGCACTTGCCTTGTTTGCGGACAAGTCGCGCATTCATTGGTTTAGGGATATAGGTTACTACCACATTCCTTACACAAACTGTCCAACCTGTCCAAAAGATTCGGATAGATGTAACGGGGACTGTGTACCGGGGAGATTCAGTATTTGGAGTACTTTAAACGACCAGAATTGTCAGGCAATATGGATCAAACACTCTATGACAGATGAGCAGTTGGATATGTATTGAAAACGATTGTGTTTTCCTCGTTCCTTCAACCACTTGCAGGAATGCGTTTATATTTAGATATTATGAGTTCCGTTTGTACAAACCTAGATAGATACATATAAAATCGATAAAACAAAGTTTCTCAGGGATTTACAAACATAGACTATTGCAACGGCACAGCCATGAATCTCGAGCTAAAAGGAGTACCCCAAAAACAAGATCATTAACAAAGGTATAACATCTGGGGGCGTTGTGGTTCCTAATCGTCACCGCAAATTTTTCCGAGTCCTTTCCAGGAACTATGTCGCGGATAGATGGAAGAGATATCAACTTCTCATGCATCTTGTTCACTGTTATTTTGTGACATTCTTCACAGGCCTTATTGCTAGCAGCCTCTTGACTTATATTACCCTAAACGGCATATGGCGGAGGGCCCATCCCATCCGCCTGCGAAAAGCAAAAAGAAAGAAAAAAAAGAAAGTGACAATACAGCCATAATCTAAATATATAATATCAGCGGACATATATTGTGCTTAACTAATCAAAGTATTTGAAGCAAACTAATTGCTTGCCAACAAACTATTCATTTTCTGGTCCTGTTTTTGACAAACTACTCTGTAAAGGTAACGTGAAAGCCAAAGTCGTCATAACATATAAGTTGCAGAAACACTAGGAAGAAAAAGAAATTGCCAAAATATTATACAATGTTGAAAAACTTTAAACTTTCTAAAAGAGATAGTAATGGATCCAAAGGCAGAATCACATCGGCAGACATTTCCACGCCTTCTCGTGATAATGGAGGTGTTATGAAACACATTAAAACGGTACCTGTTAGGTACCTTTCTTCATCCTCTTCTACTCCAGTAAAAAGCCAGCGAGATTCTTCTCCAACGAAAAGACATGACTCTAAAGATATTACTTCTCCAGAGAAAGTTATAAAGGCCAAATTTAGTTATCAGGCTCAAACCGCGAAGGAATTATCCTTTATTGAAGGAGAATTTTTTTACGTATCCGGAGATGAGAAGGATTGGTATAAAGCTTCTAATCCATCTACCGGAAAGCAAGGTGTAGTTCCCAAAAGCTATTTCGAAGTATTTGATAGAACTAGACCTTCATCTGTAAACGGGACTAATAGTTCGAGTCGAAAAGTTACAAATGAATCGTTAAATATGGGTTCATTATACGCCATTGTTCTTTATGACTTCAAAGCAGAAAAGGCAGATGAATTAACAACTTACGTGGGAGAGAATCTGTTCATTTGCGCTCACCATAATTGCGAATGGTTTATTGCTAAGCCGATTGGCCGGCTTGGAGGTCCCGGGCTTGTCCCCGTTGGATTTGTTAGTATCATAAATATTGCCACAGGTTATGCTACAGGTAACGACGTGATAGAAGATATCAAGTCCGTTAACCTACCAACAGTCCAGGAATGGAAAAGCAACATTGCAAGGTATAAGGCGAGTAATATTAGCCTTGGTAGTGTGGAACAACAGCAGCTGCAGTCTACTACAAAATCTCCTAATCAGAGCGCAAAACTAGTCGATAGCGAGCTATTATTGAAAGCCTCTGTTGAATCATTCGGATTAGAAGATGAAAAGTACTGGTTTTTAGTTTGCTGTGAATTATCCAACGGTAGAACGAGGCAACTGAAAAGATACTATCAGGATTTCTACGATCTTCAAGTTCAATTATTAGATACGTTCCCGGCAGAAGCTGGTAAGTTGAGAGATGCAGATGGGCAATGGTCCAAACGTATAATGCCCTATATCCCCGGACCTGTACCATATGTTACCAATAGTATAACGAAAAAGAGGAAAGAGGACTTAAACATCTATGTTGCAGACCTGGTTAACCTTCCAGATTATATATCTCGTTCAGAAATGGTTCATTCCTTATTTGTTGTTCTGAATAATGGTTATGACAGAGAATACGACAATGAAGAAAATTCAAATAATATTAAAACGTTGCAAGAAAACGATACAGCCACGTTTGCAACTGCATCGCAAGCTTCTATGTTAGCTTCAAACAATCAGGATAATACATTGACCGGTAAAGATTTGAAGTTAAATGTCAAACTCTCAGAATTGTCTCTTTCTGCTTCCCAGCAGCCATCCGTAGCACAGGTTTCAGATTCGAAAACAACGAAAATAAAGTTTTATTATAAGGATGATATTTTCGCGTTGATGCTGAAGAGTAGCACAAGCTATAAGGAACTTCTCGATAAAATCGCTCCAAGAATCGACGCAGATGACTTTAAGCTACAAGTCAAACTAGCAGATGGTAACGGGGAGGAGATAAAAACAGATTCACAGGTAAACAGTGTTATCCAGGCCAAACTAAAGATCTCGGTCCATGACATTTGAATCTAGTATCAAGGAAGAACATTTCTTTTTTTTCTAATTGTCGAATACGATTAGAGTAAACATTTTTAGCGGCATCATGATGATTTTGAATAATAATGAATTCATCTTAAGTAATAATAATATTAAATTGTTGTGCAATTTTTTATCGGCAACGTAATTGTAATATAAATAAATATGGACATATATGTATATAGATAGTAGATTTAACTTCTCGAAAACTTGAAAAAAACCTCTTTCTTTTTAATTATTGATCTAAACATTATAACTAAACTTAAAATCTTTGGAACTCTATTAGCGAACAAAACAAAGGATTCTCAACAATAACGAACGAACTAATAGAAACGGTAAGGTATAGAAATATGTCACATAATTCAAGAGAGGAATAAGACTGAAAGCAAGGACACATATCTCTCTAAATATGCGTTAACAGTTACCAAGCAAATCAAGAGAATAGCTAGAGCATGTTTTCAGGTCAGTCCAGGTTGACAAATGCTTTGCGCAAACTCTGTTTTCAGTAACCTCTAACACATCAAATAACATCTTACATACACGTAGCGTAGGGACTATTTTTCTCTTTATTTTTAATTTACCATAGGTAAAGACTTGTCGGCTTTCATTCAATTTGAGCAAAGAACAAGGGCGTTGTAGGCTTTGGTAACTTTAGCACATACACAGCTGATTTTTGTTTGGTGCACACGCTCTTTACGAAACACTGTATACACACTACTGTGCCTTCCAACAAAGCTTATTGTTATGGAATATTTTAAGCTTCATTTTCTACTTCGCGATCACCGACGTATGCACTGCCCGGTGTTCTTTTTTCAACCATCAATATAGCATAAAGCGAAATGGAAAAAGGTAGAAAATAGATGTGAGTCCCTAATTTGGCATACGTTTTGAAAAGCACGAGCTAAAATAAGAACGGACGGATAAATAACAGGAGAAATTATCTAACTATTCTCACCGAATATAGCGTACCTAAAGGCACTGAACCTATTCACGCAAGTATCCACTTCTACACAAGAAAATTTAGGATTAAACGACTATGGATGCTGTAATACTGAATATCCTAGGGGATATCCCTGTGGTGACGAGATTATGGACCATAGGCTGTCTAGTACTGTCCGGTCTTACAGGTCTCCGGATCATAAACCCAACAAGCGTGCTGTATAATTATGACTTAGTGTTCAAAAAGGGACAGTATGGCAGACTAATTTATTCAATATTCGATTACGGTGGGTTCAATTGGATATCTATGCTAAACATTTTTGTTAGCGCCAATCACTTGTCGATGCTAGAGAACTCGTTTAGTTTGAAAAGGAAGTTCTGTTGGATAATACTTTTACTCTTGGTGATGCTGGTCAAGATGACGAGCATTAAACAGCCAGTCGCGTCGCTTGGGGTTCTTTTGCATGAAAACCTGGTATACTATGAACTCAAAAAGAATGGAAACCAAATGAATGTACGGCTCTTTGGTGGTATCGATATATCGCCTTCCATATTTCCCATTTATATGAATGCAGTGATGTACTTTGTATATAAGCGGGATTGGTTAGAAATCGCGATGAATTTTATGCCCGGCCATTTCATTTACTACATGGACGACATAGTAGGAAAAGTATACGGCATTGATTTATGCAAGTCGCCTTACGATTGGTTTCGTAATGGCGAGACACCATAGGGAAATACAATTTGTATCTAGTTGGGAATAATGACAAAAATTGAACTTTTCAAAAATAGATGTAGTTAAGCATATAAAGAGTATATACGATAGGCAAGTACATGAATAGTTGATCTGGATGAAGGAAAAATAAAAGCAAAAACAATTCAGTCAAGAATTGTCCAGCCACAGATCGAAAAAAAATTAGAATGGAGCCGTGTCAAAATGTATAAATGCTGAATGAATAAGTGGCCAAATGAATGTTGGCCTTCTCCCCTGAATAAATAATGCGTTCTCAATCTCGTGCTAAAACCTCGTGTATGAGCGTTGAGAGCAAAAGCCGTCTTTGTAGTAATGAGTGTCTTTGGAAGCCACATGCGCCGGTAAAAGGAAAGGTGTTGTCAGTCCCAGAGCAATGTATGCAACATAAAATAAAGTTGTGATTTTTTTATTGGAAGCACCCGGCTTGTATGATTTCGAAAGCAGCGAAAATGGTTTCATAGCTAGCATCCTGGAACTTGCGTAACGTTGTATTTGTTCTTGAGAAACTTTTGTTTGGTGTTGCTACAATGAAAAAATAAAAAAAAGTGAACAGAAAAGAGAGAGGTTGAGGAAACCACAAGGCCTGGTGGCCGCATCGCGATAACCTCTTATATATCGCACTTATGTAATCTCCAGGGTTAGGTAAACAATGTCGTTGCCATGGTAATTAGTGCTCTTCCCGCCAATGATGGGTTTTTGAGCTATTGTTGTTCTTGCAGCCCCGTAGAAGTAGCCGTAGGACTACCGAAACCGCGTCTCCCTTAGTAAAACGGCCGCCTCTCCGCTATTATTGGCCGAGACGGTACAAAAAGCTTAAGTTCTTTTCTATTGACTTTCCCGGCACAACAAGCAATGCAACGCACTGGCGTTTGGCTCTTGTGGCTTCTTCTTTTCTCTGCTTTTGTTTATGGTTCCTCCCAAGACGGGGGCGAAGGTGCCAGCCTGGGTCCCCTCACTGGCTACGAGGAAAATGATCAAGAAGAAGAAGCAAGAAAAGTAGTTGCGACGCATACGCCTTCCCAAGTAAGCAGGCATGAGAGAAAATAATGGAAACAGAGAGATGTAAACAAACCTCAAAGTGGTGTGAAGTATCACAACTCCCCTCTGTCTCTACGGGATACCACATAAAAATCGTAACTGCCACCTACGACTCTAGAAGAATCTCTTGTCTATTCACAAGGCAGACTGGAGCCTCTCCTGGTCTTTCTTTCATCTTGCTCATCTCTTTGGTTCCCACACTCATAATGTGCCGGATCAGTTTTCGTGTTTTTTTCGGTCTCGAGAAAATTTTTTTTTCCCTTTCTTAACTACTTTACCAAGCGTGGTAATTTCCCAATAGGGAAAATAAATGCAATCTATTTAGTTGCTTTTTCTTTCCTTTCTCAAAAAATTGAGAAACAGCCAAATCGCTAGAGCGAGAAGTGATTCAGTAGCAGCCTTTAGCAAACGGTGACACTAGATTTAACAACGATTGGGTTCAGAAAGGCTAACAAAAGCTTTAGTAATATTAGCTTGAGGATTCTAGTAAGAACAGTGTATAGATCGGACAAGAAAACATGAGTGCGGCGCTTCCATCAATCCAGCTTCCTGTCGACTATAACAACTTGTTCAACGAGATCGGTGATTTCTTGGTGACTTTCAAGCACGACACGTTATCTGCTCAGGAGCCACAACATGATGATGAAGACGAAAACATGGATGCTGAAAACATTGAGCAAGATCTATTAGAAAAGGGTCCTAAATATATGGCCATGCTTCAGAAAGTCGCCAATAGGGAATTGACTTCTGTTGTCGTCGAGTTGGACGATATTTTGCAGTTTCAGAACGAGAAGTTTCTGCAGGGCACACAAGCGGACGATCTTGTGTCTGTCATCCAGCAAAACGCCAGCCACTTCACTGAGCTATTTTGTCGCGCCATTGACGATAACATGCCCCTGCCAACAAAGGAAATCGACTACAAGGACGATGTTCTTGATGTTATCCTGAACCAAAGAAGATTGAGGAACGAGAAAACGCTCTCGGACAGGACCAATGAAATCAGAAATGAAAACCTTATGGATACGGCTTCGGATCCACCTTCCTCCATGAATGATGCGTTGAGGGAAGTCGTCGAGGATGAGACTGAATTGTTCCCCCGAACTTGACTAGACGCTATTTCTTTTATTTCAAACCACTGTCACAAAAGTATGCTCGTCGTTACAGGAAGAAGGCAATTAGCTCTAAACCACTATCTGTCAGGCAGATCAAAGGTGACTTCCTAGGTCAACTGATAACCGTCAGAGGTATCATCACCAGAGTGTCGGATGTCAAGCCGTCTGTCGAGGTTATCGCTTATACGTGTGACCAGTGTGGCTATGAAGTGTTCCAAGAGGTTAATTCCCGTACTTTCACTCCACTGTCCGAATGTACTTCTGAAGAATGTTCGCAGAACCAAACAAAGGGCCAACTATTCATGAGCACAAGAGCTTCCAAATTTAGCGCCTTCCAAGAGTGCCGGATCCAGGAGTTATCACAACAAGTCCCGGTGGGCCACATCCCTAGATCCTTAAACATTCACGTCAACGGGACACTAGTGAGATCATTATCGCCTGGTGATATCGTCGATGTCACCGGTATCTTCCTACCTGCTCCTTACACTGGTTTCAAAGCTTTAAAAGCTGGTCTGTTAACGGAAACTTACGTGGAAGCACAATTTGTTCGTCAACACAAAAAGAAATTTGCCTCTTTCAGTTTGACCTCCGATGTGGAGGAAAGAGTGCTGGAACTAATTGCCTCTGGGAATGTTTATAATAGGCTGGCGAAATCTATTGCACCAGAAATTTACGGTAATTTGGATGTCAAAAAGGCGTTGCTTCTGTTACTAGTGGGGGGTGTTGATAAAAGAGTAGGTGACGGTATGAAAATCAGAGGTGATATTAATGTCTGTTTAATGGGTGATCCCGGTGTTGCTAAATCGCAATTGTTGAAAGCCATTTGTAAAATATCACCAAGAGGTGTCTATACCACCGGTAAAGGTTCTTCAGGGGTTGGTCTAACCGCGGCGGTCATGAAAGATCCAGTTACAGATGAAATGATCCTGGAAGGTGGTGCGTTAGTGCTTGCCGATAACGGTATTTGTTGTATTGACGAATTTGACAAGATGGACGAAAGTGACAGGACTGCAATCCATGAAGTCATGGAACAACAAACCATCTCGATTTCCAAGGCTGGTATCAACACGACTTTGAATGCAAGAACCTCGATCCTAGCGGCAGCCAATCCTTTATACGGTAGATACAATCCCAGACTATCGCCACTTGATAACATCAATTTACCCGCTGCTTTGCTTTCCAGATTCGATATTCTCTTCCTAATGTTGGACATACCCAGTAGGGATGATGATGAAAAATTAGCCGAGCATGTCACATACGTGCATATGCACAACAAACAACCCGATTTGGACTTTACTCCAGTCGAACCCTCCAAGATGAGAGAATACATCGCCTATGCCAGGACCAAGAGACCCGTGATGAGCCAAAGTGTAAACGATTACGTGGTGCAGGCATACATCAGGCTAAGACAAGACTCCAAAAGAGAGATGGACTCTAAGTTCTCATTCGGCCAAGCCACTCCAAGAACTCTGCTTGGTATTATTAGACTATCTCAAGCTCTGGCCAAGTTGAGACTGGCTGACATCGTAGACATAGATGATGTGGAAGAGGCCTTGAGATTGGTCAGAGTATCAAAAGAATCATTGTACCAAGAAACTAACAAATCCAAAGAAGATGAAAGCCCCACCACGAAAATCTTCACAATCATCAAAAAAATGCTACAAGAAACTGGCAAAAACACACTATCATATGAAAACATTGTTAAGACTATAAGGCTAAGAGGATTCACCATGTTGCAATTGAGCAACTGTATTCAAGAATATTCGTACCTAAACGTTTGGCATTTGATCAACGAGGGTAATAATTTGAAGTTCGTGGACGATGGTACCATGGACACTGATCAGGGAGATTCAGATATGGGCACGCCAAAACTCGCCCCACAGGCGGCCGCTTCCGCCGGCATTACCGCCCCAGATTCCGATATCGATCTACAGGATGCTTAACAAAATTTAGAAAAAAAGCCAACCATGGGCCTTCAATCCATATTTGTATATATTGCACCATCCAGATTCACTTTCCCCTATTCTTCTTCTAAAATTTACTATCTAACATGTATTTTGTATTATTATAATTTCATTAATATTATTTATTCTTTTCCATCCGTGGCACAGGGCACACAACTCGGACTTAACTCCACGACTACACCGTTTTTCCGTGCACCACAGCCGGACTGGCCCTTTTGTTTTGCGGAGAAAACGAAATTATTTCTAGGTGGGGTACGGCCAGCTTGCACTGCCTAGATGTGCCTGTGGGATGCCACGCTACAGGGTACCGTCAGCCCCTGAACAGCGACTAAGAGCGCACCGTGCGGAGTTCTTCCAGAAGATAAGAGGGCGGGTCTCAGAAAAAGCCGTAGGGGAAAGATAATAATCCGGATGGAGGATACTGCGCCGGGACCACCCTGTTATCGCCAAGAGAACTTTCAGGGGACCCGCTGGCAGTAAAATTTTTTTCATCCATTAACATATGGAAGGCAACCCTCATCGATCGCGATCCTTATTATCTGATATATATAGAACACGTCTCAACATATACGAACTATACATTCATTGCGTGAGACTTTTTTTCAGCATCGTAGTTTTATCATATTCAGGCTGAATATACAGATTTGAGAGTTTGGTTTTTGAAAGATTTCCATCAGAAGATTTCGGACGATAGTATTTTTAGCAAAATAATATTTGCGGGGAGGAACTATAAAAGGAAAATTTGGAGCAAGAGGGGAGAAAAAAAAATTGTGAAGAAGTACCCACTACCAGAGCCAATTATACTGATGACAAGCGCCTCCGTGAGACTCCAGAACGTCAACATTGAGTCTAACAACTATTCTCGTTACGGTACCTCTGTCTACGAGAAGCTGTACCATAATAGAAACGGTAATAGCAATAATGCCGGTAAAAACGTTGCTACGATTTCCAAACTGCCATCAATCTCACAAAAGTCGAGGAACAGGCAATACAATAGTTCAAATTGCTCCAGGTCGACGACTCAATCGCCCATATCCACGTTAAAATCTCCACTTTCTAACCAAAATCAAGCTAGCGCTCCAGATGATCTGGGCTGTTCAGGCCAAAGACGCAGTGATGATGTTGCCTCTTTAGATAACGAGACTATTGTGACCATGAACTCAAGAAAATCCAGGATTAAGAAGAAATATAAGTCTTTAATTTCCACCTCGTCAAAGAAACTTATGAACAAATTGTACGACCATGGTGCTTCATCTGATTCATTCTCCATTTTTTCTTTGAAAACGTCTCATTCTGGTAAACATGAAAATTCCAGACATGAAAAGCTAAGAAAAAGAAAATACCATGTTTTTGGCAAATTTGCTGATATTAATGATTTGCCAATAGAGTTAGTTGCTAAAATACTTTCTGAATTGGAATTGGGACATGATCAAAAAACGCTGGTTAGATGTCTTTATGTTTCAAAAAAAATTCTACAAGGCGACCAAGATCGTTCTGTATGAACAGCCTTATTTTACTTCCACTTATAGAGTGGCACAGTTTGTCACCTCGCTAAGATCGCACCCCGAAAATGGTGCATACGTAAGAGTATTGGATCTGTCACTTTTGAAACCAGGCATAATCGGTCAAGATGCAAAGGATTCTCAAGGTCTAGATGAGGATGGTCACTCGAGGCGCCATAGACGCCACCGCCGCAGATCCACTAACGCAAGCTTGAATTTGCCTCCTACTACCCCGACTACTACTATATCCGACGACGACGATGCTACTAACGCATTATTAAAGGACGACGTGTCAGGTACTGGTGGTTTTGAAGACTTGGCATTAGCCGGTTGGAGAGATTGGAGATATAGAAATGAGCCGCTTTATAGCTCTCCCTTGTTGAACAGCTTCAAATTGAAAAAAGTCGTTTCTCGTTCTTCTTCCATTACTTCCACGTCTTCTGGAAACTCTACCGGAGTGCATTCCACAAGAAGACAACGTTCAAATAGTTCGGTCGCTTCCATTACGACCAGCATTATGTCGTCTATTTACAATACTTCCCACGTCTCACTTTCTTCGACAACCTCAAACAATAGTAATGGCTATATGTCTCCCGGGAGTAATCTATCGAGAGTCTCTACCGCTAGCTCACTAAAAAAGTCCTCTGTTAAATCTAACATGTCATCTCCACAGAAGCCAAAACCGATGTCTGACATAACTTCGTCTTCATGGTTTAGAATGAAATTGAGTTCTAGAAATAGAAAGACAAGAACATCAACTACAACAGCTGGTCTGAAAAACTCAAAGACTAAGACGGTTGATGTTACAAAGCAAGATTCGGAACACCCATCTAGTTATCGTCCTTCAAAGTTGAAATTTAGTATTGAACAACCATTTAGCACGCACCATCCATATGCCAACAAATTTCTTTTGAAATATGCTCCTTACAGAGATTTACCTTTAGGTTATATTCTACATATGTTGAATTTATGTCCTAATCTTAACGAGTTGAACCTATCAAATTTGGTTATTTGTACAGATTTCAAGCTAATTAACCAAAAAACCGAAAGAAGAAGACTAACTTCTTCATTGTTACCTGCCGTTCAAGAGTCGAGTATTTCTGCCGGTCCAGAAAGAGACTTGGAAATCGTCTATATGACCGATTCAGGCAAAGGCTACGAATATTATGAGGGATTGAATAAGCGACATTCACGTTCTTCAAGTTTAGGTACCAATCCCACCAGTTGGATTGCTGTACAGGCAAACTGGGGGATTATCCGCCTCCTATTGATGCGCAAACTAAAACAAGAGAAGAACACAGGCGTAACTATACTTTGAGCCCAAACAAAAATGTCGAATTACAGAAACTGAACCCGCTAGAGATTTTTGAACTGATTTGCAACAGAAACGAAAAGAAAAGCGGCTACAGCGCCTTGACCAAGGTGAAGATGGACGGCATTGTTTGGTGTAGGCAATACATGGTTAAGTATTTCGTATTAAAAACATTCAGCCAGCATTTGCATTATAAATCTATGGACAATAATTCCTATGAACATCACATGTTCAGTTTCCGGGACTCAGGATTGGATAGAAACTTTTCCTGGGCTTGTGATGCTAAATTGCATGAATTTGTTGCCTTGATGATTATGGATCATCTCTCCAAGCTGGACGACTTGGGTTTAGAAGAGCTTTTCAATATCAAATCCGAAAAGCTATATATTAAAGATTACTGCTCTCGTGATCCTGATATTCTCGAAATATCAAATTTGTTTGATATACAGTATGGCTTAAGATCAGAATCTGATGCACCCTCAGATTCCGATTCCGTAACAGAATCTTTGCAATTTAGGCTGACCGTATTAAAATCTGGGAAACCAACATCATTTTGGCTTAGAAAAGTTTCCAAGAATTATGTTTCGCTGGTTGTTAAATTATGTGTTGACGACAACCTTGATATGGACAAAGCTGAAGTAGGAAAACCAACTTTGAGGATAGATAGCATCACACATGATTTGATCAGTAAATTAAAGGAGTTGAGACGGGTTGATTTGAGAAGAAATGTTGGGGAGAATAACTACTACGCCGAAAGTATCATTTAATATATACCGTCCCACTCACGGTTAATATTTTGCTTTTTTATTTGTCCACACCTGTTCATTTTTCCTTTCGTGTGCATAGTCGTCTCCTGTCAACCGTTGCTATATAGATGTATATATTGATCTTTTATTTTTTTGCATACATAGACTCTATATTTGATTTTGCTTGTAAGTAACGAAAACTAGCAAGCTTAGTATATTATGAATACATGAACGCTTTCCTTTTGTTTTCTTCTCAAACGAGTATCGTAGTGAATACCTATGAATCGACCTCGTTAATCACTTCCTGTAGAAACATCTTACATACTAATTCTGGGCGATCCAAGCATAAATTATGCGAACAGTCTGGTAAAATTATCACTTTACGAAGGTATTCTTTATTGATAGTATCCTCATAGTATTTAAAATTCTTGATGGGGGCTACAGGATCTTTTGCCGCACCAAACAATATAATGTCCTGTTTTATATCCGATTGTGTCAACATAACACTAAATTTGTCCCAATCAACAGTTACCCATCCAAGCAAATAACCTAAGATGGTTCTGCTTTTATTGCTAATATTATTTTTAAATTGCCAAAGTTTCCTATACTTCAACTTAACATCATCATTATCTTGATAAAAATACTGCTTGATGCCGGAACTTTCCAAACCCTTTACTTGATCGAATTTGTTTCGATAGATGTCAAATAACCATGGCAGCTTGAAGATGCCATAAAGCGCCCATTGGAAAAGACGTCTATTCTTGGAAAGCTGCTCAATATGAGCTTTTGGAGGCGTCAATAGAACAAACTTCTCCACCACACTGAGAATTGCCAAGTGCTGTTCATAAAGATGACATGCCAGAAAACATCCCATGGAATGACCTACGAGGATGATTTTGCGGCCATTAAATGGATTTGTGTCATCATCGCTTGACCCACTGGTAGGCCATTTTTTGAATACGTCACATACAAGAACGAAAATAAGCTCCACTACTTTTAACATTGGATAGTCTTCCCATTCGGAACTTTGACCAAATCCAGGCGAGTCAAACGCCAAAAAAGCTTTTTGCTCCGAATCTAGTAGCTTGAGCAGTGGCTCAAACTGTTCCAAGTTGCCACCTAACCCAGGTACAAAAACGAATACAATTTCGTTCTGTATCCCTTTATCACCCAGGTTATGACATGTTCTTATCCTTGATTGCCGGTCTGGTAGTTGCACAGAAAAGAACTCTTCGTGCACAGCAATAAACTTCAATTTAAAGTCCAAACTTACCTCTGGTTGGCGAATATAAGTCACTAAGTCACCAGCATTCTCAGCATCTTTTACAATCTCATCTAGCGGCCTTCCGGAAAGGGGGCTCGCAGGTCCAGCTCTCCGTTTCTTCTATTAACCCTTCAACACCCATAAAAGAACAAGTAAACTTCCCGTTCCCTGGCTGTATCCCAATGTTAATCTACATCTCAACAGTTGCTGTGCCATTCTAATAGCTTCTGACAAAAGGACCCTTTAAATTGCCCGGTTAAATGGATGACGCGTCCTTTTGAAACTTTTTTTCGAAGAAATACTCAGGTTGATGGCCACATTTTGCATAAGCAAGCCAGCTCTGATCAGCTAACAACAATATCACCGATACCGAGCGTGCCAACATGTCTGCGCACCACAAGAAGAAGCTTATGCCCAAGTCGGCATTGCTGATTAGAAAGTACCAAAGGGGGATCAGAGCATCCTTCGTCGGGTTAATCCTGGTGTTGTCCATTTTGTTCCTGATGAGTGGCTCGAACTCCCCAGAGGCGCTAATAACTCAGGGCACTAGCATGAGCCAAGTGGCCAAGAAGGACTACTTGATGCCGTTTACTGACAAGTCACAAGGTGTTATCCATCCTCTGGACGACGGCAAAAAGGAAAAGGCCGTGATGGTCACATTGGCCAGAAACTCTGACTTATGGAATTTGGTAAAGTCCATCAGACATGTTGAAGATAGATTTAACCACAGGTATCATTACGATTGGGTGTTCTTAAATGACGAGCGATTCAGCGATGAGTTTAAGCGCGTGACCACTGCGCTGGTTTCTGGTAAAACCAAGTATGGGCTGATTCCAAAAGAGCACTGGTCCGTTCCATCTTGGATCGATACCAAAAAATTTGAAGAGAAGAGACACGAAATGGGTAAGTCGGATATTCCGTACGGTGATTCTGTGCCTTACCGACACATGTGTCGTTTCCAATCTGGATTCATATGGAGACACCCATTGCTAGATGATTACGAATGGTTTTGGAGAGTAGACACCGATATCACATTATTCTGTGACATTCAGTACGATATATTCAAGTTTTTGAAACAAAACAACAAGAAATATGGGTTCATTCTTTCCGTAAGCGAATACGAAGGTACAATTCCAACATTATGGGAAACAGTAAAGACGTTTGTTAAAAAAACCCAAAATTCTTGAACAAGAACAACCTCATGAAATTCATCTCCAATGATGATGGTGAGACATACAACATGTGCCATTATTGGACCAACTTCGAAATCGGCTCTTTAGACTTCTTCAGATCGGATGCGTACACTAAATATTTCGATTACTTGGACGAGTCAGGAGGATTCTTCTACGAAAGATGGGGCGATGCCCCAGTGCATTCTATCGCTGCCTCTTTGTTTTTAGACAAATCAGAGATCCATTTCTTTGACGGTCTTGGATTCCACCATCCAGATTTCATGTCTTGTCCCGTCGAACAGGATATTAGACTACAAAACAAGTGTACTTGTGAACCAGGCAAAGACGTTACCTGGTACCCTAGCTACTTCTGCACTAGAAAGTACTTTTCGGCAGGGAATTACAAGCTTCCCCCGGAATCTGAGAAGCAAGCCATACGCAACTCCTGGGACCATTAAAACAGGTGCCAAAAAACATCAATATACATTTATATACACATATAAACCAATGTAATAGCCACCCTCATCTATTCTAATTAAAGTGCCTTTTTGTGTTAAAAAATGGGTGCGCCCGGAGTTGACGAGAAAAGTAAAAGTGGATCTAACCTACAAAAACACAAACTTGCTATTTGAAAAAGAGAGATGTCTTTCTGAACTTTTACTTCCTCTAACAGAAACAAGACCGGCCAATATATGCAATAGGGAGGCTAGGATTTTAATCAACGTTTCCTAGAACAGCATGACTTTTGAAAACTATTTCTCGTTCCAGATATTTTTTATCTTCTTAAGGGAATCCTTGGAAATCGTCGTTATCATATCGATTTTATTGACCATTGTCAAGCAAGGTCTGTCTGTTGATGACGACAGCTCGGTTGATGGAAGCTCTTCGACGGCGCTCCCAAGTCCTAGTACAAATGTGAACGCAGACTCGACCACTGCATTTTTACAGCATGGACACACAAACGCTAGTGTCGAAGGGACTTCTGCCACAACTCAAAGCGACGATAATGTCACGAAGCCACTTAACGTGGAAGAAGAAGAGGAAATTTACGACTATCCCAATGAGTTAAGAGAGCAAGACCGGGAGCCCAACGAACATATTGCTGATAACGTGAAATTATATCAGAAATTAAAGATCCAGATCCTTGCGGGTGGTGCGTTTGGTTTGTTGCTCTGTATGCTAATCGGTGGTGCATTTGTTAGTATATTCTATCACATAGGTACGGACTTGTGGACCTTGAGTGAACATTATTATGAAGGTGTCTTGAGTCTTGTCGCATCTGTTATTATCTCTGTTATGGGGCTGTTCTTCTTAAGAATGGGGAAGTTGAGAGAGAAATTCAGAGTGAAACTGGCCTCTATCATTTACTCAAAGGACAATAACCTTTTGGGGAGCAACGCTACAAAGAGCGTCAAATTCAGTGAAAAGTATTCCTTTTTCATATTACCATTTATCACGACTTTAAGAGAAGGCTTGGAAGCTGTTGTGTTCATCGGAGGTATCGGTATTGATCAACCGTTAACGTCAATCCCTCTATCCATGTTGCTCGCCACAGCTATCAGTACTGTTTTCGGTATTTTTTTCTTCCAGTACTCGAGCTCTCTTTCACTAAAGATATGTCTGGTTGTCGCCACATGCTTCCTTTATTTGATAGCAGCTGGTTTATTTTCTAAAGGTGTTTGGCAGCTTGAATTGCAAGACTATGTTAACAAATGTAACGGTCAAGACATGAGTGAAGTGGGAAATGGACCTGGTTCGTACGATATATCCCGTTCCGTTTGGCATGTCAATTGTTGTAATGGTGAAAAGGATGGAGGTTGGATGATTTTCACCGCTATTTTTGGTTGGACCAACAGTGCTACCGTTGGCTCTGTAATCAGCTATAATGTTTACTGGTTAGTATTAATAGGCGCCTTGAAGCTGCTAATGATAGAAGAAAAATACGGCTACATTCCTTACATTCCTGTCAACTGGCAAAAGAAACGTATTATGAAAAGACTAAACATAGCAAAGGCCTCGCTAGCTTTAAAACAAAATGCTTTTGAACCAAACTCAAGTACGTCAGATCCAGACAGTCAAAGGAAGTCCAGAGATAGTTCAGTGCCCTTAATACTTGAGAGTCATGGCTCAACTAACTGAAACCTCAACCTCTTTACATCACAATTCTAAGCTACTCTGTTTGTTGTTTTAATACAAAGCTTCTTTAGGTAAAATACTGTACATATATATTCTTGATTAGAAATGGCTAGAAAAGGCATATATACTAAAAATGAAAATCAATCGCATAAAACTAGTGCGTACTATGCAATGGCTTCTAAGACAGCCACTACATCACCCGAATCAACCATATCACCATTCCCGTGGCAAATCTTTAGGATTCTACCTGATTTGGGAGCAGAGATTATCATTTCTGCCTTCATGGCTTCAATAATAAGTAAACCTTGGCCTGCCTCGATAACATCTCCGACAGATGCGATGGACTTCCAGAAACGCCCGGAATACTCTGAATATACTATTTCTGCACCTTCAGGGTACTGTTCTTCTTCATCAGGTTTCTCAGAGCTAACTTCTTTTAATTCAGAGTTTGCATTTTGAATCAATTTGGCAAATTCTTCAGCTCTTTCACCAAGTTGGCCTTCTTGGAATGACTTGATAGAATCTTTATTCGCATTGACCCAGTCCATATATTCTTGATGATCAAAAACGCCCTTTTCGATGTTAACCTTGTATACACCGTTATCGCAATCTTCAGTCATTTTTTCCAAATCTTCTTCAGAAACTGGGTAGAATTCGATTTGATCAAATGGGTTCATCAACCATGGAACTTCAGACGAAGCGGCCAAACATAGTTTGTCCCAGATAGGAATCGTTCTACCAACCAATTGGTACCCACCAGGACTGTTTGCAGCATATATGCACATATACATACCACCAATACCGACAGCACCTCTTTCAGTGTATGTTCTACTTGGATTATATTTGCTTCCCAAGAATCTGTGGCGAGGATCCAACGGAACAGCACAAGGTGACCCTAAGAAAACATCACCCAAACCCAAAACTAAGAATCTTGCTGAGTATAACATATCATAAACTTCTTTTCTTGAAATACCGTTGACATTGGCAATGAAGTCAACGTTGTTTGGTAACCATGGAGCAGATGAACGGATTGTTTCTTGGTATCTTTGAACACAGGCCAAAGTCTTAGAATCTTCAAACGCCATAGGCAGTCTGATTATATTGGAAGTAATTTTCCAATTTTTATCAAATTGAATCTCAGTCTCGTATGCTACTAAGATATTCAATAACTCCTTTTGGGTTACTTTATAACCATCAAATTCGATCAAGACTGATCTAACACCTTGGGACATTTCAACAATACCAACAGTTTCGTTTTTCTTAACAAGAGCAATCAAACATTCTATTCTGTAGGCAATGTTAAAGTTCATTTCGTTGTCACCATATTCCACTAGAACATAACGATCACCTGCTTGTCTGTATACAACCTTTGGTGAAAGATTGCTTCTTTTTTCTATTTGGACAAGAATAGGATTCTCAAATGTAGGCAATATAGATACAGAGTCTAAGCGTTTTAATTTGGAACCATCCAATGATTCAATTGCAACGTCTTGAGACTCTTTCAATAATCTGGAGGACTCGTAAGATAATGGTACGAAGTGAATGGAATCGCCAGGTTTGACCTGTCCGACTTTCCACAATTCTGCTTCAGGAACGACTGCTTGACAAACAAAACCACCCAAGGAAGGACCATCGCAAGTAATAATTACCGGTTCATCACCGGTGAAATTAATCGCACCCAATGAGTAAACATAATCGTGTGTGTTTGAAGGATGCATACCACCTTCACCACCACTACTTCTTGCCCATTTAGGCTTAGGACCGATTAAACGGACACCGAACCTATTAGAATTGTAATGAACCTTCCACTTTTCGCTAAAAAATTCTTCAATCGACTCTGGTTTGAATAGATCTGGGGAACCATGTGGACCACATGTTACACCAATTTTCCATTCCTTAGTTTCGGAAATTTGTGGGATCAATGATTGAGGAATACCCTGTGGAAGGGTGTTATTTTCTAATTCAGAATTCTTTTTTTCCATCACTAGGCAAGAATAATACATCTCCTAATTTCAATACTCTTCCGTTATAACCTCCAACATTTCCCAGAGTAAAGGTGGAACAAGAGCCTAAGTATTTAGGCACGTCAATACCACCCCTAATACCCAAGTATGCTCTACAACCACTTGTCAACTTCCCAATAGATAGAGTTGATCCTCTCTTGACATCAACTGGCTTGTGTTGAGAGATCTCTTCACCATCTAGTGTACATAGAGCAGTACCACCAGTAATGGCAATGGTAGTATCACAATGAAACACGATAGATGGACCGGTTAAAGTCACTTCGATAGCGGGTGTTCTGTGATCATTACCAACAATTTTGTTTGCCAATCTAAATGAATATGCATCCATTGGACCAGAGGGTGGAACACCGATTCTCCAGTACCCAACTCTACCTGGGTAATCTTGGATACTAGTGTGTGCGCCAGGCAAAGTGATTTCAATTGCGGTAGGTTCATATTGGTAAGAATTCAAAATATTTGTTGACACCTTTGCTTCGGCAAAAAAGTCAGAGGTGATAATAGATTTTAGGTAGTCAATATTAGTAACACAGCCGTATACCTTCGTCTCTTCCAGAGCCTTGTTCAACTTAAAAATTGCATCGTTACGGTCTTTTCCGTGGACAATAATCTTGGCTAAGGTTGGATCATATTCTGGAGAAATGGTTGTACCTTTTTTTACCCAAGTATCTACTCTTGCCCAAGCAGGAAATTCCACATCAACTAATAGACCGGGAGAAGGTCTGAAATTCTTTAATGGATTCTCAGCATATAAACGTGCTTCCATTGAAACACCACTGACTTTGACCTTCGTGGAATCAAAATCTGGCGCGTCATTAGCAGCAATTTTTATCATCCATTCGACTAAGTCCAAACCTGTGACCATTTCTGTAATTGGATGCTCAACTTGTAATCTTGTATTAACTTCTAAAAAGTAAAATTTGTCCTTTTTTTCGTCATAAATGAATTCAACAGTACCAGCGCACTTGTAGTTCAATAAGGATCCCAAGCTTTCGGCTGCCTTTCTTAATGCCAATCTTGTTTTCTCTGGTAGATTTGGAGCGGGGGTTTCTTCAATAACCTTTTGGTTACGACGTTGTAGAGAACAATCACGTTCACCCAAAGCAATCGCTTTACCAAAACCATCACCCATAAGCTGAACTTCGACATGTCTGGCATTTTCAATGAATCTTTCTAAGAACACGCCAGCGTCACCAAAAAATGTTTTACCTTGATGTTGGACAGTTTCAAATATATGTTCAATATCTTCTTCGGAATCAACTTTTTGCAAACCGATACCACCACCACCAGCAGTTGATTTGACCATAACCGGGTATTCTAATTCTGCTGCAACTCTCTTAGCTTCTTCAACCGAGGTGATCAGCAAAGAACCTGGCACTAATGGAACACCGGCCTTTTCTGCAATCTGTCTGGCAGAATGTTTCAGTCCCAGCCCTCTGATAATGTCTCCAGAAGGGCCTACGAAAGTAATGCCAGCATTGCTACAGGCATCAGAAAAGTCTGCATTCTCGGATAGGAAACCGTAGCCAGGAATAATGGCTTGTGCGTTCGTTTGCTTAGCCGCATCGATAATCTTTTGCATATCTAGATATGTTTGTGCTGCAGTAGTACCATTCAAAGGTACGGAAATATCAGCTTCGGTAACATGTTGGGAATATTTGTCAGGGTCGGAGTAAACAGCAACGGATTTGATACTCATTTTTTTAATGTCTTGATAATACGAACAGCGATTTCACCTCTATTGGCAATCAACACAGTATCGAACAGCTTTTTCTTTTCGGATTCCTCTTTCTTTAGCATTTCGAAATATGCTCTAAATCCACCATACTTGGTGATGTCGACCGTACCCTCAGCTTTATAGCCTGACTCTTCACAAATGAAGGATTTTATCCATTCACCGGATTCTAACTCTACAGACCCTATACCTAATGGTTCAGGGACCATAGATATGAAAGCGCCAAACTGGTTCGTTGGAACACTGTATACTTCAAGCTCGATTTGAGATCCAACGTCGCTTTGAACTCTTCTGAGACCTGGTTTTAAAACAGGACCGTTCTTGGGTAAGGCATAAAGTTGATACGACTTTGTAGTTTTCGTCGTGCATAAATATGTTGCATTGACCTTCTCCAATTGCCAATTTAAAGGAAGGTTCTTGAGATGAGCACCCACAACGGCTAATTTTATAGAGGTAGATGGGTCGTAGTCAGGGCCTTTCAAACTGTCATATACTGATTTTACCTTCCGGTCTGTGAAAACACCACAGCTTCTTGAATCGTTTGGAAATGCCTTCTGGAAATAGCGGTTTGCCAGGTTTAATAGTGCATAATCTGTGAATTTCTTACCAATCAAAGTGACACCGTTGGGTAGGCCGTCATCCCTGAACCCTGCAGGAACTGCTAACGCTGCTAAATCGGCTAAATTGACAAAATTGGTCCATGTTCCCTGTCTCGAGTTGACTAAGACTGGTTCTTCAGCAACTTGTTGCATGGTAGGGTTTAAGGGGCATGTGGGGACACATAGGACGTCGATGGATTGGAGAAGTTTCGAGACTTTTTGTAAGATGCCTTGTCTTTTATATTCAAAACTGAAACAGTCTACTGCGCTGTACTTCTTGGCACCTTCTATGATCGAGATGACGGTAGGGTCCAAAGATTCCTTTGGTGGGTTCCCCTCTAGGAAAGACTGGATAGCTTGGTAACGCTCGGCCACCCAGGTACCTTCGTATAAACAGCGAGCCAGCTCCAATAGAGGTTCAAAGTCGATTTCTATGACGTTAGCGCCTGTTTTTGATAGGTTTTCGACAGCGTTTGCGAACAACTTTGGGTTTTTTGTTTCCCCATACCATGGAATGTTTTTTGGAATGGCAATGGTCACATTATTTGGGAATTTTTTTAACGGATTGGAGACGTAGGGTCTGGAATATTCATCGTTTTCAGGGTCCGGTTGACACATGATCTCGAAGCAACGCTCAGCGTCACTAAGGTTCAACGCAAAAATGGAAACACAGTCTAAAGATTTACAGGCAGGAACCACACCTTGGCAGGAAAAGACACCCTTTGTGGGTTTTAGGCCGATCAAGTTGTTTAACGCGGCTGGGACTCTACCGGAACCAGCTGTGTCAGTTCCCAATGCGATGGGCACGATACCTCTAGCGACCACTGATGCAGAACCGGCGGAGGAACCGCCAGACACATGCTCGTTGCTAAAGGCACAAGGGGTCTTCCCGTAGGGAGACCGTGTGCCGACCAAGCCTGTGGCAAACTGGTCTAGATTGGTTTTACCCAGGATAATCGCACCTGCGTTTCTCAGTAATTCAACGACTTTGGAGTCTTTCACCGGCTCGTACGCAAATGACGGACAGGCGGCAGTCGTTGGCAGGCCTCTGGCGTCGATGTTGTCTTTGACAGCAATGGGCACACCGTACAGAGGCAGGGTTTCTTTATTATTTCTACTTTTCAGAATCTGAAATTGGTGCAATAAATTCTCTTGTGAGGCCAGCGATATCCATGCATTATCTGTTGGCGCAACATTCTGAGAATCTAGTAAGGATTCAAGAAGCCTTAGTGAAGCTTGAGGGCTCGATGACTTGTGGAAGTCAATCCAATCTTGGACGGACCAACCCAATGAAATTGCTGCGGCAGTATCAGAACTGACTGTCATCTTTCTTATGTAAAACAGGAGGAGTGTATGGGGGGCAGTATCAGAGATATAAGATAAACGTGAATATCAATATAAATTAAAAATGCGGAGTGATTGATATCCTAAGAACCTATCTGCTGATATATGTGCTTTCGTATAGTGTGGTATAACTGGCAAAGCTTAAGAGAACTTTGAGGTTATGATACAAGAATCAAAACTATAACTGAGGCAAACTCTGGTTGAGAGAGGGCGTGTTCCATCCCACATCAGGTCTACTGCTTAAATACAAACCTCTCGCCGCCCACAACGCAGGCAGCAGTCAAATCTAGTTAAGAAGCAGGCAAAAGAAAAACATTAGCGTGTCTTATCTCTTGAGCTAGCTGCGGGCAGCAACGCCTGTGGAATGAGGGAACGAACGCATATTGGCTCCATTGCAAAGCGTCAATCAAGTAAGAGAAGCAAAACCATAAACGCAAATTTCTCGGCAGGGCCAGGAACAACTGCCTTGCTTATCTTATCTGGATCTTTTTATCGTGCCTCGTCTTATCTTATCTGATAAAGGCAATTCCACAGAGCGCGAAAAGGGATGCGCGAACACGGCACCCAAAGGTGCGCTGCCGTTACGTTTGGCTAACAAACTGGCGTTTTGGCGCCTGTCAAGTAAGGCTCTGGGCTCTTTGCAAAAGGCTTGCGTCAGAGTGTTTGGTTATATCTAAGGCAGGCCAGACTATTGGAACAGTGTAATTGGGAAAAAGCAAAGAACATGTGGAAACTCTCTTGCCTGGAGGTAGAGAGACGTCGCAAGATCTAGTGCAAAAAGAAAAATAATAGCTCGCACTCAGGATTGAACTAAGGACCAACAGATTTGCAATCTGCTGCGCTACCACTGCGCCATACGAGCTTCTATTTATGAGAAGAGTGGTTAAGAGTAAAGCTTATGCAACACCATTTCTTGGAAGCTGTTGGACATGACATGCACGATCTCTCCTAATGCCCAATTTTTAGAATTTTGGAATGATTATTTTGGGTACACATCTATTCATAGGATACAAATACAAATACAAAGATTGTTGGAATAAGGTGATCTTGGACATAACATTCCTTATGTCAAAATAGGCGATCTCGAACATTCTTTAATATGATCTTAATTATGTTGCTGAAACAAACATACTTAATGAAGACGAGTATGAAGACCTATTAATTGATAAAAAATTAGTACATAAGAAGATAAGTTATTCTTGAGAACCTGTTAACAATGTTCTGAATTATACTTGGACCATTGGGGTTCATGTAAATAATCAGCGTGTGTTTTATATACCTCTCTTAAATAATAATAAGAAAGAACTGCTTATTCTTAATTATTACAACTTACTAAACTAACTAATTATCAACAAAGATAGTAATAATAATATGTTATTGCGATATATTATTATGATTTATATTTAGTTTCATTTGACACATAAAAAAAAATAACCTGGAAATGAGGAGGAAAAGGTTAAAGACCAATTTATAAACATAAATGAAGACGGATTAAACCTTATAACTTATTATCAATGTTCTGAATCATGTCTGGACCATTGGGTTCATATGGACTGCTTATTATTAGTCATTACTACTTACTAGACAACTGCTAATTACGAAACAAAATAGTTATTTGGATTCTCCATATACTCCTCTATTGCTTGAGAAAGCCGGTAATTCTCTTCATCAACCAATCTTATGACTCCCGCTTGACTGAGGAGGTGGATAACGTATCTTTCGTACTCATAAATGCCTAATTCGGTAGACGACGTTTCGGTTTGTACTCGACAGACGACCGGATTTGGCTACCTCGGGTCGCTGCGACATAGAATGTGGTAGCCGCTTGATTGTAGAGTTAGTCTTTATCTGGAGTGTATGTAACAACCATTTAAATTGTATGATGATCTTTGGGATTCCATTATTTCTTTATGTTATAATATTATGTATATAGATTATACTAGAGATTCTCCTCATGGATCTAGGAATCCACAGAGAGGAATCAATAATTTTGCATTATATTATAAATGATTCTGTTCATCTTTTTATATGTTGTCATTCATTGATCCTATTACAATATCAATCCTTGCGCTTCAGCTTCCATTAATTTCGACGACACTTTAAATCTTAACTTACTGGTCTTGTAATTTATGTCATCTTTTGTTGGAATATGTGACTTCGGACATTCCTTAGCGTGAGTCAAAAGTTAATGAAGAGGGCAAATTCTAATTATAGAATTTTCCGAACAATAAAGATCTATTAATTGATCATAACTCAGTATATAAGAGAATGAGTTACACCTGTTAACTTATTATCGATGTTCCGAATTATGTCTGAACCATTGGGTTTCATATAACCAATCAGCGTGTGTTTTATATACCTCTCTTATATAATTTAAGAAAGAACTGCTTATTCTTAATTATTACAACTTACTAAACTAACTAATTATCAACATCTTTTAACACCGTATATAATAGTAATAGGTGGACAATAGTTGAATCTTGTTCCAACATCTACAATATTATGCAAAATGCTAATTTCTATTTAAGGATCCGTAAATCCATGAGGTGAGGAGGTTTTTCAAGACAGTTCCATTAAAGCTATTTACACTATTTCGTGATAATCTTTTTTATAGATTATTATCCGATATAGTGTAACGGCTATCACATCACGCTTTCACCGTGGAGACCGGGGTTCGACTCCCCGTATCGGAGTATTCATTTTTTCAGGACTTTTTATTTTTTTGCAGGTTAGAGGAAGCCCTTCTACCAGGAAGTACAACTAATCTTCAATACTCTGCTATTTCAGAAGGGGCAACACTAGTTACCGCACGCCGTTGCACAAACTGACCACCACCGTCAAAATTGAAAAAAGTTTTAGATACGTTATCGTGGACCACGAATGGACGTTCTATTACACGATTAAAGAGAGGTCGGCTATTCATCTTTTGACTTGGATATCCACGCTTAGTCGTTATTAGAACAAAGAGTTGACCGTAAATCCAAATAAGCACGAGATACTAAAAAAAAGAAAAGGGATGGCAGGAACTGGGCTCTCGTTATTTGTGACGGGACTTGTATTGAATTGTTTAAACTCCATATGTCAAATATACTTCACTATATTATACGGTGATTTAGAAGCTGATTATATTAATTCATTCGAACTGTGTAAACGGGTAAACAGATGGAGCACACCAGAGGCAATTTTGCAGGCGTTTGTTTCTATATTATTTCTTTTGAATGGATATTGGTTTGTTTTTCTCTTAAATGTCCCTGTTTTGGCATATAATGCGATCACTGTCTTTAAAAGAACATACCTACTGGACGCCACTGATATTTTCAGGACGCTGGGTCAACGCAAAATTGAATGCTTTTTAAAATTAGGGTTCTACCTCTTCATCTTCCTCTTTTATTTCTACAGGATGGTCACATCATTACTTGAAAACGAAGCTAACTTGATAGGGTAGTTATCACAGAAGAAAGAAAAAAAAAGGTCAGTACATATCTATAAAGTATGTTTATCATATAAAAGTTTGTTTATAGTACAATTTTTTCACGTCGTTGGAGTGAATATAATGCTTTTTCTATTTTTCTTATAGAGTTGGTTGTAATTCATTAGAGAGTTTTTCATTTATGTTATTGATCTTTTCAAGAAGTCCATTATATGGATCCATTAGGTTACCGAAACGTGCAATATCCAAGATGTTTGAGTCATCTTGTATCGACTCGTCTTCATTACTTTGGCTCATCATATTGTCACCTGCCTGAGATTGGCCCAGTAAAGTAGACGTCAAATCGTTCAACTTTGTATTCAGTTTTACTTTATCATTCAGTTTGGATTGTTCACTTTGCAAATCGTGCCAATCCTTACCTGCTTTCAATTCTTGAATTTCATTTCGCACCGATATGATCTGCTGGTTTAAGTCTTCTCTTCGAGTAAGCACCTGCTTCAATTGGTAACAGAGTTCGTTGTTAGATACATTAATGTCCAGTATATCTTTCAAGTCTCGAGTCATTTGATCTGATATAGTTTGAAAGAGCCGCAGATCTAATTTGTACAATAACTTTCTGAATTGGTCATCATCATTTTTATTGAAATCCTTCAAAGCTTGTGGAATCAAATCATTTTCGAATAAATTAATAAACAAAGATGATAGAACATCGATTGTGGTCACTGAAGTGATAGATGACGATAACTGTCTAATGGGAATATCTTCGAAATTATACTCAGTGGTAAGCTCTTCATCGTTTCTCACATATTGCTGCGGTTCGTTATCAGCGCGCTCGCTTTCAGGGTTAGCCATAGGATAGTCTTCATCTTCCGCAGGTTGATATTCATGTTCAGAGCGGTCCTGTGCCTTTGTATCACCAGCATCGGTGGGAAATTCAAAAGGGTTTGCAAGTCTTGGCGAAGACAACATGCGGTGAGCAGGAGATCGGACAGGAGATTCGGTCTCCCGATATAGCACATTCAGCGTTCTGAACACGATTGCATCATCATCGATATCTTCTGTCTTCCTCGAATGACTACCCCTCAGCCGGAAAGCTAGTTTAGTGTCTCTATCCATTCTGGGCTCTGCTATCACACACAACGCTCCACGTAACTAGAAACAGCAAAAAACAAGGCACACAATCCTAGCGGACGCAATCAATCACTTCTTAACTACAACAACGTCGGTGTTTGCCCCTTTCTAGTAGCACATTTGCTTATTATTTATACCAGAGGTTTCTTTAAAACATTTGATTACTGCTTTACTGTTCCGTGTGACGTGACACACGCTTTTTTTTCCCGCTTCAAACGGCTGTGAAGGGGCGATAGTGCCGTTCGAAAAAAATGTTCCCCAAACACGTAGTCATGGCCAAGTTTTAATTATACTCACTATTTTCACCTTTATTACTCAGTCGAAAGGTGCGAGAAGAATTAGTTGTAGTTTAGGATATTTGTTATAGGCTGCTCTTTTACTACACATTGTACAGACACGCAGTAAAATAAAAACACAATAAAAAGGGATACCGGTTCTTATTTATTCTTTTTTTTTCTTTGCTTCTTTGTCATTTTTGGGGAAAGCTATCCATACATTATACATACCAGCGTCTCTAACGTTTAAGTTTCCGTCTTCGAATTCATTTTATCATTTTCCATTGTATTTTGCAGTTTTTCTGGTTTATTTTTTGATATTCTATTTCTGTCTCAGCAATTAAAAGAAAAGGTTCATTTTCTTTTCCTTTCGCTCTGGTTTATATTATTTTATTGTTATTGAACTTTCTTTTATTGTGTCCTTTGCATACCTTCTTCCTAGTTTTGAATTAAATAAAATTTTCAAGTAATGGCCGATGCTAATAACGCCTCTCTGAGACAGGACAATCCATACATCATTCCGCTACCCCCTTCATCAACAGTAGAGACGTCTTCTGAGCCTCCAAGAACACTGTGGATGGGTGATTTGGATCCCTCCTTTGACGAAGCTACCATTGAACAGATATGGTCCCGTTTGAATAAAAAAGTTATTGTTAAATTAATAAGGGCAAAGAAAAACTTATTGATTCCTTGTAGTTCCACCTCAAGTGGTAACACCAATACCAACGAGGAGAGTGGAGAAAACCAACAACTCGCATCCAGTAGCACCGATCATTTAGATAACTCCCAGATGATTAATATTAATGGAGTCTCATTTATTGACCCTTCCACCACTCAATTACACCATGCAGGATATTGTTTTGTAGAATTCGAATCACAGAAGGACGCTCAGTTTGCCCTATCGTTAAATGCTACGCCCTTGCCCAACTTTTTACTCTCCAACAACCAATTCTCAAACAAATTCAACATTCAAAAGAACCTTTAGATTGAATTGGGCTTCAGGCGCAACTTTACAAAGTTCTATACCATCTACTCCAGAATTCTCCCTGTTCGTAGGAGATCTTTCCCCCACGGCTACTGAAGCCGATTTATTGTCTCTGTTCCAAACAAGATTCAAATCAGTGAAAACGGTTCGTGTAATGACTGATCCTTTAACAGGATCATCTCGTTGCTTCGGGTTTGTCAGGTTTGGCAACGAGGACGAACGTCGTAGAGCTTTGATTGAAATGAGTGGTAAATGGTTTCAAGGAAGAGCTTTAAGGGTTGCATATGCCACACCAAGAAACAATATGATGTTGCAATTACAAGAACAGCAGCAACAATCGCAACAACAACAGCGCCAGCAACAAGAACCAGAGGACAATCAGGCCCCTCTTTTGGTCAAGACTGCAAATAATCTTATTCAAAATAATAGCAATATGCTACCCCTCAATGCCCTTCAAAATACTCCTCCAATACCATTAAACGAGGGTGGGAATCACATGCGTGTAAAGGAATTTTTACCCTCTCACAATTATAATACTGACCCGACCAATACTACTGTATTTGTGGGTGGGCTAGTACCAAAAACCACTGAGTTTCAGCTACGTTCGCTATTTAAACCATTTGGCCCTATCTTAAACGTTAGGATCCCTAATGGTAAAAACTGTGGGTTCGTTAAATTTGAAAAAAGAATTGACGCAGAAGCTTCGATACAAGGCCTGCAAGGTTTCATTGTAGGTGGAAGTCCGATAAGATTATCATGGGGGCGTCCTTCAAGTTCAAATGCTAAAGCGACGCCAACCGTTATGGGGGCGGGTCAGTATTTATCATCGAATAGTGGAAGAGCTCCTTCATCAGCCTCTTCTATTGACAATTCTAAACAAATCTTGGAACAGTATGCGGAAGATAAAAGGCGACTCTTTTTGCAACAACAACAACAACAACAACAACAACAACAACAGCACGCTAACTATCCCATGGAGCAGTTGACTCACCATAATTACTACAATTACAATAATTTCGATTATCGCAATAACAATAATGGTGGTCAAGGCGACCTGGACAATTCTCAAAGACCAAACATCCCGTACGTACAAGAAGAAAGTACAATGTACCCACACCAATATGCAAACTCTTCATACCCGCTCCAACCAATGGCTAATCAACTCTCTAATGCTGATGACAACATGCCACAATTCGGGAATGCGTTGACAATGTCTCTACCCCTGCCCAGTGGTAACAACCATAAGATGGGCATGAACATGGGCATGAACATGAACACCCCCAACATGAACCAGATGGCATACGGAATGGGCAGTAGACCCAATATGTACGACGTGTCTGGGATGATGAACCCTCCTTCAAGCACAGTTTCGAGTAGCAACAACTCGAAACTGAATAGTATGAACAAGCATCCTAATAGGAACAACATTCCGCCAATTCATCCATCTCTTTTACATTGAGTACAAGAGCAAAAGAAAAAAAAAATGCTTTTGTTTGCACAGTTTTTTGCGTTTTACGTTTTACTTTTCTTCTACTAATGACATTCCAGTTAAAATCTAGTTTAATTATCTACCTCTAATTCTAATCAAAATTGTTATTTACTTTCTCTCTTTCTACCTATGTAAATTTTTTTTTACTCTAACAGTTTGCGTTTCAACTTTTCTTATTGCCTACATGAACACCGGCATCATCATTTCACGTGTTATAGTAGCCGCGATGACGGAAGAAGAAATGTGAAAATTGCTACAAAGTCCGATGACTACGAGCAATAGCCGGTAAGTGACAAATGTGCACACATATATATACACGTTTAGCTGAAAGGATATACCAAGACTCTCCCTCTTCTACAGAGTACATTCTGTCCACGAAGTACACTCAATAGGAAAGAAACAGTACAAGAGGAAAAAAAAAATGGTAAAATCGTTGCAATTAGCGCACCAGTTAAAGGACAAGAGAATACTTTTAATCGGCGGTGGAGAGGTCGGCTTGACAAGATTATACAAGCTAATACCCACAGGTTGCAAGCTGACTTTAGTTTCTCCTACCTTACATAAAGCCATCGTTCCGAAGTTCGGGAAATTCATCGACAGGGAGAACCATCCCGAATACAGAGAAACCGCCAAACGCATCGTCAATTCCAACTGGGATTTTTCCAAGAACGAAATTTACGAGTATATTCACGACGAATTCAAAGATGAATACCTCGACCTAGAGGACCATGACGACGCGTGGTACATAATTATGACCTGCATACCGGACCACCCGGAAAGTACAAGAATATACAACCTCGGCAAAGAAAGGTTCGGCAACCAGCAGCTAGTAAACGTGGCAGACAAGCCAGAGCTATGTGACTTCTACTTCGGCGCCAACCTGGAGATAGGCGACCGTCTGCAGATTCTTATCTCGACCAACGGACTTTCCCCACGCTTCGGCGCCCTGGTAAGAGACGAGATCAGCAACTTGTTCTCACAGATGGGAGACCTAGCGCTAGAAGATGCCGTGGTAAAGCTTGGCGAACTGAGAAGAGGCATCAGGCTCCTAGCGCCAAACGACAAGGACGTCAAGTACCGTATGGACTGGGCTAAACGCTGCACGGACCTCTTCGGAATCCAGCACTGCCACGAAATCGACGTCCAGCGCTTGCTAGGCCTCTTCAAGACCATGCTTCAAGAACAGAACCGCTCGCTGCAGTTCCCTCCCAGAGATCAGATGCTCAGCTATTACTGCTCGTCCTGAGCGACAGGGCCTCCTCATTTAAGGGGCGCGTCTTTCCTATTGTGTAGAGAAAATCTAGTAGAATTTGTATATAATTTGCATGTATAGGGGATAAGGAACGAGATTTAAGGCATGTTCAGATCAGCTTTTCTTCTCTTCTCTTACTAATCAGACAACCCGAATATACAATAACTATAAATATTAATAGAACAACCGACCACCATACAACATGGCTTCTACCCCGAACACGTTCCCTCCAAGCCAGAACAGTTCCTCTGGAAACCTTCCCACATCTAGACATGCGTCTATCGTCGAGATGCTGTCCACTCCACCATTGCTGCCCCAGGTGCAGGTGAACGAGGCAGACGACAAAGAGCAGCCGGAAGAGCTCACGCCGCCAAAGGCAGCCGGTGCTCCCGGACCTGCTCCTGCTGCCACTCCCGCACCCCTCCGCGATGAAAAGCCCCAATTCAAACTGTCAGCTGTGCCCATGACACAGACTCCATCGCAATGCCTATCCTCTGTGCATGCTCAAAAGTGGCAGCACATTCAGCTGTCGCAATTGATTGAACAAAACAAGCTTATTTTTGTTCCGGGTTCCATATCAGTAGAGGAAGCCTTTAACACTCTGATCAAGTACCACCTGAACTCCATTCCCGTGGAGTCCGTTCCTGGCGACATGGACTGTTTCACTTTTGACTATAATGACCTGAATTCGTACCTGTTGCTGGTCTTGAACAAGATCACCGTCAGCAACAAAAAGCTCACCACAGACTGCCAAAATGGAAAGCCCGTCCCTGTGGGCGAGATGGTCAAATTGACTCCTAAGAACCCCTTTTATAAACTGCCGGAAAATGAGAGTTTGTCCACGGTAATGGGAATTCTCGGTTCAGGTGTACACCGTGTAGCCATCACAAACGAAGGGATGACCAAGGTTAAAGGTATCTTGTCCCAGCGTCGTTTGATCAAGTACCTCTGGGACAACGCTAGGTCGTTCACGAGTTTGGAGCCCTTATTGAACTCCTCGCTACAAGATTTACATATAGGTGTTCTTAACATCCAGTCCAAGCCAACTTCAAGACAATCTCGTGTTATCTCCATTCAAGGAGAGGAGCCGTTGATTATGGGTCTTTACAAAATGCATGTAGAAAGAATATCATCCATTGCCGTCATCGATAAACAAGGTAACCTTTTAGGTAACATATCAGTGACTGACGTGAAGCACGTCACCAGAACATCCCAATATCCACTATTGCACAAGACTTGCCGTCATTTTATTTCGGTCATCTTGAACTCAAGAGGACTGGAAACGGGTAAAGATTCCTTCCCAATTTTCCACGTATACCCCTCCAGCTCTCTAGCAAGAACACTAGCAAAACTGGTCGCCACAAGGTCTCATAGATTATGGATTGTGCAACCGCCAGAGTCGTCCAATTCCGCATCGGCATCCTCCACGAACTTAACCGCATCTAACACCGCAGCTAATGCAGCTACCGGTACCGCTCAGTCGTCAACTAATGGTAGCGCTTCCATGTCGAAATCATCTTCTTCGGCATCCATCAATTCTCACTCTCCTTTAATGACGGCAATGGAAGATCCGCCATCGCCACGTTCCTCGGCCATCGCGATCCCACCACCAAGTCCCGTTTCCTCAACAAGCACTCCAAACCTATTTGAAAAAGAATACAGAACAGGAAAACTGATCGGTGTAGTCTCATTGACCGATATTATCAACTTACTGTCAAGAAAACAAACCGGAAACAAGGCAGTGGATCCTCAATCCGCAAGAAGACAAAGAGGCAGTATTGCCATGTGAGATTCGCGGCCTTACTTCCTCCCAGTTTATTTTTATTTTTTACGTCTTTTATTGTACAAACAGTCTAAGAGAGAGAATACCGCTTATTCTGCTTATTCACCTCTTTACTTTATATGGTTTTATATATTATCATGACACATATATATATAATTGTTTAAGAGCATCCCATTTTGTTCTGTACAAGTCTTGGAAATTGGACCTTATGTTTTTGTCGCGTGTGCGTATTACTTTTTTCAAATCGTGTAAACCAAAACTATAGACGCTTAGCGAACACACAATATATAGGTGTACTTTTACTACAGTAAGCGGTACCATAACAAACAACGCCAAAACCGTATCATCGTACGCAAAACATTTGGAAATGGACCAGAAAGGTATGTTTATGCTTCTTTCCCCACACGTAACCCTTCTTTTTTTTTTTATTCCAGACCATTTAACTAACAACTAGATTTTTCTTAGTGATAGTCATTGAGGACTCTAAAAGTGAGAATGAACCCTCAATATCAAGCGGAGAAGCTCAAATGCAACCGGATACTAGAGTTCAAATCTTGAATAACGATAACAACATTAAGAAAGAACCTGAAACTGACAACGAAGACTCTTTGAGTAAAATTTTAAACAGAAGGACGAATAAGAAAATACCAAATATTGCTGAAGAGTTAGCCAAGAACAGAAACCACGCCAAAGGTGCCTCTCCATCGCCCATCCTAGTCTCGACATTTTCTTCTTCAGCTCCTTCTTCGGGGCCCCCTTCCTCGTCTACAAACTCGGTAGATATACCAACAGCAAACCGATTTAGCAGAAGTACGGTAGAACCGTTTCAATATCCACCCAATCCCACGGTGTCTACGAGCAAGATAGATCCAGATGAAACAAGGCGGAATAGTAAAAACATAGACAATAGAACTGCACCAGAAAGAGGACGTTCTTCTTTTGCTGCGAACCAACTAAAAATATCATCTTTGTTAACTATGTCCTCTAATGACGACAGCACGCCCCCAGCGATAAACACTTTTAACGGAAACAAAAATGGCAACAATACTATTAATAATATCTCATCACCCAGCATCGAGCTCCATACAGATGCAAACAGTATCGAGTCGCTAAAAAAACTCCAAACTCTCCTAGAAATAAATCATTAACCCCCAAAGTTATTTTGCCCACTCAAAACATGGACGGCTCTCTTTTGAAGATACCCCGTTTAAACGATAATCCCCCTGGTATTCTTATAGCGAAAACCGGCTCTCCCGTAAATTTGGACGTTGAAACTACAGTACAACCTCTACCAAAAATCAATAAGCTTACTACTCATTCCGTGAAACCAACTTTGACAAAACAATCAGCAGAGAAAGTTTCGTTGAAGCGAAGTAACAGCTCGATTACACAGAGCGATTCTAATGGCAACTCTAATAAAAACCTGCACCCGAAAGAGCGAGGAAATCGAATTCAGTGTCAGCAATATTACCGAAGCCAGCTAACAAGACATCAAAAAGGCTGCTAGTGGCAACGCTGATTCCAATAAGAAAAAGCCTGTTTCGAACAAGGCTGCATCCGCTATTAAGAAAGAACCGAACACAAGCTCCAAATTGAGTACAGTCAAGAAGGAAAACAGCACTTTATCTTTTAACAAAGCCACTGAGAAAGAAAAAGACAAAGGCACTGACACAAAGACCTCTGCAAACAACGTCAAAAAGGAAACAAGCTCAAAATCTCCCAGGAAACTAGTACCTGCACCAACAATCAATTCACCTAAGATTGTACAAACAACAGAAACAAAAATAAAGGAACCCTCAATCTTGATTGACATTCCGTTGTACCAAACTGACACAAATGACTACTTGGATGAAAACGGTCAAGTAATTTTTAATTTGTCAACTTTAATAAAAGAAAAATATCACCTAAACCAGAAAGAGCTGACACAGTTAAAAGATTCCAAAAGAAATTTAATAACACAGTTGAATGATCATTCTAACGGCGCACTAGAAAAGGAAAAAGATGAAGAAGGTGATATCATAGAATTGGATGACGATGAGGACTTGGAGGATGATGAAGGAGAATTAGACACGGAGACGAACACTGCAGCAACTACAGCCTCTCTAAAGAAGAAATCACATCCGATGAAAGGTAAAAATTTGATTGGTAAATATGACGTTGAAGACCCGTTCATTGATGATTCAGAATTATTATGGGAGGAACAACGTGCTGCCACAAAAGATGGGTTTTTTGTTTATTTTGGTCCATTAATTGAAAAGGGACACTATGCAAGCTTAGAACGTGCAAACGGTACCATGAAAAGAGGTGGTGTCAAGAACAAATAGTCATTTTTTCAGGGCCTTTGCCAAAATTCTTGAAGAACAGAAAACAAATAATGAATGAAGCTGGTATTGATAACACATACCGCGGTCATAGAAGTAAATTTCTACGAGCAAACATTTTATGTACGTTAATGTTCTATACATACATACTCGATGATTTAGTCTCAGAAAATAAATTTAACCTTACGAGTTTTATAAAGTAAGTGTATGGACAAATCAAAAGCTGTTAAAAATAAGAAGAGAATAGAACCCTGTATCCCCTTGGGTTTTTTATACGTACTACGTTCAGGAATGGATTAAACTAGAGTGTCATTACATAGTGTTTAAGTAATACTTTAAAGACTTATTTGCATCTACAATTTCTTTATAGTTTGAAAGTGCATCGGATCCAATCAGTTCCAATCTAGAGTAAATTGTTGAGTAAACGATTTCCAATAATTCTCTATCCCATTGTTCTCTCAGTACGATGAGAAAATTCAAATAAGTCGATAACAACAATATCTCGCCTTTCTTAGCGTCTGTAGTGAATGAGTCGTGGATAGTTCGTAAACAGCATTCATGGACAGCTACCATTTTGGAAGGATCTAATTGAATATAATATTTGATGTTTCTTTTCTTGGGCTTTTGATCTTCATTGATTCCCAGCTTTGACAGTCCTTCACTGATTGAACTGGTTTCAGGATTATCATCTCTTTTGGAAACGCGTTGCCTTGAAAGATCTTTTAGGATACACAATACAGATGTTTTGCCCAATGGGAAGGGACATATCTTGAGAACATCCAAAATAAAGTCAAATGCAACGTTCTCGGGAACCAAACATAGTAGTCTCGTGAGGAGGGTGAAAGTTATCATTCGTAACTGGCGATTGACTTGAACACAATTCTTAATAAGTAGAACCTGCAACAAAGCTTTTGTAACAAATACTGAAAGATTTTTGAGTTCCGTTTTAACATTTTCCAAAGACTCAGTTGTGATTGCATACCATAGCCAATAACGATTAACAGATTCAACTGCTACACTATGGTACACTTTGGAATATAATGAAGGGGTGGTAAATCTTAAGTAAAGATAAATGGCATCCGTGATTGTAATTTTCTGTACCAGATGTTCATTGGTCTCTAAATAATTGATACCAGAAAACAAAACAATACCATTAAGATCTAAGCCAACGCTCCTTTCTTTTGCAGCCTTTTGTACTTCAAAAGTATAAGCTAGTTTATATACCATTCTTTCCATGACCAACTTCGCTTCATCATTAACAGCGTCAGTCTCTTGTGGTACAGATTTGTAAATTATTCTGCATTCTTTTAATACGTTCTGAAATTCTGCTTTTATATCAACATCAAGCGAATACGCCAGTTGATAAAACCTACAATATAACTCAAGCAGTTCGGTGTAATATACCGTTGGTTGAAACTTTTGATGATTTAGTGCGCAGTAGTATTTTGTATCAGGATTGGTGTTGACAGTTTTGATAGGCGACGAAATTCCAAATGTGCAGAGCCTACGTAAAAGTCTCACTTGTAACTCGCTTTCTTTCTCTACTACTTTATCAAGCATTTCTTGAGTAAATTGTGCGTTTAACTGTATATCTTTCGGCGTGTCTGGGGAAATGTAATTCCTGCAAAATGTATAAACCCTACGAAGAAGGAAAAGTGCGTCTTCAAATGAATCAGCGTGGTCATAAACGAATTTCTCAATCGTTGCCACAGCAGCTCCTAGGTATTTTGAAGGATACAAAGTGGAGATTCTTTTGAGGTTCGCTCCAATAAACTCAAATAGAATGTAAGCTTTCAACGTTAAAAAGAATTCCTTTATGTTTTTCCTTTCACCATAATAAGAACTGTCGCTCGGATCAGAACTTTTAGTAACCGTTTCTGCAGGAGCTGGCGCAGCAGCTTGCTCATTGACAAACTCCTCTTTATTTTGTTGATCATTGTTTTCAGAAACATCTTCAACAGAAAGGGCTGAAAGCAATTCCAAACCAGTAACCAGACATTTTTTTGGTTCTCCATGAATCGAAATTACATAGAAACACCTCATTACACCGTGAATAATATTATTAACACATAATACTTTGCTTACATCGATATTCTCTTTTGACAAGAATTTTAATAGGCCTTTGGGTACATCCCAGCCAATTTCACCAGTAATGGTCGGATTCTCCTCTAACAATCCCCTTAGGGTTTCAATGAATTTAGCCTTCTCATCAAACGTGCCTTCCTGGTCAACTTGTTCACTATAAATATCGATTAGTGTTACCAGCGCAATAAGGTCCTCCTTTTGAGTTTTGAACGCATCAGTAAGCTCTGAAAGTAGATCTTCGATTGGCTCCATCACGGTCAGGTTTATCAAATCAAATACTTGCGAGACGCTCTTCTCTAAGTTCAGCCACTTACACTAGTATTTTTTTCGTTTTTTTTCTCTCATATTTCAAATTTAAGGATTCGTGCTTATGAAATATGCCGATTTAAGGTTTGATAACTAACGTGCTTCAACTCAAAGAAATATAACGGGTGTACTCTTGACTATTACAGGTTGCAACCAAAAGATTTAATGGAAGTATGAGCAGAATTCTAGAGAGCGAAAATGAAACAGAAAGCGACGAAAGCTCTATTATATCGACTAACAATGGAACGGCCACTGAAAGGACAAGAAATCATCCAGAAATAAAATCATCGACACACACAGTTCAAAATAGACTAGAACTCTTTAGTAGGAGGCTATCTCAACTCGGATTAGCAAGTGATGCTTCTGTGGACCAACAACTGGACAGCTCAGCTAGTAGCACTTATGAACAGAAGGAGATGAATAAGACAAATACATCGACAGCAGAGCAAAAGAATATTGCAACTGAACAAAAGAGTCGCAGGGAGGAGCAGGATACGCAAAAGATCCAGATAAAATTTCAACCAATTGGGTCTATTGCGCAGTTGAAACCATCGGTTTGTAAAATTTCAATGTCACAACCTTTTGCTATGGTAATTCTATTTCTCAAAAGACGACTGAAGATGGATTATGTTTATTGTTATATAAATAATTCTTTCGCACCCACCCCACAGCAAAATATCGGAGAACTTTGGACACAGTTCAAAGTTAGCGACGAACTAATTGTAAGTTATTGTGCATCGGTAGCATTTGGCTAAACATTATCCACTAGTTCCTACCATTTAAAAAGCCCTTCCGTAATGGCTTAAAAGGGACAATTATTTAATAAAAATACTTTGAACAATTGCCCAAGACAGTATAAAACTAATCTCAGAACTCATATCCGGTTCTAGTTTTTCAGAAACAAAAACATTATTAATATAACCACCATCAAAAAAACAAACGATGAGCATATGTATTACTGAAAACGTTTTACTTTTTTTTTCTATTTGGTATTTAAATATACATGGAAACATAACTAGATAAAAACATAGCTAGTGGTTAGCCATTAGTTTTCTTTAGATGGAGGCAGAGTTTCATCCTCTAAAACAACAATCAAATCTGATGCTTCAACACTTTCACCGTCCTTAATGAAGACATCTTTAACTTGACCATCTGCTGGAGAAGAGACAACCATTTCCATTTTCATGGCACTCAGAACGGCAACTGATTCACCTTTCTTCACTAAGGAACCTTTATGTACCTTAACCTCTATGATGACACCTGCCATTGGTGCGCCGATTTGGTGGGTATCATGTACATCGGCCTTTGGTTTAGCAACTGATTGTATGTTTTGAGTCTTATCCGCAACACGGATCTTTCTTAATTCACCGTTCAATTCAAAATAGACTTCTCTTTGACCAGTCTTTTTGTTTAAGTCACCAACAGCTTGTAACTTGATAATCAAAGTCTTACCTTGTTCAATGGTGACTTCAATTTCTTCATCTGGCTCTGATGGGGCTAAGAAATTCTTGGTTGGTAGTACTGATAAGTCACCATACGTTTCTCTCACCTTTTGGAAATCCTCGTAAACTCTTGGATACATATTGTAAGAAGCGATATCGCATTCGTCGATGTCACCGAACCTGTTTTGTAAATCTTCTCTGATTTTGTTGAGGTCGAATGCCTCTAACTCTAAACCCGGACGGCATGTCAACTTTCTTCTCTTGTTTCTCAGCACATCAGATCTTAATGGCTCTGGGAACCCACCGTATGGTTGACCGATCAAACCTTCAAAGAAATCCATGACAGAGTCAGGGAAATCTAAAGAATTAGCCAAACGTCTGATATCGTCAGAAGTTAGTTTATTTGAGACCATAAATTGCGCCAAATCACCAACAATCTTGGAAGTTGGAGTGACTTTAACGATATCACCCAATAAGTAGTTCGCTTCTCTGTAGGCTCTCTTAGTTTCTGCCCATTGTTCACCAAGACCCAATTGTTGAGCTTGGAATAGCAAGTTAGTCAACTGCCCACCTGGAATTTCATGCTGGTAGACTTCTGGATCTGGACCCTTCAAGTCAGCTTCAAAGCAAGAATATAACAGTCTCATTTCTGCCCAGTAGGCATCTAATTCACGAGCATGTTCAATGTTAATTCCTGTGTCAATGTTACCTTCTAAGGAAGCTAGTAAAGCGTTAATGGATGCTTGAGAAGTCAAACCAGACATCGAGTTAATGGCTACATCAACAACATCGGCGCCAGATAAAGCACATGCAGACATGGATGCTACTGCAGTACCAGCAGAGTCATGACTATGAACATGAATTGGTAAATCAGGATATCTAGTTCTCAAAGAACCAATTAACAATCTAGCGGCGGATGGCTTCATGGTACCTGCCATATCCTTAATACCTAAGATATGGGTACCCATCTTAACGATTTTATCAACAACTTCCAAATAGTAGTCCAAGTTGTATTTCTTACCTGGTTGAAGCATGTCACCAGAGTAACAAACAGTAGCTTCAACAACACCACCAGCCTTTTTGACGGCATCTACACCAACTTTTAATTGGTCCAAGTCATTCAACGCATCAAAGACTCTGAATATATCAACACCGTTATCCTTAGCTTGCTTGACGAAATGGTCAATGGCATTATCTGGTAAGGAGGAGTAGGCGACACCATTGGCACCACGCAACAACATTTGGAATGGAATGTTAGGCACCAAGGTTCTTAATTTTCTTAAACGTTCCCATGGATCTTCATGCAAGAATCTCATAGCGACATCAAAAGTGGCACCACCCCAACATTCTAAAGCAAAGGCGCCTGCTAGGGCATGGGCGGTAGTTGGAGCGATTGTGGCCAGATCATGGGTTCTGACTCTTGTGGCTAACAGGGATTGATGAGCGTCTCTCCAAGTAGTATCCATTAATAGAGTACCACTGAATTGTCTCACTTGTCTAGCAAACTCAGCTGGTCCCTTTTCTAGTAGCACTTGTCTCCATCCGGATGGTGGCGACGTAGTAACGACATTGATAATGTTACCTTCAGCATCGTGCAAATGAGGGACACTTGGGGTTGATTTCAACTTAGGCAAACCAATTTGGCCCTTGATGGAAGGACCATTGACGGCCAAATCTGCCAAATAATGCAATAGTTTTTGCGCTCTGTTTTGCGAGGAAACCATTTGGAACAGTTGTGGGGTATCATCGATGAACGTTGTCCAGTAGCTACCGTCAATGAAGACTGGATGTGTCAAAAGAGTCAAAAGGAAAGGAATGTTGGTTTTGACACCTCTGATTCTGAATTCGATCAAGGCACGGATCATTTTCCTACGAACGATTTCGTAAGTGGAACCGGAACATGAACACTTCACCAACATGGAGTCGTAATGAGGGAGAGATAGTGGCACCGGCATAGGCGTTACCACCGTCCAATCTGACACCATTACCACCGGCAGACCGGTAGACTTCCAAACGTCCAGTATCTGGCTGGAAATTCTTCGATGGGTCTTCTGTGGTAATACGACATTGAATGGAGAACCCACGGGTAGAGATTTTGTCCTGTAACAGGCCTAATTGGGGCAAAGAGGCACCGGCAGCGATCTGGATTTGCGCAGACACAATATCGATACCAGTGATTTCTTCGGTGATAGTATGTTCCACTTGGATTCTTGGGTTGATTTCGATGAAATAATGTCTGTTTTCGTTGTCGACCAAGAACTCGGCGGTACCTGCGTTTCTGTAGCCACAAACTCTGGCCAACTTGACAGCATCTGTCAAGATAGCGTCACGAACTTCGAGCGGCAGGGTCTTAGCTGGGGCCACTTCGACGACCTTCTGATGCCTTCTCTGCACGGAACAGTCCCTATCGAAAAGATGGACCACATTACCGTGGTTATCGGCTAGCAACTGGACTTCAATATGTTTTGGCTTGTCCAAGAATCTCTCCACGAAACAGGTACCATTACCGAATGCGGTGCGGGCCTCAGACGTAGCACGCTGGAACGCATCACCCACGTCGTCACCTTTTCTTACCACTCTCATACCTCTACCACCACCGCCAAAGGCGGCCTTGATGATGACAGGGTAGCCATATTTATCGACGAAGTCCTGTGCTTCCTGTACGGTCTCTATGGGACCTGGGGTACCGGGAACGGTGGGGACATTGGCCCTTGCTGCGAGGTTTCTGGCGGAAACCTTGTCACCCACAGATTCGATGACTTCAGCGGGAGGCCCGATCCAAGTGATGCCTGCCTTCACCACTTTGTCAGCGAACTCGGAATTCTCAGACAAGAACCCGTAACCTGGGTGGATAAAGTCAACTTTGTGCTTCTTTGCGATTGCGATGATCTCGTCCATGGCCAAGTACGCACCCACGGGAGTGTATTGGCCCTCTTCGCCGATGACGTATGCCTCGTCCGCCTTCAGCCTATGTGTGGAGAGACGGTCTTCGTGCGAGTATATGGCGATGGTCCTCATGGACAGCTCATGGGCGGACCTGAAAATTCTGATAGGGATCTCACCTCTGTTAGCGACCAAGATCTTGTTCTTTTCGCCCAGTAGACTGAAATTGTCTCTCAAACCGGCCAATTTCTTGCTGCTCATCTTCTTAGCTTTATATTTTTTACCTCTAGCTGAGCTCCTATCCTAAAATATACTAACGGTGAAAAATTCAAACAATGGGCCCTTGATAACGACCTACACGACTTTGAAAGATAAGAGGTACGGATATATGTATGTCATCAAAGGAGATGTCAAAAGCAAGAGGAAAAAAAGACTGAAATTACAGCAACACAATAGGAAAACAGAAACAGAAAGGAAAAACGTCTTCCGGAAACAGCCGATGCGGTTCCTGACCTAAGACTTCCTGCGCCGGCGCTGACTCTTGGAATAAATAGCTCGAGACGCATATACCAAAAGTGCAAAAAAAAACTGAAAAACTTACAGAAAATTAATAGCGAAAAAAAAGGTTAGTCATAGGTGCCTCTACGGCGTCTTCTGCGCGAAGGGCCCCATCCCTGCCAATCACCGCAGAGCCGGCCGTGCCTGCCGAGGCTGCTATCTGCGGCAACCTCCGAGGCCGGGTATCACAATCCGTGGAGGATGATAACGGCGTGCACTTGTTTCAAGATGGTTAAGTGATACAAACGACGCTATATACTGCCGTCCTTTCATTAAGTGATCGGTTTAAGTTGCATTTTGCTAGCTTGGCTTTGCACCCTTATTTAGCTGCGAGGATCTGTACTAGTTGTCTAAGCAAAACGTAAAAAATTGGTTAATGTACGTTTCTCGAACGTTTCTCGAACGTATAGAGGTATATACATTTATCTATAGTGTCTTTACGTACATCTCCAGGAGCTGATCGGCAGACTTTGCAGGTGGAGGATCTTTTTCTTCAGGTATCCAAAGTACAGGAGGATCCCAACTGTGATACATACGATGTTGGTGATGTGGTAGCCGTCGCGCAAGACGGTTACGGAGCCTTTCAGGACGTCGGTGCACGCTTGCATGTTACCGCCGTGGGTCACATACACTTTGTTAGTGTCCGGGATGACACACTCGTATACGGTGAAGTGGTTGATCATCGCCATTATGATCAGCCGCGGCCATGTCCCGCCGAAATTGCTTAGCGTGTTCAGCAACGTCATATACGTACCGCCCAGAACAGGGTCCGCGACTCGTGTGTGAAATGCCGAGATCCCGATGAACTGGACGGTGTTCATAAATGAGCCCAGCAGGTGCTGAAATATCACCAGGCAGAAGTACTTGGTGGAGATCTCGCCGCCCTTGGGGAACCGCTTCACCACGTAGCTGCCCAAGACTGCCGCAATCAAACGACCCAGAAACCCCCCACAGCCACGGCGTCAGCACACCAGCATCCCCCACCAAGAACTTGACAAACTTATTAGTGCCCGTGTTTCTTAGTCTTCTGTTGTCACGAGTAATTGGATCCTTGTTGGAACTCCACTTGACAACGTAATATCCGAATATTAATTCGAAAGGCAGGTCTATCAGCACCGTAACAGCCAGGTCTTCTCTCTTGAAACCTTGCTCCAGTAGTTTCAGATTCGTAGCTGCCTCATTACATTGGAAGGCGAATTTGGAAATCATGTGGATAAAGGCTAAACTTCTCACGGATTTCAACTTCAACACTTTTATGAAACAATGATAAATATACCTTACACTACTAGTATTCTGGGCAGACACCACATCGCCATCGTCGTATTTGATAGCTAGGATTTTAGGTTCGCCATTTTCCGACTTGGCTGGCTCCACTTTGGGCAAGTACTCCTGATACGGTTTTTCCTTGGTGCAAAATATGATGTATACGGTTATCACAATGTACAGTATCCCCGAGAATTTCATGTATCCACCCAAACTGATAAATCCGTAATCCAATGGAAGTTTCCTGAAATACTTGTTGGCAAAATCAGACGAGTTCAACGATAGGAAAATGGTGAATGACATGAAATAGCCGATGTTCAAACCCATCGTTTGCGCAGTGGAAGCATAAGATAAAGACTCTTTCGACAGAATGGTCAAGGCCCACCCATCAACTGCAATGTCTTGAGTGGCGCATAGGAAAACTAAGAGCCCAAACCACCACGTCAAGTTCCTTATGTTAACGCTATGCAGAGAACCGTTCCCGCGGCCGTGGAACGCATCGTCCACCCCATCGAATATTATGCCTTGCGATATACACCAACCCAAAACCCATAGTACAAATCCGCTAACGAACTGCACTGGGATGATCCATGACCTTCTTCTGCCGATGCGTTTATTATACAGTGAATCCACTATAGGGGACCATAGAATCTTCAAAGAATATGGATATGTAGCCATAGAAAAAATGCCCAATGATGTGAACGACGTCTCCTTTGCCATCGACTTCAGTAAAAATGGTACCGTACCAAACGCCAAGCCTACAGGTATACCTTGAACCAGATATAGCATGATCAAAAGATAGAATTGTGGCAGGTCATGCTTGGCCAGGGACCCGCTATTTCGCTTAGGTTCCATCGCAACTTATGCGTTATTTCCTCAGTTGCACTATTTTATGCTATCTAAACCAAAGTTTCCTCCCGTGGCTCAACATTTCATGTAAATCTAAGTATCGAAGTCGGTCGATTTATTTTCGCATGCCAATATCGTTATTTTTCTTTCAGCCAGTCGTGTGTCCATCTAAAAAACCGAAAAAAAAAAAAAGTGTAATGCAGCTATGAATCGATAAATCATTCAGTATTCTTAGTATTTATCTCATTCGATATGTAGGAACAAAATATATACTATATGTGCGTATATTTGCAGTTATTTACCCACTAATGACTATTACGCCAGAAGTGTCTTGATTAGCAAAACTTTTTTTATATTTTCTTATTTGTGTTATTTCTGTTTACTCAAACGACAGAAAGATTGAGAGTGAAAAAGAAATTCATTTCTTCTTTCTTTCCTTTTCTCCAGTCAGAATGTATTTATTCGATAGACAAGACTTCTTTAACTGCTTTAACAATAGTTGGAGCATCTGGAAAGGCGAAATCTTCCAATTCCTTGGCATATGGTGTAGGAACATCAGCACCAGTGACTCTTTGGATTGGAGCATCCAAATAATCAAACGCTTCTGATTCCATGACTTGGGCGACGATCTCAGCACCGACACCGAAGGTTGGGAAAGTCGATTCCACAGTGATCAAGTGGTTTGTTTTCTTGACTGTTTTGATGATGGCTTCAGTATCCAAAGGTCTAATTGCACGCAAGTTGACGACTTCTGCAGAGACACCGTACTCCTTTTGCAAGATTTCGGCGGCTTCCAAAGAGAATTGAACGTTTCTTGTGTATGTAACAATAGAAATATCAGTACCTTCTCTTTCGACCTTAGCCTTATATGGCAGAGTGAAATCTGGCGACAAAACATCTTCTGAGATTTCAAAGGATTCACCGTACAACAACTCGTTTTCCAAAAAGACAACAGGGTTTGGATCTCTGATGGCGGCCTTAAGCAAACCTCTGGCATCTTCAGCAGAGTAAGGAACAAGGACTTTCAACCCGGGGATGGAACCATACCAAGCAGAGAAATCCTGCGAATGTTGGGCACCGACACCCTTAGCAGCACCGTTAGGGCCTCTAAAGACCATTTGACACTTCTGAGTACCACCAGACATGTAGTGAGTCTTGGCAGCAGAGTTAATAACATGGTCAATGGCTTGCATAGAGAAATTGAACGACATGAACTCCACAATTGGCTTCAAACCTTTCAAAGCAGCACCCACGGCCAAACCTGTCAACCCGTATTCGGTAATAGGTGTATCAACTACACGACGCTCACCGAATCTGTCCAATAAACCTTTAGACACTTTGTAAGCACCGTTATATTGGGCGACCTCTTCACCAATGAGGAAGACATCGTCGTCACGGTCCAATTCTTCCGCCATGGCTGTGTTCAAAGCCTCTCTGACCGTCATTGTCTTTGTAGAAGAGAACCTCAAAGCTGCTACTGAGGGTCTAACAAAAGAGGTTGGAGCACGACGTGAGACATTTCTGGCCAAATAGGTTGGCAATCTAGAAAACATATTGAAAAGATGTTTTTGCAAAAGGTAATTGATCTACTAAACTGCAATCGAATAACAACGAACAAACACAGTAACTGTAATGGGGAGGCGGAATTTAACGTCCGAGAGGGGGAGGATACTGAATTAATCTAACAGAAAGTGGAAACTTGACGAATATATCTCAAGAATCGGCTGTTGGTGTCAGGAACCTGTGTATGATGATACTACTGTATTTAGTGCAGCTGTGCGAAAGCTTTATGTTTATCGACCGGAGAACTTCTTAGTCGAAGACTCGTCTATTTTGCATAGTCTCCCACTTCGAAGTCTCGGAAAACGGGCCCCGGAAACAGCCGCGGCCAAAAAAGAATCAGCTTGGACACGATAAATACTGTCGTTTCATTAGATAGATAGAGATACATAAACTTACGTGTATAAACGGGGAGATTAGCTTATGTAGAGAATGCGAAAGGAAGGACGACACACTACTCACAACTTACTCTTGTTTTTGCTGCTCTTGGTGAAGGTCTCCGCGATGATTCTTCTCTGGATCTTACCGGTGGCGGTCTTGGGCAGCTTGTCGACAAAATACACCTTGGTGGGGATTTTGAAGGCTGCAAGGTGCTTCTTCAGGAAGGAAACAAGTTCTTCGTAGGTCATCTTTTCGTTCTTCTTCAAGACGACGGCGGCTTGAACCACCTGGCCGTACATGTCGTCGGGAACACCAAAGGCCACGGCCTCGTCGATTTTGGGGTGCGACAGCAGTATACCATCCAGTTCAATAGGCGAGATCTTTTCACCACCCCTGTTGATCAGCTCTTTAATTCTGCCCGTGAGAACCAAGAAACCCTCCGGGTCGAAGTAGCCTTGGTCACCGGTTCTGAAGTAGTTCTCCCTCTTGGTAAAGTTCTCCTTGTTGGCCTTTGGGTTGTTGGCATAGCCCAGTGTGACGTTTTCGCCTCTGATGGAGACCTCCCCGACCTTGCCTGGGGGCAAAACGTTGTCCTTATCGTCCAGGATAAGAACAATGACGCCCTGTGGTTGGCCCACGGTGCCAGGCTTTCTCTTTCCCGGGGGCAGGTTGTTCGAGGTCATTTGGTGCGATGCTTCGGTCATTGCGTAGGCCTCCAAGACAGGAGCGTTGAATTCCCTTTCCAGCTTGTGGAACGTTGCAGGTGCCAACGCAGAAGAACACGATCTGATGAACCTAATGTGGGGGGAAAGGCGTGGGCTTGGGCATGTTCAGCATGATCATGCTTATCGTGGGCACACAACTGAACCAGTTACAATGGTACTTGACGAATTGATCCCAGAACAGCTTTGGGTGGAACCCGTCAGGCACCACGACCGAGCCTTGAGTTCTAAAGGTAGATAGCAAAACACCGATCAATCCGTGAACGTGGAACAGGGGCATGACGATGTAGGACCGGTCCAAGGGCGTCAACTTGTAAGTGTTTGCGATATTCAACGTGCTTCTCACAATGTTCAGATGCAACAAGGGTACAGTCTTTGGAGTGGACGTGGTACCGCTGGTATGCAAAATCAGAGCAACATCGCTGGAACGAGCAAACCCTGGAAATCTGACGGGGTCCGTGTTGACAAACTTGGCATTGTTCAACGACCGGTAAAAAACGTTCTTGTAATTGTCCTTTGGAGAGTAGATGTCATATTCTACCCTGAACCTGGCTGCATCAAAGCTCAATTCCACGATGAAACACCCGAATGTAGAGGCGGACTTCAAAATCTCGGAGTCAGGCAACTTTGTAGTGCCCTTAGGAACGCAGATAGCTTTAGACTTCAGGTCGTTTAAATAGAAATTGAACTCCTTTTCCTTATAGTTGGAGTTCAAAGGAGCACCGATCTTGGCGTCCATGGTGGCCCCAAGGAAGGCGATGATGAACTCCAGCCCATTACGCATGGAGATTGCCACAGTGTCCTGCCTGAAGATCGTGCCATACAGCGGAGAAGAAGGGTTACTGAACATGGTCTGAAAGTGGCCTACCATATGGGACAGGTCCCGGTAGGTCACCTGGGTGTCCGTTTCAGGAACAATGACAGCAATGTTGTCGGATACTTTGAAAGTATCGTTAAACGAAGCAGTAACAGTAGCGGCACTTGACATTCTAGTAAATATTGAAGAGCTACGTAACCTTTTACATTACATAGAGGAGCAACCCTGTAGGCAAAAGTACACATAATTCCTCTATTATATACTGATATTATCGTGAAAAAAAAAAAAAGAGAGTAAAGGGCTCGGAAACTTCAAATCCGAGTACCCGAGCTCCCATTCGGTCCGAGGGCGAAAAGAAAAAGAGCAATTTAGATCCGAGCAAACAGCATCGTCCAGAGCGATCGACATCCACATCTGCTGATATCATCCGCACTATAGTGCCCAAAATATGCGATAATATGGAAGATTGCGTGTGCTATTCATTCTCGTGACGGGCAAAACAAAAGCATTCGTCGCCGGCAGCGTTGTACGGTACAACGGGTAGTGTAAAAGGTACTGCCACGTGACTTTGGATACCCTCTCCTTTCGCCCGGCGCTCACGTGCGAAGCTGCGGCACGTGACCTTCTGGGTATCCGCCAACCTGCTACTGTGATAAAGCACACCTGCCTCATAGTTGCGTGGTTTCCTCGAGATGGTGCCCCATGCAGTCTGACTGAGGTTTGCGGAGGTATAGAGGCACCAGTCCAGCTCGTGGAACACTCGCGATGCATCGCAGGGTTCGGTCGACTTCGTGGTGGAATGCATGTAGAATTTGGAGTGCGCGGGCGTGGTACCACGTGCTCTGGTAACCATTGCTGGGTCTTGCTTGTAGAAGACTCGGAATCGGTTTCGTAGCATGTCATAATAGCTCTTTTTTTGCAGATACTGGAAATGGAACCACCCGGAACTAGCCCGCTTTAATGGACTCGTGGTGAACTCTTGTTCAGTGGGAAAGACAATATACGGCTTGATCTTCCTCTGCGCATAGGCGGTCAATAAGGATTCCGTCGCCGGTACGTGCACTTTCTTGGTGCCCTCTACTAGCGCAGGTATGATGCCCGTGAACAAAGGGACCATCAAATGTGTCCATAAATTTTCGTCCTTCGCTCTTGAAAGCGACGTCCCTATGGATGAGGTCTGGCACAAATAATGCTCTATAGCATCACTAGTCTCCGCACCGACTGAAAGCTCCTGAAGTTTATTGTAGAACATAGTCAATCCTGACGGCTGGAATTTGGACGGCGTGGAATACACGAACTCCAATTCACTTAACGGTGCAAAGTTAACGGATTCCACGCTTTTCAAAATTAGCTCGTCGATGTCCCTCACATGATATGAGCGGAGGTAGTCTATCAAGCCGGCCTTAAACGGTACTAACGACTGCTCTTCTTCTATTTGTAAAACGGGACTGCACCAACACACTTGCTGAGGGAGATTGGTCTCCATGGCGGTAAAGTTGTTCGAGGGCAAAAATATCTTGCATTCACCATTATCGTAAAAGTTTATAATCAGCTTAGTGTGGTGAGAAGCATACGGGGGCATAGTGATCTCGATCAGCTTGATCTTGCGAAGTGCTAGCGACAGCGCTGCATCCATAGAACTTGCTTCGACGGGTACAATCGTCCCCCTTTGGCCCACAATGGTTATACTCTCAATATTTCGGTGAAATTGTCTCAGCAGAAAATCGAGCTCATATTGGAAACTGAAGAGTATGCTTTTTTTGAGTCTTGCGTCACAGAATATATCTTTCAAAGTGATCAAATCGTCGGCCTCAACCATGGAAGCCTTTCCTTCATAGAAATCTGATTTGATTAGTTTAAAAGTTGCCTTGTTTGTCGCATCATCGACCGCTTCCTTTTCCTCCTTCTCTTGTTCCGATTTGGTCAAATCAATAACTTCCGATTCATCAATTATAACACAATCGTCATCGTCATTGCCATCTGCAGTGTTTTTTTCAGTATCTGCACTATACCTGAAACTCTTCCACCGTTGTGCCACCTGTTCAGCGACCTCGGATCTCTTTCTTTTGGCACCAACCATTAATTCTCTTTACACTGATCACCATCTGACCTTTCGGCATCGTCATCCTTGCTTGGGCTCATCGTCTTGTGTATTATTTTCCTTTCCATAAGCACCATATTATGTCACCTTTTCCGCACTTGAGTGCGGCCCACCGAAATATATGGGGAGGGATCAATGGAAAGTTGCAAATACTCACCTAATACGTCAAAACATCTTGTTCATATCATACAAATACATTCAGTAACTACCCAGGAAAGCATAAGACATATTATTAGTCACACTGAAGAAACGTTTTGGAATATTTGCTTCTTTTTCTATATCCTCTCATTATCAACCCCACTTTTTTATTAGGCTGCTAACGAAATTACAATGTGCTCCACTAAGGACGCAAAGAATACTGAGAATAAGAATGATAAGAACGATAAGAGCTCAACAAGCGTTCCTAGTAACAAATTTGCAAATTTAAAACCACATGATTATTGTACGGGTCCAGCATCACTCACCACTGAACACAAAAATACCGACAAAGAAAAAGGGAAGCAGGAAAAGGAGAACAGAGATGGAACCCCTCAATCAAATGCTTCCGCAGAATCAAGTTCTCCGCAAGTCAGCCATCATTCTGAGAAATTCCCCTCTTTTGATTCACCTTTACATTTTCCAAGTTTGAGGCTGCCAGATGACTTGTTATCAAACACGTCTAGAAGATCATCAGATTCCACTGCATCATCTTCTGTATCCAGATTAAAGCCCGTCCAGCTTTCCAAAGTCGCTTTGCATCCTTCTCCCATAACGAGTAAGCTGGACAGTAGAGACGGAACTCCGGGTCTTGAGTCGAAGGCGAACTCCTCATCCGACTCATCTACACCTCGATTCATCGTATCTAATATGGTCGGGAATGGTCGTGGAGGAGGCGGCCTACATGGCGCTACTTCGAATGTTGTTCAAAAACTCCATTCCAGGAAAAGATGGGACTGGAACAGCTTACCGAACTTCGATTCTTCTCTTCTAATTAGATCTGCCTCAGGAAACCACAATTTCATTAATATTTGCATAGACGGTGAATTCAAACAAGTAAAGTACGATCCGAATCATAATGAGCTCTTTAATAGAATGGACCTTTTCCTATCCTTCAATATGGACTCTTCGCCAAAGGATTCTCTAATTTTTGCTAAGAAAAGATTGAACTCATACATTGAATTCTTGACAACATATCTAAAGTCCAGAAAATACGCATTTGAATGTTATCCATTTAACATCGAAAGCACCACAAGCATCGAAACTGAGGTCAAATCTTTCCCATCGTTTGACCCATCAAAGGATTATTCCGAGATTGAATCGCTTATCCAGTTATGGCTAGCTCAAGCCCAGAAGTTTTTATTACAATCAAACTCGTTTTTTTTTTTCATCTGAAGTGGTACAGGAACTAATTAAAAGAAAACCAACTACAAGGCAACATTCTACTCCTATAATCAGCACTACCAGCAATAAACCGAATGATCCCACATTATATATTCAGCAACTAGATATAGAGCCAAACTCCCCAAGACCAGTGTTATCGGATCCGTTAGATGAAATTGACATCTTGCTAATAAGACCACTCCATAAAACTCTAGCCGGCTGGCAACTAGCTTATGACGAGCCAAGCTTGAACATCGCAGACTTCCCGTTGGATTTATCTCCCTTGATGGTTGACAATAGCAACAAAGATACTCAGAATAAGACCACGGATGGCAATAGTGGCGTACCTGAAGATTTAACAAACTTGCAGAATTATTTTCCCAGGAAAGGCTCCAAAGTGAAAATTGTCTCTGATGAGCAAGAAATCATTGAGTTAAATTCTTCCAACGCTTCAGAATATATGTTTGATTGCATGAATAGAAAATATTTTACAAATGACGCAAAAGAGCGTATTTTGAGAAACAACTTTAATCAAGGTATTGATGAAGATTTCGCAAACGATCCATTCGCCTCAACTAGATCTTTATCATTACCATCTTCAGCGGCAGAGGTAGGCAAGAGAAAGAAAAGCCCTGCCAAGGGCAATAAAAAATCAGGGTTTGTTAATTTCTTCAAGAGGAAACACTCCCAATTCGCATCCACTTCCCATGCTACAAGTCCTACAACTTCACCTAACATATCTTCTTCTTCTTCCCCAAAGATGCAACCACAATCACACCTTTCTAACAATTATCGGGCAGACAAAGTTCATCATACTAAGTCAACCAGTCAAGCACTTCAAAATGAATGGCTCGAAAACTTTTTTTTGCCGAACTTTAAACAACTACAAAGAAATTGATTTGCCAACACAATTTATTCTACCAAAGGAAATTAAGAATCCTTTGAGTTCACAGCCTCAATCCCAAGGCGGTTCACTTTTATCATCACCAGCTTCTACTGATACAGAAGATGCTGTTCCAAATGAAGGATTAGATAGGGCAAAGAGTGCAGCCACCTATGGCAAAGAATATTTGCAATTAAGATTACCGTTTGCTTCGGATACTATACCTGCCGTAATATGCCCTTGGGTCTGGACAAGTTTAAGTTATTATAAATGGAAGGCTCTACTGAGGGAGATATACAGGTCAATTATTCCTGGCGGTTACGCCCTTGCAATTGTTCCAGATTTAAGGATATCGAATACCTACTATAATGGAAATCCTGACAGTGACGACAGTGATAATGCCACTCATGAATTTTTGACAACAAAGGAACGAGAAAAGACATTTGATGCTATGTCTATCGATGCAATTAACAAAGGCCTACACATTCATCCAACCAAGCATTTAACGAAAACATTCAAAGACGTTGGGTTCACAGGGATCAAATCTTCAGTTCTAAGTTTAAAAACTGGTGACCTTAAAACAGATATGGGGTTTTTAAATGAATTCAACTCTTTAAATGCTTGGGACCATATGTTGAGAAAGCAACTGCCAGATAGCAGCGCTCCTCCAAAAGATACCGATCCTTCCACTCTTTTTCAACGATATGTGGAAGAACATATGGGAAAAATCGACAACAATTCCGGCTGCTTCAGAACCTTATATGTCGTGGCACAAAAACCAAAACTACCATACACGAAGTAAAAATACTTTTCTATACTAATTACTTCTTGTATGAAAATCGTTTTACTATTAATTTCAACTTAATTGATTACTATCTGACAAAAGCAAGTGAAAGAATAAGCAGAATCCTAATTCCACGAAACATTTCACAACATATTTATTTAATTTTATGGCCCTTCATGACATAATCTCTATTCAGTGACTTGCTTGTTCATTTACTACATTATATATATATGCCTATATATATATATATTATATATCAATCAATTTTTTCTTCATCAAAATTTGCTTTGAATTGTGTGCGTATGGATTCTGGCAGCATTTCCTAAATCTTTTTTTAGCATTGCTCCTAATTTCTGATCTTCTTCATAAACATCGTTAATCAAATCGTCTTTTTGATCATCAGAATAATACTTCACATCCACGTGGGAAGCCAAAGAATGCTCAGTTTCTTGTAATGAGTCAACTGTAGCTTCGTTCACCAAGACATAAGCAATATCGGACCCCGGACAATCATAGTTAACATTCAACAGTAGCCTCTCCATTATTCCTCTCAAACCTCTAGCACCCGTTCCTTCTTTGAGAGCGAACTGGGCAACTTTTTTTCAGAGCCTTTTGTGTGATGCACAGTTTAACGCCAAATTGTTTAAAAATATATTCATATTGGTCTAGCAGGGCATTCTTTGGTTCTTTCAAGATATGAAATAAATCATCCCTTTGAAGAGGTTGCAATGCTGTTATAATGGGAACTCTCCCAATTAATTCAGGAATTAGACCAAAACTTACTAAATCTGATGGTGTAGTCAAATCTAGAGCACACACTTTTTTCCCATTGTCCAGTTCTACTTGCTCAAGTGTATTACTGAACCTGAGCCTCTTCATTCTTTCTTGCTCATTGATTTTCGATGGTTCATCAGCTTCTGTGGTATTATGAAGTTTCCTTATATCCTCTATCCTTTTAACGATATGCTTGTCTAAACCAACAAATGCCCCCATAATCATAAAGAGGATATTAGATGTGTCGACAACAAATATTTCATCCTTTTTGGTTGTGGTTTGATTCTTTTGTCCGTCAATATCATGTTTAACAGGCCTTTTAACGGCAATTTCCACTTTATGACCTTCAATAATTTTTAATAGTGATTGTTGAACACCTTCTCCAGACACATCTTTGGTACCGATACTTGCAGCAGGCTTCGCCAACTTGTCAATCTCATCAAGGACGATAATACCCTTTTCTGCCTTTGCGACATCAAATTCGGCATTGACAAGCAGTCTTTCAATACATACTTCAACATCTTCTCCTATATAACCGGCTTGGGTCAACTGCGTACAATCAGTTATTGCAATGGGGACGTTTAATATTTTCGCTAGCGTTGTTGCCAATAAAGTCTTACCAGAACCTGAAGGACCAACAACCAGAACATTACTCTTGCTTAATTCCAAATCTTCTTCCACTTCTTGACCTACTGAATTAAACTGTCTCTGGAGATTCTTCCAACCTGCTTTTGACTCGCTATTCCCATTGAAAATAGGTTCATCTTTGTCATCCGTAAGTCTTTCTTGTTCTATCAAATCCCTCTGCCTTTGTAGTTCTCTTTTCTTTTGTTTGTCATTGATCCTCAGATAATGATTATAAACTGCAACACTTAGAACTTTCTTACCAATGTCTTGGCCAATAATATATTCATCGAGAAATTTCTTTAGCGTTTTTGGAGTTTGTATATTCGACAAACGAGACTGTGCCAGCTTCCCAGAAGCAGTAGCAGCATATCGCCCAATTCTACTATAATAAGATTTAGCCAGGTTTTGGCCTGTAAATCTCAACATTACCGTAAAGCACTTTCAAAAACCTTGAACTATGGGCCTCTTTCTTAATGAACTGCTACTTTTCTGCTTGTTTTCAAAATACATCAATTAGATGACTATTATATTTCCAACATCGAAAAACATTTTCACCTTTACACTACTCTTTTTCAAAAAATTAACAGAGCAACAAGAAAAGTAGCATGTCACAGCAAACACAACAGCACCAGTTTCCTCAGTTTTATTGCTGCTATTTGCTACAATCGATCAACAAAAGACAATCGTTTTATATAGGATCAACTCCAAACCCAATACGGCGTTTGAGGCAGCATAATGGCAAGCTAACAGTTGGTGGGGCATATCGAACTAAACGTGACGGTTCGAGACCTTGGGAAATGATAATGATTGTGCGAGGTTTCCCAAGTAAGGTCGCAGCTTTACAATTTGAACATGCATGGCAACATGGATATCAAACGCATTATATAGCTGAAAATGATCGAATAGTAAAGCATAAAGCAGGTGGACGAACTCTGCATCATAAAGTCGCATTGATGAAGTTACTACTACGGCATGAGTTCTTCCAACGGATGAACTTGATTGTTGAAATTTTTAATCTAAAGAGCTGGGGAATTTGGAAGCAAGATAAATTCAAAATTGAAAATGAATCAATTGAAATAAATGTTCAAATCTGTGAGAATGCACTTAAGGAACCAAAGGGAAATACCATAGACGATCTCATGGATCATAGTGATGAGAATCTGAAACTTATAGAGAATGTTTACACTAAGGTTCTTGCAACTGAAAAGATGGCGTTTGAGTCTTTTGAGGAAAAATTAACTACAGGTATAATACGGTGTGGGATTTGTGAGAAGGAGATTGACTATACATCCGAAGAAGAAGTCTTGAAACCGTTTGTTGCACTTTGCGATAGTGAAAACTGCGGATGTATTAGCCATTTGAAGTGCCTGTACAGATACTTTTTAGATGATGAGCAGTTGATAGTGGGAAGAAGAAACTTGATACCTAAAGGCGGTAAATGCCCCAACTGCGAGAAACTATGGCAATGGACGACATTGGTCAAGTATTCTACAAGAATGAAAATAGCGTACGGGAAGTAGAACTCGTCACACTTCATGTTTCTTTTTTTCTATAGATGGTGGTTATCTGTTAAATTTTACGTACGTTTATAAAAAGGAACTGAAAAAGGCACAATTATTTTAATTTCCTTCTATCCTTCTTAAAAAATTAGTTCCCAGTTCTGGGTTATATCAAGCATTGGGTTCATGATGATAATCTTATTTTCATCTTCATGTGATAGTGTAGTGGGGAATGATCGTTCGTCACCACCCTGTTTGATGGTCACGGAGTTTTTCAATTCTATATCACGTTGTAGTTCGTTCTTCGCAATGATAATCTTTTCAATATTTGTATTTCTCAAGACTTCATTATGAATGTCAATCAAATTATCAGGAGTATGACTTGGAACATTTTTTAGGATATGACCGTCTTCTAAGATAAAGCGAGTCTTTACGTATTCACCCCTTTGATAACCAAATGTCTCTCCATCATCAACATATAAATCACCTACAGCATGACCTTTGACATCTGGAGCAATAACTAGGACATATGGGTCGTTTTTCATTAGCTTTGCGGATCTTCTATACTTATCTTTCATGGTAATGATGTGTCCGCCTTCAATGAATAATGGGATCTTATCGAGTGGTGTAAGAATGCTTTTCACTGCTGGATCCGCTCCACTGTTTATGAAAGAGGCCAATGATTCGAAATCGTAAAAGACACCCGGTGGGAAAATCATTTCAGTTTCCGATTGATCAGGATCCGTGACAGGTTTAACCAATAAACCTGAATCACCCCAATAAAATTGGTTATCGATGTCGTACAACTCTGAGAATTCTGGGTGCTGAATAAACATCGGATTCATTATGGGGAACCCAGTAGTGCTTGATTTATAAAACATAGTGTATAAGGTGGGCAATAGGAAATATCTCAACTGGATGGTATCACGAACGATGGATTTCAAAGGGTCATCAAACAGGTAAGGCTCTCTTCTCTTTGTATCGATATGAGCATGAGCTCTGAAGAATGGATACCACAACCCCGCTTGATACCAACGGGCAATTAGTTCAGGTGCAGGATCTTCAGCAAAACCAGCAATATCGGCTCCAATAAATGGCATACCAGCGACGTTGTTTGATAAAACCATGGGGATGGAAATCTTTAGATAGTCCCAAGTAGCAACGTTATCACCAGTCCATGTTGCAGCCGTACGTTGAGAACCTGCAAAAAAGGCTCTTGTTAAAAGGAAGGGTCGTTTATCGGATGGGGAGTAGATCGATTTGACAGCATCATAAGTGGCTTCATGAACGGACAAACCGTAAAGGTTATGGATGGATCTTTCCTCGATATTATTGTCGTGAATTAGATCCTTAGGAGCTGTGGTTTCCGGACCATCAAATATCGAAGGCTCGTTCATATCATTCCAAATGAACAAATTTGTCAAATTGGATGGTAAGTCCATGAATTTTACAAAAAGGATTTCCAGATTTTCTGCCCGTACTTACTCATAGTATCGATCCAGATGGAATTACCTGGCCAACAATGGCCTATGTAGTCATTGCCGTTATGGTCCTTGACCGCAACGTTTTCGTTAATTACAGTGTCGCTAATCTCGTAATCCTTCTTTAAATGAGGATCGATCAAAACGACTAAGTTTCTTCCCAGCTTGTTCAATTTCGATAACAGTCTCCTTGGGTTGGGGAAAGAGTTTGGTTTCCAGGTAAAATACTTCTTATCGTTTGTGTATTCCAAGTCCAGCCAAATGAAATCGTACGGAATCTCGTGAGCGTCCATCTGAGCGTCCACGGTGAGAACATCCATTTCATCGTTATAGTTCCACCTACACTGGTGGTACCCAATAGACGACATTGATGGCAGGAAGGGTCTGCCGGTCAAGTCGGTAAACCCGTCAATGACGGCGGGGATATCCGGTCCTAGGGAGATAACAACATCTACGACACCATTTTCTGAAATCCAGTGAGTCATTGTTTTATTCCGCTGAGTATCGTATTCGATGTCCACCCAAGTATCAGCGGCATTGACCCAGAAGACGGACGTGGACGACGACGAGAACATGAACGGAATGGACCCGTACATTGGCTGGGTGGTCCCGATGTTGTACTCGAAGACGTCGACGTTGAACAGCCTGTAAGGCTCGCCCTGCGAAGTGTCCATCAACCGTAGGGAAGTCGGATGTTCCGGTATACCGAAAACGTCTGTGGATTGGAAGAAGGAGAAATCCAGCGCAATCGATTCGGGCCCCAGAGGCATAGTGTCGTGCTTAGAGTACATGAAATCGTCTTTGAACATGTTAAAAGTGGTTTCCTCTGGAAGCACGTGAGCAAAGTTTTCCTCTTTGGACCTGCGATGCTCAATATTTAGAAAGTTCCGCTCATTTACGATTAATTTCAAGCTATTCTGCCAGTAGATTTTCAGCTGGAAGGGCTCGGTGAGGATTTCCAGCGATATGTCACCATTCTGCAAGTGGACAGTGTCCGTAGTGGAGTTCGAATGGGTGAGGAACGAGGACAGTTTCGACCAAAGCGAATCTGCGGCGTGTTCTTGCTTGACAAAGCGTAGTTCTGGGAAGCTGGTCTTATTCGCCTCGTCGTGGAACTTCTCGTCGAAGGCGTACAACCAGGTTTCGTTGTACCGTTGTGAAGAGACGAGAGAGCCCTCGCTCGCAAGGGTCCTCTCCTTCTCATCGATAGTGAACCTTACGGAGTGGTCTTGTAGAAAAGAAAGCGAGAAGGGCAGCTCGACGGCTATGTCGGCCCCGTCCAGCCTCGGTATGGTCTTGATTATGGTGGCACGAAGGGCGTTCTGCAGCGGGTCATGGGCAATGGACCCGGCATCCAGCTTGTAGTAGGAGTGTTGGGACTTGGCGATGTTCTGAGAATAAACCCTATTTCTATGGCAAAACCCAGATTGCGCACATTTCTTCAAAAGATAGTCGGTAAACGCATGCGATAGTGACGCGAAGAGGACCAATTGGCACACCAGCCATTTCAAGAGGACCATAACTAGATGCGTTCGTTGGAAGCTGCCTCTTGCCTGGCACGAACAACCGTGTGGTGATAAGATCACTTTGCCGTGTTCTATAATTGTACCAGTGCAATTACGTAGTGCGAGAAAAGCGCAGTCCGGGTAAAAGAAAATAAGGGTAGTGGGTAAAAGAGAGAAAGAAAACTATTGTATTATAAAGGGCGTATAACTCACCGTGGGGAGAGATAGAGATAGAGAGAGAGAAAGAGGCGGGTTTCCTTGCGAAGAATTAGCAGCGGCGGTTATAAAATATTATGTATATAGTGTGTGTGTGTGTGTGTGTGTGTGTGTGTGGAAGGATGTTATTAAATAGTTTGTTGTTACTTCTTGTCGAATCTGGAATAGTACTTCTTGGAGATCAGGCCGTCCAGGGTCAACAGTCCCAGGGCGCCGGCGGTTGTCGTCAAGACGGCGGAGTTGGGCTTGCCCTTCAAGAACCGCACGTTGTGGTTCGCGTAGCCGTTGCACAGGTAGCACAGCACGGAGGAGTGCAGCAACAGGTTGACCAGGACGACCGGGTTTTGCAGTTCTACAAGGCACGCTCTGGCCACGTCCTGGGTCTTGCGGACGAAGGCGTGCAGGTAGCCGCAGGCGGCGGCAGAGGCGTTGCTGATCTGCGCCTTCAAGTGCTCGATAGCGCAGTCCTTCTTGTTGTTGTGTGGGTGGCCCTTGTCTTCAGGGTGGGCGTTTGTGCTAGCGTTGTCGTGTTTAGCACTGGGGAAAAGCAGGATGGTCATGGCGATGAATGTTAGTCAGGGGAAAGCGGGAAGAGAGAATGCGAGTGTGAGATGCGTGTACATACGTTGCAGACATGGTATACGATGCTGGGGAGAGAGATGGTGTGTTGATATAGGTGGGAAAGAGCCACGCCGGCGGTTTCGGATGGAGTGGGACATTGATCGACACTTTATATACGCAGGGCCGATTGACGGACGAGAGAGGAGTAGCGGCGGCGTCATTGGCCGCTGGCCCGGGGCGGCAAAAGGCAGGGGAAGGGGACGGTGAAAAACGAAGATGGGAGGGACTGTCCCAGTTCTGGAGAATTGGGTTTATTGTTGCAAGCAAGAACGAAGACAAGAAGAACAAGGAAAGACAACAAGACAGGCAGGATGAGAAACGGATTGTACAGGTTATGGTGTGTGGCGGGTGCGGCCAGAGGCGTGGCCAGGGGCTCGTGGACGAAGGCGAATGCGGCCCTGTGCGAGTACGTGCACACGTCCAACGTGGTGGGTCGCTGGTCCCGCGACAGACAATGGGAGGCTGCCAGGGCCTTGTCGCAGCGGGTCGTCAAAGAGCATGCTGCCAAGTAAGTAGCACAGCTAAATAGATAGACGTTTACATACATACATAGTGTGTTTCTCCTTTCGCTTTATGAATGGACTCATTCATGCAAAGTCAAAGGAAAAAAAAATATTAAAAAAAATAATAAATGATAAAGGCGAACGGAAAGACTAGAGAAACATCAAGCGGTCGAAAAGAAAAGCCGAAACGACTTTCCAAGTGCGAGGACCGCGACGTCTCTGACTTTAGAAACGGGCTGTTAACCATCGGGCCCCTTCCGCCATGCCGCCTGGCTTCCCTCGATCCCTCCAAAAGACACGCCCCCATGACATAGTCGGTTGATAAAACCGGCCTTGGAACAGTTGCAACAGTCGCTGTTCCCGCCTGGCCCCCGGCAAACACAGGACTTAGCTCCCCTTGCAGGTCGCCGCCTCCCGGTCTCTCTCTTTCTCTCTCCCAGAACTCCCTCCCCGCAGCGCCCTCGCCGTGCCTTCTCCTCCCCGGCAGACCTCCATTTCCATTCAATCGTGTGAAAACTGCTTTCTATCTGCACGAAAAACAGGAAAACAGCCAGAAAAGCGATGCGATCGCGGGATAGACACTGGCACGTTAGCAACAAAGCGTGCCGGCCACGGCCCCCCTCACCAAGATCTTCCCCAGACCCAACAGCACCGCAAAGAGGACAGAACCAGCTTTGGCCGGCATTTGGGGAGTAAGCAAGCTTACCCTATTACATCAGGAGGGGCATCCGAAGATGCCCCTCCTGCAAACCAAAAACAAGCACAAGGCCAAAACGTCCTCCCACACCGCCGCGGGCAAAGAAAGAACCGGAAAGAGGCGCTGCAGACCAACGCGCATCGTCCACACCAACGCATCCCCCACTAAGGTACCGCTTCTCCAGTTGTCCCCGCCATCGTGAAAACAGAAACAGAATCCACACAGATATAAACAGTCCGGTAAGACAGGAAAGAGGGCGCGGCAAAAGCACACGCAGACAGAGAAAAAAAAGGAAGCAAAAAAAAAGAGACAAAATGTTCTTGGGGAAAAGGCGGAAGCAACAACCTTAAGCCGCCACCGCTTCAAAAACCAGCTTCGAAAAACCATCATGAAGACGCGCTATGGAAAAACCATAAGCGAGGAAAATATGGCGGCACGGAGTACCGAGACCCGACATTAGCGGCAACAGCCCGCTTGGAAAATCTCTCCCCGTCCATTTTATTATTTTGAGTGCCAAAAAATGAGTATTGTAACAAAGTAAAAGGTAATGAGCCTCATTGAGGTCATTTCAGTTGTTACACTGAAAAGAACAGATACTACACTTGATCTAAGCCAAAAGGCAAAGAGATTCGTGGGGATTTAAAAAAGAAATCTGAAATAAAAAACCACCCAAAAGAACAAAACACACAGCTCATCGGTGAAAAAAAGAACAAGCAGTCCTTTTTATATGTTTGTCGAAAAGGGCCCATCGGAAGCGCAGCGAAAAAGAAAGGCGAAAAAAACCTGCTGCGGCGGTTTGCCACCCACACCCACACCCACGCGCACGGTCATCACACCCGACGGCAACAACGCGACCTCGGCGGTTAAAAAACAAACCAGAACATAACATAACATAACTATACACATACACATACTCATACACACACACGCTAGGGCGCGCCGTCCTCCTGCTGTTGCTGCTGCGCAAGCTGCTGGCGGCGCAGTTCCCGGTACCGCTCGTCCTCCGCGGAGCCGACCCGCTGCAGAAACTCCTGCCGCGCCAGGAACCCGTCCTTGTTGTGCAGCACCAGCTCGTCGTTGAGCCCGGCGCGGTCCACGTAGCTTGCCCAGTCCAGCTGCGACTTCTCCAGCGTCGTGAGCTTGGGCCGCAGCCCGCCGGTGATGATCTGCTCCAGCAGCGGCGGGCGCTTCAGCGGCCGCCGCAGGCGCAGGCGACCTTCACCGCGACTCCGAACCTCGCCCTCGCCCTCACCCTCGCCGTTGGCATTGCTGCTGGGCCCGGCGACCCTCTTGTCCCGCGCCGGCGCAGTCTGCTTGAACTTCAAGCTGTTCAGATGCTCCTGGCCCTCGGCGCTGCTGCGTGCCACCCACTTCTTTTCGTGCACCGTCTCGCCGGCAAACTTGTAGCTTCGCTCGATCAGGATCTTGTCCTCCTGCCACTGCGACTGCAGTTCTGCACTGGGCAGCGAGGCTCCCGCAGGCTTCGGCGCTGCCGCCGAAGCCTCGCTGCCCAGCACAGAGCCCACCTCGCCGGCCCTGCTGGACAGACGGTCGCGGCTGGCCCGCTGCAGCTCCTCCCAGATGCTGTCCACCTTGGCCGGGACCGACTTGGCCGCCAGCGTCTCGTACCTGTGCGTCCTCGCGTACTCTTCCTCCTCCTGCCGGGCCCTTCTCGTCTTGACCAGGCCGCCGCTCTCGCTCTCTATGCGCGAATAGTCCACTTTGCCGCGACCCATGTCCCGGTCTTTGTCGGTGTCTTCGTCGTCCTCGTCGCCGCTGCCGTCCCCGGACTTCTCGCCCTCCGGCTGGAAGTCCTCGTCCTCATCCTCTATGTAGTCATCCTCGGCGTCCTCCGCATTCAGTATGTCCTTCTCCTCCTTCGTCTTCTCTGTGTCTGACATGGTGTGGCACTCCTTCTCTTGTTCTGAGTCTCTAGTCTCTCTCCATAGCATGTATGTCTTCTTCCTCGTGCTTTTTCATTTTCATTTTCATTTTCATTTCCACATTTTCTGTTTTTCCGCTGTCTAATTCACCTTGTTTTTGTTTTTCCCCGATACGGTACTTACACGAAATATTATGATACAAAAGAAAACACGTACGTACGGTCAACGATAAGTACACATGTAGCCGTAAGCCGTCTCTGGCTCCCAGTATTCATATTCGTATCCACACCCTATCCAGCCATTGCAATTGGCAACCGCACACTAGCAACCACAACTCGCACGCTATTATGTCCACAGAGACTACAAAACCACCTCTCACCACCACTAATACTGCTGCTGCTGCTGCTGAACCAGCAGTGGGTGCCGCCGTGCTGGACTCCCCCAACGTTCTCAAAAGAAAGAAGGGCGAGGACACCAACGAGGAGCAGCTGGAGGCAGAGATCAAACGCGTGGCCCTCGACGACGCAGAGGACCACTCCGACAGCGAACACTACCCCACCGATAACGCTCCCTTCCACGTGCATTTGCGGATGCTATGCCTCGTAAAGCACGCCTCGCTGATAGTGGGGCACAAGGGTGCCACCATCTCCAGGATAAAAACAGAGACCTCTGCCAGAATAAACGTCTCGAACAACATCAGGGGCGTCCCTGAAAGAATCGTCTACGTCAGAGGCACCTGCGATGACGTGGCCAAGGCCTACGGCATGATAGTGAGGGCGTTGCTCGAAGAGCGGGACAGCGAAGACGAAGACGAAGGCGAAGACGTCGAGGTCTCCGTCAACCTGTTGATACCTCACCATCTCATGGGCTGCATCATCGGGAAGCGCGGGTCCCGCCTAAGGGAAATCGAGGACTTGAGCGCTGCCAAGCTGTTCGCGTCCCCAAACCAGCTGCTGCTGTCCAACGACCGGATCCTGACCATCAACGGCGTGCCCGATGCCATCCACATCGCTACGTTCTACGTGGGCCAAACCCTCTTGAACTTCCAGATGGAGTCTCCACAAAAGAAACTGAAAAGATCCATTTTCTACCAGCCCACCCAGTTCAACTCGGTGTTGGTAGACCATAGCCACCCGAACGCCGCTCTCCACCAGAGAAACCACCAGTACCACCCAAACGATAAACCGCTCTCCAGCAGACCGAACAGAAGGATCTCAGTATCCTCAACCCTGCTGGCCACGGCGCCTCCACAGTATACCACTGCCAGCGCAGCAAACGCCACGGCATTCCAACCGAATTTCGTCATCCCCAACGTAAGGATCCTGGACGGCCCCGTCATCAACCCGGGCCCGAACAATCATCTGTCAATGAGCCTTGTACAGCAAGAAATCTTCATAGACGAGTCCTTCGTCGGAAACGTCATCGGCAAGGACGGCAAGCACATAAACTCGGTCAAGGAGTCCACGGGCTGCTCCATCATCATACAGGACCCGGTGGAAGGCTCCCCCGAGAGAAGACTGTCCATAAGGGGCACGTTCATGGCTTCCCAAGCTGCCATTATGCTGATCAGCAACAAGATTGAAATTGATAGATTAAACGCCGAACGCAAGAGAAGATCTCCCCTCTAAAGACTGCTAGTCTTGAGTGGACCTAAAAGAAGGGGGGAAAGAAATCAAAACTAGTACGTATCATATCATATAGAAAATGTGTATGCAAAATCAATTTTTCTTTGTAACAATTTTGATTGAAATGTTGTTTTCTTTTTTTTTTTTTTTATTTTTTTCCGCTACGCGCTGACTACTGACAGGTAAATAAAGAAACCTAAAAGCACGTACGACAAGAGCTTCAATTGACACTGGCCGGAGACGGGGTGAATCGTACTCAGCACGCTAGCCTCGCCATGGAGCATACCCTTTCGCCCTTACAGCAGGAAGTACTGAACAAATACAAGCAGCTTTCGCTGGATTTGAAAGCACTGGACGAAACAATCAAGCAGCTAAACCATTCGCAGCATCGACAACAGCAAGAACAACAGATCACCGTGTCGCCTGATGAAATATTACAGGAAATGAGAGACATAGAAGTCAAGATCGGGTTAGTGGGAACACTGCTGAAAGGTAGCGTGTACTCGCTCATCTTGCAAAGAAAACAAGAACTGGAAGCTTTGAATCGCTCTAATAGTTGATTGGTAAATGCAACCAGCGTTCCTGGTGCTCTATTTTCACGGCAGGCTGTGTTGTGCTGTGTTTTGTAACAATATATTATGTATGAAGCTTATACAAAAGAAAGGTCGATTAGATTTAAAGGTATTTACGCATAAATATATGTCCCTAAATTGTATAAATGACAATCTTACCGTCTAACCCACACGAAGAAACTTGCGTGACTTGACCATCGGTTCCTGCGAACGGTCTCAACTCCACAATCGCATTTTCATGTGCGCTTTCTTGGACATCAGTGCTAACTTTACCTTTCAAATCCAGCTCTTTGAACTTTCTCAACGCAGAGATACCAAATGTTGCGTTCTCTTCACCGTCTCCCTCCATCTCGTTGTTGTTACCCACCCCTGTCAAGGCTGATGACTTACCATTATCGGCTTTGTCTAGGTTCTTGGCAAACTTCCAGCCTTCAGAGGCTTCGCTGAACAAGACCGGGTGGCAAGAATACCCCCCACAAATAATCTCATGGTCGTTGATCCACACTAATGATCTGTATGGTAGGCCCTCTGGAGCGTTTACAGATTGTACTGCGGATTGCGAATCGACAACATTCAAAGTACCATCGTGCGCCACATACGCGATCCTTTCCATCTGACTTCTCCACTCCACATCGTGAATGTAAGCACCGTTGTACCATTCCTTGATCAAGGAACCAAACGGAAACTTTTGGCCCCAGGGAGACCCAGCTACGGATTCCTTGGAGTCCAAACCCTTGATAAATCCACTGAAAACACGCATGAACCCATCAGTACCACCGGCAGCCAATAGCACACCATTGTCGTGCCACGACAGACAGTTGACCGTAGACTTGATGGGCTTCTTGATGTGCTTGGAGACCCACCAGTTATTTTCGTGTTCGTAATAACAAACGGCAATAACTCTAGCACTGGAACCCACAGCAAACTTGTATCCGCTTGGTGCCCAGGTCACTGAAGTGGCGGCTCTGTTGATACGTAGAAGCACTAAAGTGGGTTTGTAGGTCCCGTTACTCAATGGCTCCCAAACGTAAGCATTACGGTCTTGAGAACAGGTCACAATACGGCCATGAACAGAAATGTCCACCGCGGTGATGGTCTTGTCATGGTCTTTCAAAGTGGCAAATAAAACCGGGGGTTTGTTTCCTGAAACTTTATACACCAAACAATCCGTTTCACATGTAATGGCCAAGACAGATTTATCTTGGGAAAAGCAATGGGAATATATTGGCGCCTTGACCAATTTGTAGACGGCAACAACAGATTTATCCTTGGAATTGGAAAACGACATTAGGAGACTCTCAACTAATATACTCTTTGGTATTTTTACTTCTTTTTTCCCCTATACTGTCTGAGGAATCTGTATAATTTCTCGACCAAAATGAGCCTTATTTGACCCTTTTTCATTTTAGGCAAGGCGCGGGCGGGTGACAGGCAGAATTTGATAATGATGCTATTGATAGAGGGATGCATTATCATTATCACTTTTGATGAATAGTTACTGAATTTATGATGTGATCGTGTTTACTATTGAAAAGTGCCTAAGAGACCGTATTTGTTTGCCAACTCATACTAAATAGGCGTCCTTCGTGGAATTAATGGTCAGCAGGTTTTATCAGATTCCAGGTACACATCGGCCTGCATCGGCAGTGTCCTCTTCAAATGAATCATCGTCTTTGTTGTCTGCAAGACGAATGAGTCAGACCTACTTCAACTATCAGGCTACTCCTGAATTCCAAAAGGTGTCTTCTAAGTATGATCCTGATAACCCTAACAAGGATAAGTTGGGAACCTACGGTGGTGTGTTTGTACCCACTGCATTGAATGTCTTATCCATTCTTATGTTTCTTCGATTTGGGTTTATTTTAGGTCAACTAGGTATCATATGCACTATTGGCCTTTTGCTCCTGAGTTATACTATTAATCTTCTCACCACACTTAGTATTTCTGCTATATCTACCAATGGGACCGTAAGGGGCGGAGGCGCTTACTATATGATTTCAAGAAGTTTGGGACCTGAATTCGGAGGATCTATTGGTCTTGTGTTTTTTTTTGGGTCAGGTGTTCAACGCAGGTATGAACGCCGTAGGTATCATTGAGCCTTTGCTCTATAACTTGGGCTATTCCGCGTACGGGGAACCTCCAGCAGCTATGGGTGAACTATTACCGAGAGGGCATTGGTACGAATTCACATATGCTACAATAATTCTTTTTCTCTGTTTCTCAGTGGCATTTGTTGGCTCACAAACCGTGTCTAGAGCAGGGAACATTCTTTTCTTAATATTGGCAGCCTCTATATTTTCCATCCCCCTCTCTGCGCTCATAAGATCTCCGTTTGTTGAAGGTGGAATCAGCTACACAGGCCCCACATGGCAAACTTTCCATGATAATCTTTTTCCTCATTTGACAAAAGGAGCAGCAGGTTCGTTACTTAAGGGCAAAGAGACTTTTAACGATTTATTTGGTGTCTTCTTTCCTGCTACCGCTGGTATATTTGCCGGCGCAGGAATGTCGAGTGAATTGAGAAAACCTTCTAAGTCAATTCCAAAAGGTACTTTATGGGGGTTACTGTTTACTTTTATTTGTTATGCAGTCGTTGTTTTCTCTATGGGCTGCTCCATTCCAAGAGCTTCATTACATAATGAAGTACAAATCATCCAAACGATTAGTTCGGCACAATGGGTTATATTCATGGGTGAAATGGCCACATCTTTATTTTCTATTATTGTAGGTATGCTAGGTGCTGCTTATGTGTTGGAAGCAATTGCGAAGGATAATATCATTCCAGGTTTAGAGATATTTGCTCATAATCCAATATACTCACTAATTTTCACTTGGCTTTTAACTCAACTGTGTTTATTTTCTGATGTCAATAAGATTGCCACATTCATTACCATGACATTCTTAATGACATTTATAGTTATGAATTTGGCATGCTTCCTATTGGGCATTTCTTCAGCTCCTAACTTTAGACCTTCTTTCAAATATTTCAACAGATATACTACAGCTGCTGGTGCATTGCTCTCTGTCGTTGCGATGCTAATCGTTGATGGTGTTTCAGCCTCTGTTTTATTTTTGGCTATGATCTTACTATTCTTATTCATTCACTACTTCTCGCCTCCAAAATCTTGGGGTGATGTATCTCAGAGTTTAATATATCATCAGGTAAGAAAATATCTACTTCGTTTGCGCCAAGACAACATCAAATATTGGAGACCTCAAATATTATTGTTTGTAGACAATCCAAGGACAAGTTGGAACTTGATACGGTTCTGCAATCATCTGAAAAAAGGTGGTTTATATATCCTAGGTCATGTAGCAGTAACTGCGGATTTTCCAAAGCAATTAAACGAGCTGAAAACCCAGCAGAAAGCTTGGATAAAAATTAGAGATATGGCGGCGATAAAGGCGTTTGTTCAAGTTGGGACAGGCCCTTCCCTCATATGGGGAATCAGAAATGTTTTCATTGGTTCCGGGTTGGGAGGTATGAAACCAAATATTACCGTTGTTGGATTTTTTGACCTGGATACTTATAAGAAGCGTATTTTGCGAAGTAATAATAACAATCAAGAGAACATGCAAATAACTGCTAAGTTACCTGGTAGTTCGTCCTCTGATATAAGAATTAATGTACCATTACCCACAGATGAATGTAAAAATGAAAGCAAAGTTAACGTTCAACAATGGGTTCAAATTGTAGAAGATCTGTCATTAATGCAATCTAATATTGCTATAGCTCACGGCTTTAAAGTGTTGGAGATACCAAATAAAAAGGACCGCTGTTCTCCCAGAAAAACAATAGATCTTTATCCCATTCAGATGTGCGGGAAAGTTCAGGCCACGGATGATCAGCCTGCATCGGTTACTACAAACTTTGATACATATACACTTATACTACAACTGGCAGCAATTCTAATAACAGTGCCTGAGTGGAAACACACACATGTGCTACGAGTTATCTTATTTGTGGAACAAGAATATCATAGAACTGATGAAGTTCAAAGAATGAAAAAATTACTGCAAATTTTAAGAATTGATGCTGAAGTCCTGGTAGTGTCTTTAGATCAGTTTAGGGTGTACAACACCATTGTTAGGGGAGATCCAATCGTGTTTGATTACGTAAACACGAAGCTAGCTGATAACGAATGGTGGAAAGATTTGGTGGAAGCTCGTGATACTTTAAAACCAAAGCGAAGATTTTCTACCATTGAACCTCAATCGATAGCAAAACAATTTATGCAATCAAGAAAGTACACGTCTCGGGTCCAAAAACTGGGAGTTTCACTCACTATGAATACAAGTATGCCAAGCAACCGAATTGAGAATCCGTTTGAGAGTGAAGATTCTGATTTGGACACTGATTTAACATCAATCCGTGATAGCTTCTCAACGTCTACAATTGATCCAGGCAATAGGGAGTCGACGATTAAATCTAAGGCTGGTTCTGATAGGACCAATTTACTTGTAAAAAACTTACAGAATAACCCTTCGACTCAATCGTTGCGGCCTGTGTTCTCAAGTAATACCTTACCAAGGACGAAAGTTGTAGAAGACGGAACAGGTGAACAGCCAACGTTGATCCCAATTGTGGAACCGAATTTTTCGAATGGGAACGGTCATAAATCAAAGAGACCCGTTCTTCCCGAACTGTCTCCTTGCTGCTCTAAAGATAGTCTGGTTACAGCAATGCAAAACTTGGGTTTTAACGATCTTCCTAGTACAGCTCAACATTTGATTCTAAATGATATGATGACACAAATGTCAAAGAACTCAGATTTAATCTTTTCAACTTTACCAATTCCAACACTTGGAACACATAAGGATCACGAAGCAAGTCTACAATATGTTGAAGACTTGGATATTTGGTTAGAAGGTTTGCCGCCATGTATGTTAATCAATTCGCAAACCATGACTGTAACTACTGCATTATAAAAAAGTAATGACTCTTGTATCAATTTGCATTTTCTCAAGTTTTACTTACTATATATATATTTTTATAATATAATCACGGTTCATTACTTATATCCTCTTCTTTTTACTGATTAAAGAGCTTTCTGGCTTTCGGGTTCGATATATTCTTTTATTTTGCGGAATGCAAACATGGTGTAAAAATATGAAGCAGCCTCCTTCTCATCTCCTTCAACACCGTATCTACCGTCAGATCTTTGCAAACCTTCCCTCATTTTAGGAGAAAACCTTTCAATCCATTTTGGAATTTCCTGGACAAAAAACTTATTGAATGGCATTTGCGATACTAATTCCAAACCATATTCATCGGCTAAACTTCTAAGGGTTTCAAATGGCACAACGTACTCGGGGACATTATCTATAGCATCTTCTAACCAATAAGTGTACATTTGGCCATAAGGAGACGTGAACTCATAACCATTTTTTTGGTATGAATTATTCTCAAAAGTCACCTTATATATAGAATTTCCCCAAGAGGGTTTTTCCACATCTTCGGGAAATTTGTTTAGTTTATACCGAATGAATTCTGAATCTGGTATGGTACCAAAAAAGTGGCCACCAATTTTCAAAGACTTAGCAACATTCAATAAAGCCCTTCTTGCCTTTTCTTCGGTCTCGAAAGCGTAATGTAAGCAAAATTGAGTTGAAACGATATCACATGGGAATCTGCAATCTGGGAAAGGCTCTAGGGCAACACCTAGTGATTCACCAAAACAATCCCCAGTAATTAATACAACTTGATAGTCGAGATTCCTCATAGAACGGTACCTTTTATGAGCTTCTTGGATGGACGCATTTGAAATATCAATACCAATAAATTGTGAGATCCCAGCCGCACCGTATTTTCTCAAATCTCCACCTTTTCCACATCCAAGTTCCAGGACCACATCACCAGGTTTTGTCAATTTGTCAATCAGCATGTATTTTATTGCATTGTTGAAATTACGAAGCTTAATGATAGGTGATAAATTTCTTTTTGCTCGATTTGCAATTATTGTACGTTCGTTATAATGTTCTCTGACAATTTGATCTACATTCATAGATCTATTTGCGGTCATTTCGATCTCGTGTCTTTTTAATTGTTCTTCTCTCAGCTTCTGAGCACGCTGTTTACGTTCTCTTTCCTCTTGATCGTACCTTTCGTGTCTTCTTTTTTGTACCTTGAACCCCGATTCCGGTTCAGCAGGTGAAGCTGAAGATGCTGGGTTTGGAGCAGGTGAAGTTTGCGGAACTGTTGATGATCCGTTTCCATTAATTGGTGTGCTCACGACTGTTTTGGAGATGTTGCTTGATATAGTAGATGGTTCATCATTGTTGGCTGTGCCATACTGACGGTCATAATCCTCCTGTGACATCCATACTGGTTTCTCCGGTTTTGTTGACATTTTGTACCCTTTTCAATACAGAACGGTGGTTTGGTTGCTACTATGCCATTGAATACACTAATCAAGGGAAGGTTTATGTGCGAAATGCTGGAACTTAGAGATCTTTTGAATTGATGTTGGATTTCTTAATTCACCCATTACCCGTTTTGAATTTTTTGACGTAAAATAAGTATCAGAATACCAGATGAGTTAAAGGCAATAAGCCGCTTTGATAAATGCATCTCAATAGAAAACTCAAAAGAGAACCGTGATACTGTTACTTGGGTTTTTCTGGAGGTATGAAAACTATTGATTCGACAGAAAATAGAGAGAGGGAGTCTCTGCTTGAAGAAAGGAGAAAAAAACTGGCAAAATGGAAACAAAAGAAAGCGCAATGTGATGCTCAGAAAGAGAACCAAATTTTAAACAATAACATTGTTACTAACAGTTCAGAAGTTAAACAGAATGCTGGTAAATTTGCAGCAAGACAGGAAAAGGTGAAAGAAAAGCTCCGAAAGAGGAAAATTGAGTTAGAGAAACCTCACGAGCGTCTATTAGATAAACCCTCAAAGAAAAAGTCTAAGAAAAATAAGAAAAAGGAGAAGGTGTCTTTCGAATTCAGTGACAATGAAGAGGCAGTAGCAGTGAATCTTTTTCCAATGGAGAAAGATGTTAAGAAAATAGCAGAGCACGATGATGAGAAGGATCCATTGGACGAGTTCATGACATCATTAAAAGCTGAAGAGACCGGTTGTAATAAGACTGTGTACGATTCAGGAGTTATCCTGGACGCAGATGATCAACTGGTTGAATTGGAAGAAGCTGATGACGAAAATATTAACGACAGTACCGATAACTCTAACATATCAAAAATTGCCAAACTAAAAGCGAAGAAACGTGTAAAGCAAATTAATTATCTGCCGGAAGAACTGGAACCGTTCCAAAAGAACTTCTATGTAGAGTCAGAAGCAATTTCTGCAATGACTGAGACCGAAGTGGAAGAGCTCAGACTGAGTCTGGATAATATTAAAATAAAGGGAACAGGGTGTCCAAAGCCGGTTACAAAGTGGACACATTTGGGGCTATCAACGGATACTATGAATTTAATTACAAGCGAGTTACAGTTTGACTCTTTAACGCCAATTCAGTCTCAGGCGCTCCCGGCTATCATGTCAGGCCGTGATGTAATTGGAATATCAAAGACAGGGTCTGGTAAAACCATCTCTTATCTTTTACCACTGTTAAGACAAGTGAAGGCTCAACGGCCATTGTCTAAGCATGAAACGGGACCTTTGGGTTTGATTCTGGCACCAACACGCGAGTTAGCTTTACAGATACATGAAGAAGTTAACAAGTTCACAGAAACTGACGCAGGAATAAGATCGGTATGCTGTACGGGTGGCTCTGAAATGAAGAAGCAGATCACTGATCTCAAAAGAGGTGCTGAAATAGTTGTTGCTACCCCTGGCAGATTTATTGATATATTAACTTTGAACGACGGAAAATTGCTAAGTACCAAAAGAATAACATTTGTAATAATGGACGAAGCAGACAGATTATTCGATTTAGGCTTTGAGCCTCAAATCACTCAAATTATGAAAACAGTTCGACCGGATAAACAATTTGTTTTGTTTAGTGCGACATTCCCAAATAAGTTACGCAGTTTTGCTGTCAGAGTTTTGCGATCTCCAATATCAATTACGATCAATTCGAAAGGCATGGTTAACGAAAACGTTAAGCAAAAATTCAAAATATGCCATTCAGAAGATGAAAAATTTGATAACCTCATGCAAATTCTTCGTAAGCGCAACGAACTTCTTGATGAAGTTCAAAGTGATGTTGATGGAGAGACGAGTGATCTCGAAGAAGTTGATGCTAAAGCTATTATATTTGTGTCAAGTCAACAGATTTGCGATTTTATTTCCAAAAAACTGGCAAACGTGGGCGTTGTGACTTACGCTATTCATGCAGGCAAACCGTATCAAGAAAGAGTCATGAATTTGGAAAAATTCAAGAGAGAGAAAAATAGTATTCTTCTATGCACAGAAGTTCTTTCAAGAGGCCTGAATGTGCCGGAAGTGTCGCTGGTTATTATTTATAATTCCGTTAAGACATTCGCGCAATATGTTCATACTACAGGAAGAACTGCCAGGGGTAGTCGTTCGGGAACTGCCATAACCCTCTTGCTAAATGATGAGTTATCCGGGGCTTACATCCTAAGCAAAGCTATGCGTGATGATGAGTTGAAAGCTTCTGATCCTTTACAAACTAAAGAACTCCATGAAATGAGTGATAAATTCGAATCGGGTATGAAAAAGGGCAAATTTAGGCTGTCAAAAGGGTTTGGGGGCAAAGGGCTTGAAAATATCAAAAGCAAAAGGGAAGAAGCTCAAAATAAGGAATTGGAACATAAAAAAGGTCAAAAGAACAACGATCAATTGGAAAATAAAAGTGACCATTCACCTAATGAGCACGCCAATGAAGCGGAATCATCGGCGTGTATTCCAAAGCTGGAATATCAAATAGTCAAAGAACCTACATCAGAGGGATCCGTTATCTTTTATGCCAAAGTTTATATCAACGATCTACCTCAAATTGTAAGGTGGGAAGCCACAAAGAATACGACTTTATTATTCATAAAGCACGAAACTGGATGTAGTATAACTAACAAGGGCAGATTTTATCCAGAAGGAAAGGAACCGAAGAATGACACGGATGAGCCTAAACTATACTTGTTGATCGAAGGTCAAGATGAGAAGGACATACAATTGAGCATCGAATTGCTAGAACAAAAAGTAAAAGAAGGGGTCATAAAGGCTGCAAATATATCCTTGAAAAGTACAAAATATTAATCCTGGAAACCAATACAATTCACGGTGTTTATATATTAATGTTTTCTATTATGGGAAAATGCAGCACCATTACATGGGCAATAAACTTTTGGAATTCAAACATATTCAACTTAAAAAAAAAGGAAAAATATTAGATTAAGATAGAAGCAAAATAATATATAATATATGATGTAAAAAAAGAATTTGAAACTATGATTGATTTGAATATAATGGAATTTATAGAATGGGGAAAAATCAATGAAATTCATAAGATAAAATGAACATTAGATGCTTTGAAAAATTCAAGTAAATATTAAAGGTGGAAAAGAAAAGCGGAAAAGGAGATAAAAACAAAACACTAAACAATTTGGAACAAATGTAACTTCAAAAATTTTATCAAGAAAAGGATTAAGCTTGAGGAATATAATAGTGATTTTTAGTTGGTGAAGATATGATACGACATATAAATAATAAAACTTAAAGGGAGAAACAGGTAATCGAATAATAAAATTAATAATGGGAAGTGTATCATATCATTTTAGGGAATATAAATTTGAATTTGTCTACTCTTCTTTCTATTTTTTTGGTTTTGGTTTTTTAATTTTTTTTTTTTATTCGTCTATAGAGAAAGAAGGTGAAAAGCGAAAGGATATTAACTTCAAACACATGTTGGTTTCAAATTATGTAATTCAGGAATAGGAATATCATTGACAACTAAGGCTTGAAATTGGTTCAAAACCTCTTGTAAAACGGAATACTTGACAGCGGTACCCGTCGTCAACCTGGCTAATTGCCTAGAATCACGGCAATATGGAGAGTAACGTTTAACAATTTTCAGATACAAAACCATTCTACCGTCAACTGGCATTTGTGAAGATGTAGCCTCAGCAGCGAATTCATCAAATGCACCAGAAGCCGTTGCCGCTTGTAATGCTGGATGAGAGTAGAAGTCCATTTGGTTTTGAGAGTTGTTGAACAAATGTTCAGATCTTGGAGTATCCATTGGTGTTAAAGATGGTGAAGGAGATGCAGTTCTACTTATTTGGGCACTGTTCATGTTACTCTTTTTGAAATCTCTATCATTTTGAGTCCATGTAACAGTGGCATCTCTTAAAGCAGCCCAATCGGCATTGGCGATGAATCTTTGGCCAATTTCATCAGATTTACGGATCAAATCCATCCATCTTTGTAGAATTTCTGAATTAGAAGCATCATCGACGGAACCCATGGACTTCAATAAAATTCTATAAGCAACGATTGTCTTTGGGATGTGATAGGCCTCGTAGCTCTTATCTATGTATTCTAAAATACTGCGATCATGCCAGACAGTACATTTAGCTAAGATGATGTTGAAAAATGGTTCATCTATATGCTTGATGTTGTTGTAAGTTTGAATAACATTTTGTAAAGTTTGGAAACCTTGCATCTTATCAACAGCATAATTTTCAAAAAAAATGTCAAAGAAGGTATCGTTTAAAGATGAAGAAATACCATGGTTGACATTCCTACCATAATGTAAAGAGGATTTGTACCAGATTTGATAGATATGGTTGAAATCACGAGTTTGGCTCCAGATGTTTCTTAGGAAGGATTTCACATAAGAAACTTGCAAATCTATCTTGTATGGCATTTCATCGTTTAGGGCTTTGTCAAAAAATGTTTGAGCCACGTTCAAATCCTTACATTCACCAATAAAGGAAAGATGGGTTTCTATCAAATAACCGTATTTCATCTCAGTTGATTCTTGACATAATTTTTGAAATAATTTTAAAGCCATATCATTTTCACTAGCAGATAAAGAGGCTCTGATCATCCCAACGGACAAATTTGGATGGAAATAATTGATCATGGAGGAGGATTTTTCGTAAAGAGCTTGGATTTCTGGATAAGAAACACCATTATCATATAATATTGGTAGTATGACACCGACGACTCTTGGATTCAAAAAAATGTTGGATGTGTAGGCGTTTTGGCCATTAATCGCGGCCTTCCAAATATCGACAGCTTCTTCAAACAACAAAAGTTCCTTGAACGCAGTGATCAAATGCATGGCGCCGTATTCGTTCAATTCGACCTTGCCGTTAAGGACGTCTTCTGAGATTTCTCTGAGTGATTTACAAAGATAGTTGGTCATTTCCTTGTGGAACGATTGCGAGTCGTAATCAGGCTTCTTGTTCATTCTTGTCAATTGGTTTCTGTTGGCCCTCAATCCGTTGTGAAGTAAATGTACCAGTTTGGAGACACGATCAGAGTTCAATTCTGGAGTAGTGAGCAAGTCATGATACAGCCCCATTGCTCTTCCTATGGAATCCCAGAATAGCGGATTAGCATTGGAATTTGGATGCTCTGAATGATGTTTCATGTTCTGACGCCTTGGAGTTTGGGACATGTAAAGCGTTTGCGATACGCAATCTTCAAAAGCACAAACTTTATGAAACCATGGAGAATCTGGACTAATAGAATTTCCTTGGTTGGAATTGTTATACTTGTTATGATTATGGTTGTTTTGGTGATGATTACGGTTGTTGTTGTTGTTATTATTATTATTGTTGTTGTTATTATTGTTGTGGTGATTACGATTGTTGTGGTGAATGTTGTTGTTATTACTGTTGTGAGCAAAGTGATGATTGTTGTTATTATTGTTATTGTGAGCCAAGTGATGATTATTGTTAGACGCCATGTTGCCACCAAAATGAGGGACAAATTGGTTGGTCTGGTTTACCTGGTTATGGTATGGGCCCACGGCTGGACTATTGAAGTTAGCAGGAGTGTATGGAATGGCGTAATTGTGTTCATGGTGCTCCATTGCAATTGTGCTGTTAAACTTCATTGGATTGGTCAAAGAGTTCTTTTTCGGATGTGGAACAAACTGATTTGGCGGTTTGCCCTTCAGTACTTGTGTTTGTTGAGCTAAACGGATCATATGACGAGATCTGTTATGTAGGTAAGCAACTAAAAGAAGAACTATTCAGTCAACTACACCTTTTTAAATCTCGATGCAGCTGTGAAAAGTGTACTTTTTAAAGGAAAAAAAAAAACTAAGGAAGAATGAGCAAGAAAGGGTTTCTATAGATATAAGCAATGCGATATACAATTTGGGTATTGAACGACGAAGTTTCTTCACGGCCCTATTTTGACTTTGTTCGAGATGTTCCATGGCAGAACTTCGCAAGGTTGAAAAATTTTTCTTTTTTTATTTTCACACGAGGCCGTTTCTTTTGGCTGCTACACAAGCGTCGTGGGGCCGGCCCGCAACTTAGAATCCACCGGAGAATGAAAGGATCTCTAAAGGTGCCTCTTTTGTACGGGTAGTTCACTCCAGGCACTAATCTCTTCGCACGAAAAAAACAATGTGAAAATCTTGCCTGTAAATTTAAGCTTTTTTGGCGTATTATCAAAAAAAAAAAAAGAAAAAGAAGTTCAAGAGAACAGCAAAGCAAAGACAGGAACTACTGCTGTGTTGCTTCTCGAGTGGTATGTAGTATGTCCGTTTTCCACGCTATGTTACGTAAGGTGGTGGGCGATGGTGGTGGGAAGCGAACTCATATATGCCCGGTGAGATGCCATAAACCCATGCGCATCAGGAGGTGAAACTGGCTCATTCGGTTGAGCTTTTTTTTCCTATCTTGCGCCTGATGTTTTTTTTGACACCATGTGAGTGAAATAAATAGAAGAGCAAAAAAAAAATGGCGAGGAAAAAAAACAAAAAAATTAAAGGGGAAGTGGAAATCGAGTAGCGAACGCCGGAAGACTCACTTAGGTCTGCACAGAGGCCATCGGGATCACAGTAGACGTACGTCATTGTAGGTTTCGCTCGGGTTGTTGTTCTCGACGGGTGCAAGTAAAAAGCTGGTGGAGCCTGCACAAGAGCAAATGAAAGCGATCTCTTGCACTTGTAGTTTGGACCTGTAAACATAATGGCCGAGGCTAGGTTCTTGTTAGGATGGAAATGTAACTCGCCAAGAATTGTTATCTTTAAAAACTTTGTTAACTTACTTTTTAGTCCATGCATGGGTATTATATAGTACAAAAATAAAAAAAGGAAAAAGAATAATCAATTGAGTATGGGCATGAAATTACCGAGGATCATCAAGGGCAATCCGGAGACATCTCTTTTGAGCGTCCACATGCAACAGCATTGGATCACCTTACCCCTGATGGGGCTCAAGAGTCTACAGACTTTCATTTTCTCAGAACCTTTAAAGTCTTTATACGCCACTTTGGAGAGCGTCGTGAAGTAATCTCGTACGCTTTCATCATCCATGATTTCCACGATGAATGTCATCTTGTTTAGTAGTTCCTCTCTCGTCCACCCGCTTAAGATTTCGAATTCTTCGTTTACGTAAGAGATTTGGCCGTTTCTTCGCCAAATACACGTCGGCGTGCCGATCTGTCCAATGAATTTTACATATTCTAATAGCGTTCGTTGATAGCATTGCTCCATGAAAATCATGTCCTCTTCTGTTAATGTTACCGAACATGCAATGAAAATGGGTCGGAACTCGGCGATGGACCGACACATCTTCACCAGATCCTGCTGGTTGAATCGATGCTTTAAGTACACTAAAAGATGGTGGAACCCGGGTGTGTGTGAAAATGGTGCGTTTATCGAAGTGTATATTTCCATTGGTGTGGAATATCTCAATGAATGTTCCCATTCCACATTACTCTTTATATTTGTGGCGTCCGGTGAACAGCTTTCCAATGATACAGAGACTAGATGGTTTTGTTTTTTTTTCAAGGGTATTGCTAATTCAGGAAACGTGACTACTTCGCTGTTCAAGTAGTATTGATTTATGCTTGCGTCCCAGTTAATTTGCGAGCCCTTTTCAGATGGGTCTCTCGGTAGTAGCCTTTTGAAGTTTAAAGAACCATCAGGTGGCTCTACAGGAACCAAAGGGAAGTGATTTGCAAACAAATTAACTTGCGAGGCCACAATTTGGGCCGAGCTGGTCCCCAACAATATAGAATAGACATTTTGATTAGAAGATGGATACGGATGCGAGGCTATGTTTGCTCTCTGTTCGCTGTAGAGCTGGCGAATTTTCTCCATTTCTGTTTCTTCGGGACTCGTGTTTGTCCCCGTGGGACTGTTATTACTGCTATTTCCTATGGTGGAGTTGGATGCAGAATTAGTGTTGGAGTATAAAATGTCAATTGGGATCTTATTGGACAACGTGTCTTGGTAGATTATGTTCGATAGAATGGAGTACTCGGAGTCAGCAGCGTTCGACAAAAACTTGGCTTTGTGAACGATATGCTGTGGGCTCGTGAACTTTTGCTGTTCTCCGATGTTGCTTATACTAATGGAGCTGTTGTTGTTGTTGTTGTTGTTGTTGTTGTTGTTGTAGATGGGTATCATGATCTTGCGAGGATGTTCCGGCTGTATGTTCATCGGAAGTTCTCTATTCGGTATCCCTGCAAGGTACTTACTTTTCTTTCTCGGAGCATCGACGCAAGTAGCTGTGAGGCCCTTACTGATACATCGCAAGCATGGCCGCTTGGCTTCACACGAGACATGCAGTCTCGAACAGTTCACGCATGCCACATTTGTGTTCTTTCTCTTCTTCCTTTTTTTCCCGAGGGGCCCGCTTGAATCGACGGGTGAATCTCGAGTAGTCGGTGTGTTGTAGTCGTTGTCATCTGAAGTCGACATCACTACGATTCATTTATGTATTCTATTCTACTCTTTGGGGTAGCTCTCGTATGTAAAAAAATGATCTTGCGGAAACAGGTTCTATTTTATCCTCAAACCGATGTCGCTAGCTATTTTTTCTGAAAAGGTAGTGCCGCTCCTACGGCTTTATTTACTTTTCCTATGTAGTGCCTCTCCTTTGTTTCAGTAAATCATCACACGCCTTTTTCTTTTCGTTTCTTACTCTTCTGCTTTTTTTTTTTTTTTTTTTTTTTTTTTTTCACTACATAGAAATGAGAACATGGTTCGAAAGAGAAGAAAGACCCGATAAACGATACTGATATTGAAGACAAACACTCGAACCATGGCTGGGAGTAAAACCGCATCTTCTCGTAATATATTTCAAAGTTTTTTTTGTATGGAAATTGTCTATGTATAAATAAAAAAAAAAAATTAACATCTAAAAATTAAAAACATCATTATGTATGGACATAACGTCCAAGTAGGCCTCTTTTTTTGTTTGGCGCAGTGGGCTAATCCTGCATGGCGTAGACATCTTTATAAAATTGTTCGTTGCATTTTAATTGTAGTTGCCAATACCGTAATTGAGAACAGGAAAGGGTAGTGTCTTGGCAAGAGCAAAGCTGTTGCAGTATCTTATCCTTCCAGGTGTTCACTAGACGCTCCGTCACCAAGACATGCAGTTCGGAAGTGAGTTCGTCCTGGTAGGGGTCTTCGAACAAATCCGCGTTGCCCAGCAATTCGTTGCAGTGGTACAGAACGTCTAAATCCTGCGTGTTGTTTATGATAAAGTTGATTAATGGGTACATGGAGAACCTCAAGGATAGTTGCTGGAGGAACCACACTCGAAGGAGCTTTGTCAGGTTGGGGCAGGTGTATCCATGGATGATGACCAGCATTGTTATGGCTATGGACTGCCAATCGACGCAGTCCCAACGAGCGATGCACTCTTTGAACAAGCACGAAGCCATGTTGATGTCCGGATCGTCTATGATTTTCCCCAGGAACCGGACGAATTCTGTGGTCAACGAGTTCCTCATCTTGTTGATGAACCACGTGGTGTATTCCTGCCGGTTCAAGATCATGTTCCCGTAACAGTTGAACCACAGGATCCCGAAGATCTTGCCCTGGATGATATCGAGTAGTGACGTGGTGTCCTCGGGCGACGACAGGATGTTTGCAGTAGCCTCATCAGCAGAAGACATGGAGTGGCCTGGGGACGGAAGCGGATCTGTGAGCGTTATGGTGGCGGCGGTCGTGGAAGTATCCGGGCTGGCCTTGAAAACCGAGTAGGGCCCGTGTTTGGCGCAGTTTGGGTTAGCAATGGATATGTCGCTTTCCACCATGTCCAGCAGCTGGTCTAGTTTCTTGTCTATGTGCTTTTGGTTGTAGTTCCTGTTGGCAAGGCTGCCGAAGACAGAGGCCACCGCGTTGTTGTAAATCTTCAACCGCCGGACGCTTATCGTGAACGTGTTTTCGTTGGGGAGCACGGTGTCTTTGCTGGGCTCCTGCGTGGTCTCTTCACTGTCACTTGTTGGAGGCGAGAGCTGTCTGAAATGGGTCATCTCCTTGAACCTGCTCTTGGAGATCTTCTGGCACAGCGGTTTCGACTTGCCGGCCTGCATCGAATTGATCAGCGCATGCTTGCGCACTTTGTAAATGTTCTCCTCCAGCCACATAAGCCTGATATCGTAGCTGCACCTGTCCCCGTGCTTGGCGCACAGCGAGCAGATAGGCCTGTTCTCGTCGCATCTGCGTTTCTTGAACCTGCACGCCCAGCATCCAGTAAATGTTCTGCCCTTGGTGGGGGGAGGGCTTCGAGGATAATGTTACTTTCTTGCTCCGCTGCTTCTTGCAATTGACCATTGAGTACTAGTGCTGGTATATATATACGCTATATATATATACGTGGTAAAAAAAAAATGTTTTGATTGTGCCAAATCCTTCGAGTGCTTATCTTCGGTCTGATTATTTTCATACAGTACCAAGAAAGTGCACCTGCAATATATTTATATATATATATATATATATATAAATGTATAAATATATGTAAAAATATATATATATAATTTACACAGATTTAAATCTGCGGGCGTGCGTGCGTGCGTGTGTGTGCGTGAGTCAAACCCAGTGGTAAACGATACCCATCAGAGGTAGAAGCCCGACTCTTCCAGTCCCGATGCCGTGGCATTTAGATACGGATGCATTCGCAGATGGTCTGGACATACGCATACATGCGCATGCGGTAAAAGGGCGGCCCTTGTAGATTGCTTTTCTCGGCGGTGCTGCCGAATGCATTTACGCCGCTGGCGTGCAGAAGCGAATATTGGGCTCTACGAAATATGCGGTTATGCGTTCGCCGGCGACACGCTTGGCGGGGCGGTACGGGCGGTAACCATGGTTACCGTCTCGGGGAACAGGGGAACAGGGGAACAATGGCGTAGATGGTTGTTTTTCTATGTAAATATATATATATATATATATATATATATATATATATATACATAGATATATACATGGATGCCTGTGTTGCAAAGAAGGATATGGGTAGCGAAGAAAGAAGTCGGAGAGTGTGCCATCTGCCGCTCAGAAGCCCGTCCACACCTCGCTGTACGTAGTCTTGCCCTTGGTCTCCGGAACTCGCTTGTATACGTACGTCGCAAACAGGGCGGCGATGGCAGCAAAGGTCGCAAACACGTAGCCGCCCATGAGGCCGTGGGCTATGGGGAAGAGGTATCCGGTGATGAAGGTGGCCAGCCAGTTGCACACGGTACCGAAGCTCTGTGCGGTGGCCGCGTCCTGCGGGTATGACAGCTCGCCGATGATCAGGAACGGGATGGGCCCCAGGCCGATGGCGAACGCGGCGATGTACACGAACGTGGCCGCGACTAGCAGGAAGGACACGCTCATGGTAAGGCCGACGCTGATAAGCAGCGACATGGCGGTCATCACCGTGGTGGAGGCGAGCAGCAATGGGCGGCGCCCCACGTGGTCGATGATCGCTGAGGCTACCAGCGTCACCACGACGTTCAGGATGGAGATCGCGAAGTTGATCCGGATCGAGTAGTCCGGTAGAAGGTTGCCGATCACTTTCACACCGTAAAATATAATCGAGTTGATGCCGCAGAACTGCTGGCACGACAGGATGGTCAGGATGACCGTGCGCGGCTTCTTGTACGAGGGGTCGCGCACGTACTGCCACAGTGTGGGTCCCGAGTGCGTCGTTTCTGCGCCTGACTCCGAGTCGCGGTCCTGTGTGTCGCCACGCTGCCAGTCCTGGATCTCTTGCTTCGCCTGCTGGTACGTGCCGGGACGCAGCTTGAACAAAGCCATCTCGGCCTCAGGAACAAGCCCCTTGTTGAGTAGCCATCTGGGCGACTCATCCACTCTGAGCCATATCAAAACGCTCGTCACGGCTATGACGGAGCCGGCAAATAGCAGCCACCTCCAGTTGTAGGAGTCCGCGTACTTGAGCGCCAGGGTCTGCGTCAGCAGGATGCCCAGGTTGATTGACACCTGGTTCATGGACCCCATGGCGCCCCCTCCACTCGACGGGCGCAATCTCGTTGATGTACAGTGGCGTGATTACGATGGCGGTACCACAGGACATGCCCGCGAGGAACCTTCCGAACAGCAGCTGCAGATACGAGTTGGAGTAGAAAAGAATCAAAGACGATACCATGCACATGGCCGAGGCACCCATGCTTACGTACTTCCTCCCAAACCGATTCGCCCAGTTCCCTGCGTAGTACGACCCAAACAGCCCACCAATACTAAGTATGGACGTGACGGCACCGAATTGGGAATCGCTCAGCGGAATACATTGCTTGAGCCCGTGTTGGCCCAGCCAGGTGTCTCCATACGATATGTTCTCGTCGGGGGAGTTGAATTTGGAGCACGATAAGAACTGTTGAGGCGCATTCAACTCTGCTATGTGGTATCCGTATTGCAGAGACCCCAAACATGCCACTACCATGCTCAGGATTAAGTGGCCTGTAAATGACGACTTCCTATTCCGAAAGCCACCGCTAGGCATCAGTCTTTCTGTTTCGGTCATTGTATTGCTCGATTATTTCCCAGTGACTGTGTTCTCTTGTTGTTTGCCTAGGAAGCATTAATCTAACAACAACTCAAGTCTCCTCTTATTCCCTTAAATGCAGATTCTTAATTAAGGGAAAAACAGGTTCACGCTCCAAGCCCCATATTTTTTCGGACAGCCTTACACTACACCCACTATTGAGGCCAGAGAAACAAAATAGTCTTGACTGAGCCAAGTGTCGTAAGTAGCATCTTCAACCAGCTACCACACAGTGAGAAGCATCGTATTCTTAGCAAACACTATTGTACTTTTAGCAAGAACTTTTATATTTTATATTTAGTCGAATTCTTACTGCTTTGGTTATCCTTCAAAAAATATTGACTTTTTTCGGTCTCGGCTGAAAAAAATTTTCTTTTTGTTTGTTTGTTTTGATTTTTGAAAAAACAACATTGTTGAAATATATGTAAAGAAGAGAGTGGAGATTTGTTTTATCGTATTTAAAGAATTTAAACAACTATTGACAACTACTAAGAAATTGATAGACTTACTGGATGGTTTTTTCCTCAGGTAAATCCCTTTTATCTAATAAATTTCCTGCATTTCTTTTGTTCTCTTAAAAAGAAAAAAAAAAAAATACTATAAATAATGACAGTGACGGTAACGGATAAAAAGGCATGCTCAACTTCAATTGACGTGGAGAAGACATGTTTAACCACTACATGGAACCCTCAAGATCAAATCCCTGAGTTTGTGAGAAATGAGCTCTCCAAACCCCATCCGAACCACATCCTGGCGTTTTTAAACGTTGTGCAACAATTAAAAATCCAAAAGAGGACCGGTTTTCTTGATTTTGGCATCGTTGAATGTGAGAGCATCTCGGACCATATGTACAGATTGGGCATAATCACTATGCTCATCAAGGACCCAAGAGTCAACCGCGACAAATGTGTCCGAATCGCATTAGTACACGATATTGCCGAATCCTTAGTAGGCGATATCACTCCAGTCGACCCCATTGGGAAGGAGGAAAAACATCGTCGTGAATGGGAAACTATAAAATATTTGTGCAATGTCTTAATCAAGCCATACAATGAGATCGCGGCTAAGGAAATAATGGACGATTGGCTGTCTTATGAAAACGTCACTTCATTGGAGGCTCGGTACGTGAAAGATATTGATAAATATGAAATGCTGGTGCAATGTTTTGAATACGAAAGGCAATACAAGGGGAAGAAAAATCTGGATGATTTCTTTACAGCTGTAACCAGTGTCAAGACTGACGAGGTGAAAAGCTGGACCAATGACCTTGTCATACAGCGCCAAACCTTTTTGCTAATTTGCCTCAATTGAACAAATAAATAGACTCATAAATACCCTATTACATTAGCTCTTGCAACAAAGAAAAGTACGGCTAATTACTAATACATATTTTTTTTAACGTACAGTCCATAGGTTATCATGTCCAAAGATAATAGCGCCTATGGCATGTCTTCCAATGAGGGCTAGAATACCCATACAGAATTGCAACTGTAAGATCCTATTACATAATTTATCTTCTCTCATGGGGCCAAACCATACTAGCGTTAAGTTTATTAATGTCATATTAGAAGCACTGGTTATTTCGTTATTGTCATCAAATTCTAGGTCAATCAAAGTAAAATGATGTAATAGCCTCAAAATCGGTTTGAAAAAAAGCCTTCGGTGGCTCTTCCTTCAAGTTGGCTCTTGATGGGTACATTAACCCATCTTTTTCATTGAATTTGGGTAGCCTGTGTCTTGGACAGGGCACCAGCTTGAATAACTGAGGACATGAATAAATAAAGTTTATAATCTGAGGAATGAATAACAAGAGCATTGTTTTTGAGAAATGCCCCAATATGCCAACAACTGCAAACACCATACCAGCGAAGTAACAGTACGTGTCTCCAACAAACACTGTGGCAGGCCAACGGTTCCATTTCCATAGCGCTAGAGAGACGCCCAAGAATGGAATGATCAAAACAGCAGAAAATCTATGAGAATCTCTTGTGGCTGGTGGGCCCATCGAAAAATAAAGCAAATCATTCAATAACGCCAAGATGGCCAACACTATACATTGGCCAACTTCTAAACCATTAACTCCCGCCAGGATATTGATTGAGTTGGGACAAAATATAGCCATTGAGGCCATATAAGCATAGTACCATAACCCTAAATCGACGCTGGTCTTTTTTTAACCAATGTTCCATGAATCCCGGAACTAGCACGTGTGTAACGCCAAAGTCCACATAATAAACCATGAGTAATGGAATGGCTGCTATGGCAGGAAGGAAAAACTTGTGTCTCCAACGTAAATCGAATAAATCATCTGCGATACCCAGTAGAACTGTACTTTCCAAGCACAAGATAGCACTCAAATACTCAGACAACTTATCATGGGGGAAAATATTAGAGTTCATACCATTGTCTTCGACCACTGATATATCACGGTGACCACCACCGGAGGTGGCAATGACCATATACTTGTAAAAAATGAATGGAATGTAAATGAACATAACAAACAGATAAACACCGGCAGGGATGGCCCCAATTGTTTCAGGAAGCACAGGACGGCCGGGTTTACTCAGATCCTTACCAAACAGACCTATTTTAATGAACGATTTCCCCACACGTGGAATTAGCAGATCTGTAGCAAAGTACCCTGCTATACCAAATCCCATGGCAGCGACAAGCGCAGAAGGACCCTGATTGTTGTAGAAATAGATTAAGCATGTAACCAGAACCAATGATAGAAGCCGCAACATCTCGTCCACCTTCGTTACCGTTCTATGCCTGCCCTTTTCGATAAACTCTCTATTTACACGTGTAAGAGTTATATTCACATGTTCGTGATTTTTCGCGGTGTTTCACCTCGCCATAGTATGGCACTTTTTGAGGATGAAGGCAATATATAAAAGAAGGAAGGTATAGACACGATATATATGATATAACTCAACTCCGCCAGCGCCGAACGTATGATAACAGCTCAGCAAGTTGGGTGCCACTCAACATCACCGCACTACTACCACTGGTGTGTAACATGATTTCAGCACTCATGAAAAGACTACTGTGTAGTTAGTTAGTCTGATCAAGATGTACACGGCACGTTGACTACAGCAAACTGGTGTAGTCTATTGCCATAACCAAACAACTAGTAGTGTCTTGACAGGCGATTTTACTCAAGCCCTTCTCGTTTTTTTTTTTCATTGACTATTTGGCCGGCCGTTTCTAGACCATTAGTAATTCCGATGACAAACAGCTAGAGGCTTCGCTATCCGCCACACGTATGATGAACAGCAAGCTATTGTCTTCGTAGTATATGAGGCTATGGATCAGCCGGCTTTAACGATGAGCACCGTATGCGAATTTTTTTTGGGTCATATATAAGAGCGGTTTAGCGTTCACCACTTACTGATGCAACAACCATGCTTGAATCTTCTTGGGTAGTTGTCTTATTAGAACTGCTTCTCAACCGACAACAACCACATATCATAGAATATCGTCATTAATTAAAAATGTCTACCTCTTTTTACGACTTAGAATGCAAAGACAAGAAAGGTGAAACCTTCAAGTTTGACCAATTGAAGGGTAAAGTGGTGCTAATTGTCAACGTTGCTTCCAAATGTGGTTTCACTCCACAATATAAAGAGCTAGAGGAATTATATAAAAAGCACCAGGATAAGGGGTTTATCATCTTGGGCTTCCCATGTAACCAGTTCGGTAAGCAGGAACCTGGCTCCGATGAACAAATTGGCGAATTTTGCCAATTGAACTATGGTGTCACATTCCCCATCATGAAGAAAATTGAGGTCAACGGAAACGGCGCTGATCCTGTTTACAATTACTTAAAAAGCCAGAAATCAGGTTTACTGGGCTTCAAGGGTATTAAATGGAATTTTGAAAAGTTTTTAGTGGATGCTAAAGGTAACGTTGCACAAAGATATTCTTCCTTAACAAAACCAATGTCCTTAGACCAAGAAATCCAAAATATGTTGAGCAAATGAATTTCTCCAACCGCATGCGCTCATCGCTGAATAAACAACACAATTAAAAAGATCTTTGTTTTGTTTTATTTATCCTATTTAAAAATATGTAATATATATTTGTAAAAGTTATATTTTCGAAAAAGTAATTAACTGGTAGTTTCGTTTTCTGCAATAGCCTTTACTGTCAATTGCCCAGTTTCAAGATTCGATGTGTCTTCAACCTTGGCTTTCTTGCTTTCCACCCCATCAACGTTTTCCTTTTTATCGGCGGCTTCATTTGCAAACTCCTCCCTTATTCTCTTCCCGTTTTCATCTTCCTTCTTCATTCTATCCTTAGTAGCATCATCGAGTACAATTCCTGCGTTGAATTCCTTTTCCAAACATTGTAGCAACGTATTTCCCCTTCTGGCCAATTCTACAGGTGTCCTACTTCTGAAGTAAAAATCTAATTCAAAAAGAGGACAATCTCTGATTTCGTCACGCACTAATTCGTACACATCGTCTCTATCCAAACCGTATTTGAATAACATTAGAAGAATATAGCGATCCTCTTCTTCAGAATACGTCCTTTTATTGTTAGAGGAAGGAGGATGTTTCAATTTCAAATCAAAAAATGGGTTCTTATACTCAGACAGTTTTCGGCGCAAGGCCTCTTGTTGCATTTTAACACGCTTGATCTTTTCTTCTTCATTCTCAATAATTTTCAGGTATTTCTCGTAATCTTCTATCCTCTCAATATTAGACCAGAATGCTTTAGCATAAGCACGCACTTCCTCTAATGTTTTTCCGGGAGCTAATTCCCTTGCAATGGCTTGGATCGAGTTCCTACCATATTTACCAGATACTGTGATGAATTTTCTAAATTCAAGCTTATTCCAATTAGTGAATCCTTCAGATTCCCAGTCAGCTTTCATCTTTTCTTCATCTTCAGTTAACGGTTGTGCGTTATTAACGGATAGTTTTAGCAATTCCAATTTCTGCTTCTTTTCATCTTCATCGGAAATATCGCCATATGCAGCCTTTACATCATCCATCGTCGGTACATAACCGGTTTTCTTTGCTGTCCACATTCTTTCCTTTTCGTACAAAACTTTCAATTGTGGGGGCTGCAACTGATGAGAATGGAAGACATGTGGCTTAGGCATTCTTGGATGCGATGGCGTTGATGACCTTCCGGTATTCAGAACGTCTTTGTAATAGTTATCAATTGAATAGTTTTCCTTACGTTCACGCTTGGTGGGGTTGAGCAATACGGGACTAATGATATCCTTTTGAGTCTTCTTCTTGAAATCTTGACCATTCCATTCGTAGGCCGAATCTTGATTGAACTTTTGCAAATCGTCAAGGCCTAGAGTTTCATATTTGGCGTTTAGTGACTTTGTCTTGTTTTCAGATTTCGATAGAAGCTCGTCCAAATCGATGTCATCTCCTTTATCCTCTGCACCTGGTTCTGGCGTGCCAGCCGAACCGGTAGAGGTACCACTTTTGAATACATCAGCGGCACCATGCTGAATCATGGACAATAAAGCGTCCTTAGAATCCGCCTTATTCTCCTTCTTTTTTGAAGAGGTCCTGTTTTGTTGGATGACTAGTTGATCTAATCTTAGTTTTTGAGTAGCTCTTTCCAAGATTTTCTCTTCCACAGAATTATCTGTCACCAAACGGAAAACTTTGACTTGCTTCTTTTGGCCAATACGATGTGCTCTATCCATTGCTTGCAAATCTGCCTGCGGATTCCAATCAGAATCATACAGGACAACAATATCAGCAGATGTCAAATTAATACCTAACCCACCTGCACGGGTTGTCAATAGGAAAACAAATTTATTGGAATCTGGCGCATTGTAATCATCGATGGCTTGAATTCTATCTTCATGAGCAGTAGAACCGTCGATTCTACAGTAATCATAGTCTCTGAAATAACAGTAATCTTCGAGAATGTCTAATACCCTTGACATTTGACTGAAAATCAAAACTCTAGAACCTTCCTCCTTCAATTTCTTCAACAATTTATCCAAGACTTCAAGTTTAGCAGCGTTGTATACCAAGTGTTCGTCTGTGGTATACGGTGGTCCTGGTTCAGCCCCATCGAATAGATACGGATGGTTACAGCATTTTCTCAGTTGCATCATGATATTTAACAGTCTTGTTTTGGATTCTTTACTACCGTTAGACCCGTTAACCGCATCTAAATCCTTTTCCAAAATTTTTTTGTACCACTTCTTTTGCATATTAGACATACCAACATATAGATTCAATTCTTTCTTAGGTAGAAGAGATGTTTCAACGTCACTTTTAATACGACGCAGCAAAAATGGCTGTAAAACAGTGTGTAGTTGCCTGACGATTTTATCTTGATCATCCTCAGCACTTTCAGAGGAAAACCAATCATCAAAATCCTGTGAATCTGAAAAGATATCTGGTAGCAGAAAGTTTAGCAGCGCCCACAGTTCATGCAAGTTGTTTTGCAAAGGCGTACCAGTAATCAACAACCTATTCCGTGAAGTGAATTCTCTCAAAACTTGAGACAGCATCGACTCTTCATTTTTGATCCTATGAGCTTCATCAATGATAATATATTCCCAGTCAATCTTTTTGAGAGGCGACTTTTCTCTAATAATAATTTCATAAGATGCAACCACAACATCAAAATCACAAGTTAGAAGTTTTTTCTGGATCAGACTAGATCTTTCTTCTTTATCACCTTGCAAAATGAACGCGTTAACGTCCGGAGTCCATCTATTGATTTCTCTCAACCAGTTATTTAATGTAGATTTAGGCGCGATAACCAAAAATGGACCAGGCACTTTTTCAATGTACCTGAGGTAACCTATAAACGAAATGGTTTGCAGGGTCTTACCTAGTCCCATTTCATCTGCGAGAATACCTGCTATTTTGTTTTTATGTAAAGATACCAACCAGTTGACACCTTGGACTTGATAAGGTCTCAATTGGCCATTTACGTAGCCAGGGGAATCTCTGAATTGAAACTCAATATTTTCATCATCATCTGAGTCTTCCTCTTTTAGTAGTTCTGCATCTTCTTCGTGCTCGGTTTTCCTTCTGCGAACATCTTGATGTTTGCCTTTGCCTTTACCATTTGCTTTGTTTTCCTCTAGAACATCTAAAACTTGCCTGAATTTAGGATCCTTAGCAGCCTTACTTTCAATAAAATGTTTGAACAAACCACTTAAAGATAGTAAGTGCTCAAATCTCTTGGTCGTGCCTTCTAGATCAAATTTTTTATTGTTAGCATCCTTCAATAAGTAGCGTTCTTTATTCGACTCAGGATCACGTGAAGGTACGCCAACTTGGAACGGTTTCAATTTCTCCAGGTATTCTTCTGAAGCAGTCATAATTGTACCTTAAAAAATTGGCCTCTGTCTTTTCTCTTGTTGCTATAGGAAGAAGACAAATTTTGATGGCTTTCTTGTCTCTGTCCTTTTTATTCCAAGAATTATTCTCGTGTTTTTTTCTTTTTTAATACAAGATTTGAAAAAAGTGAAAATTTGCTATATATGATATCTCCATCTCTAGCCATAATGAGAAGCTAAGTTGGCTTGATCGCACATTATTTCTGGCAACTTTTATTACCACCAATACATATATGGAAACCATTCAAGAATCCGAGGTACTTAATGCTGTAAAAACAAAATTACCACCATGTTGCTTGAGAATATTCAAGAATAAAGTCATCCTAGTGGGAACGTATGACTTGGACAAGTCTACAGGATATAGATCAGGATCACTGGATGCCTTCACAATGGATCTTAAACCCTTGTGCTCGTCCGATACATATGGAGCCATTTTAGATCTAAAGCTATCTCCCTTCGATGATACATTAATATGTACAGCCCACTCAACAGGTAATATTATTCTATGGAGGATCGTTTGCTCAGAGGTGGACGAGAGTGAAGCAGAGGAAATTGAAATATCTGAAATTGCAAATTTACAGCTATTTGACAAGGATGTTCTCATAGCTTCATGTCATTTTTCTCCACTCGATCCCAAACGGTTAGTGGTAACGAATACAGTCGGGGAAGCCGCTACCATTGATATAAAAACACTAGCCGTGCAATTTACAGTATCAGCGGTTGATCAAGCGTACTCAAACGTAGACAAAATAGACTATGAAGTTCAAGGTGCAACCAGAAAAGCCATTCAAGTTGAACCGGAGCAATTTCTGAAACCACATGGCTTGGAGTGCTGGACTGCAGAGTTTGGTTGTCTACAACCTTTCCAGGATGTTGTGTTCACAGGAGGTGATGATTCCACAATCATGGCCCACGATTCACGTTCGAAAGACTTTATTTGGAGTAACGGTCGTATTCACGAAGCCGGTGTTGTCGGTATCAAGTGTAGCCAGTCTAGCTTTCGAAATGATAAGCCGACTTCAATAATAACAGGATCATATGACGATACCATTCGTTCGCTAGATTTAAGGATGATGGGAGAATCTGTATATCCTGGCGAGAATGTGCCGGTAGTACGTAAGTTGGAGTGTAACCTTGGCGGCGGTGTTTGGAGGTTCATCGAGCAGCCTAATGATTCTAGCAGCTCTTTCTCTGATGGACTTGACAGGCTTTTAGTCTGCTGCATGTATGACGGTGCCAAGATAGTGACATTGGACGATAATTCAGATGAATATTTCCAAATCCAGCACTATCTAAAGAAGGGACACGACTCAATGTGTTATGGTGGAGACTGGTCAAAATCGTTGATTGCAACATGCTCATTTTATGATAACTCTCTCCAAACGTGGACAGTTTAGACGAAAAATAGACATCATTTTATCATGACTTGCTATGTATGGATAAATTTATAGATTACACTCTACTTGATAGTTTTGAGTAAATTTCATGAAAAGTTGATAGAAGTGAACTCCTCTTCTCCGAACGATATATCCTTTATTCAATATTCTTTATTTATTATACACGATTTAAAAAAAGATCTGTTGCAGATGTGAAAAGTGAAGGGTGATAACTATGAGAACAATCGGCGAGTCTACTCTAATTCACGTCAATCATTAAATCATCGTTAGCTCCTTGAGGATCAACAAACTCTCTACTAGCACCTGCCAATAATTCTCTTCTAATTTCAGGACCAATATCTCTGTGACCTCTTTGACGGACGGTTTCTAATAAGAAATCTCTTTGGTCTTGGGTTATATCGTTCTTGTAACGTTGTGCAAACGTCAAAAAAGCTTTGTGCCATATCACTGGGAGCATTCTTGTAGAATCTTCCCCATTACTGCCGTCATCCACAATTCTGAACCTCATAAAGTAATAAACACATTCATCGACCGTTTGGTATGGTAATGCATATTTCTTATCAAGCAGAATTTTGATGAATACGGTTGTAGGTGGAGAGAAAGGCAATCTTAGAAGATAACTTAAGGCTGCTGAAGAATGTAGAGCTGGAACAGAGATTTTAGCAAGCACACTTCCTGCAATTGTGGCCTCACGTACATTACAACCCGTTTCAACTAATGGGAATAAGAAACCTTTAAAAAAGGCACTCGGTTTATAAAGTGACTTCTTCACGGCTCGGTATATATGATAATTCAAAGAGTGGTCTTCACTGGTTTCAATATTCTCACGGAAACGTTCTAGTAGAATTAGACTGATGAATTTCTGAGATTCTTTGGCTGTTAAGTTAGATACGAATAACTTCGTTGCCTCATAAACAACGTGTGGTGACCATTCCTCTGGGTTGGTAACATATAAAACATCTTGCCAATTTCGTAAAGATGGGATGACCTTAAATAATTTTGGTAATTTACCGTGTGTCCAAGTCTTTAAGATACTACCGACCGTGGTGTATGCTTTAATAACCTTTTCCGGTAATGCAACACCTTCTCCGCTTCTCAAACCGGATGATGTATTGCCTCTTGAGGTGCCATATTCATTAGCAATCGGTTCATCGTCTTGCATATCCCCAATTTGGCTCTCCTTTTCTTTAATAGAGGCCATAATCTTATCTGCAAGGTTGTAGCTACCACCTAAAGAATTAAAGTCATTTGATGTCTTGAAGTATTGTTCGAACATCGCAGCATCTTCTTCGTCAATTTCAACAACCTCTTCCTCTTCTTTATAATCTCCTTCAGGCTCGAAATCAGAGATATCCTCTTCAAATTCCTCTTCATCTTCATCTTCATCTTCATCGTTATAACTCATGGTAGTGAATCTAGCTTCAAGTTGCTTACTTTTTTTCTGATTCTGCAAGTTCTTCACCTTCGATCTCATCTTGTTGTTCCTTTGCCAACTGTAGAATTTTTCTCGATGCTTTGGAGTCTATATAGCCATCTTCACCCTTTCCAGCATCATTTTTAGCAGCTTCACCTTTTGCTACTTTCCATTTGTTAACTTTTTTCAAGGTGCCTTGGGCTGCGTCTAAATCCTTTAAAAGTGGATCATGTCTTTGTTTTTTGTTTCTAGAAGAAGAAGCTCTTGCCATTATACTGAATTTTCTTGATGTTTTGTTAACCTGATATTATAAAAGCAAACTAAATCTTAGTATAGAGCAGCTAGTTTGTTACTCAGACTTGCTTTTCTCAAAGAAAACAGAGCTCATCGATTTTTTGAAAATTTTCATTTCCGATTCCTCACTAAAAAAAAAAAAACTGAAAAAAAGTATTTCAAGTAAAAAAATGCAATCTTTCTTCACTAACTGAAATCAATACAATTGCTCTAGGGGATAGAGAACGAAGGACTTGAATATCAACGTTTTCTTGTAAGTGTAACCAAGATCAAAGAGGTTCATATTTTTCGATGTACAATTTTTGATCTTTGAGGCATCTATCATTACTGCGTATATAGACTAAGAGCTATCTAGGAAATATACATAACCCACTCTCTCATTCTTTATCCATTCTAACCTTCAAGCCGTGCTCTAATAGGTATTCTTTCACATCATTAACGGTGTATTCACTTCTATGGAACATACCTGCACCTAAACAAGCATCTGCACGGGTCTTCAGAAAAGCCTCTTCAAAATGCGCAGGAATACCAGCACCGCTTGAAGCGATGACTGGAATTCTGACTGCTTCTTTGACGTGGTCTATCAATTCCAAATCATAACCAGAATTAGAACCGTCCTTGTCTATACAGTTCAGTAAAATCTCACCAGCACCTAGGGCTTCACAAGCCCTTGTCAATTCCCACACACCAAGGTCTCTTGCTTCTCTCCCACCTTTGATTGTACATTGGTACCAGCAATAATCTTGTCCATCAGGGCCTAAATATCTGGTCTTAAAGACTTTATTCTTGGTATCCGTTGGTGAATTTACATATACTCTTTTAGGGTCCACCGAAATAACGACTGCCTGAGCACCGTATGCTTTAGAGATGGTTTCTATTGGTGACGTTCCGTCTCCTTTGTTTCCCAACTCGTAGTACTTTTCAGCAGCATAAACCGCATCTGTACCGATTGACACCTTATCAGCACCTGATCTGAAGTATAGACTTGCCACTTCTAAAGCGGGGATCCTAGACCCATCAACATCAACGATATCTTTAATACCGCCGCCAACAGTTAGCGGCACAAACACCGTCTTAGCAGCTTGCCTCAGAACTTCTAGCATTGGAGTATCCTTTAGAGGGCAATCTCTAAAGGAAGTAATATTCAAGAATGTGACTTCATCTGCACCTTGCTGGTAGTACTTCTGCGCTAATTGAACAGGCTTACCAAGATTCCTGACATCTTTACCAACGTCCTTTTCACGTACATCATATTGATCACCTTTAGTGACCACGAGATCACCTTGGTCATTAGTACGCACATCGAGGCACGCAATAATTCTACGTGTAAGACCATAATTTGAATAGTCATTCCTTAATAGTTTTCTTTCCTCTGGGGTATAGTTTGGAATGTTAGGATTTTGTTGCTTCAAAAAGTTTTCAATAACATTTAAACCAGCTTTGCCAGATTTTTCTGGGTGAAATTGAGTAGCAAAGATATTTTTTTTGTTGATGGCCGCAATAAACTCTTGTGAGCCATATTTAGCCTTGGCGATTTTCCAACCATCACTTTGCAGCTTTTTTTCAGTTTCCAAGTTTAAAATTGCAGCAAAGGAGTGAACGAAATAATACCTTTTGTATGGATCTAGTCCAAAGAACAGGTCCTCAGAAGGGATGCAAGAATTCCAACCTATTTCTGGAACAGGCTTTTCTGAATCATCGAATTTGGATAATTTGAAATCGATAAAATTTAAGCCTGGACTCTCAGCACTTTCCACAGAACCGGCAAACATCGCTTGCAATCCAACGCAAATACCCATTATTGGTTTTCCAGATTCAATGTAGTCCTTAATGGGCTTTTCAAATCCTCGACTAAACAAATTGTCTACGAAATGTCCATAATTTCCAACACCTGGTAAGATCAATCTTGACATTTCATTTATATTGAAATCTTTCGGCGACCTTACTAGTTGTACTTGGTACCCTAAATGTTCAATTGCATTGGTTAGTGATTGTAAATTACCACTTTCAACGTCGATCACGTGAACTACTGTCATTTTTTGTTGTATTCCTTTACCTTTCAAATACGCAATCAAAAAAGACACAAGCCGATTCTTGCTTTAACTTTGTTTCTTCCTCACCTTCAATTTGTGGTGGATAGTTTTCAAAAGCTAATGTAAAAACCTGTTATTATGTATGTTTTGGAGATCTGACTCTTTTCCAATCACTTTTTATTTTTCTTAATCGCTAAGGAAAAAAAAATATTATGAGAACATGATATGACTCAAAACGAAACGATTTTCTTTTTACAGGCAAATAAGTGATAGCATGTAGTTCACAAGATCAACGGAGAAATTATTGTATTATACTTTTGAAGTTGGTTTTTTTGTTAAGTGAGTAAATAGAGCTAAACACAATTAAATAACACCGATTGGCTAGTAGAGGAAAAAATGTACGTTATATATATCATTAAGAACATCTATTTCTTGTTGAGTTCTCTTCTTTGTCTAACTGCAGAAGCCAACTTTCTCAAGACGTCTTCAGTGGTAGTCCAGCCTATACAAGCGTCGGTGATGGAAACACCGTACTTCAAACCAGCTTTACCTTCAGTTGGGATACCTTGGTTACCTTCGTTGATATTGGATTCAATCATGACACCGGTGATGGCGTTATCACCGTTAGCGATTTGCTCACAGACGACGTCGTTAACCTTAGGTTGGTTTCTGTAATCCTTGTTGGAGTTACCGTGAGAGTAATCGATCATTAAACCATTGGAGCCGGCAGGCAATTGAGCTTTAGCTTCAGCAACGGATTTAGCATCGTAGTTGGTTCCTTTCTTACCACCTCTCAAGATGACGAAACAGTGTTCGTTACCCTTAGTGGTGGTGATAGCAGCGACACCATGCTTGGTAACACCCATGAAATGATGGGAGTGTGCGGCGGCTTGACAAGCATCCACAGCGACATTCAAAGTACCGTCGGTACCGTTCTTGAAACCAACTGGGAAGGACAAACCGGAGGCTAATTCCCTGTGCAATTGAGATTCGGTGGTTCTGGCACCGATGGCACCGAAGGAGACCAAATCGGCCAAGTATTGAGGAGATATGGTATCTAGCATTTCAGAACCAATTGGCAAACCGATATTTGTCAAGTTGACGAACAATTGTCTGGCGGATTGCAAACCCTTGTTGATGTTGAAAGTGTTGTTGACATCAGGATCGTTGATCAGACCTTTCCAGCCGACGGTGGTTCTTGGCTTTTCTAGGTATGCTCTCATGATAATGGATAAATCACCTTTTAATTCTTCGGCCAGTTTCTTTAATCTTAAAGCATATTCTTGAGCAGCATCTAGATCATGAATAGAACATGGACCGACGATGACAAGAACCCTGTCGTCTTTGCCGGTAATGATGTCTATAGCTTCCCTTCTACCTCTCTTGGCAGTTTCTAAAGAAGTTTGAGTAGCTGGAATTTGCACTTGAAGGAGAGCTGGAGAGGCTAATGGGTCGTAACCTAGAATTCTGACATCTTCAGCAGCTTCGTGTGCATTTGGAGTGCCATTGGCACCGAACATTGGGGAGTCACTCATTTCTGATAGAGTCTTACGTTTACGATTCTAGCGGTTATATATACAAAACAAATGAATAAAAAAAAGGTGATGTTCTTTTTAATATTCTTGGTTATCTTTTATATAGTACGGCAAGGAGTGAAAATAAAAAAGCAAACACAATATATAATCAAATCAATAACAGAAGGGAAAGAAACCAGGGAAAAGGCTGAGTATTAATATGAATTTAAACGCTGATTGGATTTGATCCTCAGTTAGTAGAAAGCTTGCGAAGACTTCGGCATTTTTTTTTTTCAAATTTTTGAGCAAAAATTTTTCACTTTGTCGTTGAGTCATCTCGTGGCGACGTACGAAATGCGCAGGGTGCAGCGGTGGGCCCACGTTTTAAGCGATTCTGCCATATGCCATCTCCTCTATATTAAGCAACGTTGCTCTGGCATTGCGTGAGGCTTTAACAGTGGGGGTCCGTACAGCCCCATGGCCAATGAAAGAATGCTGAAAGAAGATCGGTACGAAAATAAAAAATATTAGTGCTGGTCACGTGCCTGGCTCTTTATTGGGTGTGAACGAGCTCGTGATTTCAGTTTCTCGGTGGGATCGTAATGTCAACGCTAATGCGTTGTTAAAGGAGTAATAGTTTTGTACATTAGCTTATGGTTGGTGAATCGTGTGGCCCTTCCGTGCTAGGTTGCTCCCTTGTCATGCTCTTACATATTAATAGGGTTAGCCTTGAAAAAATGCGTTTCAATAAACGGTATATTTCAAAGTTCGCATTACCGTCTTGCTTACTCATTTTTTTTTTCTGGCGTTTTTGTGTCACAAATAGCCAGTGGATGCGACGTCGCATATTGTGGGCGGCTACTGCTTGATAAATAAGAACACAATGCCGTCTCAAGATTCCCTTCTGTAGATTCAAGTAGTTATCTAGTTGTGTTATTATTTTTAAAATCAAATCCGATAGACAGAACACATTTCATTTTGACCAATGATGTTTTCGACTTCGTCTTCTTCAATAAATTCTGAAGTTTCCCAGGTCCTGTCGGAAAATATACCAAGTATATCTACCACCCTCACTAGGAACTCTACTCAAAATCGAATAAGTGAAAACTGGGATGGCGAAGGTTCTACCGATGAGTTACCCAAGAAATTGATCCAGTTGAAAAAACTGAAAAACGGCGGTACTACAATTAAAAAGGCGAAGGAGGATTTTGAATATTGTTACGATTCATTACGGCTGTACGAAAACCCTTACGTAACTTCTTCTATAGATAAAAAAAGTGGTTACAGCATTGAACTAAGCCTAGATAATAAGTACAAAACGTTGATGTTTTCAGATTTGCAATTGAATAACGATTATCCACTATATTACGATTCTTCATTGGAAAATGTACCAAGACGCAATGAAAGAGAAACCGTCACGCCTTTACAGATAAAGGGAAAGATTAGAATACATATTGACAGAGATGACCAGGCTCTTTTGATCACTTCCCAATCAATTTCTTTAAAATGCTTCACTAAAGAATACGCCTGTTTTGTTAATTCGGAATTGAATGAAAATTCCAGCAATAGACAAATAATCAAGCAATTAAATCATACAGATTTTTTCGAGTCGTCCACTTACCCCAAACAGCAACTAAAAGTCATACACCATTCATTGAGTGACAAAAAAATTCTTCTAGCAAAAGGCACGTATGATTACCCATTTACATTCACACTTCAAGCCAACACTTTTCCGGCCTCATTCTCTTCCTTCTTTGGCAAAACACATTTTCGAATAGAAAGTTCGACCTCGATAATGAGAATACCAAGTAAACCTAAAGGCTTTCTCACTTTCCTAAAAAATGAGAATATTACAGACAAGATCATTTTAACGGAAGAGATTAAGGTTAAAAGAGTCTTACCTTCAACAAATATGCTCAAATATGAAATGTTCCAACTACGATCATACAACACAGCAAACGACGTAGTAATTTCTGTTATTGGAAATTCCAAATTAATTGAGATCGGCACGCCCTTCCAAATGATTCTGTCGATCGTTAAAGCCGATTCTTCTATTGAATTACACGAAGCCTCTTTGGCAGTAGCACAAAGAATGGCAATACCTAGTATTGATTTGAAAACCAAGGACATATTGCCGGAGCCCTATATTAAGAAATCCGAATACCTCTTAAAAACCGTCGAAAGCCAAAGTTTTGATTCTGACAAAACAGTATACGGGTTTTGCTTCGATGACGTTGTTATTCCAAACTATACCGAAGGTCTACCGAACTGGTTTAAAACGTTTTACTGCGAACCTAGTTCATTTTATCCCGATTATGTTGCCCTCAAAGTTACTCATTTACTTTTGTTCCGGATTAATTATAGCAGGATTGAGATGACAGAAGGAGTGGAAGTAAAGAAAAACTATCGTATAACGGTAAATTTCCCGGTTTTGATTGGTGATAATGATATTTCAACCAGTTCTCTGTTGCCCAGATATGAAAAGTTCAAGAATATTGGCGATTTACAAGATGATCCTCCATTATATTCGGTGGTGATGGATTAAACGCTAACTGAAGACGCAGATTCCCTAAATTAATGTTTCATGTTTTTGTTTGCATAATATACGTATACTATTTTGATTTGTTTTTCAGTATGTATCTACGTATCAATTTTTTCTAGTAGGCATCTCTGTTGCTGAATAGATAATGCAATAATATGCTTAATGCCCTCTTATAGGTTTGGACATCACCCCAAAGAAGCGTTGTGCTTCTACCGTACCTGTTCTGGGATCGTTGATACACATTAGAGTATTAGAGGACCTTCCTGTAATGATAGCGCCGTTTTCCGTAAAGTGAAACAAGCCCTCGCGCTTATTTACTATTATTAATGTGCTTTTAAGCTCTTGTACAGTTTCAAAGAACGTGGGAGTTTTTAATGCATTATCTTTATTTTGACAAGTGTTTTAATGTATACGAAATATAAGAAATAGCTTCCAATAGTGGAAATACGGTCTGGCAAAAATCCAAATCAAACTTCCCAGCAAGAAACTACACAGATGTTTGGTCGTCTTATGCCAATGATCACATATGGATTGAGCGCTTGCAGCATCGCTTTTATTAGCTAAAAACACAATCGCTTTTCTTACAAAGATGCCGCTTGGGATCATCACCATTGAATAGCAGAAGCTGGAAAGCCATCTGGTTAATAGGCGATGCTTAACTTGCTCTTTTCTTGTATACATTCTGAAACTGGTGTCCAGCCGCTTACTTAAATTATCCAATTGAGCTTGCATAAAAACTTGCCACTGAAGGGAAAATAAACCGGATGCAATAGAGCACGTTGGTCCAGTAGTTTTGGCTATAGGATACAGGTCACTGTGGGCCATTTGATGACATGTCTATTTGAGAATTTCGGTTGAAGACAAGGTTCTTATGTTCGTGTACGTTGCTCCGAACAGATATTACCTAGTTATTTCCCCACAACGTTAAATTTCACAATTCCGTGGTAGAAGCAGGAAACATCTAATAAAAGAAAGTTTTCTTACTGAATACTAGTAGCACGACAAGAGATCTTGTAAAGTACAGCACTGGGGTTATCTTCGGTGAAGTGAAGAAGCCTTTCTCTGTGAAAGGCTGTTAATTTATACTCACTGGGTAGAATCCACTAATGCTGAATTTTGGTTTGCCTTTTAAGGAACACACAAACTCGTTATCTCTCCAAAGGAGCAGTATGGTTAAGAAACCATCAAAGAATACGCCATGTATAGTATAATCAGGTATATATTTATCTTATAACCTGCTGTTTTTTTTTATCGCGGAGGAAAAGCTCTCCCATATAGAAAAAGGCAAATTGACAAGACAAGACTGGTACTATTGAAAAAAGCTGATAGTCTGTGCCGTTGAACCTACCTATCGTAAGAGAAGGAAGTCATATTTCATTGTATTACTGGGGAAACATGTTTAGGAGGCAATTCTCAACTAGTGTTCGTTACTTACAGCACTATGACGAGTCGCTATTGTCAAGGTACTATCCAGAAAGTCTACTGAAATCCATAAAACTTGCTCAACAAACAATTCCACAAGATACCAAGTTCAAAACGTCCCGTAATGTGGAGTTTGCGCCCCCTTATTTAGACGATTTCACCAAGATACATCCTTTCTGGGATTACAAGCCGGGAATGCCTCATCTACACGCACAAGAAGAGGAAAGTAATTTCACCACATTTAGATGGGACCAAGTTCAGCAACCGCTTCCCGGCGAAGGTAACACCCTGCCTGCAGGGGTTGGTCTGCCTAGCGATATCGGTAGGAAGTCGAAGAATGCGGACGTGGCTGCAGGGCTACACAAGCAAACAGGAGTGGACCCGGATTATATAACGAGGAAACTAATCATGAAACCCTTGGTTATGAAAAGAGTGTCGAACCAGACCGGTAAGGGTAAAATTGCGTCCTTTTATGCCTTAGTCGTTGTTGGAGACAAGAATGGTATGGTGGGTTTGGGAGAGGGAAAATCCCGTGAAGAAATGTCCAAGGCCATCTTCAAGGCTCATTGGGATGCAGTAAGGAACCTGAAGGAAATACCCAGATACGAAAATAGAACCATTTACGGTGATATAGATTTCAGATATCATGGTGTAAAATTACATTTAAGAAGTGCCAAGCCTGGCTTTGGGCTACGTGTAAATCACGTAATTTTTGAAATTTGTGAATGTGCAGGTATCAAAGATTTGAGTGGGAAAGTGTACAAATCCAGAAACGATATGAATATTGCCAAGGGGACCGTCGAGGCGTTTGTCAAAGCTCAAAAGACACTGGACGAAGTTGCCTTGGGTAGAGGCAAAAAGCTTGTTGATGTGAGAAATGTCTACTATTCAAGCTGATATGGTAGCGACATATACACGTCAATCCCACATAAATATATACGACAAAAAATATCTGTAAATACTCTTAACTCTATACAAGCAACTAAAATGACAAGCATATTCAGTTTCTTCTCTACCCTTTTTAACCTAAGTTTTATTTTTTTCCTCATAGTTGGTTAAACAACTACTAAAGAAAAAAAAAAATGTTAACGCGTTCATATTTAATTACCAAAAAATGAACTTCTCGAGAATAAAGAACTGATATAACACACCAAGCCAAAAAGATAAGATGACCACCACCAGTGACGAAATATTGAGGATCCAATTACGCTCAGCAAATGCAACTGTCCCCACCAAGGGCTCTTCCACTGCTGCAGGATACGATATCTACGCATCCCAGGATACTGCCATTCCTGCCATGGGCCAAGGCATGGTTTCCACTGATATATCATTTACCGTACCAGTCGGTACCTACGGTAGAATCGCGCCAAGATCAGGCCTAGCAGTGAAAAACGGTATTCAAACGGGTGCTGGTGTTGTCGACAGAGACTACACCGGTGAAGTCAAGGTTATCTTATTTAATCATTCGCAGAAGGATTTCGCGATCAAAAAAGGTGATCGTATCGCCCAATTGATCTTGGAAAGGATCGTCGAAAACGCACAGGTCGTTGTCGTGGACTCTTTGGAAGAGAGTGCAAGAGGTGCTGGTGGCTTCGGTAGCACCGGCAATTAGCTTAGTGTATATACTATAGCACTCACATATATATATACATATATATTTATGGTAATGTATTATAATTCATGAAGACTCATGCGTGACCCGGCTTGCATCGCCGAAATTTGCAGCATTAAGGAAATACTGTCAGTTATGAACCATATATTGACAAGAAGACGGTTTGTATTCGCATTTGTATTCGCTAGTTTATCTTGAGATTATAATGGTAAGTGGCTTGTATATTATTCTACTACGACAGGATGAGCAATCAGGCACTTTATGAAAAACTCGAACAAACAAGGACGATACTGTCCGTGAAGCTGGCAGAACTGATAAATATGACTACAATAGCCGATAGAGATAACGATGACGATGATTCGTTTGCACAAGAGAACTCGGAACTCGCGATAGCCACTAGCAGTGTCATGATGGTGAACAACCAGACCATGCAACTGATCAAAAACGTTCAAGATTTGTTGAGTCTGACCAGATCGATAAAGGAAAAATGGTTACTGAACCAAATACCTGTGATGGGCCATTCGGAGGAGGCCCGTTTCGATGAGAATCAGATAGAACAACTATTGGACAATTGTATAAAATCGTTCATAGCGGAAGAAGCCACATAAGAAAGAACCGTTATTCACCATTAGTTTGGTCAAAAAAAGTTGAAAAACTTACATACTAAAAACCTACATATTACATACGTATATACATCATGAAACACTGCATCTATCCATCCCGTTCACTTAGAGAGGTATTTACGGGCCAGCACCTTTACCCTCGAATCGAATGCTGGGCTCGTGATAGGGTCGGTGATCTTGTAGAACGGGTTCATCAGTGTCTTTACGTACAGTTCATGCACTTCTTGGTAAAACGTTCTTACGTTATTATCGTCAATTGCCACACTATTGTTTGCTGAGTTTCCATGAATCATGACAAATTTCATGCCACCATAACTTATATAAGCTGTTATAGCTAGCCCATAAAAATGATCAACCTTACCCAAATAACAATTATCGGTATTGCTTACGGTCCTAGATCGAAGAAACCCACCCCCACCATTGGACCCGTTCGCACCATTCCCACCATTGCCTAGATGTGACGCTGGGTTGATTTGCCATTGTAAGTCCTCAACGATATCTAATGACGCATGCAATATAAACGGATTCAACTCTTTCAAATCTTGGGGGAAGCCATGTGGATTTTGCGCATTGGTGAATTCGATTTCATAAACGGGATTGTCCCTTTTACCAATAATGGCAAAATACTGGGGCATCTTTAAACGATGTTCGTATGTGTTAGTGCCCTGTTATTTTGTATTGCTTTTAGCCTTCTTTTTTTTTTGGTACTTATCGATGCACTTTGAAAAAGTCGATGTGAAAGGCTTAAAAGAGACAAAGGGGAAATCGGTATACAAACGTAATTTGTACCAGACCAAGAGCCATTTGAACTTATGGAATTATGACTCTTTCAAACGAGCACTATGGTATAGCTGAGCAGCAACAAAATAAAAATAAAAATGGTACAACGGAAATGGTAAATCCCCAGAAGATAAAACTGGTCACCAAGCTTCTCATCGATAATAAATTTGGTTTAATGGATGACTTAAATTTTAGTAGACCGTTGACGGCTTCTTCAGAAGGTGTACCAATATCTACAAAGACATCTGAATTGGGCACGGAATATCTCAAAAACCGACAAGAAAATTCAGTGAGTCCATTGCCTCCCATCCCTAGAAGTACAAGAATAAAAGCAGACAGAGTAAGAATATACCTGGATTACTATTACAGTATACTAGAACGTTGCATATCAATAGATAGCTCCCAAACTCATCATGAAGGTGTTGAAGGTGTGTACAATCCATTACAAGTCATTAGAAATCGAAAAATAAAGAAAAAGCATCATGAACTACCCACAAGAGAGTTTTACACCACAAAGCATCCTGTCATTGCCATCAAACAATTTTCCCACAAACCTAATAAAAAAATGCCATGGTTCGTGGATATAAACGAAAAATATATGGATTTGACCTGGAGAACTTCACACTGGGAGGAATTAGTGGATCCTCAAGGCAAGCTTTGGTTTCAATTCAGCAGCCCATCAACTGAATCGAGTGGATCATCATCATCCCGAAAGCATCATAAGCGTCATCGGAGCCACCTAAGGCATCGCTCGAGGGCCCCCACGGCATCTTCGAATACTATATCATTACATTCAAACGCACAATCACTGGCGCCGAAAAGAGCTGTGACTAATGAAGAAACCAATAATAGCAATAATACTACGGTGAAAAAGATATTGACTACTCCAGAAGCACAGATTTCCAAGAATAGGAGGTCCGATCCAAATTTCAATCACATCCATTTGGAAGTACCGATAACTAACACAACTACCAACAACTCCTCAGACCAAGGGTCATTAATCTTTGAAGTCAAAGGTAGTAGTGGCCGTGGAGGCACTCGGCGTGGAAGTGTTAATACCAGTGGGAGCGGTGGGAATAAAAGCTCTAAGCATTATCGTTCGATATCAGCAAGCTCTTCAGAAAACGAAAAATCAAGACTGAATGGCCTGGAAAAAATCATCAGTAAAACATCAAAAGGATGGTCAAGATCGCCAAAGAAAAATACGCCTACCATTGAAAAGCAGATCCTCTTAACCCCCGCTATTAGCAACGGAGGGGCAAGTAGAAGGGGTAGTAACAATGGGGCGAGCATGAGTACTAGTAGTAGTAAGAGCAGTGTGGGCATTACGTTTGGAAATGGGGAAAGTTACAAGACCCCAGTTGATAATGGTAAAGATGTCGCAAAAAGACAGAGTTTACTGAGTGAGGTGCCCGTTCATACTTTGAGAGGAAAGAACAGTGTTAACTCATTACGTGAGGAGAATGAAGAGGTTCTCGAAAGTGATCATGAAAGCCCGAATGGTGCTGATAAAATACATGATGGTGTATCTAGGGAAAAGACTACTAGTGATGGTAGTGAACTTGCGGGGATGGTGAGTGATTCTTTACAAGTTGATGAACAGTTGCAAAAATACTGGCACGATACTAGGTACATTATGAGCACAGTAGCTATGATGCAACACAGAAGAGAAACGCATGATATAGTGAAAAGGAGGGAAATTGTTCGTAGGAATCAAATAGAGATCTCACAAGATGCAGATACGAACATTAAGAAGACTTCGGAAGTATTAGCGGAATATGATAATGAATTGAATAAAGTTCTTAAGTTAGGTAACGATTGGACATCAAGATTATTGAACGATTATTCAATCCGTGTAGAAACTCTGATTTCGTCAAGTGACAGAATTCTTAGTGATATAAACACAACATTGACATTGAAGCTGAAACTATTTCAAGAAAACACTGAAAGGTATGTTACAGTGAAAGTTATGAGAGCCCAGAAGATGACTAAAACCATATACGGGCTATTAGAATTCGGTATCGTGATAGTTCTTTGGACAATTTGGTTTTTTTCAGTATCTTGAGAAGTATCCGTTTCACCATTATATTAGTCTTAAAAATGATTAAAGCATTGATATGGTAGATTACGGATTATAAGTATTTATAGGAATAAAACTGTCCGCGATGATATTTATGAATATTTAAATACACAAAGTGCACATTAAACTAGCTCTTCATGTGGTTGATCTAGAAGAACTCAAACTGTCGTCTTCCAAAAACAAACCTCTGTCGGCAGCCTCGTCTAAAATTTTTTCTCTTCTTTTCTGTTCCTCACGATAATAATTCGTTTGAAATTTAACCAACTGCTTATCAGCTCTGAAAACAGCACCCATAGAGATCCAAGAACAATGGTAAAATACGCGTACTTGAGTTCTGACGTTTCTATATACTAAAGAAAATCTTCTTAGCAGCAGTGCTGTGCTAATACTTAATAGGGCACCCTGAGCAGCTCCTACACATGATGCAACTGTAATCTACGAGAAGAGAGAAAAATAAAACTTTGTTAGCAATGCATTCTTCGATAGGCAAGATGGCGGTTGAAAACCAAACTCTTTACATACTTCCTTCGTTAGTTGTTTGACGGTTTTAGGATCATAATGAATGGGAAGCACGTTACCACCCATGATTTATTCGTTAGTTTTTATGTCGTTCTGCTTACCGATAGTCGACCATAGTAGCTATTCATTTTAAGATTCCCTTTATACCGGCATAAAAAAAAAGTGGAGAGCTGATAGCGCTGAAAAACTTGAATCAAAAGACGTCACGTGAAGAAATAACGGAACTCAATCAAGAGATGTCACATAAGTGGTATCGTCGGCTGGAATCCGTCCTACGTAGTCTCGTATTACCGGTAATGTGCAGCCGAAAGGTAATCTCCAACGCAATTCGCAGAAGATAAATTTGTCAATGGTTTTTACAGTGTGTATTTAGTTGAAAATCTTTATTTATCTAAATAGGTTTTAACCTTTTCTTCAATGATTTTTGTAATCATGGTGTTCAAAGTACTATCTTGCTTTGAAATTTGATTTTCCAAAGTCAAAATGATTTGCTTCTCGATAATCTTCCCCGTTAGGTCCACTTCAATGTTTACCTCGTCACCAATTTTCTTCAAAGGCATGATAACATTGTCTTGGGTGTGCTTAATCATACTGATATAAAAGGCACCGCCGTCGGAAAGATCGTCAACTTGGGTTACAGTTAAGGAGGTCCCATCTATACAAATAAACCCTTTTTCCACTATGTACTTGAAATATTCTTGGTCCCTTAACCGGAATCCAAATATTATGGAGTTGCCTTCAGGTTCTCTGGAGACGATGTTGGCGACGGTGTCTACATGGCCTTGCACGTAATGGCCACCGAACCTCACATCTTGAGACACTGCTCTTTCCAAGTTGACCTTGGCTCCCTGGGTCCACGAAGCCACATTGGTTCTTTTTATGGTCTCCGGTGATATTCCGACTTTGAAAGACTCAGTGTCGAACTCGGTTGCAGTGAGACATATCCCGTTTATGGCTATCGAGTCACCTATGTGACAATCAGAAAGAATAGCTCCAGCATCGCCGATGGTTATAGAAACACCCTGGCCTCCACTTTCGGTTTCGTCATAAGGATTATTCTCCAGTACGGTTCCTATGCATTCCACAATACCAGTGAACATCGTGTTATTGCGTTGGCAGTTTCTTCAGATGATACCGAATGCACTTGGCCTGTTATTTCCTTTTATATGTCGCAAAGTCCTCTATAATGACTAATAGTGGCTTTTACTGATTTCTGCGGAAATAAGCAAAATGAAAACGGAAACTACATACCCGGAGAGTAATACAAATGGACATGGGCGGCTAATTATCTTTATATAACGGGAAAGGAAATAAGAAATTGACGTTTTTAGGTGGCAAGAACTTGTATAGAACACGGTGCTGAAACATCCAGATGCCAGAGGGAGTAGAGTACGGATTGTGGTTGATGCATATGGTATAAAGCCTCGGTCGGAGTGCGATCAAGAATGAAACAGAAAGGTGATATATTTCTAGTCAAATTTCATGACGTAGATTGATAAGCAGTTACATGCACGAATTTGCTAGTTTCGCATTTTTTGAGTCTGGAGTAAGAGTTTTGAATACGGTCAAGTATCGCAGCAAAGAGGCTACTTCGAAAACCCTAAAAAGCCTTGGAAGAAGTTGACGAATCTAAAATTTTGGGGCCGATGTTCTGTACGAGGGTTCTCTTTCCTTTTCTTTCTGTTGAAGCCTTTCTGCAATATCAATTACAGTAAAGCTTAGCGCTAATATATCAAAACATTACAGTGTTACCCGGACTATTGCCCAGAAAAATGTTTCTTAGGACGTTATAGCAAGAAGTGCACGATGAGTACAGGTGAAGCAGAGCAATGATCGAAGAAAGTCGAAGGAATATCGATAGTGAGCCTTTTTCAATTTTCCGCCATGGACAAAGCTCAAACTTTCATTAAGGAGTGCTTGTTCACGAAAAATCTGGAAGATCCTGAAAAACCAATTAATGAAAATAGGCTGCAAGATACCTTATTATTATTGCCAACCGACGGGGGTTTAACTTCCAGACTCCAGAAGCAACGTAAAAAATCTAGGCTGAATCTCAATAACTTGCAAAACATTTCCCCATCAGAAAATGAAAACGAACAGCTAAAGAAGGAAAACTATCAACGAATCAACAAAAATTCTAAAATCGCTTTGAGAGAGTTTATTAATTCCTGTAAAACGAACACACGTAAATGCTTAAAATTAGCACATGAACACAAAATTACCAGTAGAGAAAATCTATCAAGCTACCTGGAAGAGAAATGCCCAGCGATATATGAATCACTTCCGCAGTACGATGAATTTGTACCGATGTACAAAGAATTATGGCTTAACTACATTAAAGAACTTTTGAGCATAACAAAAAATATAAAAACGCTTAACGGATCATCGGCACTACTAAAATTATCGATGGCAGACTATAACGGTGCCCTATTACGTGTTACAAAGAGCAGAAATAAGTCTCTGATCGGCATTCAAGGCATTGTGATTTGGGACTCTCAAAAATTTTTCATCTTGATCGTTAAGGGCCATCTAATAGATGAGATAAAGTGTATACCGAAAAAGGGCACAGTGTTCCAGTTTGAAATTCCTCTTTCGGATACCGATGACTCCGCATTGAGATATAGTATTCTAGGTGATAGGTTCAAGTACAGAAGTGTCGATCGTGCTGGAAGGAAGTTCAAAAGTCGCCGCTGCGACGATATGCTATATTACATACAAAATCAGTAATGTAATTACGTACGTCCATTTGATTCCTCTTGCTGCGAGCCCGCTGCTTCACCAAGTTGTTTCTTGATCATTTCCAATAGTTCAGGATCTTGGAGTTTGGAGTGTATATATGCATCTAGTTCAAACTTTCTGGCATCATTACCATAATTATCATCATTTTTATTATTTAATTTTGAGTAGTTGTCTTTAACTAACTGTGACTCTATCAAAGCACTGGTTAGCCCTCGATTTTTGAATATTAAATCTTCATCTTCGTTAACCATTTCCTTCACCACACTGGCCACTCTGTCTCGAAGCATCTGTTCAAAAGATTTGTTTCCCTCCTCTGTGCCGTTCCATGTATTAGATAGTATGTCTCTTTTCAGCTTGTCAAAATGTCCCTCTTTCTTATACTTGTCCGATAGTTTTTTACCATCTTCTACACCATACGCCATTCTTTACCCTTGATTTATGTGGTCCCTCTCAATTTATCTTTTAGTACTATCGAGTATAGAATGGATCTTCTTAGGTATTATTTGCCAGTTCTTTTGTCTTTAAAATGTAGATGAGAAAAGCAAAGGTAAAAAGGGCCCTGAAATGTGTACACGAAAATTAATGCTGAAGCATTCTACAAGATGAGAAAAAAGCAAAGTATCTAGGTGGGAGTCAGACTTACTATTTACTCATGTCAATTCAGGATACCGTCGCTAAGTATACAGACGTTGTGCATAATCTATCAATCAATTGTTCAAGCCGATTGGTTATAAAATCAGAAAAACTGGCCCAGGCTATTGCTAGTTCAAAATCTCCCATACAATGTGGCCATTTGGCTTTCGACGGTCAAACGGTGATATATAAATGCATTAAAAGGAATTGTTTCTCAACTTCACAACTTTATTTTCCAAAGTTACCCCAAAAAGTGATATACCACTGTTCCTCCACCTATATTACATATACCAGAGACATTTCCAAGCTTTAGGAGGTCAGATCAAAAGGTATTGTGGTGTGAAGAAATACAGTGAGTTGAAGTTTTCAGCTATTGATCACTTAGAAACAGGAGTGAAAAGTAACAGTCTAACATTATTAGCAATTTGGGAAACCTCTTTTGATGAGTTTATTAGAAAAGAACAAAGATACAATAATAACGAAGGATCCGACTTTCAAGTATTTTATAAACTGATGATTGAATATGCCTCTTGGAAATGGGCATCAGACAGTAAAAGACAGTATCAGTTCATGTCCCAGTTCCAAACTAAACTCATAGAATGTCTAAAGAAATTCTACGAGGGTTATGACCTTCAAAATTCAATGGACCCCTTGGTAAAACTGATTAGGCCTTGGGAAAGGGCCGTATTTGCCGCCAACATTATAGATTCATTTACTGGAGAAGAAACTAGAATTAGTGGTGCTGAGTTATTTTGGACCTTTAGAGATCTTGTGTTTTCATCTATTTCGTCTTTTGCTCTTAGATTAAGTGACCTTCAAAATATATTCAGTACGTTTAAACCTTACGGAAAGGCGACATTAATTCAAGATTTTGCAGACGTACGGTCTTTGAAATGGCGTAAGGATGACACGATTGAAAGGTTGGTTCGTGCTTTGATTTTTAACGATATGTTCCCTTATTTCACTCTGGAACAAGTGGAGAGGTTCGGCGATGGAATTATGTTCTTACGTTTGTTAAGGAAAAACTTCCAGGAGAGTGTGATTAGCATTAAAGATTTTCATGTTCAAGTGATGAAATACCTAAACTCTCAATTTAAACAGAACTATAACTCATTGCTGACGTCTTCAAACAATCAAGATACTAATAAAAATTTAGACATGGTTCCAGATTTTTTGGAAGACGATAGCAAAATCAAAATGTTTCTTTCTTCTTCAGATGGATATACCCACACAGTGGGAAACAAAGAACCCTTGTGGCAACACAAATTTTATCCCAAAATTTACGCAAGTGAACAAAATCCTATCTTTGACTCATCTACTACATATGAGTCTCATAAAATATACGCTATAATTTCATTATTGCGATATTATTTACCTGAGGGTAGGAAGTTTTTCCGGGCTTACTATCTACCAAGTCTTTTCAAAAGGATCTTGTACTACAATACGAAGTTTCCTCACCTGTATCTTATGAAGAATTGCTTAGAGCGGTCAGTTATACAATCTCTTACGATGTTAGATCCCTCTTTGGTCCATACGATAAATAATTTAGTTCAATCCAGTATAGAATCACTTCAGAATGTAACACTGACAACGGATGACAAAACACCCTCAAGTGTCATCCTTTTGCCGCAAAAAGGTTTCAAGTCGCTTTGCGAAGTAAACAAAGGTTTCAATGAACCATTTTGGCCCAATGATTCATTCTTGAATAGTTGGCCCGATTTAGCAAACAAGCGTATGGAACGTGGTCAAATTTTGCACGATACGTTTGCATTTCATATTTTTGAAATCGAGCTGCCAATTATCGTTGATGGTACAAAGGATACTCATTTGAGGCTTGTTTCCAACATGTGTACCGCCAGCATATTATACCTATACAATGAAACGGATTCCCTACCGTTTGTTACTATTCAAGAAAAACTGGGTGCTTTACCATCAAGCAAACGGAATGAGATATTATTAAACAATTTGAATAGGTTAGTAAAACTGCAGTTACTTTTAATAACAGAGGACAAAGAAGGGCAAACGGTGTACACTTTTAATTTGAATTATAAAAGTACTGCTCAAAGCACTTCGAGAATAAGACTTATTTAACAAAAGGAAAGCATAATGCTACTTCGGGTGTTTCTACATCCGATGATCATGAAATAGCACAACAGGTTTTAAATTATTTTCAGTATATAATTTTCCTTATTTTTACTTAATAGACAATGTCAGTGTACATATAAGTGTGCATCAAAGAACAAGTGGAAGAAATTACAGATTTTTTTTTTTTTCATTCAGGTTCAAAAGCTTGATCTGAAACCTCTAATAGTACTTCCATTGCCATAATCTGAAAGTTCACGTCATTAATGTCATCCGGGTTTTCTGGCGCAATAGTTGGGCCCCAGATTATACAGAGAGCCTTCAAATTCATCCTGTTTTGAGGTTCATGTGCCAATACTCTTTTCAAATGAAACACGAGAGCCCTTAAAGTCCAATATTGTGCATCGGGTAGATTATATATTAAGCCATGCATGAAATTCCTCCTTGTCGTTGGATCTTCAATTTGTAAACAAACTTTAATCTCTGGAGCTAGCGCCTTTGGTAATACGTTATCAGGTAGTGATGCGAAAAATGTCTTTAACAGAGATCCCACCAAATAAATATCTGAGTCAGAATGTGGCTTTGACGGCAAAATCATAGATACATTAGAAGGATCCTTATCAATTTCCTCTTTTAACTTACTGACATCCAGTACGTTCGCTGATTTTCTATAAATCCCTTCTTGATCAAGACCAAATTTATCAATGACGTAAATGCACTGACGCACTATGGCAGGAACCGTATCTTGTTCAAACTCTACCAATGACTCTAGTGGTACACCAAACGTTTTGAAATTTTTCAGAACACCAGGTGGCATATGGTTATTCGTTTGAATATGTGAAATGGGACGATCTGAGTCCAAAGAGTTTATTAGCTCTTCTGGGATTTGAGGGCTATTGTTACCAGGATCCAAGGTTTTTGTCATGGATGACGTAGTCTCGCTTGTTACAATGGAAGAAGATGGTGACATGGCGCCTGCCGCGGTGATGGTAGAGGATGGCGTTACAGTAGGTGGTAGTTGTTTGTTCGTATTAAAAGAGGGTGTGGTGGCATTAGGGTTCGTGTTTGTAGCGGCATTGTTGTTGTTACCGCTCAGAAATGGAGACTCGTTATGGGTGGAAATCATTCTCTTCGGGATAGAATTCCTTGAAGGATCCACAGCAAATTTTGGAAGGCTTTTGTTTTTCTGACCTTGGTTCATGGAGGGATGCTTTTTATAAGAAACAGGGATAAGGTTCTTGTTAATTAAAAGTGAATGTTTCCCGGTTTGGTTATACTTGTTCAAAAAACTGTAAAGATCACGTTCGTTGGAAATGGACCCGGCAAAGGATTTCATGGATTTGGTAGAATCTAACGGGCATATTGTTACACCTGTATTTAGAACCAGGTTTTCGGTCCATATCGTGTATTTCTGTAATTGAATGGTCATTGCTGTGTCCATTTCCAAAATCAAGTCTTTTAACTCCTGGACAATCCTTGGTCTTTCCTTCGTTATGAACGTATTTCTTAAAGAGTCCGAATGGTCCACTCTTTGCTTATACTCCAGATCGGCGTTGTCGATTTTCCTTAGCAATTCTTCTTCTTGTTCTCTGGTGGTCTTGGATCCTCTTAAGGTTAATTTTGTCTTTGATGGATCGGTCATTCTTAGCTTGTCCCAGTCTTGACACAATGAATTGTAACGAGATTGGGCCTTTTCTGCACTATGTATAGCATCAGAAACGTCCTTTTCCAGTCTTTTACTTGTCTCCTTAACATTTTTTCTTAATTTCGTCATTGTTAGCAAAAGACTACTTATCTCTGAATACATCTTTTGCAATGCAGTTATATAACTTTGCTTCACTTGGGCCATCTTTCCGTCAAACTCCAATACTTCATGGATCATCTTCTTTAAAGACGACTTCGTAGAGCCATCAACGTTAAAGAAATGCTTGTATTGTTTGGATAGCTCCTGGACGTGCTCTTCCTCGAACACGTACTTTTTTCTAATATACTTCATGAACTCTTCGCAGGTTAACAGCGATTGCTTCAAACGGCTCAACAAAGCGTTAATTGCCACATCGGAATTTAGGACCTTGTTGATTTCTGGCGTATCGAATAGGCGCACCGAATCAACGGCATTATTCTCTTGCGAAAGTTTCGCACTTCCGGAAGTGTCGACTGATTTCCTTGCAGTTTCCTCCATCTTGTCTATATCGCTGCCTTATTGGTCTTGCTGAATGTTTGTTTTCACATTACATACTAGTTTATTACATTCTTTATTTTTTAGGTTCTCTTTTTCATATATCGAGAAAAAAAAACCTCAGTATAATGGCACAAATAATGCGACGTCATTACAGAAAAATGGCGTATTTATATAAGTCTATGTATCCGATGCTCTAGTCAGAAGTGGGTTTGAGTGCGTACATCCTCACTGGGTACAGCTCTCTTGGCAATCCCCGTTGTCTTTCGCAGGCAATGAGCTTCAGGCCGGCTTCTTCGAAGATCTGTTTGAACTTGGCGTCTGATCTAGTCACTGAAGAGTCTGTATCGTCAAAATCATCGGTATCTGTAGGGGTGTTATTTTCCTTGACCACGATCGTCCCGTTGGGTTGTAGACCCACAATGCATCTTTTCAGGAATGCCACCAGTTCTGCATCCGGCAAGTGTCCCACACACCATTGGCACCAGATTAGCCAGTATTTACCGGCCTCGGGCGTCCAGTCTTGCATTCCCACGTCGTATATCTGACCAATTTGGCCCTTGCTTTTCAAGTCGGCCAGTTCGGTTTCCATTTGCTCGACAAATGGCTTTACTGGTTCTACAAGATCAATCTTGGCGGCATGCTTGTGAAGCATGTTCTTGGTCACACGTCCGATCCCTGCACCGATGTCCACGGCGTATTTCACGCTGTCTTGCTGAGGGAGCATCCGAGACTTGAGTTTACGAAGGAAATGGTTGGATCCTAGCACATCCATCGTGGGCACTACCGTGTCTTCCCCATATCCTCCCAGCACACCGTCCACGGTGGCATCTACATCGGTCCAATAATCGATGGCGTCTTCGTAGTTGATGTGGGCATCTGCAGGCACGTCCATTGTTAATATACTGGCTACTCTGGGAGATGCTCTTCACGTCCACGTTTGGTTAAGTGAAAAATGTTGCATAAGAAATTTTTTTCTTTTTTCATACTTTTTCTGAATATAAAGTTTTACACATAGTCGTTATTATAGTTTATATACATGAACGTGCTCGTTACAGGCTGGGGAAACCGGGGGTTCGCTAAGCCTTCCCCCATGAATAGATCCAGTTGACAGAGTTTCTTACCTGTTCGTTCCATATGTCTTTCATGCTCTCCCCCATGGTCCTGGTCCAGGCGACGCCATCATCCATCACGACCTGTTTACGATTTTTGACCCTTCCAGGTACCACTTCCTTCCTATCCATCAGATCTTGTGCCTGATGGTCTTGCTTCAACCACGTAGCATCGTGATCGTAAAAATAACCCTTGTTGCTGAACCGGTAGAGATAGAAAACAGAGCCTATGGCTCCCGCGGAAAGAGTCCACTTGACAGACCTGGCTAATGAACTCAATTTAGACATGCTTCTCGCTTTTGTGATGACCCCAACTCTTCCCTCTCCCCCTTCTCAATAAATGAAACTAAAAACAGGCTCTTTTTTCTTCTTTTTTTCACATTTCGCTTATTGGTGATGAAAGAAAGAAAAATTATTACAGCCATCGCATCTTGGAGAAGAGCAAAGTAAAAGAAAAGCAAGCCAACATCTCTGTATCCAGTCCTAAAACCTCCCAAGCATGTTGTCTAGAGTCTCTATACTGGCCAGATCTATGGCCACTGCCCAACGTCGTGGGCTGCTAAGCAGTGCTGCGCAATCACTGGTCTCCAAACCCGTTTCCGATGGAGATCCAGAGATGTTTGACATCTTGCAGCAAGAACGTCACAGACAAAAACACTCCATCACGCTGATCCCATCCGAGAACTTCACCTCGAAGGCCGTCATGGATCTCTTGGGCTCTGAGCTTCAAAACAAGTACTCCGAAGGTTATCCAGGCGAAAGATACTACGGTGGTAACGAGATCATCGATAAGTCCGAGTCCTTGTGTCAAGCAAGAGCTTTGGAACTGTACGGGTTGGACCCTGCCCAATGGGGGTTAATGTCCAACCATTGAGTGGGGCACCTGCCAATTTATATGTTTACTCCGCGATCATGAACATCGGTGAAAGGCTGATGGGTTTGGATTTGCCAGATGGTGGCCATTTGTCACACGGGTACCAATTGAAGTCAGGAACCCCTATCTCGTTCATCTCCAAATACTTCCAAAGTATGCCCTACCATGTTGACCACGCTACTGGGTTGATCGATTACGACGGCTTGCAAGTGTTGGCCAAGGCATTTAGACCAAAAGTCATCGTTGCCGGTACTTCCGCATACTCGAGGTTGATAGATTATGCTAGATTCAAGGAGATCTCTCAAGCATGCGGCGCCTATTTGATGAGTGATATGGCACACATCTCCGGTCTTGTGGCAGCCAATGTTGTTCCATCTCCATTTGAATTTTCCGACATTGTCACCACAACCACTCACAAATCTTTGAGAGGCCCAAGAGGTGCAATGATCTTCTTCAGAAAGGGTATTAAGTCTGTTACCAAGAAGGGTAAAGAAATTCCATACGAGTTGGAAAAGAAAATCAACTTCTCTGTGTTCCCAGGCCACCAAGGTGGTCCTCATAACCATACCATCGGTGCGATGGCTGTCGCATTGAAGCAGGCCATGTCCCCAGAATTCAAGCAGTACCAGCAAAAGATCGTTGACAACAGTAAATGGTTTGCCCAAGAACTAAACAAGATGGGCTACAAATTGGTTTCCGGCGGTACCGATAACCACTTGATCGTTATTGACCTGTCCAGTACTCCAGTGGATGGTGCCCGTGTGGAAACTATTTTGAGTGCTTTGAACATTGCTGCTAACAAGAACACCATCCCAGGTGACAAGAGTGCTCTTTTCCCCTCCGGTTTAAGAATCGGTACTCCAGCAATGACCACAAGAGGATTTGGCCGTGAAGAGTTCTCTCAAGTGGCCAAGTACATCGATTCCGCTGTCAAATTAGCCGAAAACTTGAAGGCTTTGGAACCAACAACTAAACTAGATGCAAGATCAAGACTCAATGAGTTCAAGAAGTTGTGTAATGAATCTAGCGAAGTCGCTGATTTGTCCAAGGAAATTTCCAATTGGGCGGGTCAGTTCCCTGTCCCTGGTGAAGTTTAAATAAGTGAATTATACCTTTACGTATCAACATATGCAACCGTTACGGCTGCTTTTATTATTTAACTCTACTTTATTTCCCTGTTCATTGTCCTTTGATGTCTTGAATTGGTCATCAGGAATCAAACTGATTATTATTTTATTCAAGGCATCGAAATTGTACCCGGTCTTAGCACTGACGGGGACATACGGTACACCTTGCAGCTCCACCGGTATTTCCACTTCGCTGGATTGCTCTTGACTGACCAAATCGTGCTTATTGCCCACCAGAATAACTTTCGTTTCTTGCGCACGGTCCTGTAAATCTTGGAACCATGTCATTGCACACTGAAGACTGGCCGCATTGTTCAATTCAAAAACCAGCAGAGCGATATTGGCATCCCGGTAATACATCGGTACAAGTGATTTATAGCGTTCCTGGCCTGCTGTGTCCCATATCTCCATATGAATACGCTTCTCCGTTGATGTGTCGCTGGTAGGAACTTCAATCGTCTTGGTGACGAACGCTGCACCTATGGTAGCCGCATGTTTTTCAGGAAACTTACCTGATTTGAGTCTAGTCACTATGCTGGTCTTCCCCACTGATGAATCCCCCAGTAACACCACTTTGATGGTTGCTTCCATTTTCGTGTTTTACAGTATTTTGTGTATCCTTTTGGTGTATTTTCTTACTATTGTTTCTTTAACGTAACGTAAGGCTAAAAAACAATAAACGACGATTAAAAAAAAAAAATTAGACGTTCGTTACTCTCACTACTACTTATGGCCATAGAAAGCCAGCAAGAAGAAATTGATTGGATTGTTCATTGAATGCAATGAAGTACACATTAGAAAACCAAATCGTGTTAATCACTGGTGGTTCGCAAGGTCTGGGGAAAGAGTTCGCCAAAAAATACTACAACGAAGCTGAAAACACGAAAATCATTGTGGTCAGTAGGTCGGAGGCCAAACTGCTAGATACATGCAACGAAATTCGTCTTGCTGCTCATTTGAGGAGGGAGACTTCAGACGAGGGCCAGGTGCAGCACAAGTTGGCCGCGCCTGTGGACCCTGAGCAACGATTGTTTTACTATCCATGCGACTTGTCCTGCTACGAATCCGTGGAAAAATTGTTCAATGTATTGAGAGACTTCGAATTGTTCCCCACCCAAACTTTATGTTGTGCAGGGGGTCCGTCCCTAAGCTATTTCGTGGGCTAAGTGGACAGGAATTAGACCAGGGTATGGACATTAACTATAAAACAACTCTAAACGTGGCTCATCAGCTCGCTCTTGCAGAGCAAACTAGGGAACACCATCTTATCATCTTTTCCAGTGTCACAGCCCTTTACCCGTTCGTTGGTTATTCGCAGTATGCGCCTGCCAAGGCTGCAATGAAGTCATTGGTAGCAATACTAAGACAAGAATTGACAAACTTCCGCGTCAGCTGCGTTTACCCCGGAAACTTCGAAAGTGAAGGTTTCACTCTGGAACAGGTGACTAAGCCTGAGATCACGAAGTTGATCGAGGGGCCATCGGACGCCATTCCATGTAAAGAAGCCTGCGATATTGTTGCTACTGCGTTGGCCAGAGGCCAAGACGATGTCTTTACGGATTTCGTGGGCTGGATGATCATGGGGATGGATCTGGGGCTCACAATCAAGAGAAGTCGCTTTGTCGCGTTGCAGTGGCTCTTCGGTGTCCTGCTGAATATTATTGTTGTGCCCTTCTACCTGGCAGGCTGCTCCTGGTATATTAGGAAATGGTTCCGTGAAAACGGTAGCAAGAAGGCCACTTAAGGGCCTATAGCCCCCAACATTTGGTTGTTTTTTTTTTCTTTTACCCTCTTCAAGACGGATGCAGTCCACTAGCTGTGTGTACGTGTATAAATATGCAAGAAACAATAATTATAATAGTACTTCCTCAGAAGTTTCTCGTGTCAGCCCTTTTGGTATTATTATTGAAGGTTTTATTTTTTTTTTTTTTATCTTGAGCGATGCGATGAGGTGAAAAAAAAATTTTCTCTTCACTTTTAGTATAGGATACGAGAGTCTAAATGGTTCTTTATATGAAAGGACAAAGAGGTAATAAGCCATTGTATCGAGGATGAGTAGCAGTGGTGTTTATACGTGTAATTCATGTGTGTTGAAGTTTGGTGCAAGTGAGGAGCAGCGGGCCCACATGAAGTCCGACTGGCATCGTTACAATTTGAAAAGACGTGTTGCTCAACTGCCACCAATACCGTTTGAGACATTTGATTCGAAAGTATCTGCCGCAGCTGCTAACAGCAATGAAACCGCTGGGAAAGAGAAGCCTGTTACCAAGAAGGAACTGAAAAGAAGAGAGAGGCAGGCGTTGCTTGAAAAGAAAACGAAACTACTGGAGATTGCCAGAGCTAATATGTTGGAGAACATGCAAAAGAGTCAAGACGGAGAGGTGCTTGGTATGAGCAAATTATCTTTGCAAGGTAAAGAAGAGACCAAGGAAAAGAAGGAACTTAAGGAAGAGGAGGACCTTGAAGAATTGACCGAAGAAGAAATGGCGGAAAGATTGATGGAACAGAAATTGCGCAATAAAGTGGACATTCCCTTGGAACAGTGTTTATTTTGCGAACATAACAAGAACTTCGTCGATTTCGAAGAGAATCTGGAACATATGTTCAGGACCCATGGGTTTTACATTCCAGAACAGAAATTTTTAGTCAATAAATCGGGGTTGGTGAAGTACATGTCCGAGAAGATTGGTCTTGGTAATGTTTGTATTGTCTGTAATTTCCAAGGCAGAACATTGACCGCGGTGAGACAACACATGTTGGCCAAGAGGCATTGCAAAATCCCCTACGAAATCGAAGACGAAAGGTTGGAAATTTCCGAGTTTTACGATTTCACAAGCTCATATGCAAGCTACAGTAACAACACAGCAGCAGGCAACGAAGAGGACTGGGAAGATGTGGGCAGCGACGAAGCCGGCAGCGACGATGATGAACCACCACAAGAGTACTTATACAACGACGGTACAGAACTGCATCTACCGACAGGCATCAAAGTGGGCCACAGGTCTTTGCAAAGATACTACAAGCAAGACTTGAAGCCTGAGGTGATACTAACCGAAGGCCAAGGTACTCTAGTTGCTGCGGAGACCAGGTCATTCTTGCCCATATTCGACAAGCTGGGCGTGCAGACACAACAGCGTGTCTGGCAAACCGAGAGGTTCGACAAGAAGAGACTGGACAAGAGAAGCGCCAAGTTCGTCAACAACCAACCCTACTACAGGGACCAATTACTGCAATGATGTGTTTTTCGCGCAACCGTTTTTTGTCATTCTATTCACATATATACTTTCTTATCATTTGTACATTAGATATCCCCCATAGCAATGCTATAGTCGTCGAGTCGTGGTTCTATGAGCTTCTTCTTCTTCTTCTTCTTCTTCCTTACCCAATAGCTGTGTGATGCCGGGTAGTTTTGCGCCTTTGATTAGCACAAATAACTCGAAAGTAAAAAGGTCTTTAAGAGCAGTTACATCTTAGTAGAGTTAAGGCGCAGCAATATTTACCGAGTAGCAAAGCAATGTTGGCACGTAGTGTGAGCTGTAGATGGTTATCGACGAGTCGTGTCTTTTACAACAAACAAGCGGTCAAGGTGGTGGCCTCATCGTGCCCTGCTGGAACTTCGCTGAATCTGAACATATGGAAAAGCGGTAAAGACGCCCAGGCACTCGAAGACAGGGAGTATCCAAGCTGGTTGTGGAGCGTCTTGGATGCCAAGCAGGCCGTCGATCATGCCGCTAAGGATCCGGAGGGAGAGGCCCTGTCACAGAGAAAGAAGAACATCAGGAAGGCAAACAGACAGCAAATCAAACAAAACAACTTCCTAAGCCAACTATGAGCCGTGTTAACACGACACGACCTAGTTCGGCATCCCTGTAAATAAGTATGTGTGTGGATATGTACGTGTTATATAGTATAGTTTTCACTGAGACACAAAAGAATGAAATATTATATACTTTTCCCCGCTGAAAACCGTTAAACACAAACCAAACGTAAAAATCTTCCCTTCTAAAGTATTCCCCATAAAGATATTACAAGTTAGACCAGCAATCAATCAATCGATCAATCAGAAATGGCTAAGACAAGTGTAGATGTGCCCACTATAAAAGTGAAGAACATTCCCAAGCTAAAAGTACGGAACACCAGAAGGACGGTTTCCACCAGAAAGATGCGAAATGCATTCAATTCCTACTCGAGGAAGATTAGAAGGACGTTCAGAAGAAAGAGGTTCTAGACAGAAATCCCTCGTAGAAGTTCGTCATACATATATATATTTAAAAAGTCATGTAACAACATACATATAAAAAAAAGAAAAATAGGAGTTAGATAAGAATAGTATTACTGAAAGAAAAAAAAAAGCGAGCCGGAGAACTAGAAATCAGTGACTCTTCCATTAAACGAATAGTCCCCATGCCTCAAGGGGTCCTGCTTGGGCCCTCCGATTTCACCGGTCTTAGGATTAACATCGCCTTCGAACTCCGGTATGGTCTTGGAAAACTCAGGTGAGAATGATCCAATGTCATTCTTGGTCAAAAGTGGCGAGTTCAAGCTTTCCTTCGTGTGGTCGCCGGCGACAAGCACGTTGTACTGGTCTATTGCCTCCTGTGACGAGGCGATCCTCTGCAGTTTCTCAAACTCCTCCTGCTCTTCCCGTGGTAGCTTTGGGGGGCTGGGAATTCTCTCAGTAGTTATGTTTCTAACCGCCATGCAGGGTGCCCTTCCACGGAACAACGCCATGGCTCCCGCATAGGAGCGGTAGTAATTCATGCTTTTAACGCTGCGTAACATCTGTGCTCTCTCTTTCTCTCTTGTTTAGCTTCTTATGCTATCAAGCTGATCTGTATGTTCAGCCTTTGGTATTTTTTCTAAGGCGGAAAAGCACCTCTTTTAGCGGTCTTTTCTGGGCAACAAAGAGATGAAATGTCATATTATTCTATATTCTATTATATAGGAGATCGTATTATATACTCATGCGTATCCCTTCTAGCAGCTCGTCGATTATTTTCTGGTTTTTGCTGTTCCCCTTGATAGTACTTAGGATTCCAAAGCATTGCAGCATCGTCAATTTATCTTCCTCGGTAACGCCGTTCTGTTCTTCTTCATTGAAGATGTATTTTTGGAAACTCTTCCTGGCGCCATCATTTGTATGGAGAAAGCTCTCGTAATACGGGAGGATGATAGAGTCTCTGAAACACCTCAGCAACAAGAAGTCGATTGAGGGAGTGTACCTTGAAGGCTCTGGTAGATACCCGTCAAGCCAGTAGTCACTGTCTCTTTGGAAGCTTTTTTCAAAGGGCAACAGCACTGCTATGATATCAAAGTAAACCTGTTGGTAAAAGATTTTCCAGATTATACCCACTCTTTTCAGAGCTGTATTCACAGTCTCTTCATTAGCATAATTGAATACGATTTGGTTCTCTAAAATGTACAGTGACGTAGTGATGAATTCTTCGATTTCCGTTATAAACTTGGAATATGTAACAGCAGCCTTGGTTTGCGTTTTCAATTTGATGTAAAAGTCCAGTAAACGATCAATGTCTTCAATCTTGGCCGGTAGTTGCCATATTCTCTTGTTTTTGAACAGCTCCACTACTATGCTACAGTATATGCCCCATATATTCCCCTCTAAAACGTGTAGTTCCTGTGTGGTGAAGCTTTTATAATTCGCTACCAAAGAGGGCAGGTTCCTGAGTAGATCATGTAATAAAGAAACATTGGTCGCATCAAACGTATCTTCTTGAATCGGATTTAGAGCCGTGTCATTCGGGTTATTGTTGATACTGGGATTAAAAGAATACACGGACTTCCCGGAGTCTATCAGGCCTCCAGTAGAATTATGGAGGAACTGTACGGGCGATCGATGTTTCCCATACGAAGAGTGCAGAAATTTACTAAACGAGCTGGGAACCACGGGTTCGATATCGTCCTTACCTATGGAACTATGCGGTTTATAAGGTAGAAGCTTTTTCGCCATCTTACTAAAAACATTGTTGCCTTTGCTAGAGTGAGAATGGCTTGTCGACAACGAAGACTGTAAACTGTTGGCACTCTTGTTGGATTTCGTCTTGAACAGTTTGGAGCCACTTTTGCTTACAATGTTACCAGTAGCACCATTCACCACAATGTTGGGGTTCATAGACCCGCTCGTGCTTCGATTCCTTACATTTTCCCTAGAATTGGTAAACAAGGACAGTCGCCTCTTATTACCCCTTGACGTGGAGGAGTGCAAACTGTCATTGGACATGGTGTTTGCCTGTTGTTGGCCACCGTTCGAGGAGCCTATTTCCGAATGGCCATCATGGTTCTCGGTGTCTTGAATGGATTCTTCCTCAATCGAATCCGTGGAACGTCTTGAATTGGAACCGTCTTGAAAGATGGACTGAAAACCCACCTGCGACCACCGGGGAGCTGTGTCTGGAGGAGACATGGACATTTTCGGACGTACTTCTTCATCAGGATGTGTCAGGACTTGCGGCACTATATCGGAAGAAACACTGTAGACCCTAGCCGGTTTGCGGTCAATCGGTTTTATATTTGGGTTTGTGACATCCAGTGCGCCTGCAGTGGCACTTTTTTTACGATTTAACCCGGTCGCCATTGTGTAACTCAATCGACTGAGACTATTCTGGAAGCTTGTGTTTGTTATGGGCCGTGTTGTATTCACTTTCCTATGACTGTTCTTCTCCCTTTAATTTTGGCTTTATTTCAAAGTCCGTAATGGTGCCTGAAAAATTACTAGCAAATATGCACATAAAACGGTAAAAATGCTCTTTTTCGGTTACTTGGCCCCCAATTAACAGCATAGTGGCATATATAGATCCAACATCGACAATTTATATCACCTATATCGGCTTAGGCTAACACTGTATGCCTTCAATACCTATATATCTTCTGTATGCTTCACTATCTATATTGGTACTTTTTTTTCCAATAGAGATTTTTTGCATCAATTTCGCGATGAGCTAAAAGAAAAATGAGTGATATTCTAGCAGTTTTTGTTCAAGATTGGATTTGTTCAGATTTCGAGCTTCGAATACCGGATGCTCTGATATGTTTGACCCTCTGGACCTGTATACTCCTGATGAAATACAATCTGAGCCTTCGCAGTCCAATCTGGCGAAGAGCGAGGCAGAACAATTGCTCGAAGAACGACATGACGTGACATTTGTGGTTGAAGATGAAAATAGCAGCGACGACGATGACAGCGTCATTGATAATCTAGATCTACCCTCTGTGAGATATGCTCCGCCGGAAGTTATCCTTTGCACACTGTTGCTTTTAAGACCGGATAAGCAGGTGAACTTTAACCAGGGAACAAGCAAGAGCAAATCTGTGCTGGAGATGTGTGAAAATCATGGGCTGAAACCTGATCTACTAAAAAAGACTCCTAAGTTGGTATACAGAAGAATGGCCCAACAAGAGGCTGAACTCGTTGGAGAAGGTGTGTAGTAAGATCCCAACGCTGCGGTTTATGGTATCCAAAGAACTATTATTAGGTTACTATACTACAATACTGAAAAAATACAACAATAATGATGACACCAGTAATGAAATCGTCCAACAGCTTCTTAGAGAGCTAAGTTCAAGGATATCTGAAAACTGCGGCAGGACAGCCCAACCTTCTATTATAAGATATTTTGAACTAAAAAATTTAAACAGTGCCATACCACTCTACGAACCATCATTGACAGCCGATAATCTTGGTTGGAAAACCTGGGGGTCATCCTTGATACTTTCGCAACTACTCGTAGACTATTTACACACTACAGGCATGCCACCCGCGGCGAACTGTGGCACCAAAAGGATTAAAGTCTTAGAGTTAGGTTCCGGCACTGGTTTAGTGGGACTTTCGTGGGCTGCCAAGTGGAAAGAACTCTATGGAATTCACAACATAGAAATTTACGTGACAGATTTGCCGGAGATTGTAACGAACTTGAAAAAAAAACGTATTGCTTAACAACTTAGAAGATTTTGTTCAGGCAGAGGTACTGGATTGGACTAATCCTCAGAATTTCATCAATCAATTTGGTCATGAAATGGACTTTGATATCATATTAGTTGCCGACCCAATCTATTCACCCCAGCACCCAGAATGGGTTGTCAACATGATATCGAGGTTTCTGGCACCATCAGGAACTTGCCATTTGGAGATACCTTTGAGGGCGAAGTACGCAAAGGAAAGAGAAGTTTTGAGATCTTTACTCAAGGATAATAATCTTCAAGTAGTAGAAGAAAGTTATTCAGAAGGTATGGACGATTGGGGCGTGGTAAAATACTTATATAGACAAATTGTTCGCAACTGAAAAAAAAAAAGAGGATATTATGTGCCTGCATCAGATGAGTTTTCTTTCTTCTAGTGATATACATACTGTATGGGTATATAGATATAGAGAATAAATGACTGCCTAGATTGTACCTACATTCACAACGAGGCTCAAGTAGGAAGGGACAGAAGAGTATACTAGACCAGAAGTGGCTCATTCAAAGGACATGATCATATAAAAAGTACGTGAATATGTGAACTAGCTTAAATATATCGCTTTTTGTGATAAATAACCGTGCTTATGCGATGTAATCATCTGCAATCTTGGTTTCACCGCCTTTGGAATATTTCTTCCCATTTACCGCCGTGGAGTATTCTTCCGTTAGAGGTACAAACCATATATTCAAATCATTTTCGCCCATATTCAGTAAATTTATCATCGCAGAATTTCTATAGTGTATTGTTTCCAGGTCTATAATAGTGTCAGCGGTCCCTTCGCCTATTAGACTAGACATTACCTTCGGTAGTTCATTGATTAGAAACTTCGATGTATATGCGTATCTCGTCAACGCTTCCACCAATTGCATTTGTTCCAAGTATGGCAATTTTAAGATAATTTCAGAGTTGAATTTGCCTCTTATAGAATCAAAACATTCTTCGTCTGCTACGAGATTCCTCAGCACCTCCATACTGTAACCACTTATAGAGAAATGGTTTACAACCAGATCCTTATGGTTTTTTATCAAATAACGCGGATTGATTAATTCTAACCATTCGTTTACCAGTTTTGGTTCAGACCCAATCTTCAGATAGTCTTTATCGATAGTCTGGAAAAAAGAAAACCCTTCTTCATCAATCCGAGAAATCTCTGCAAATAACTGTAGTAAGCGGTTCTTAGAGAAGGCTCTGACGTCTGGATAATTTTCTGTATCTTCAAAAAGTCTAGCAAAAATTGGCAATGTTTGCTTCACGTGTTTCAAAGCCCAATACTTATCTTGACTTCTTATATCTAACAACAACCTGGTGTAATAGTTGACCAGTTCGATAAATGCAAAAATGTCTTCCACAGATTTCAACACTTCCTCCTTAGTGAAGCAAAATACGGCTTCTTTAAACTCAGGACCGCTGATCAATGGAAATTCAATAGCCAAAAAATCGATCAACCTAACAAAAGAGACTGTTTCCATCTTGTTCTTCACATTTATTAAGAATGGTAAATTGTTATCAAACAACCGACGTCTAATCAATTCATCTGAGCTTAATCTTTCAAAAGCTTTTTCGATAGACCCAGTAAGATTATCATTTCCCACTTTCCCATTAAAAAGAATATCCAATAGAATATCTACAATATTAGTGGTGGCAAATAGACCCTTTGGTTGAGAATTCTCGATAATCTTACATGCTGCCACACTTAATGGATCTATTCCCGATTGTAAGGCCTTTATCAAATCCTCCGCACTATAAACTTCTAACACCTCGTCAAAATCAATCATGGGCACCAATTTGTCCAGTATATCTAAAAGATAGTCGTAGTTTAGTGCATTGTTGGAGACATCCGACGTTAGGAGGCGCTTGATTGTCGCCAGAAGTGGTTTCACATCTATGTTTGGAAGGGTGGCAATGGTCACCAAATTCAATGAGCATTTCCTTAGTAGTGCGTTGATATCTCCAGATACGACATCTTCATTAAGCTCGTCCTTTAATTGCACAAGAAGATCTTCTATGTAGTTTGTTTCCTTATCACTCATTGCCTCTATCTTGCTGCGTTCTTTGGTGGCAACTGTCATAAAACTTCCTTAAATTCGATTCCGCTACAAGGCTCTTTTCAAACACCTCTATCTTCAGCAAGAGCAAGGCAAAAAGAGAAAGAGGCTTTCTGAAATGGAAAGCCGCACAAATAAGTAACTAAATATTGTTATACCTAATTTATTCAAATATTTCCATGTCTACACTAGTAAACAGAGGTGAAATCACCAAAATCATTTCTCTTTATCTTCGTCCTTTTTTTTCTCTAAATGAACATTATTACCATTGAAGGTCGTTGGGTCTTCGGGATCATCTTGACGATCATTGTTAACAAATTGGAAAACGTTTGGGGAAACAGAACGAGACGTAGTCAGGTTCGTTTCTGAGGGGAACCTCGTCCCACTAGGCGTTAACAGGGGGATGCATACGTAGAGGATTGGACAGGCTCCCGAAAGTTTTCCTGTTGGAAACGATCTGGGGGAGCAGTCCTTAATGAAGACGATCTCGTTTCAGAGTGATTGAGACCAGACGATCCCTCATGCTGTGATGTACTTACGGAGTATTCATTTCCACCCCACCACGTAGAAAATCCTTTATAAAGGCGGCCCAGAATACCTGGTCCCTCCATTTCAGTTACTTTTAGCTTAGAATGTGGAGTGTCCAGCGGTTTGAGCAGCAAGGCTGATCTGGGAGTTAATTCTAATGCCTCAAGCGTCTTGAGCTCATCGGAATCCTTGAATGTTACTCTAGGAATGCTCCTATGGAACGAATACGGACCGTTTCCATCAGTCCGGTTAAGATCCACCCATTTTCTAACATCGTTCAACGTTTCTGATGAACCAAACTCATTTTTCAAAGTCTTACCATCGGTCATCCTGATTTGCAGCATGCATGTGCTGCTATGTAATTTTTGTACATCTTTTATATTATCATGAACATCCAGCGGCTTAGCATCATCGAGAGTCCGGTGATGTGTTTCATCGAGAGCCCTCCTTTCTGCACGATCTGCTCTAACAAGCTTTATGATTCTTTCTCTTTCTTCTTCGGCTAACCTCTTCTGTTTCAGTTGCTCCCGACGTTGGATTTCTAAGGTAGTCTCTGCAATTCTTTCTCTTGCGTTTTTCTTGGAGGCTTTATTGGATGAACTTGCCTTCTTTACTGGACTTGTACTTACTTCGTTGGGCAAAGCCTCGCTGGCTTTTTTTTGTCTTTGATGCCCAAACATGCCAACAGCCTCTCAAAATGTCGATCATCTTCACCTTGAATAATCAATTCTATTTTTCCTGCACGTATTAAATAAACACTGGGCAATACCACGTTAGGAAACACTTGCTCAAAGAGTTTGAACTGCTCGCTATCTTTCACCAGCTTTAGCCAGATACTGTGTTCTGCTAAAACGTCTAATGCGACTTCATCCTCCTTGAACCAACTTTCCAACCAACGATCATCCCGTGTGGTGCTGTAAACAGCCATGGCGACACCCTGCTTGATGGAGTCATTAACCGCTTCTTCTACAGAATCTCTGAATAGTGCTTCTAACATTTAATTGCTTCTATTTGATCTGGATATCCTCGCTTCTTTTCAAACAATAGTTGCAGCTGAAGCTGGGCTCCCTTTTAAATTTTCAACATGACAGCGAGGCTTGCCGAAGTTGATAAAATACGGCTTTTAAGACCATTTTGGCAGTTGCATGATCAATATGAATGGCAAAACATCCTGGGTTAAAAAGGCGCTTAGTATATGAGTTGCTGTTTGTGAGGAGTGCGGATTGTCATGAGTCTCTCGCAGGTGTCACCTTTACCGCAGATCAAAGACGTTGTGCTAGGAGATACAGTTGGCCAGGGCACATTTGCCTGCGTTAAGAATGCCCATCTTCAAATGGATCCCTCCGTTATTCTAGCTGTAAAGTTTGTTCATGTCCCCACTTGTAAAAAAATGGGACTCACTGAGAAGGACATCACAAAAGAAGTGGTTTTACAATCCAAATGCTCTAAGCATCCTAACATTTTGAGACTTATAGATTGTAATGTATCTAAAGACTATATGTGGATAATCATGGAGATGGCTGATGGTGGTGACCTGTTTGATAAAATTGAACCTGATGTGGGAGTTGATTCAGACGTGGCCCAGTTTTATTTTCAACAGCTCGTCAGTGCTATTGATTATATGCACGTAAAATGTGGTGTTGCTCATCGAGACATCAAGCCCGAAAATGTCTTATTGGATAAGAACGGGAACTTGAAACTAGCGGATTTTGGGCTTGCTTCCCAGTTTAAAAGAAAAGACGGTACACTACGTTTATCCATGGATCAGAGGGGCTCTCCACCGTACATGGCTCCTGAAGTACTTTACTCCGAAGCTGGTTTTTATGCAGATCGAACGGATATATGGTCTATTGGCATCCTCCTATATGTATTATTGACCGGCCAAACTCCCTGGGAACTGCCGTCTTTAGAAGATGAAGATTTTGTCTTCTTCATACAGAACGATGGAAATTTGAACTGGGGGCCCTGGTCGAAGATAGAATTTACTCATTTAAACTTACTCCGAAAGATTTTACAACCTGACCCAGTCAAGAGGGCGACATTGGAAGCGTTGAAAGCACATCCTTGGATATCACGCAAAGTTTTATTTGCTGGTGATGATGGCCTCTGTAATGATCCTGATCTCTTAGCTAAAAAACTGTTTTCTCACCTAAAAGTCTCACTAAGTAATGAAAATTATTTGAAATTCACTCAAGATGCAAGTTCCAACAACAGGTACATTTCTACGCAGCCTATCGGCAATGAGTTAGCTGAACTTGAACATGATTCCGTGCATTCCAAGGCAATTGCGAATACTCAACTTGCATTTACCATATATGATTCGAATATGAATGGTAACAGTGATACATGCATGACGCAAGAGGCTAAATGGACGCAATTTATAAGTAATGATATGGCCGCCTTGCAATTTCATTCTGATGAGAATGGTTTTACTGAACCATTTCAGAATTGTTTACAATTCAATCCGAATAAACTTACTAAGTTCTACACTTTTCAACCTATGGATATCTTGCTGCCAATTTTAGAGAAGGCTTTAAACTTATCACAAATTAGAGTGAAACCAGATCTTTTTGCAAATTTTGAAAGATTATGCGAGTTATTGGGCTACGATAATGTTTTCCCACTTATAATAAACATCAAGACGAAGAGCAAGGGCGGTTGCCAATTATCTGGTAGTATTTCCATCATCAAGATTGAAGGAGATTTGAAAAATGTTGGATTCGAAAGGAAAAATGGTGATCCTTTAGAATGGAGAAGATTATTCAAGAAAATCTCCACCATTTGTAGAGACATTATCCTACTTCCCAAATAAATGAAAGTGGAACCTGAATATAAGGTAATTATGCATTGATTTTTTGTTTTTTTGTTTTTTTTGTTTTTTTACATAGTATCTATTTCATTTCTTCGTTCTATACCTTTTTGAGTATATACCATTTATCACAGATAGTTTAGAGACATTTCACATCGTTTATCCCACAAAAGTTAATCAATTCATGTCATTGTCTCTGTTAGAATAATATTCGAGCCTCATCATGAAATCCAGTAATTCGATCCTTAAGTTTCTCCTTTCTTCTAACGATATTCCGTTCAAGTCTCCTGGTGTAAAGCCTCTTAACCTGCTGACTAATTTTCTCGACTTCTTCGAGGAGAAATGGACCCTTAATGAAGGCGTAGCTTCCCTAGAAGTAGCATCTTCATTGCCATCCGCCGGATCTCCGTCCGTACCTAATTGTAATTGGCCCAGTTGAATTCCATCATCCTTTTCCTTTTTTCTTTCAGGCGCTTTTCCAACCACAACCAAGTGAGTCTTCACATTTTGAATAGTTTTATTTGCCGCCAAGCGTGGAGGTGAATCAGGTGGCATCGATTCATGTTTTTGCAACCTTTCTTTCATTTGCTCTGTCTGACTCTTTGGCTCTTGCATTTTTAGGGATTTGAAAATAGGTATACGTATTTCCGGCAGTACTGAAGTATCAGCTACTTCAAGTTCTTCTTTTGCGAAACTTGTTTCTCTCGAGGCTTCTTGTTCCATTGCCTTTAAAAAGCCTCCATCGTCCCCATGCTCTTCAACTGAAAGGAAGTCGTCCTTCGCAGTGACCTTCTTTCCGTCTTTGCGCTGGTGATGGTGATTCAGCTCCCTATTGGGCTTGGTCGTTCCAGTTTGTTTTAAGTCTACGTTTAACGGTGTTTCAATCATAGTAGCTTCCCCAGATTTTTCCACACCACCATGCGCCTGTATGTTGCAAGTCCTCTTAGCACCTCCCTTTCCGTTGTCGCCTGTATTTAATTCATGTATCAAGTTTTCTTCCGAAACCGCATTATGTTTATTTGCACCAAAATGCAACGTATTAACTTTTAATTCATCATTTCTCGTCGAGATATCTGGCAGTGAAATTTCATTTGGGTTCTCGATTTTATTAAGTTTTTCTTTTTTATTAATTGGTGTGGCTTGCCCAATGGCATGAACTTGACTTTTGTCTTCAATTTCATCTTCTTTTGAGGTTGTTTTATTCATAAGTTGCTTTTGTGTGTTCCAGCCTTCTGTGAGCAATTCGTTATTAACGCTACGCTCAAAATCATGTTCCTCTCGCCCGCGGTCTTGCCCTTCCTGTTCTTTTACGTCACCGTTACCTACAAGCTGTTCTTTGGAATCTAAAGCAACTATTACCAAGTCTTGACTAAAAGCGGATCCTACTTTTTTAACATCCTTTGAAGCTGAAGAAGATGGCTGAATAATCACATTTTTGATGTCGATACCCGCACTCTTAGCACTACGCGATATCACCTCGTGTTCAGAAGCTGGAACACTCAGCACCTTTTTACTTTTCTTAATTTCGTTTACATGAACCCTTGATTCCTCAGTTTCAGAGTCAAAATGTATTTTAGGAGAACGCTGTAGAGCTTCATCGGTAAGTATATTTTGCCCATGTTTGGTGTCAATAAACTTTTTCGCTACTTCCGTCTGTTCACTCATGATAGTCTTTGCTTGTTGGGCCACTTCAGAAGAATTTGCCGTGGCATCATCTTCATGGAGCTCTGACACTTCCGCATCATCGCTCTTATTATATTGGATATCCTTATGGTTGTCAATCTCGTTATTTAATTGTGTACTTTTTGCCTGCTGATCTATTTCTCCCATGCTTTCATTATCTACTTCCTCTAATGTCTCGTCAGTAAATGATCTGCCCAATTTAGCGGGTATTTCCCGCTGTGTGAGCTTCATAATTGGAATGTTTTTGACTTTTCTTACGTAAAAATCTTCTACATCAGCCTGTGAAGGTGTTTGAAATGATGACGGAAGATCCTTTACACCTTGTGTAGCGGGAACCTGAATTTCTTCAATATTCGGTGTTTTCTGCAAGTTTTCTGGAACGCCCTTTTCAACTTCTAAGCCTTGTGGTGTGTATATTGAACTATCATTTAATTTCTCACCAGCTTCCTTATCGGGGTCTCTTTGAAGAACTACTTCTGAATCATGGATCCACTTTTCTATCGTTTTTAATGTTGCATTATAAGTTCTTTTATCTTTGAACTTTCGATTGTGTGATTTGATAATATCAATTAGTAAATGAACCAAATCTATGCTTTGGCGGTCAGGCCTTTCCGGTAATGTGCTAACTAGCATGGAAAAAAATTTCTTAGCAGCACCCCGGGAAAGAGGTTTGGTAAGGTATAGCAGAATCAGCTCGCAAAATATTTTGGTACCATTGTCATGGTTTTCTTTGTTTAACCTACTGACTGGATCCAGCAAAAAAATGAAAAACGATTCTTTCAATTTTTCCAAAACTAAAAGTTCCTTTCGTGCAATGATCCTTTCAAGTAACTCGAACTTGTAATCGCTATCAGCATTTCCAATATTTCCAGCAAGCACCGTTAGCAAAGTCACATTCGGTTTGTCTCTATACGTTAGTAGTCTCATCAGCAGCTCCGGGTTTATTTTTGAGAGGATTTCATCGTTTATAGTTTCACAGAATTCATCCAGATTATTCGTCATGCTATTATCTATGCAGAAATTTAATAACTCGCTAAATAACGGTTCAATTGGATTTTTAGTAGCTAGTCGAAAAAGTTCTCCAATTATCTTTGACTTTTCTAATTCATCGGCAGGAGTGTGCAATAGAATATTCTTTACTTCTGGAAAGTTTTGATTTATCTGATCAAGCTCTTCGCCCTCCAACAACCAACAAATTATGGTAAGCTGTTCGGCATGGTTGAACGATTGTATATTTGTGACGAAATAAGACGTCCTACTACGTGGTAATAATTCCAGTAGTAAATCAGAATTAAGATCAGAAATATAGCTCAACAAAGTCGGATTAGACTGAATACAGTACTCTAAGATACTCATAAATTTTTTTTTCTTTCAAAAATGGGAGCAAGCCTACGAATAGCTCAGTATTTCCTGGCAAAGAGGTTTTTAATAGCGTAACCAGATCCGTGTCCAGTTTATTGTTGTTTTTTGAAACGTAGCTTTGAATGAAATAAATAAAGTTATCGTTTGACCATTTGGATACATGAATTAATGCAAACAGGTTAACTGGAAAAGTGAGCTTCAAACACAGGTCCAAAAAATTTTCAATGGAGTGTTCGTTTGGAACTTGATCCACAATGCCTGCCAAACTCTGAAATTCCTTGAAGGATATGTTCGGGGCTAACAGTGTTGATCCGACCCAGTTCTGGGCATATATTTCAGTTTTCTTATCCTTTAACTCTAGAAACTTCTCCATTATCACAAATTCAGATGTCTCGTTCCGAGATTTCCGAATAACGTCTTTCAACAGGTTAAGTGTTGTATTTTCTTGTGGGCTGCCAATTTGTGAAAATCGGATATTGAAGTTTATCAACGATGAATCATTCTTTCTTAAGAACAAGTCTAAAAACGTGTGAATAAACGAAGAACCTACAGCTCCAAAAAATTCACGAAAAATCGGTTTATCTTTGTTGTTTTCTGCAACTTCCAATATCAAACTACTGAAAGCTTCTAAATGGCTCTGATCTTTTCTATCTTCTGGGAGATGCTTTAAAGACGTGAGGATTAAATCATGAGCTAAGTTAACATTAGACATGGCTGTCTTTACGCCCTGGAATACGACCTTCATAATTTTGTCATATGCGGATTTGATAATTGAAGGAGGTAAGCTCGAAATATCTTTGATTTTCACACCTTCTGAGGCTATTACACTCATAGAATGAATATGCTTTTTGTTTTTCCTCTCCACAACAACATCAGAATTCTTACCCCCAATTAGTAAATGCAAAACTGTTAAGGGCACATTCTGCAATTGAATAGAGTTATAGTTGAAAACAAATTTTTCATAAATTGGGGCGATTAAATAGTCCCAGAAAAGGTTGAACATATCCATGGATAAATTTTTATTACTTGTAAATGCAGTGTAAACGATACCCAGAAAATGATAAATGATTCCCTCTCTAGCGCTCGGATCATTTACATGTGACAATGTCATTTGAAAGGGAGTTTGCAATAGTGACAGTAAACTTTCATTCCTTTCTTCATTTTTCAAAGATATTTTTGTACAAATGCAGTAAGTAATAATTCTCCAAACCTTAATAGACATTAAGCGGGTCTTCGGCTGCTCGTTCATAAAGCACAACTGATTTAGGTCGAACCAGGTTTTGCTGGATTCTGATATTAAATCATATACTGTTTTTCCGTTATCGTATAGCAGTCCAGTCATGGAAAGCCATAAGTCCATTGCTAGTTTATTATCATTCTTTTTCACAATGTAATATTTTATTTGCTCCGTCAGCAGATGGCCTATTGTGATTTTGTTAAGATCACCAGCATCGTTTGAATTTAATGGTAATCTAGATAAAAACTTTTTGTTGATCGTTTCTGTTACAGGAGAAACCATAACACATTGGTAAATCCTTTCATGTTCTTCTACAAAGTCCAAACATTTCTTCAAAAGCTCCAGTAAAACAACTATGGAAGTAATGAGAATCTTCATAGAATAAACCTCATCCCCGATTATAATTCTGGGTAATACTTCACCTGGTAGCCAAGAAGTTACTGTTTCAATCATTAATTTTGGATATTTACTCAGAAATCCTCTTATGAGTAGCAGTTTTTCGCATATTAGGTTGTTGCTATTGATTTCTATTATTTCAGTGAAAGTGTCGATGATTGGCTTGATTTCCTCATCGCTCAAGAAAAAAGTACCGAATTTCTCATCTCTTAAGAAAGATACTTGAGCAGTAATTATTATTTTGTTTGAGTTCTCATTTTTCAGTGCTTTGTTTGTCCATTTGTAAATAACTTTCAATTGATTCACCAGATCTGGTCTTTTCATTAGCCATTTCATTATTTTGAAATTGGACATAATAGCCCCAAAAAACCGTACCATTTGAACATACAGTCTAATTACAAATGGATTTTTCTTTTCACTAAAACTCAGCAATGTGTCCTGGGTCATCTGCAGATGAGGCATGCATGTTTCGATGATGGTTTCTACATTAACGATGAGAACGTTGAATTTCTGATCAACTTCGTTAACATTTTTGTCGTTAAAATGGGGATAATATTGTTAAAGGTGGCATATACTTCAAATCTTCTGGCCACATATTCTTCCGATTCCTGACGCAGGATGCCCAGTCCACCCTCTATGATATCCTTAAACTCTGAAACGCTTTCGTTGTCAATTAAACTATGGATTTCGCCGCTTACCCAATAATCCAAAGTACGAGGATCTACTCCAGTAGATTCCTTGTATGGCGATGTAAATATGTTACCGTTGTGTAATTGGTGCTGAGAATGTTGGAGTTTGTTGTAGCTCAAGTCGCTTACAGTCCTCATCGGTGGCATTCTGTTCCTTAAAATTGATTTGCCTGGCTTACTTGATGGAGAAGGTTTTGGTGAAGAACCAGGTACGTGGTGAATTGGTGACGATTCTATTCTATCAGAAAAGGCTACGCTTTTTGTCACCGGAGATACATTGTTACTGTTTGAAGCAGAGATTTCAGGTAGACTTTGCATTAGCTTATTGTTTACATCCTCTAAACTTGAATGTTCATGGCTTTTTGATAAATCCAACTGATCGTTTTCGCTAATGCTTGGCGATAATAGCTTTCGTCTCTTTGGAGTTGGTGACAAGTCGCTTTGCATATGCATATGGGCTTGTGGAGAAGGCGGAGGTGGCAATTTGGCCTTCATCCATGGCGAGTTCCCACTGGAATGAGCATCTTGTTGAGACCTTCGAAGAATATGCTGATCGATTCGATCTATGGTATGCTTCTTCTTATCTGAGAAATCGTTGGACATTGCAAGGCTAACAGAAAAGAAACGCAGCTTGGTGTGGAAAAATGTTTCCTTCTGAATGCCTGAGATACTATAACGTGGGCGAGTTGCGCTCAAACTCCTGTACTGGTGCGTTACTGTATTTTGGTCTTTATGCTGATGAGTAGCCAATAATTTAAAACCGACGCGTCGGTCAATTATTTTAGCTTTTAATACAATGAAATATGCTATAAGAAATGAGCTGAAAAAAGTTGATCAGTTGAGATACTATGAGGCTTGAGATACTCTAGCTGTGACGCTCTTCTTAATAGATTAATTATCTGCATTTGGGGCTTCTTGTAACTCAATTTTACGTTTGACCTACTGCTTTTTTTTAACGTTTTGTAACCAATAGGAAAGATTACATCTACATTTTAGCTAAAAAAGTTTTCTGTTCTTCTCTCTTCATGATAAAAAAAAAATTCATATTCAACTTACACTTAGTTACATACCTACACGATAAAAAGCTATGTGTATTTCAAATTAACTTCAGCTATTCCCCTACAAATTATGTGCCAGTCTATAATTCTATCTTTGTCGTGACTACCGTGTTTCTTCCACCACTTGAACAGTTCATATACAAAGAACAAGCTCGGCTGAATAATAACATTCAGCCTTCTTACTCTTACAAATATGTATGCGCTTGCCAAATCACACTGAAGCCATCTCATGCATTCAGCAATGCAAACTGTTGCGGATCTAGACACTCCGACCATGCAGTGCACCAAAACCTTCCCCCCCATCTTTTCAGAATTACTAATAAAGTCCAAAACTTCGTCTAATCGATGAAAAAGCGGGTCTTTCCCATTATCGTTTAAATTTTCGATCTGACAAATCTGAAAACCGGAATTCTCCTTTATCACTACGGTACTATCATTATCCTGATCATCATTGATTGTGGTACCAGCTCTGGGTCTGTTTTTAGTACCAATAATATTACTTGTGGCCCCATTCGTGTTCGCCAAGGTAATAGCACGATGTGATCTCACAGGGTAAACAGCCTTTTCTTTATTTAGCGTCCACGCAACCACTTCACCCACGGAAACTATGTGTGTAATTCCTAAGGATTTGAGTAAAACAGGATTTTGAGCATGATCTAGGGACCCCAAATACAAATGCTGCAGAATGCGTGATGGTAGTGGGCCCTTCAAATTGACATAATTAGACTCCGTGGGAATTTTCATGAAGAATATATTACTAAAAAGTTCCGAGGATATGCGTAGGTGAAAACTTTTATCTTTATCTCTTGCTAAATTGGTGAATAATTTTGTATTGGCTTCTCTCTGAGGGCTAAACTCACGCAAAATGGACTGTAAATGACCCAAAATTTGTAAATCTGATGGAAAAAGGAAAAATGGTCTTGGGTGTATTTTTAAAAGTGCATCCTGTAACGGAATATCAAAATGAAATATAATATATGCTGTTAATAGTAATGAAGTTTCTGTATATCCATCATTACAATGCATGAATGTTAAAAGTCCCCGAAGTTGAGATACCTGGTATATCAGATAACAAACATTTAAAAGAATTTCAACAGACTGAATGTTTAACTTTCCTAAACCTATAGTACCTGAGGCAGGAAAACTTAAATGCAAATATTCTTGAGAGTTTGGTGTATCATCGAGTAACGAATATAGATATGATTGAATTTTCGTTAACGATGGCATTGATGACTTTGGTGTACATTTTATAATTAGTTTCCATGTCTCTTTTGTATTTGGAATATTATATAATCGAGCAATGGAAGCAATGGGATCATCTGGATCATAGGATATGGCTCTCAATGATACTATGCTCATGTTTTCTTGGGAATGCTTGGATATAGACAAGTTTTTATTTTTAATAATTTGATAATTGTGCCAATCAATAGTATTACCGCATATCAAACCTGTTTCGTCCAACTTTGTTGCCGAAGTGAGCTTATTTAATTCTAGCTTCTCGCACAAAACCATATTCTTATCAAAGTTATTGAAACATACTACTTCACTGGGTGACGAACACAAGTTTAAAGGTGTACAATTACTGTCGGACTCCTTGTCTAATAAGGGTGTGCCAATTAAGCTCTCCGGTATATCCACGTTAAAACTTTGGTAGGTGCAAATAAAAAGGCTCGTTTTGTAGCATGGCTCTTCACAGTCAACATAACTGCCTTGAACAAACATTAGACAAATCTGTAAAAGTAATGCAAGTGAAGTGCAATTTGGGCAATCGCAGCCATGGATATCCATTGGTATTGTACCGTCTATGGCATCGTCATTCTGTGAACAGTAAATTACTATATTATCTGCCATTTCTACCATCTTGGCACATTGAAGGTCAAATCTTCTAAACAGACCTCTCCTACCCCAAACGTCCTGCTTGCTTGACTTGAACATAGCATTGGATCCAACTTTATTGCTAGGATCGTTTTTGAATTCTAATGACAATCCATGAGGGTCCACTTTTAAAAATGGTAAGATGCTATGCTTATGACAAAAAGCAGTGACATTTTCCAAATCAATATCATCCACTTGCAAATCCAGTTGGCGTACCTGAAACTTTAACAAGTTGAGGAGTTCCTTATCGCTATTGGGATAGTGGAACCCGTTCACTTCACCTTCCCTTTCGGAACCACCACCTTGAACGTGCAGAGAAGTGTGCACTTTCCAGGGCAGGAAGATGTCATTAACTTCAAGAGAACCACGCAAGAGCGCAGAACCATTCGCATTAGATTCTGATTTGACTATGGCCAGAGAGTGAGGAAAATCTGGCGGCCGGCCAAAGGAAATATCATGGGCCCAGGGGAACATTTCTTTGCAATCAGGCCATTCAGCAGCCTGGTGTAACTGCACGAGGTTGTGCAACTCACCAGGCGTGATCGAGGGCACTTCCAAAACCATCGTTGATACTGTAGTTTGCTATACCCGCCCCTTCTACCTCAATGACAATATTCTCTAGCTAGACTTATTCTATATTCTCCCTTTTCCCCTTCTTGTTCCTTTCTTTTTGGCACCTTCAATGTTAATAGTTTTGCTTCTATTATCCGTTTGAAATATTCATTTATTACGCGAAATCAGCAGCTTCAAGCTTTGTCATGCTAACTAATAAAAGAGAAGTAGCACATCAATAGTAGCGCAAGAAATGTCCGATTTAGTCAGAGAAAAGGCACCTGCCTTCCCCATTTCCAAAGTCAAGAAGATTGCCAAATGCGATCCCGAGTATGTTATTACATCTAATGCAGCAATATCGGCGACAGCGTTTGCTGCAGAGTTATTTGTACAGAACCTGGTGGAGGAATCACTGGTTTTGGCGCAGCTGAACTCGAGGGGCAAATCAAGCCTACGGCTAAGTTTGGCTTCTATTGAAGAATGTGTGGAAAAGAGGGAAAATTTCAGGTTCTTAGAAGATGTTATCAAACAATTGAAGAAAAATAGCATACAGGTCAAGAAAGGGCAACTGGGAAGGCAAATTGACCTGGATAACCGACAGGTTGACAAAGAAGAGTCACAACCGCACCAAGATGATGATGAGGATGCACAAATCGAAGAAGACGAAGACGAAGACGAAGACGAAGACGAAGACGAAGATGAAGATGAAGAAGAAGGAGACGAAGAAGAAGAAGATCCTGTGCAAGAGGAAGGACTCATGGATGATCATGGAGGCCACAAAGAAGACAAACCTACGCGCAGTGTGGCCGGTCTGCTGTCCAGGTTCCAGTACCAATCCGCACCGGATACTGGTGAGCATTCGGGTTCTTCTGATGTGGAAACATATGATGGGAAGAGCATAGATGAGTAGTACCGTGAAGTTTTACAACTATTCTACACTATATATATTATACATACAAACCCTACATGAGGCTCTAAGCATCGAAAGGGTTATTTCAGTAATAACGTAGGTCTCGCATTTACTTTTTTTTTAGGGCGAATCGGTACAGTAGGAATAAATTAGGGCTTTAGAGTTAAAAGTCATGGGACACGAGAACCCTAATTTTGTAAGTTCGGAAAAAAGAAAAGAAACAAATTTCAATAATAAATGAAATAAAAGTACGTAATTGACATATTACCAGCCATAAGCGGAAAATGAATTAAGCACCCTAGAACAGCCACAATACTATACCGTTTACGATGTCCAAAAAACAGGAGTATATTGCTCCAATAAAGTATCAAAATAGTTTGCCTGTACCACAATTACCTCCTAAACTTCTCGCCTATCCAGACGCTCCGGAAACAAATCCAGATTCCTCCCAGTTGATCAATTCGCTATATGTCAAGACAAACATCTCTAATCTTATTCAACAAGACGAAGATTTGGGTATGCCTGTTGATTTGATGAAGTTCCCGGGCCTATTGAACAAGTTAGATTCTAAATTGCTTTACGGATTTGATAATGTCAAATTGGACAAAGACGATAGAATTTTGCTGAGGGACCCTAGAATAGACAGGCTGACCAAGACCGACATGTCTAAGGTCACTTTCTTGAGACGTACTGAATATGTCTCCAACACAATTGCTGCCCAAGATTCCACGTCTTTGAAAAGGAAGAGACGTCTGGACAACGAAGGCTCGGATGATGAAAATCTTGACGTCAATCATATAGTCAATAGGGTAGAGGGAACCTTTAACAACACAGATACATGGAAACACCCAGTAAAGAAAGGGGTCAAAATGGTTAAGAAATGGGACTTATTGCCTGATACGGCGTCAATGGACCAGAACTATTTCATCATGAAATTCATGGGTAGCGCTTCATTAGACACTAAGGAAAAGAAGGCTTTGAATACAGGCATATTTAGGCCTTTGGAATTGGAGGAAGATGAATGGATTTCCATGTATGCTACTGATCATAAAGATTCATCCATTTTGGAGAATGAACTGGAAAAGGGTATGGACGAAATGGACGATGACTCTCATGAAGGTAAGATCTACAAATTCAAGAGGATAAGGGACTACGACATGAAACAAGTGGCCGAAAAGCCAATGTCCGAGCTAGCCATACGTCTAAACGACAGAGACGGCGTAGCCTATTACAAACCTTTACGTTCAAAAATTGAATTAAGGCGTAGAAGAGTAAATGACATTATCAAGCCATTAGTGAAGGAGCACGATATAGACCAATTGAATATTACTTTAAGAAATCCTAGCACCAAGGAAGCTAATGTAAGGGACAAGCTAAGAATGAAATTTGACCCCATAAATTTCGCCACCGTGGACGAAGAAGGCGATGAAGAGGAGGAAGAACAGAAAGAAGATACTAAGGGTGAATCAGCGGAAGACCTTAAAGAAGAACCTACGGAAGAAAAGGAGGGTACGCAAGACGAAGAAGATAAAGTAAGCGAAGAGCCAGCGGTTGATAAACCTGAAACTTCGAGTACTGTTGATACCAAGCATAAACCGGAAGAAGAAGAAGAAGAAGAAGAAGAAGAAGGCATTCCACAAGAAGAGTAATAATAAATTTAAGAAAAACAAGGGAAATGATTAATGCAAGCTCGTGGTTTTTTCATAATTGTTAGGAATAAAAAGCCGAAGTAAATACTATAAATATGCATTATTTAATGTAATAAAAGACAACAATCAAACAAGTAACTCCAAATGCAAATCAGACTATCGTCTGGAAGTTCAATGTTTTTTGATGATTAATGCACCAGTTTGCCAGCCACCAGCGGTTACACCGACACAGATATATTCTTCAGGTAACTCTATTTTGGTGGGCTTGACCACTTTGATATTCCGTTGCCCCTCCCAATTGCCAATATGTAACTCGTTAACTATTCTTTCAGAGGGACCTAGCCCCAGGCATCCACAATCTTGGCTTTCTACACCCCAAGAATATAAATGACCAGATTCAGTTAGCGCCACGGTATGGTAGTCACCACTTGCAACGGATATGACCTTTTCATCTATATCTATTTCTGTTAAGCTTTCTTTATCGACATCACCATTTGCAATTTTTAAAGTATAACAGTGAGTATCAGTGAATATAACCAGGGAGGCAAAACAAACGTTAATTTTGCATAATCTACCAACGATGTTCAGATCTACCACTTGACTCAACCCATGGTGATACTTCCATAATTTGTCACCATCGTTGTTAATATAGAAAACGCAATTATCTTGTAAACATGCAAAGTCAATGACCCTAGAATTGCCATTGATATCACCAGTATTTGGAATAACCTCGTATTTTGCAAAAGAAAAGCTCTTATCCTTTTCAACAGCCTCTCTTTCTCTCCATGCAACTAGCCCAACCTTATATATGTAGCAACAATTGAAATTCCAACCGCAGGCAATTTTCAGAATTGGATTTGTTATCCGAGTAGGCAGATTAGCAAACTCGATCTTAACACCTTGGTCAGATTCTGGGGAATCCCAAGAGTAGATGTTATTGTCTTTGTCCATTGCCAAAAATGGCTTCTTCCGGAAGTTACCGCGACATATTGAATATCATTGAACGTCTCCAAATTATCATCGCTACTACTGTACAATGGGAAGGAGTTTCTTGCAAACACCCTCCTGATATGGTTATTACCTGGAACTGCTTTGGTAGCGCTTCGCTCTAACATTTCTATTTCGCTATAGATATTATCATGAGGCCCCATTGCAGGCATGGTAGTTCTAGGCACGCCACTGTAGTTCCTTCCAGGAGAGGGATTGGACGCTTGTGGTCCCCTGTCAGTAGTAGTAGTTTGAACCGAAGTCGAATCCCTTTGTCCTGATTCATAGAGAGTAGATGGATGGCTGCCACTCATTCTTCTTCCATGAAATGTCCCTGTGGTGTTTACAGTACCTCCACTATTACGACTTGTGATTCGAGGATAGGACCTCTCCATATTGTGAATTATTTCTCTAAAGGGATTATAATCATGCTGTGAACCATTGGGGCCTGGCCCTTTGCAGCCCCCCAGAGAAGGTAGATCCAGTGCTATACAAATTTCCGGATTCAGTCAATATTTGGAAAGAAAACCCCCCGCTAGAGACTTGAGCTATAATTTCATCTCCATCTTTCTTGATTGCATTCAACGAGTCCTCCGGAGAACAAAAGCCGCTTCTGGACCTGGTTCTACTGTTAAACCATGGAACTTCTGTAGGGGTATTAACGCCGTATTTAAATCTCGGGCTTGGTCCATTTAAGGATGTAGCTGCCAACTCATTATTAGAACTGACGGTAAACCCTAGCCTTCCATGCTTTAAGTAACCCCAACTATAAAACTTAGCATCATATGCCCGTAACTGATAAATATCTTGCCACGACAAATCGGGGTATGCTTTCCTTAAAATGCTTTCTGTGCAAGTCTTAAACTCGGCTGAGTTTTGACATTGGAAAGGTTCGTCATTTGTTCTCAGTGTGCCAAATGCTTTATGGAATAATTCGTGCCACAAAGTTTTAGAGTGGTCAAAATCTAGTAACGTGTTATAATATTTGTTCGTTTGCGACAGGTTCTTAATATCATCGGTAGTAAAAAACGGTAAGGCAGCTTGGACAATGTCTGGAGGCAACCCTAACTCTGATTCCTTCTCTTTACCCTCAATCTCATTCATACTTTACTCTTCTATGTATAATTTTGGGTGTGTGTCCTCTTGAACGTGAATTTTACTACAAAAAGGGGTTGGCGTTTTATATGATCGTCATGTATTTATTATGATAATAAATACAAGGGACAGGGCGAACCGCCCGAAAATTACACTCCGTGATGACTTCAAGGTCAGAATCAGAATTCTTAAATATATATATCTATTGATTATTATAAAATAAAGGATTGTACATGTTGAATTAACCATGTATAGAGTCCTTGTATTGTTGTGGTTCTTTACAACTTATTAAAGACTTTAGACAGAATCTCAGTTAAATTAGACCAGTTTTTGATCCTTAGATTTTCATTGGCCAAATGGCCATTGTCAGTTGATTGACCACAGGGTATTTGAACTGCTGGAGCATCGAATATCCTTTCCAACATCCTCAAACAGGAAATAGAACCTCCTTCTCTCACCAGTAATGGTTCTACGCCCCATGCAGTAGTGATTTCATGCTTTAACACTTGGTATGCGTGATTTGTTGGGTCGCCTAACCAACCTTCTGCTTCATTCAAAACTTTGATCTCGAAGTGGTTTTGAGAGTTTAATTGCTTGAAGCTCTCGTTTAAATATGCCTTAAGATCTTGTTTGACTTGCTCGACGCTTTGCTCCGGAACCAACCTAATGGAAATGCCCATAGTGACACTCTTGGGTATTACTGTAATGTTACCAGGACCACTGAATTTAACAGTTGTCATGGATAATGAAGGCTTTGACCAATTTGTAATTAGATCTTGAACAGTGATACTTTCATCAATATTTGCAAGCTTAGTGATTTTCTGGAACCTTTGGTGTTCATCTTCAGTCAAATCCCTTAATGGTGCATAAAAATTCGGAATCTGAATTTCCTTTTGCTCATTTTGTAGTTTAGACACAATATTGACCAAGTTGACCATCGGCTCATCGTAGACGCCACCATTAAGACCAGAATGGCCATCTGGCCGATCACTCCAGATTTTTATTTGAGCGTTGATAACCCCTCTTAGCCCATAATTCAAACACGGATGTTCTTGGTCAACCCAAGTGGAATTACTTAACAAGATCCAGTCAATATCTTTGCCAATGATATCATGATATTTTTCACAGACTTGTTGTAAACTGGCAGACCCTATTTCTTCACTTCCTTCCACTAAAAATACAACGTCGTTAATCAACTCTCCCTGTTGAAACAAATATGCCACACTATGAATGGCACTTACCAATGGGCCTTTGTTATCTGATACACCACGTCCTTTTAGATACCCATTTTCGCAAGTTAAAGTAAATGGGTCCGTATTCCAATTAAAGGTATCTCCAGAGGATATAACGTCGTAATGGCCATACCATAATATACGTTTCTTCTTAGAGCCCGGTTCAGTTTTCCCATTACCTTGGAAATATGCAAATACAACAGGACTACCGCCATCAGGTAGCGGGAACAATTGGGCGTTTGTAGCTCCAAATTTCAAAAATAATTGCTGTAGATAAATTGCACAACGTCTTAGTGACAGCGTACTGGCAGTGTCCTTACTTTGAGACACCGTTTGATAGGAAATGAGTTCTCTTAGTGTGTTTAGCATTTCTTCATTATTCAAAGAGGCCGGTTGATAAACGGCCCATGCATTGGAGGTGTGTCGTGTAGATGATGCATTGATCTGCGAAGCATCCGAAAGAGGCACCGCAGATAGCAACGATGTCAGGTCCCAAAGAGTTAATGAACCGTCATTGCCACCCGTTAGCAAACTGACAGTTTCTGCTGATTTGCTAAAAACCTCTGAGCTTAGTATTTTGCCCTGTTGCGGATTCCAGTGGTTAACTTGATTTTGGTAAAAATGGGTGATCCCTGACTCATCAATAGCAAAAATATGATCCATGTAAACAGATATAGAAATAATATCCGATTCGTCCTTTGTTTTCAAAGTAGATATTAATTGCTGAGTATTCAAGTCCCAGATTTTTAAAATCCCATCACTTAATCCGCAATATAAGAATGGAAATTCTATGGTTTGGGAAATGACACTATCTTCGTTGTTGATTTTATCGTTTACCAAAGAAACCTTGACAATATCGTGTTTTTCATCCCTGGAAAACTCCCAAAGCTTACTTATACCATCACCAGCGGATGAAACGATATGTTCCAAGCCGGAAGTCTGAGAATTCTTCTCTAATAGCTGGTTGAACCTGGGGCACAATTTATTAATGGAATAAACAAACCCATAATGCGCATATTTGATAATGTTTTCGGAAGGGACCTCGATGATGGCAGCGCCACAGTTTTCCTGTAAAGAGGTTAATGAAGATTGGGATAGCGAATTCGCACTACATCCAGTTGGGCCCAAAGAATCAAAAAACTTATCGTATCTTCTATGTGGTAACTTATTGATATTGTCTACTCTATCGGATGATGTTTTCTCAATTTTCTGAATCAAGTTTTCCACATATAGTAAGCTTGCATTTTGGCAGCCAAACACAATAGTTTCCAACGAATCCAAATACGCCAATGAGAAGATATCGCCAATGTCTGTCACTGAGTAAACCGTAGCTATTTCCGTAACAGGCAGAAGGTCATCTCTGATAGCCTTTTCACCGATGGACCAGACTCTCACCAAGGAATCTGCGCCACCAGAGAATAAGAAGTCTTCATCTTCAGATCTTGCCAAACACAATACCGATGACCTGGTGTGCGTCTCTTCTTGCGATTCCCCCAGTCTAATGGTATGTATTAGATTATACGTGGGAAGATCAAATACCAGGATTTTAGAATCCTGGCTCCCAGCAAACAATAATTTTTTCTTGGGAAATGCAACGATGGATAGGATGGAAAATGTGTGATTCCACCTATGGATTAATTCAGAGTGCAATGCCACACCTTTACTATTATACATGGCCTTACAATTACCGTTTTAGTCTTTCACGTCCTTGTGCTATTGGCGTCTTCTCCTTCCTGAAAGATATTTTTCCTTTATATACCTGAGTCACACAGTGTATTGATATTGGTGCCACAGCTTTTCGCGGCGCACAATGCGATTATCACTCATGTTGATGGTAAAAGTCGATTGTACTTCCCATGCGTGAAAAAGGAATAAATTTCATTGAGTTCGTTGGGCTTGAAATATCAACGTTAGGCGTATCCTGCAATCAGGACTCTTGATTTTGCAATACATTGGAGAAAGTATAGGGAAGTGCCAAATCACTATGGTGGCGCACGTTTCAATATGAGAAAAAGCTGATTTATTAGTGCCTCTATCTCGGTAAGACCTTCAATAAGGCAACATGGTCCTTTAGACAGCTTAATATTGCGGAAACATACTTCAATGCTACTTCAAAGTTGCATCTTGGCGGCTATTCGATGATGTTTTTTCAAGGTAGTTATTATCATCACGTCGCACGTAAAGTTGTAGAAGATATATGATATGACATTTGCAGAAAGAGACTGAATTATAGGCGAGGCATACAATACTTTCTGCTTAAGGAAAAGTGCAAGGGCCACAACTGACTCGAAATTAAGGGAAGAAAGAGACTCGATGAAAAGCTCACCTATTGTACAATTTAGTAAGACCTCCATTAACGCTCTTACCAGACCTTGGAAGAAATACAGAGATGGTGAACTGTTTTATGGATTATCCAAAGTCGGAAATAAAAGGGTACCGTTGACTACCAAGCAAGGTAATAAGACAATGTATAAGGGGACCAGGTCGTCAGGGATTGGTAGACATACAAAATTTGGTGGTTATATGATAAACTGGAAAAAAGTCAGAACTTACGTGACCCCAGATATAGTCAATTTTGAGTTGAAGCCCTATGTTAATGCGAATGTTCCACCTTTGAAACACGATTTCAAGGGGTTCAGTCGCGGTCCCTTGGATCCTGATTTACAGCTGTTGAAGCTAAAGGAGTTTATTATAAACGGGAAAGTACAAAGTCAAGGAGCCACAGACACTTCGTGCTACAAGGAGCGTGGTTAAATTGTCTATTGTCGTCTGTTATTATGAGCGTGTAAATACTATTTTTGATTTTATAAGTAAATCTAAAAATGCAAGAGATTTTTAAATACAGTGATACTTTAGACGTTGCGCCAAGTGGCACCTTTTTTTCAAGATATATATATATATGTGTATATATTTATATATATATACATATAAATCTAAAAGATAAACAAAAGGTAGTACATATATAGATGCATGTGACGGAAGGTATTCGTGTTCTTTTTTTCTTTTTCTTTGTTTAATTACATAGCACCTGGAACACCCAATACTTGGTTCAGAGCACTTTGGCCACCACTTTGTTGATATTCAATGGTGATGATTTCTAACATGGAAAAGCCTCCAGCGATACCGACGACTATACCTGCGGCTTTACCTTTTAATCCCAAGGATTCACCGAGAATAGTAATCAACCCTAAGACGGATGCACCTGTAACAGCTGCGATAGGAATGACTTTATTCAATTCCTTAGCGACGTTTTGTTCTCTGCGTCCCATCAAGGTAATACCTTGATCTTTGAACTCTAAAGCTACGTCACGGGCAGATGAACCAGAAATAGCTTGCCATTTATCAGCAAACCAGATCCCGGTGACCAATATGAAAACTGAGTAAGTGATGAAAGTCAAAGGTTGTTGAGCAATTCCATTGAAAAAGGAAGTTGGTGGAGTCAACAGAGATAATGGGAATGTTGGCACTGCTAAAAGGTTGTTGGCATTCTCGTAGTGACCCATTATTTTGCAAATAATGTGGGAAGGCTCATTCTTAGCGACCAATTGAATCAAAACAAAAGAACCGATATGGATGTAGAACAAGATGGTGTAAGAAAACAAAATAGACAAACAACCGGTGTACAGTAACTTGATTGGGTAAACATTGTTTGTCCCACGAGCCCTTGTTGATCTGATTGGTAATTCCACACGGATACTTTGCAAATAACACACAGCAATGGCAATTGCCAATACAATAACGGTAGTGGTCAAGTTTGGCAAATAGTCTCTGTTGAAGGCAGAGATGATACCACCAACAAAAGTGTGATGTTTGGATCTGAAACCTTGAATCAAGTTGATTAGAGCACCTTGAGCCTCAGTTTGGTCATTTTCGCCAACCTTAATTTGAGAAACACCAAACGTATCAGCCACCAAGTTGGTAGCAATGACCACAGTGTTGATGACCATAGCACCGGATGAAAACCCGAATCCTTTGTCGATGACTTCAGCCAACAAAGTGGTGAAGAAACCAGCACCGATTAATTGAAAGTTGATTAAACCAATTTGGACGACGGATAGATCTTCACCAAAGTATCCCGCAAAAATGAAAATGTTGGTTAAAATGGCATATTGAACAATGGCAAAGACTTTGGTCAAAGTCTGAAACAATTCTCTATCACTTTGAACTTTGAAATTGACCTTGATTACTTTCAAACCTGCCAACAACTGTAGGATTAACCCACTGGAAATATTAGGGAAAAGGCCAAACTCCAAAAGAGTTCTTGGCTCACAGCCAAAGACACCTCTCAAAAAAATAGATAGGGTCATTGACGGCGGGCGTGGCGGACTTGGGCAACCCAACGAGTGGGAACTGTGCAAAAAGGTAGATTAGCCCAGCAAAAATGGTATACACAATCTTATCATCAAATGGCAATTTTTCAAACGGCAACTCGACTTCCGGTAAGATCGGTAAGATAGGCTTAACGATGTCAATTAGACGAAAACCAGACATACTATGGAATGTGGCGGGCCTAAAGGAAATGCTAAGAAAAAAAAAGTGTCTATGAGCAATGGATTCAATTAAATAAGCAATAAAAACCACCCAACCCAAGCGAAGAAAAAAAAAAAGCAAACTTTTTTCTAGTCAATTCGATCTTGCCTTTATAGAGTATGTAAAAATTCAAGAAGAAACGTATGATAAAGGACCGAATAATGTCTAATAGCACTATTTGCCCACCAAACAAAGGATTACTCTTTTGTCGGTGTGGAATAAAACCCTGCTTCCGTTGTTGCCCTTTGCGCGACAACGTTTTTTTTTTTTTCAATTTTCCATTTTTGCTTTCCGCACGACCGTGCCAGGTGATAACTAAGAAATACCGTGCAAGAAGATATTGTCACATTAGCCCCAGATTAGTGATATGACATTGAAGAAGATAGCTCAACACAACAAAGCTAGGACGAATGCAGCTTTTATGTATTGCACAGATCATCTGGATGGCGTGAGCACAGAGAAGACTTTCAGACTGGAACAAAAGTGGTGAGAGCCCAGATGTGTGAGCGGATCAGAGAGAGTGAGACGGGACGGTGTAAGATTCATAACTCGCTGTGCTAAGAAAGAACTCCGCCATATCTCTTCCTTGGCGGTTCAGCATATGTGGGTGTCCTCTTACTACTGTGCTAGTGCTGCGCTTATGACTATTGCTATTGGACGTTAAAGTTCCTCGGCGGCTATATACGAGGGGTTGCAAAGAATCCGCGCGCGCTCGAGAGAAACGTATAATATAAATCTAAAAGCGTAGAGCAAGTGGCTTCTTAGTGTATCGTATAAGGGAAAGAGCAAAATGCAAGGACATTACACGAGTGATGGCACAGAAAAACAAGTCGCTGTTTTTTGTTGGGTATGATTCTTATATTGAGAGTTCCTCTGCTTCGCCAATACTTCTGGAGGACTTGGACGGGAAGGACGATACACCGGATCAAGTCTTGGCTTTTGATGCGTGTGCAGGAATCAGGTCGCAATTGCAGGAGAGAGACTCTCGAGCGCGAAAACTCAAAAGTGCCAGTGCCGGAGAAGACTTGAATCTAGACGATCTTGACATGATCCCGTTAACTACAAAATTCGATGTGCAGATGGAGATGGGCTCGCCCATGGCCATGCCACCGGATACCCCGCCACCCATCAAACCCTTAACGGCGAAAGATCTTGCATATTCGTCCTTGGCTCATCTTCCAAGTTATTTCTTTGAGCAAACGCATTTACACATCGAGCGGAAATGCCTTTTGGATATGTGTAAATTAAGGCAAAACTATCTCACTATAAGTAAACAAAATGCTTTAGCGTGTTCTCATTTGCATGCAAAACCGCTCGAAAAACATCTTAGGCGTGTAAAAGATGGGACCCCGGAAACGCCTCACCTTCTTGACGTCAATGAAGATAATAATCCAACATTTTCTAGCGATAGCAACTATATCATTCAGCTGTGTAATGGTCATGTGGATGTCCCCACTTTTATAGAGTTTAAACGGAATTTCGAACAGTGCTTGAGAATCATCCAGGACAGAAACTTATCGATATTTAGTGAGAAAAGATTACAATATCTTTTGAACAAATTCCCCGTTTTCCAGTACTTGAAATCAAAAGAGGAAATGAGACAAAGTAAAAACGTCCCACATAAAGATTTTTACAACTGTAGGAAAATTGATTTGAATCTTTTATTGAGCGGTTGTTTCTCCCAATGGCAATTGACTGAGTTTATTTGGTCCAAACTAGAAAAAGAACCAAATAAAATAATATATCAAACTTCCAATGGCAGGCATATAACATTGATTCAGCTGTTCAAAGTTGATTTCGAAGAGGCAAATATATTCTCTAGTGGTTTGAAAATCATTGACGACTCATTTTTAGAATGGTATAAAGTTATTTATCTTGCCAAACACCATTTAATTAACAGTGAATCCGAAACAAACATAGACTCACGCGACAAACAATTTCGGCATTATTTGATTGCAAAAACGTTTCTAGAATTTGATAACTATATCAATGGTGAATATCTGGCGGAATTGCTACAGAAGTTTCTAATAAAGCCACTAGAGACATCCAAGTACCAGCTCTGTCAGCTTTCGGTGGATTTTCAATCCTATTTCCATGACGGCAACTCGGACGTGGATAACTGGTGGATGGTCTTTGCCAATTGGTTGAACCATTATGGCCTATATTCCAATAGTATTCGTTGGAATGTCAGAATCTCAAGAATATATCCGGAACTGTACCACACCGGTAAAATCAAAAACTTCCAGGATTTTTTAGATTTAATCTTCAAACCACTTTTCAACGCCAAAAGCTATCTTCACAAATCTTTGGGACCCGTTCTCTCGAGGTTCCTTTCACGTGTAGCTTCATTCGATCTATGTATTCAAGATTCAGATGACTATGTTTGGAAGCAATTCACAAACGTTGATTGTCTACCCGAAAACTGGGCATCCAACGGCGATAATCCAACTATTTCACAATATATGTATTACGTTTATGCCAATCTGGCAAAATTGAATCATATACGCGCTGCGCTTCACCAGAATACCTTCACTTTGAGGAGTTCATGTTCCTCCACGTCAATGAACCGTACTTCGCAATTCAGCAATAACCTCAATTTCACAGAACACACAGAATCCATCTTGAACAATTTTCTTCTGTCCAGCGGAGGCTTTTTAAATGCAGAGAACCTCTGGAACGCGCCGCCACCCCTGGTGTATGTTTTCTATTTATGCCAAATTCCCATGGTCATGGCGCCTTTAAATTCCATTGTAGATTCGAAGGCCACAATAGCCCAGGACCAGGGCCCCATGGGGCTTGTGTTAGAACCTCCAAAGACTTACAAAATGAACCCCTTTATGAAAATCTTCGAAATGGGGTTCAGAATATCGTTAAGCTCCGAATCCATTCTGTATAACCATTCGTATACTAGAGAACCCATTATCGAAGAGTATAGCGTGGCCGCTAGTATATACCGTCTACATTCCGCAGATCTATGCGAACTGCTAAGAAACAGCGTCATCACTAGTGGGTTTGCTGACACGCTCAAGAAAAAAATGGCTCGGCATATCTTTGATGTCTCATGGCTACTTCATGGAAAACATCGGGTTTGTGGATAATTGGTACGATTGTAAGGCAGACACCAGTCTGGACCACAACGTGCCCGCAATTAGACGTCAATACCGTAGCAAGACCCTCGCAGGGGAGTGGCAACTCGTGATTTCTTAAAATTCGCTCGCGCTTCTTCGAGGGGGAATATTGTGACGCTATTATTATGCACCGCCCTTCCCCACACACACAAAAAAAAAAAAAGGTCAAGGATAAAGATAAGTAAATAAATAAATATACATATAAATAAATATATTAAAAGGATGAACACGTTTGTTTTTTTTTCTACTTATATTTGAGGCAGGTGGCAAACGGAAAACGGAAAACGGAAACATCAACCAAAAGTTTATCCTTCCTTCAATAATATAACAATTCAAGAACTATAAGCATACACAGTTGAGTATGACTATATTTTCCAAGTTTTCGTATTTTGAGAACTTCTTCTCCTTCAAAAAGCAAGAACCTTCCCCCATTGAAATCGTTTATTGCAATGAGACCAACGGGTTTGTAAACATCAAAGCCTTGGAAAGCTTCACCGATGATAGCATGGAAGCAGACATCTCCGATAAAGAAATGGCTACGATTCTGACCAAAAACAGGAAGAACCTGGGAAAAGTTACCATTGATAAGAATAGTAGTAATAAACAGTGTATAAATTTGAACGAGTTCAAAACGGGCCATACTGCTGCCACTAAACAAAAGTTGAGCGGCAATGAGTCATGGTGGCACCAGGACTCATATCCGCCTGAGGACTCTTCGGAGTTCAACAAGTTTGATGACAAACATAACAGAATCCAAAAGTGTAGCACCAGGAGAGGTTACTTGTCGTACAAGAAATAATGGAAGTGTGTCGCTTAGTAGCGTTCTGCGGTCTAGACTGCATCTTCGTTACACGTTTTGATACAAGCCCTTATCTCACCGGCAGAAGTGTTCTTTGTATTATCGTACTTCCATAAATATTTAATCTTAAAAAGTCAATATCATATAATAACAATAATGATAGTATTATCACTGCATATTCCGCTTTTTTATTGTCATTGAGACCCGTGTTCCCTTAAATTAACCCTCATAAAGAAAGGGGCTGTTACATTGTGCCTTTTTTTCTTCCGTCAATATATAAAGGAGCAACAAAACATAGGAAGAAGAGTCATGTCAGCCTGAATTGTTGACAAACACACCAAGCCAAAAAACACAAAATGCATTTCTCCCTGAAGCATTTGGCAATCGCTGCGTTTGCTGCTAATTTAGGCTCTGCCTACGTCATCCCTCAATTCTTCCAAGAAGCCTTCAAACAAGAAGATCCAATTCAATATCTTCCTGAACAGAAAGAAACACACGACGATGACAATTCTGTCGTTGGCGCCACCATCCCCAAGCCACATGTTCCTTACTTCATGAAGCCTCATGTGGAAAGTGAAAAACTACAAGATAAGATCAAGCTGGACGATTTGAACGCCACTGCTTGGGACCTCTACCATATGGCCAACCATTCCACTTCAGAATATGGCCACCCTACACGTGTAATCGGCTCTAAGGGCCATAACAAGACCATGGAGTACATCTTGAATGCCTTCGATGATATGCAAGATTACTACGATGTTTCTCTACAAAAATTTGACGCCTTATCCGGTAAGATCATCTCTTTCAACCTTTCCGACGTTGAAACAGGCCATACTTTTGCTAACACCACAGCTTTCGCTTTATCTCCACCTGTAGACGGGTTCATTGGTAAATTAGTGGAAATCCCTAATTTGGGTTGTGCCGAAAAGGATTACGCTTCCCTGGTCCCACCAGGCTTAAACGAAAAGCAAATTGCCCTTATCGAAAGAGGTAAATGTCCGTTCGGTGACAAGACCAACTTAGCCGGTAAGTACGGCTTCTCTGCCGTTGTCATTTATGACAACGAACCTAAATCCAAGGGTGGCCTTCACGGCACTTTAGGAGAACCTACAAACCACACTGTGGCCACTGTTGGTGTCCCTCACAAAGTGGGTAAAGAGTTGATTGCTAATATTGCGTTGAACATCGATTACTCCTTGTATTTTGCCATGGACTCGTATGTGGAATGGATCGAGACCCAAAATATCATCGCTGACACCAAACATGGTGATCCCGACAACATCGTTGCTCTTGGTGCTCATTCTGATTCTGTCGAAGAAGGCCCAGGCATCAATGATGATGGTTCCGGTACCATCTCACTATTAAACGTCGCTAAGCAATTGACCCATTTCAAGATCAACAACAAGGTTCGTTTCGCATGGTGGGCTGCTGAAGAAGAAGGTCTTCTAGGCTCCAACTTCTACGCTTTCAACTTGACCAAAGAGGAAAACTCAAAGATCAGAGTCTTCATGGACTATGATATGATGGCTTCTCCAAACTACGAATATGAAATCTACGACGCAAACAACGAGGAAAACCCCAAGGGGTCCGAAGAGTTGAAGAACTTGTACGTAGACTACTACAAGGACCACGACTTAAACTACACCTTGGTTCCATTTGACGGCAGATCCGACTACGTCGGCTTTATCAACAACGGCATCCCTGCAGGTGGTATTGCCACTGGTGCTGAAAAGAACAACGTCGACAATGGCAAGGTTCTAGACAGATGCTACCATCAATTATGTGATGACGTTTCCAACCTGTCTTGGGAAGCTTTCGTCACCAACACTAAATTGATCGCCCATTCCGTCGCCACATATGCAGACTCCTTCGAGGGCTTCCCAAAAAGAGAGATCCATAAACACAAGGAACTGACCGCATTGAATGCTGAACAGCCCCAGTTCAAGTACAGAGCAGACTTCTTGATTATTTAAAAGTATCTAAAATATATACTACTAAGTATTTTCTGTATATCTATCTGAAACAAAATCAAAAACCCTATTTTTCTTTTATGCACGTGCACTTAGGGGTTCACAGCCTCCTTATCAAAAAGGAAAAAAAGGCAAGCAAAAAGGCTGAAATTATGATATAAAATATAAGAAATTAATTGCTCTTACAAGTTGATGGTTAACTGTGGTTATTCTTTATCTTGAACTTAGCTTATGATAACTAACTGACTTTAGGGGCCCATACACTACTTTGCATTTCTATTAGATGGCTGAAACATTTAGTTTTTCACATTTGGCTTATTTGGTTTTTGAGTCGGTCTTACAGGTCGTTATCATTGCGATTGCTGGGTTCTGGAGTGCTCATTCTGGTCTGCTACCCAAACAAAGTCAGAAAATCATATCATTACTGAACGTGGATCTTTTTACACCATGTCTTATTTTCAGTAAACTGGCCAGGTCGCTATCTATGGCCAAAATCTTTGAAATAGCCATTATACCCATTTTTTTGGTTTGACAACTGGTATTTCATTTCTGTCTGGTAAATTGATGGGCCGTATCCTAAAACTGGATAAGGACGAAACAAACTTCGTGGTGGCAAACTCTGTTTTCGGGAACAGTAACTCCCTACCGGTGTCCTTGACATTATCTTTGGCTTATACTCTGCCCAACTTGACTTGGGATCAAATCCCTAACGATAGCCGAGACAACGTTGCATCAAGAGGTATTTTATACTTGCTTATTTTCCAACAAATTGGACAAATGCTGAGATGGAGTTGGGGCTACAATAAGCTGATGAAATGGTCCGGGGAGAATACTCAGCATATGCCTCCATCCCAGGTGCAATCTCTATTGGAGAGAACCCCCAATATCGATAACGAAGAACTCGTCAGTGAAGAACAGGAAGAACAAGAGCTAGTCGAACAAGAGCAGTCTCGCATGAATTCATCTCTCTTAAGTTCTAGTTCCATTAGTGACAAGATTTGGCAAAAATCTTGTACCTTATTACAAAAAATCAGAGCAAATTTGAACCCCCATTATATTCTATGATTTTTGCTATCGTTGTAGCTGCCATTAGTCCGTTACAAAGAGAACTGTTCAAGGAAAACAGTTTCATCAGCAACACCTTTTCTGAAGCAGTTTTACAGTTGGGTTCTGTATCCATCCCATTGATCCTAGTGGTCCTTGGTTCTAACTTGTACCCATCTGATGAGGTTTTCCCCAAGACAGTTAACCATAACAAATTATTGTTTGGATCCATAGTAGGAAGAATGATCTTACCTTCGTGCTTTCTTTTGCCCATCATTGCCATCGCTGTTAAGTACGTTAACGTGAGTATTCTGGATGACCCAATTTTCCTTGTTGTAGGCTTCCTATTAACGGTTTCCCCTCCTGCCATTCAATTAACTCAAATTACTCAGTTAAACGAATTTTTCGAAGCAGAAATGGCTGATATCTTATTTTGGGGGTATGCTGTGTTGAGTTTGCCTGTAAGTATTTTCGTTGTCTCAGGTGCAATCTATGTTTTGCAATGGGCTAATCCATCTTAACAATATAAGCATCATTCATTCCTATAGAGTTTTCGTGAATAATAGTCAAATCCACTTTTTTTTTATGCTAGCATAGTTATATATTCCTTTTATCTTAAGACTTTTATTCGCATTATATTGTAAATTCAGTTGCGCATAAATATATACACATATATCTATAGCCTTACTTGAAAATCACCTGTTTTGGTTTTATACTTTGCACCTTTGTATAACTTTGTGTTTTTACCAATTGTCAACCCGGATAAAATATCAATAGCTTCTACAGAAATCCCACTGGCTGACTGTCCCACATACGAGTAATCTAATGAAACTGTGTGTAAATCGATACTTCTTGTGCTGTTGGGTTGTACACCATCATACTCAATACAACCACGTAGTACGGGTATTGTCCCTGTAGGAGTTGCTTTATCAAAGATCCATTGTCCCTGCCCCATAGTAACACTATTTTCAAACCGGCCATGGGTATTGCGTAAAATTTTTACCTTATATGCTACGTCACTTCCACCAGTGTTTTCAATATTGAATTGTAAATCTAACTTTAGGTCTTCAATTTGGGACACCTTTTTAGAGCTTTCAACGTTCAATGAAAGTTCAAATTCATCGGAATCTTTGCCCAATCCATTTTGAAAATGTACAGATATCATTCCAATAGAATTCATCCTTATGCCTGATTTCTTTAGTTGAGAATCCAAATTTATGGAATACTCCAATAATCTGAATTTCCCATCTGGTGGTATGAATGTTATATTAGAAGGGGTAAATTCTCCATCATCATTAATTTCAACGCACTCGTGTAGACTAGGTATGCCTATTTCATTCCCCATTGTATTCAACTTCACTGAAACTAAAGGATTGTCATTTAAATATGATCTCACATCCACTGCCCCACAAATGTCCCCATTAACCAACCTTAAACGAGTTTTTTTCTTTTCAAGTACTACATGGAACGTCTCTAACAAATCTACGTAAAGTTCGTTATTCTCATGTTTGCTCGTCTTTGAGGTTCTCCAAGGAACAATATCTTCGTCTTCCACAAGCGAAATGTTACCACGGGACATTTGATTCTGTTGTAATTGCTGTTGCCTCTGTTGTGGAAGTTGTACAGCTTGTTGTAAGTTGTGAGCAGTGGAGCTTATAAACTTGGACAAATCAGACCTTTCAGGAACAGCTTCTTTAATTTTATTGACATAGAGAAAATCATTAACATTCGGCTCACCAGCTTCAATACAACAATTAAAGATTAAGCTGATTCTATCGTAATTATTAACAAGTTTCTTAATACTTAATCTATCCTTGTCAAAGTATTCTAAAAGGATACAATCCATAGTCTCCAAAAAGGTAAAACAATCAAGTGGTCCCTTTGACTTGGAAGTGGAGGCTAAACACCAATAATTGAGCTTATTTGTAATTGAAAAGTACTTATAGACCTCAAGATCCTTCCCAACCATTGCTTGGTCTAGGTAGTTATTACTACTGCTGTCTTCTAGTAATTGAGGACATGTAGATTGAACACGGGTCCATAGGTGTTTGAATGAAGGCGCTGTGGCGCCTAAAAGGTATTGAAAAACCAGCTTGTTCTGTATATCTGTAATGTAAAACGATAAATACATATATTCTCAGAGTTTTAGTATCTTTTTTGGCCTTTATATCCGCCTAAGTTCTTCAATGGCTTTCTTTAAAGTGAATCTCTTTATATTCTTTAACCGAAATTTCAATCTCGTCGCTCTTAAAAGAAACTAAAATTTCAAATATCAACACCAAAACAAAGCATCATCAAAAAGAACAAACGATAGAGAGACACCCAAAATCACGATGAATAATCAGCCACAAGGTGGGAACAGCGTCCCCAATAGTATTGGCAATATATTCAGCAACATTGGGACTCCGTCCTTCAATATGGCCCAAATTCCGCAGCAGCTGTACCAAAGTCTTACTCCCCAGCAATTGCAGATGATTCAACAGCGACACCAGCAATTACTAATGAGTCGCCTACAACAGCAGCAACAGCAGCAGCAACGACAGGCCTCACCACCATCACAAACACAGCAATCGCCACCACCTCCTCCCCCCCCTCCTCTGCAACAATCACAGTCCATAGCTGGACAATCTGCGACGTCTACTCCCCCTCCTCCCCCTCCTCCTCCTCCTCCAGCACCAATTAATTTGCCTCCTCAGATTGCTCAGCTGCCCTTGGCTACACAGCAACAAGTTTTAAATAGATTGAGGCAACAGGCCATCGCAAAGAATAATCCGCAGGTAGTGGATGCTATCACCGTGGCACAACAACAAGTACAGCGCCAAATAGAGCAACAGAGGGAACAACAGACTGCTCAAACTCAACTAGAACAGCAAAGGCAACTCTTAGTTCAGCAGCAGCAGCAGCAACAACTTAGAAACCAAATGCAACGGCAACAGCAGCAACAATTTAGGCAGCAAGTCCAAATACAACAGCAGCAGCAACAACAACAACAAGTCCAGCAACAAGTCCAGCAACAACAACATCAGCAACAGCAACAAGTCCATCAACAACAACAAGCCCAGCAACAACATCAACAACAACACCAACATCAACAAGTCCAGCACCAGCAGCAACAGCAACAACACCAGCAGCAACCACAACAACAACAGCGAATGCCTCCTGCCAGACCCATAGGCGATCAGCCTTCTGCCATTTCCCATCCAACTGTAGGACAACTTCCTCAATTACCTAAATTAAACTTACCTAAGTTTCAAACGATTCAGTACGACCCACCAGAATCCAAGTTACCATACCCAACTTATTGGTCAGATAAAGGAGCAGACACAGATACTTTATTGTATGAACAAATAATCCAGCGCGATAAAATCAATAAATTTTCCTTAGTGAGGGAAACTAACGGTTACGATCCGTTCAGTATTTATGGATTCAGTAATAAAGAATATATAAGTAGACTGTGGCATACATTGAAATATTATCAGGATCTGAAAAATACTAGGATGAAATCTATAACTAACACCTCACAGAAGATTTCATCCGCAAGTATTTGGGGAAATGGTTATTCAGGGTACGGGAACGGAATCACAAATACAACCACAAGAGTTATACCTCAAGTTGAAGTTGATAATAGAAAACATTACCTTGAAGATAAGTTGAGAGTTTATAAACAGGCAATGAGTGAAACGTCAGAGGAATTGGTTCCGATAAGATTGGAGTTCGACCAAGATCGTGACAAATTCTTCCTAAGAGATACATTGTTATGGAATAAAAATGATGAACTAATCAAGATTGAAGAGTTTGTGGATGACATGATGCGAGATTACCGATTTGAAGATTCAACCAGGGAGCAACACATTGACGCCATATGCCAGTCCATACAAGAACAAATCCAAGAATTCCAAGGAAATCCATATTTAGAATTAAACCAGGATCGCTTGGGTGGTGATGATTTACGAATTAGGATCAAGTTGGATATTGTGGTGGGGCAAAACCAACTTATCGATCAATTTGAATGGGATATCTCTAATAGTGATAATTGTCCGGAAGAATTTGCAGAATCCATGTGCCAAGAACTAGAATTGCCCGGTGAGTTTGTTACATCCATTGCACACTCGATAAGAGAACAGGTTCATATGTACCACAAATCGCTGGCATTATTAGGTTATAACTTTGATGGATCAGTGATAGAAGACGATGACATCAGAAGCAGAATGTTACCCACAATTACGATTGATGATGTTTATAGACCTGCAGCAGAAAGTAAGGTTTTCACTCCAAACCTCCTTCAAATTTCAGCAGCAGAACTAGAAAGATTGGACAAGGATAAAGATAGAGATACAAGAAGGAAAAGAAGACAAGGTAGATCTAATAGACGTGGTATGCTTGCGTTGACTGGTACATCGACAAACAGTATGTCCATGAACGGTGCTCATAACGCAGCAGCAGCGGGGAACGCCTCGCTATTACCATCAGGGGAGATTTTGCTGCCAGATATCGCGGATATTCCGAGAACTTTCAGAACACCAGTACCAAGTACTCTAATGCCCGGCGGTGTTGACGTTGGACCCTCGGTGGAATCATACGAATTGAGAACAACGACTACATATAAGGCTAAGCCAGATAGACCTAAACCAATTCCCCCCCTTGCTACATTATTGACCACATTCCAGGTCATTCGTTATTACTTTCTATCAAAGTGCCTAACAGAGAGGAAACCAAGGAAGATTTCGCGACTATTGAACCAACCAGTAGCTCCAATCCAATGCTTCCAAGACCTGGGACCCTGAAGTCCAAAATAAATAGTAACATTCGCGCTGGTGTAACTATTCCATCAGTTGCGAACCCGATTGGCAATCACGCTACTACAAGCTCCCTCAATCCAACACTACCGCCTGCCCTTCCAACGGGAGTAGCCGGAAAGTCAGTTCCTGTACCCACTGCGCCAATGCAACCCCCAGTAGCTCCCCATGGTAGTGAATGGATACCTTCAAACAATAATGGTGATAATAACAACACATAATAATATATAAATAATATAGATGTAAGTATAATAATTTGTAAACGAATTGGTATGTCTATCGCGTCGTACGACATAGAGGCCCTTTGCGCCTACTTTTTTGTAAGAATAACGTATAACCTTTAAAAAAGATCTTCCATTTGAGCACATAAGAAGTGCATGAAGAAAGAAAGTTCAGGAAACCAACCAAACAACGATGCCGGAGCAAGAATCTCCGATAGCACAGGAAATTAATACGCTGCATGTTGGCTCACTTACTGATGGTACGAATATTGGAAATGTAGAGCGAGCTAGAGACACGCTAAATGAGCAAACCAGCGAGGAAGGAGAAACAGAGATAGGATCCAGGCAAGAAGAAGACGACATAGAGGATGAGGGAAGTAGTAGTGGAGAAAATAGTGCGACGGAAAGGCTAGTGCCACACCAGCTGAGAGAGCAGGCCGCTAGGCATATAGGAAGAATAGGAAGGCATTTCAATATACTTGATAGGCTTTTTAAGAAACACACACAACAGTCTTCGGATTTACAACAAGGGGCCATGTTTGATGGTGTGTTCAGTAATTTGAGTGCAAAACCAGATACCACGCAGGCCGAGCATCGCAGCGAGCAAGATATACCACCCACGTATGATGAGGCGGCTACTGATATGGCGCCCTCTTACTATGGAATGGACTTGAATAATTCGGATATATACTACGATGAAATATGCATTGAGGGGCTCCCTGTAGGAAACATAGCCAATTTACTTTGGAACATCATTGTGAGTACGAGTTTCCAATTCATTGGGTTTTTGATAACATATATTTTACACACATCACATGCGGCGAAACAAGGTTCGAGATTCGGACTAGGGTTAACGTTTATTGGGTATTGTTATTCGATGATTCCTAAGAATGTCACCTCAAAAGTCGGTAAAAATAAAAGTTTAAATAGAATGGAATTATCGGATCCAAACGAATTTGATAATGTTCGTCTAAATTCACAATCAACGACGCAGGATAATTTCGAATCACATCTAAACCATGGTTTAGATGAAGAAAAGCAAAACACGCCGTGGTTGGCTGTCCTTGTAGGACTTCTAGGTGCATTCATTACTCTTAAGAGTATATATGACTACATTCAAGTTAAAAAAATGGAGAGAAAGTATCTCAACCAGGGTCAAAACCAAGCATAGGTCGTTTTCTTCATTGATATAAAAAGAATATTATGTAACTTTTTATGTGACTGCGGGAAGTAAATAGAAATATAACTAGTAAAAGAAAAACATTCACTAAGGTATTTTACAATTTTACGCATTAATTAATTTAAGCTAGCATAACTAAGACGTTTTCATAGATTGTGAAAACAATACCACCACTCAATATTAGCCTTCCCAATCTCGGTGTGGCACCTTTCCAAAACGTTTTCAGCCCTTCTTCTTTGAAAATGGTGGCAAAACAGTTCATTGTAGAAGAATATTTCGTGGAATCCAAACTTTGCATTCTTGTCTTCACAGTATCAATAGGCATAGTAGAGTAGACAGTCACTACACCACTAAATGCACCCACTAGGAAGGTTAAACCAGACGATAATGGTTTATCTTTCGGCGAATTTGTATAATCTTGGATCAAAGTCTTAATCTTATTGTAACAACCCAACCTAACGGCTTGATTGGCAGCCTGTCTCATGGAAACAGGTAAAACACCGCGGTAAAGACCTGAAAAGCCTTCGTCACGAACCAGTGCTGAATAATTTCGTAGCACGCTACGTCCGTTATTGTGATATCTTGATTTAGGAGATTGTTTGTCATCGATCAAGGCAGTTTTAATTGCTTCGAAGGGTGTCACTGCAAGCACACTTTCTAATAGCCCTGCTCCTAACCCAGCTATCACACCTTTTGTACCACTTAGCTCCCCAGTTTCACGATCTCTCAGCAGGTCTTTAATAGTATCAAATCCGAGAAACCTAATACCTGCTTTGGCTGTATTACCAACAATGAATGCAGGACATCCAACGTAAATGGAACCGATACCTTGAGTTTTGACAGTTTTATAAATTAGCACTAAAGGATTTCTTGATGCCTTAGAGGCCTTATCGATCAATTGTAGCCTTGTCTTGGCAAACTCAAAAGGGTATGTTATAGATGCTTCAACAGCACCCGCTATGGACCCTGCCAAAAACGAGTTAAACGGATCTACGTCACTTTTGGTTACTTTAGACATTATTAAGTGCTCTCTTGGTATTATTTCATTGTACTATTGAATCGTATCAGTAATTTCCATCCTGAGTAGGTCACCTGTGGTTCTTATATACTATACTAGTATGTATCATATTCTATCATTGTTCGTTTTTTTTTCACTTTTTTCAATTCAAAATTCCGCAGGAATTCTTTAATTCTTTGACTCATTATGGGACTCAGAAATAAAAGCAGTAATTGCAGACTTAACAAAATAATAGGTGTTGAAGTGCCAAGCTGATGCTAGTTCGTCCCGAAACATGACTTGAGGCCTCTGCTAAAATGCGTCTAAATGAAAACAACCTCTTCTAAACGGCTACGAAAAAGTTTTGCGGAATTCCTGTATCATCAGTGCATATCGAAGTACATATGATGCGATATAGTACGCACAATTACATCTGAAGAATCGGAAAGATAAAAAGACGAGGTAGAGATCGTCAGTGCCAACCTAGATCAACACCCAGTGGCTGTTTCGTGTAATGCTTAGCGCAAGGCAGCGAGGTTACTTCCTTCAGCAACAAAAGAATCTAAGTAGATTATTGCAGGAGCAAAAATGACCTCGGTAAAGAGGATGGACGTGCTTGAAAATTGAAATATCGGAGTTAGACAACTATTAAGCTTCTCCCGTCTTTTCTTCTTAGCTTTTAAGTAAAATACGCTTAATGAGTCTAAATGGCATGATTTTCCCAAAACTCTATAAACTATAGGTTTTCGCTCATAACATAGGACAAATTTAGAAGGAGCAACACTTTACATAATAGTGCATCTTTACGGTCATAATATAATGCATAACAAGCCCATACTTTCTTTCCTTCGCATATGACATCATTTTCTCAACAGGCATAAAAGGATGCAAAACTAAAAAAAAGAAGATCTTAAAAACGAGATTTGTTTGGTTAAAAGTGGATAGTTAGCCAATCGTTGTTAAGTGAGAGAGAGTATTCTTATTTCTTCTGTGTCTGATAACCTTGTCATTGGTATTGGTAGCGAAACTTATCAGTTATGAAACTTATTGATGCGTCAGGCGAGAAATTATTTAGAGAGTTGATGAATTGGGAAGAGCAGCAGGGAAACATGGTGGCAATAGGGTATGCTCTCAGCTCAGACGGTAATCCTAACGGCTTGACAGTCCAAGCTTTAGATGAAAGCAACGCTGTTAAAGCTGAACTTACCGTTTATGGAGAAAATGCAGTGGGCCCATGGTTGAAAGCCGCCCAGGCTCAACACGAAGAGTGGGACCGCCAACTAGCAGAGCAGAGTATCACACCGGATCAGTACGGCGTTGGCTATCTTTCTTGTCCAAAAGAATCCATGTTTCAATAAATAAATGTATAGTTAAACTAAGACTTCATAAAATCTGTAAATATTTAGCCGCGTTTGAATTTATACTCCTACGATATGCTTCCAGAAAAGGCCGTAGAACCTTTAAAGAACCTAATTTAGTGTTATACATGTCTGTAGCGTCGCTTATACTGCTTAGTCTCCGGCTAAACAATCTTCAGGGGTCTTGTAGTCATCGTCGCTTATAGCGCGCATACGCAGCCAACTTTTCAATTTGCGTAGCCTAAAATTCCGAGGCTATTTTTTAGCGCTAAAGGGAAGTGACAGCAAATACAACGGTTGAGAAATCTTTGCAGAAAGCAGTTCGGTTTCGTTCCGAACTGTTTATGGCAGCCTAAGTATGGCAGTTTTTATCCTTCTATCATAACCAAGCTATCTGGCACAAGTCGCTCATGGAAGTAAACTAAACGATACATTCAACGGGACATGCCCAATAATAGGCAGTATGGGTTAATAGACCGTTCAAGATATCGTCAACTGTCTCATTTCAAATATGTATGTTATAGAAAAACATGCATATATAGGGCGAATGCTTATGGTAGAACTAAACCGTAAACGTTCTTGTTGTTTTATAGTCTGTTGGTCGATGCTTTTTTATCTAATAAGTGATTCTTCTAATTCCATTTCATACTCTTTTACTGGAAATCCAACTGCTGATTCAAGGGTGGGCATACTTTTTGTTCAAGTTTAACTATGATGGGCGTTTTTTCCTGTTCCAGAGGTTTCATTATGTCCAAAGTCTTAAAAAAAAGCGTCAGAAATGAAAGGCGAACAAACCAAAAAAGAAAGAACCGACAAAAATAAAAAAAAAAGTTGTGGCCAATCTATCCTACTATAGTCACAATAAGAAAACGTTTCGTTAATATTCACTGGAAATTATTGGTGATAAATCTGAGTATTGTCTTTTTGTGGCGGGATGGTGTATAAGAATGTGTGGCATATATATTTCAATGTCCACAGTGTGTTATGTATGGGTGGATGTGATGTGTGGCTTTATTTTGATTTCATCGAGATAGTTGGTTACTAGGTTATTAGTTTCTTATAGTATACATTTACTTAGAGTTCAAGAAAGTATGCACTGGCGATCAGTAGAGTGTCTATAAAAGACACGGTCTGCCGACTTGGTTCTATGCGTACAAGTTTTCTGGTAATGTAGAGGCCTGACATTCCGCATTTAATATTATAGCGATATGGAGTCATCTTCTATCAAACACATCACGTTGAAAAAGAAAAGGGACTACACTTATGATAGCATAGAAGAAAGTAGGGGAGAAAGTGGAATCCCTAACAGCCATGTCGGAGATAATGAAGAGATTCAAAATGCGGATGACGGTGAAGATATACCACTTTCAAGAATTCCAAACCTATGGATAATTGAGGCCACACTTTTTGCTAACGTTTTCCTGGCAGGTTTTGATGGCACTGTCACTGCATCGACGTATCAAACCATCGGTAATGAGTTCAATCAAATGAGCATTTCAAGTTGGATTACTACCGCGTACTTGATTACTTCAACTTCTTTTCAGCCTCTCTATGGATCTTTTTCCGATGCACTAGGTCGAAGAAACTGTCTTTTCTTTGCCAATGCATCCTTCACAATTGGATGTCTAGCTTGCAGTTTTTCTACAAACATCTACATGCTTAGTTTCATGAGAGCTTTAGCGGGTATAGGTGGCGGCGGTTTAATTACACTCTCTACTATTGTAAATTCAGACGTCATTCCAAGTTCAAAGAGAGGAATTTTTCAAGCATTTCAGAATTTGCTTTTAGGATTTGGCGCTATATGTGGGGCCTCTTTCGGTGGCACCATTACTTCGACTATTGGTTGGAGGTGGTGTTTTCTCATCCAGGTACCAATATCTATGATAAGTTCATTACTAATGAACTACTATGTGCCTAACCAAAAGGAATATGACGATCAAAAAATAAATATCTTTCTAAGTTCAAAAAAAATCTTCAAAGACATAGATATCACGGGGTCAATTCTTATTATAGCTGGTCTCACACTGCAGCTTCTCTACCTGAGCTTGGGTGCTAGCTTTTCCTGGACTAGCCCACCTGTATTAATGGTACTGATTGCTAGTATAGTAATTATTGTTTTGTTTATATTGAATGAGAGGAAAACAACTGCTAGAGCCATTATACCCATGGAGTTGGTTAACTCCTCTTTCAGTTTCGTAGTACTTTCGATCAGTATACTTGTTGGTTTTGCCAGCTATGCATATCTCTTCACCCTACCATTGTTCTTTCAAATTGTGCTTGGAGATTCCACCGCAAAAGCTGGATTGCGTCTTACAATCCCGTCATTGTTTACCCCAATCGGTAGCCTTATAACTGGTATATCCATGAGCAAGTATAACTGCCTACAATCACTACTCTACATCGGTATATCTCTAATGTTTTTGGGTAACTTCCTTTTCCTGTTTATTGAAAAAACATCACCTAACTGGTTGATTGGTCTTTTTTGATTCCTGCGAACCTGGGACAGGGAATCACCTTTCCTACAACACTGTTTACTTTTATATTTGCCTTTTCTAAACGTGACCAAGCTACTGCGACATCGACCTTGTATCTATTCCGAAGCATTGGATCTGTTTGGGGTGTTGCAATTTCGGCTGGTGTTATTCAACTATATTTTGCGAGATATCTACGCTTGAATTTGAAAGATTTATTAGATGAAAACACTATAGATAAGATAATCGTCAGGATCAACTCCAATTCATCATATATTGGATCTCTACATGGTGAAGTGAAGAACACAGTAATAAAGAGTTTTGACGCAGCAACTAAAAAGGCCCACTTAATGTCTACATTGCTGTCACTATTGGCATTGATATTTTGCGTGATCAAAGATAACCTGAAAAAACCTAATTCAAGAAAATAGCTGGCATATCATTAGTTGGTTTGCTAAACCGTATTCCAACAGCTTCGAAATTAAGTCTTTTTCAATTAATATGCATCTTGGGTGTTTAAGAACTTTGCATGCTCTCTCAAGCATGTGTTGGACAACCGTAACTCCAAAACACATTAAAAATAGTAGATAAATTAGCAATTTACAAATATTCTTTACGTTTCTTTCTCTAAAGCTTAACCTTGTATATACTAATTTGATAAACTACTAATACGAATTATTTGACTTATTTTATCAATAATCATCATGAAGACACGATATACAACTAACTGGATAAAAATGCTTTGAAAATCTCAAAAGAAAATTTTTCCCACTATTCTCTATTATTAAACTGAATGTTTTTTTCTTTAGAATTAACTCGTGAAATTGTTCCAATTTACATCTTGAAGTGGCGGAACCACAGTGCGGCTTTGCAATTTGTGAAATTCGGAATTTGAGTCACACACAGATTTAGCGGGAACTCCACAGCTTTTCAGGCGCAGCAAACGATAACAATCAGGGACCTGCCAAATTATATTGTAGTTGAATTTCGAGCTTTCTGCGTATTTACATAGTATCGGACACACTTTCATTCATTTGATGCCATGTAAAAAATTAATATAAATGAGGTAAACAAACAACATAATTCACTGATAGAATTACTTATGTTTTCTACGTTCTTACCCAGTAAAAAAAGCTTTCTTGGTACAACATCAGATCAGTCGCAAGTCCCCACTAGTTGATGATTTTGTCCAGCTTGAAAGTGTTACTAGTACAAAGTATTGTTTAGTTCTACTTTTTTTTCAAAAATGCTTGGAAATAATATTTCACATATGAGCTCAACTGAGGTTTTTGACAACCAGGAAGACCTCGATATCGAAGTATTTGAATCAAAATACAGCTCTTACAGGCAATCTGAGACAACAGCAAACAGAATCGATTTTCAAAATGAGGAAAGTTGGAAGGTCAATAGTAAGAGGAAGTTTGAGCAAACGAAAAATGAGTCCTCGGACGTTTTGTATGATTCTATTCCAAGATATGAAGAGAGCACAGTTACTCTTAAAGAATACTATGGCCACTCCATAAAGAAGGGGTTAACTGCGAAGTCGGCAGGAAACTATATTTCCTCCCTTTTTCCCATTGTGAAATGGCTTCCTCATTATAACCTTACGTGGTGTTATGCGGATTTAGTCGCAGGAGTCACAGTCGGATGTGTGCTTGTCCCTCAATCCATGTCTTATGCACAAATCGCAAGTTTATCACCTGAATACGGTTTATATTCCTCTTTTGTAGGTGCCTTTATCTACTCTTTATTTGCCACATCGAAAGATGTTTGTATTGGTCCAGTCGCTGTTATGTCATTGCAAACTGCTAAAGTCATTGCTGAAGTTTTGAAAAAATACCCGCAAGATCAAACAGAAGTTACGGGTCCTATTATTGCCACTGCCCTCTGTTTGCTGTGTGGACTTGTTACTACTGGCCTAGGTGTACTGCGCTTAGGATTTTTGGTGGAGCTGATTTCTCTTAATGCTGTTGCTGGTTTTATGACAGGTTCTGCATTTAGTATCATTTGGGGTCAAGTTCCTGCTCTTATGGGCTACAACAAATTAGTGAATACCAGAGAAGCAACATACAAGGTTGTTATTAATTCTTTGAAACATCTACCAGATACAAAGTTGGATGCTGTTTTGGTTTGATTCCATTGGTAATCCTCTATGTATGGAAATGGTGGTGTGGATCGTACGGTGTAACTTTGGCAAATAGACATTACCAGAAACATCCGAAGATAGCTAATAATTTGAAATCTTTTTATTTCTATGCGCAAGCTATGAGAAATGCTGTCGTTATAGTTGTTTTTACTACGATATCATGGAGTATCACAAGGCATAAATCGTCAGAAGAGCGTCCCATAAGTATTTTGGGCACAGTCCCTTCTGGTTTGAATGAAGTAGGTGTCATGAAGATACCCGAAGGCTTGCTATCAAACATGAGTTCAGAATTGCCCGCTTCAATTATAATTCTAGTTTTAGAACATATTGCTATTTCAAAATCCTTTGGCAGAATTAATGATTACAAAGTGGTCCCTGACCAAGAACTTATCGCAATTGGTGTGACAAACTTAGTAGGAACATTTTTTCACTCATATCCAGCAACAGGTTCATTTTCTAGATCAGCTTTGAAAGCTAAGTGTAACGTTCGTACTCCATTTTCAGGTTTATTCACTGGTGGTTGTGTTTTACTAGCACTTTATGCTTTAACTGATGCATTCTTTTTTATTCCCAAGGCAACATTATCAGCGGTAATCATACATGCTGTTTCCGATCTATTGACCTCTTATGAAACCACTTGGACTTTTTGGAAGACTAACCCATTAGATTGTGTCTCATTCATTATTACCGTTTTTATCACGATATTCTCGTCCATTGAAAATGGTATATATTTTGCAATGTGTTGGTCATGCGCAATATTGTTATTGAAACAAGCATTCCCTGCCGGAAAATTCCTTGGGCGTGTCGAAGTCGCTGAGGTATTAAATCCAACACTGCAAAATAACGTTAGTACTGTAGTATCACTCAATGAATCTAATAAGCAAGTAAAAACTACTGTTGATGTTTTGCCAACTTTAGAATATAAATTCAGTACAAAGTGGGTTCCGTTTGATCATGAATACTCGCGAGAGTTGAATCGCTGTGCCAAAATTTGTCCGCCACCGCCAGGTGTCATAGTATACCGATTAAGTGACAGTTTTACTTATGTGAACTGTTCAAGACACTACGACATTATATTTGATCATATTAAGGAGGAAACAAGACGAGGACAGTTGATAAATTTAAGAAAAAAATCCGACCGACCATGGAACGATCCTGGCGAGTGGAAAATGCCACCTTCATTGAGTACCCTATTTAAATTCAAACGAAATTCGGTGACGGATAATGAGGATCCACCGGTATCGAATGGAGGCATTAACGGGGGATCGCATGAGAAGCCGTTACTGAAAGTAATATGCCTAGATTTTTCTCAAGTTGCCCAAGTAGACTCTACGGCTATTCAAAGTCTTGTCGATTTAAGAAAAGCTGTGAATAAGTATGCAGACAGACAGGTCGAGTTTCATTTTGCTGGAATTATATCACCATGGATTAAAAGAAGTTTATCAAGTGTAAGCTTTGGAACTACGAACGAAGAATTTAGTGACGAATCCATAATTGCTGGTCATTCTAGTTTTCACGTCACAAGATTTTCAAGTGATGATGATGCAGATTATACTGATGAAGATAGCCATATAAGTGCACCATATAGTAATTATGGAACCCTGTGTGCTGCAACTGGTACAAACTTACCTTTTTTCCACATTGACATTCCTGATTTTTCTAAATGGGATGTTTAATATTGAAGGAGCATTACCATAACTCGTATGATTATAACGAAATAAGAAATATATAGTTTATCTATGTAGATCCTTTTTAAAATGTGCTAGTATCTGCCAGTTTGAGCATTTATCAGCAAAAATATCAATAAACTCACGTATGCAAATTGGAAGCTTCACCAGTACTTTCACACACAGAAGATTGACAGGATAAAAGTGGTGAATAGTTAGAAAACGAGATTTTAGTTGCTTAACAATTCAATGGTTGAATAAAGATGACACTGGTCTTCCACCCTCGGCCAAAAAGGTATTTAGATTTATATTTGTTCTATAGGTGTATCGTATGATTACATCCAAATACTAATAATGAAAACCAAAAGAAAGAACTGTAGCAGTTGATCCCGCTATTGGTGGTGAGATCGCCGATAGCTCCAGTGGGTGTTACGAACGGTGATTTGTTCTGCTCTAGTACCAAAATTTGACTTTTAGTGATGTAGTTACCAGGCTCGGTAAAAGTAAAGGATCTACAGCATGATGCTTATGATGCATATGCTGTAGTTCAATTTACACTTGAGTATTATAAAAGTTACATTACCAATTCTACTTTTTTACAGAAAAATGGCAAGGAAAACTGACTACTATTCGTGAGCAAAATATATTTTTTTTGAATATTTATAAAAAGATGTAAATTAAGAATTACATATATAACTACATAGTTTAAAGTCGATAAAAGGATACCGGGAGCTGTTATATGATGCGAGTAGTCTGAAGAATATGCAGTAACCGTTTCATTAAAATATCGAGAATGCAGAGAACATTGTAAGTAAAGTCATACGTTTGGCATACTCTAACTTTAAAGTCATTAGAAACTATGATATGATTCTTTCAGTTTTATCATATTTATTACAGCATCATTTTAATATCATGTCATTTGATATTCGCCACCAAAACGAGGTGCATTTAAAATGATACCGTTTATGATACCGGCAATTAAACCGGCAATTGGTAAAGTCAAGAACCATCCAGAATAACACCAGGCGACCATTCTCCAGTTAACCGACTTGACGTCCTTATTACACAAACCAACAGCGACAATACCACCAACAGCGATTTGAGTAGTTGAAGTCGGAATACCTAATTGGGTTGCCATGACCGTCGTAATAGCAGCAGATAATTCAATCGAGAAACCTCTTGAGGGTGATTGTAAAATTAATTTATTACCCAAGTTTTTCATGATATTGTAACCATAAGTCCAACAACCAATAACCAAAGCAGCACCACCATAGGCTAAAACCCATACTGGAACTTCGGATGATTCTTTAATAGCATTAGTTTTCCAGATCTCATAAACAGCAGATAAAGGACCAGTAGCATTGGCAACATCGTTAGCACCGTGGGCAAAAGACATAGTAGCTGCAGTGATAGCTTGAAGAACTGAGTAAATGTATTCAACCCTGTTATCATAGAATTTAGATCTTTTGTACATGTCTTCTAGGTCACCAGACAACATATCTTTATCATTGACCTGAGCATGAATAATATCTTGAGTCCAACCATGAGAAATGACTAACCAAAATAAGAACGGCCATTTCTTAGGTCCCTGTTTTAATAATGACCACCAGTATTGTTTCGTCGACAGATTATTTTTTGGTTCAGTTTCAGTTCTAACCAAGTCCACTTCCTGAACAACATCTTCTTTGTCGTTCGGAGAATCACTATAGTTATTAGCTAGCTTGCTTTCTTCATCTTCAACATTGACAGTGGTTCCGGTATTTCTTCTGCCCTCGTAATAATCAATGGTTAATTGATGGCCCTCTGGCATCGGAGGAATGTCATCGACAGACTTGAAATAAAAGGATGGACCTCTGAAAATATCGATCAATTTTAGTGTCCAATCTTGATCCAAAACTTTTCTTCTGTAAAATGGATAGAAGAAGATAAAGTAAGAAATAGAAGCAATTGCACCGGTAAGAATTATCGAAACTACAGTCTCAGTTTCAGATAGATTATCTAAATGTAGGTTTGGGGAACCCTTCCAAACAATTAACATCGTCAATATAGAGAACGTGGCGAAAACTAGCAAACCAACCAATAGTAGAGCATTTTTGATCGATCTTTCCACAGACTTAACTTCGAGGACAGTGAGTCTTGAAATTGTGAAAACTATAGCAGCAATAATACCAGCTAAAACAGGAGCGATGAACCATGAGGCAATAATCTGGGCAACACCGTCCCAGCCCCAAACTACACCATTAGCACCACCAGCCGCGATCCCAGCTCCGATAGTACCACCGACAATAGAGTGAGTGGTTGAAACTGGCATTCCGATCGCAGTAGCAAACGTTAACCAACATGATGAACCAATCAAAGCACTAGTCATAGTTAGCATCAAAACTGCTGGATCATTAGTGTAGGCACTTCCATCAATAATGTCATTTTTAATAGTACCAGACACTCTGGCACCTGCCAAAACAGCCCCTAAGAACTCACAAAGACCTGCCAAAACCATAGCTTGCCAATATTTTAGAGATCTTGACGAGATAGACGAAGCAAAAGAGTTTGCAACGTCATTTGCTCCAATGTTAAAAGCATCTAGAAATGCAAATAACATGGCTATGGCAAATATATAATCAAACTGATGTAAAACCATTTTCGCTGAATTTCTTTTTAGGTTACCGCTTTTGCTTTATTGGCCTTAATCTCTGTCACTTTTACGAAAATCCTTGCCAATAAGGATGAGCTTAAACATCGAAATATACGCTATTTATATAGGGTTATCTTCCTCAATAAGAACCAGGCTTAGATCTCTGGAATCGCACAATATCTTAAAATGATGTGTTTCAAAAAAAAAGTTTTTAGTCGTTGCCACTTCTTGATTTACGTTATAGAAGGGTCCAAAGAGGCTGTGACATCATCAGTAATATCTACAACTACTAATTTGTATACCTCCAAACTCCCCACGTGGTACAGCCATATGTAATTATCAAGGACCCCATAAACTTTCCTGCGGCCATACTTAGAACCCTATCTACAAGGTTCAGTTTTCGCAATCTGTAATAGCCATCAGGGTTCAATTAAACTTTAGCACAACGTGGATCTCTAAAAAAAAAGAAATAGTCAGCTGCACAGCCACATTCTTTGGGCGACGCGGCGCTTTGGCAGGTTCGGCGCATAAGGTGAAATTAAAAATGGATGGTGTGAACTCGAACTTCCGTGAGTGGAGCTTTAGTATCTTACGTAGAATGTAGCGTAGAGTATGGCTGTAAAGCATGTGATTAAATCAAGGTATTTTAAGAGCAATTACGGAATTACATAGCGGTGGGAGGCAAGCAGATGTAAAAACGTTGTCATTCAATGTTCGAGCAGTGTGGGGGGAGGTGATGTAAATGGGCTTGTGTAGCTGAGATGATTCCACGTGCTTAGCATATATAGTTTAATTAGACATCCATCAACCGGTTTCGGAATGTTGTGATACGTGATTCTTGTTTATAGACAATGTAGAAGATCTCTGCTAGTTGGGTATATTCATATGAGAATATGTTATTGTAGCAGTTCTTCGTATAATTGCGTTATTGTGGTCTAGGTGGTGTTACATCTGTTATAGCATTTGAACACGTATAGTGCTATATAATAATGCAAAACTTTTTTTTGTTACAGTTGAGGGAATACGTATATCCCTGCGTTATAATGTGTCAGGAAACAAGAGAGGATATATCCTAAAGTCCGGTGGTATTAGCTTCCAACAGGTATATCAAGATAGGCGCATGAAATTGTCACGTAAAAAAAAAGACCATTATCGGCCTCTCAATCCAAGATGTAAGAGCGCAATTAGTGAGCAACTGGTTCCACAAAACTCTTTGTTAATTTGGGAGGTGAAATCCATAAATTTATCTTTTAAAACTCACTAAGAGATAGTTTATTTTTCGAGCGTGATGGAGGGCTATCGTATTTCCCCCTTTCCGCCTGCAAGAATAGACATCTAGCTTGCGTGGACTTGAAGGATAATGTTCTCAAAATAGCCGAAGTGGAGACGAAGTTTCTAAGTGAGGCAGAAATACCAAAAAAGTTTTTAAGAGGACTTACCGGGGCCAATGTCGGTCGCATCTTCGTCTAGCAAGCCAGCTGCACCAACCAAGACAAGCTCTATTTTGAAGTCACAACCCGGCGCTGTGCCGGCACTTGCTCCAAAGATAGGTACAAGACCAACACCTACAGGAACAACTGTTTGAGAAATATCACCAGTTTTTAGTAGAGCAGACCAGAAAATATCTCTACAAAAGAATAATGCTAACTTCCATCTTGCTTTGGATATTGACTATCAACTTTTCGACTGTGAAAAATGTTTCAAAGTTTTAGTGCTATCCAAACGATATAGCGCGATCTTTTTAAGAGTGCAGGGCAAACTCAAACAATGTTTGTGTTTGCATTGCTTCACACGGTCAAATCGCTCTCTTTCAATTGACACGGTTTGAGGTAAGCTCTGTTCATGAAGTTAAATATTGGTCGTAAGTTGTGCAAAATTTGTAACACACGAGTTTAAGTATCTTCAATTTACAGTTCTATTTTGTGCATTTTCAGTTCAGATTGCCGGTTTTCTTTTATATTTTTTCGAATATGCAATCAAAAGGGATTTAGAGTTACGAGAAAGTTGTTGATTAGTTTAACTCGAAGCAGGCTAGTGAACTGAATTTTATGTTTTACTTAAATTAACTCTAAACTACACGGGGCTTATAATTTACTGCATGCTGCGACAACCGGCGGATTATTGAGGTAATACATAACAAGGCCATAGGAATGACTACTGAAGAAGGATGCAGTAAATCCACTAGCACCCAGACTCTTTGATGGTGAATAGTTCGTTGCCATAGAACTGTTGAACGGCGGTAATGTGGGAGCTTAGGTAGGAGAAGATTTTTTGCTAGAATTACTTTTACTGTTATTGTCCAAGTCAACTTCAACAGATTCTACATTATTATTCTTCAAAAACTCAGCGTGGAGAAGTTTGTCTACTCTATGCTCAATATAGCCATTGTCCGGGTAGTTGATGGGAGACTCGCATCCAGTGAAAATGAATAGGTCGTATACAAGGGCTCCAGCAATTCCACCAGCAATTGGCCCTCCCCAGGCGCCCCAGGTCCACCACCAATGCGTAAGATGAAAGGCATGAGGACCATAACCAATCATTGAAGCGAATATACGAGGACCGAGATCTCGAGCTGGATTTATTGTGAAACTTGTTTGGTATCCAAGGGCCATACCTATTGCGGCCACTAAAAGTCCTACGATTAGCGCAGTCATACCGTTAGCTGGTGGAGCATTGCTGTCATCTAAGAGTGCCATCAAACAACCGACCAACACGGAAGCGCCGATAAATTCATCAAAGAATGCATTTCGCCAAGTTACATATGTCTTCGGATTGGTGAAGAGACATGCACCAGTTGCCGTAGTTCTAATATGCGGTCCTCCCTCAAACTCTGTAATTGAACTCCAAAAGTAGCCGTACGCCATGGCTCCTCCAAAGAAAGCGCCAATAATTTGAGCAACGATATAAACGGGCACCTTTTTCCAAGGAAATTTCCTGAAAATCGCCATTGAAATAGTGACAGCAGGGTTAATATGACCACCACTAATACCACCAGCGACATAAACGCCAAGCATACAACCAAAGCCCCATGCAAATGATAAAGACTCATAAGATCCTCCGCTTCCCTTTGTTACAGTAGCCTGAAGGTTGCCACCCACACCAAAAATCACAAGTACTAGTGTACCAAGGAATTCCGCAAACGGCTCACGCATACGGTATCGAATTTTCGCCCAAAAATTGGTAAATTTCAGCTCATCCGGACTTTCATCCTCTATGTCACCAATACTGCTGTCTCCGTCCAATTTACTTGTGATTTTAGCCTCCTTTTCAAGAGTCCCTTTCAAAAGATCTGCATCTTTGGACTTGCGTTCATCTTTATTATGAGTATTTGAAAATGATTGCGGTTCTTCATCAGCTACGGACGGCGGATAACTTTCATCTCCCAATGAAAAACTAACAGCATGATGGGGCTTAGTTCTGTCCTCTTGAGCAAACTCAATCTGTGATTCAGAAGGTTTTTGAATGTGCTCTAATTTTTTTGGTTTGGACGACATGGTATCAGCGCCGTTTCCAGCATTAGGAAGCTGTGCTTCGATGTCAGTTAGCTTCATATTCGACGCAGCACGCCTTAAAAATTTCTTCCAATCATTAATCGAAGTCATCGAACCGGAACGTGACGCATCCCTTGACCCTAATTTCGAGGAAGCATGAGATCTGGCATCCATGTTCTTTTGTATCATTTTTTCTGCCAAGGTTTTGTCTAAAACGTGCGGTAACGGCTGATTCAAACTCCAGACTGGCTTATTTCTAGTACCACCCGGGGTAGGATTGAGCTGGCGATAAAGTGGGTCAACATAACTACCATTTCTACGAGCCATATTTCCAGATAAATAATCTTCTAATAACCTCGCTTGCTCAACACCGGCAAGTGTGTTCAAAGCTTTTAGATTTGGCGAAGATCGTGCGAATCCCACAGGAGGAACTTTTTGTCGAGGACGAAATGAATCATCATCAGGAGTTTTGATCGAAGGGGGAAATCTATTTCTTGACTGTGCTCCAGCATTGGCAGAGGTTTCTGCTCTACCTGGTGACAGATATTCACCGTCCTTACCTATTTCTCTAAAAGGTCGAACATTTTCATTCTGCTCTGTTATTTTTCCGGAGGGGTTTCCCTTGGTGGTTCCTGAACGTGTCTCCTGGTGATACCTACTGCTCGCAGAAATTTTCTGCGGACTGTTAGAAGAGCAGGACGAACTGCTCGAATTGCTGCTACTCATTGATCGATTTTAACCAAATTATTTGAAAATTTGGTAAGAGTAAAGAAATGGAGAAACCAAAGCCCTTGCGTAGGAGGAGTTTGAGCTATAAATAGTCCAAACACGGAATCGCAATCTGCAAGTTAATGTCATTATCTCCAAAGCGGGGTTAACAACCGAGGCGATTTGAGTCCCCTTATTGAAGATCAACGATGAAAGTCATGTCCCCTTTTGGAAAGTCGTTCGTAAAATGTCCTAGGCAGAGCTTCGGTAGCGTCGACGTTCGCAAACTTTAAACCGTTGCTATGGATTAAGTTATACAGAACATGTTGTTTCTTTGACGGGAGATACGGAGGGAGCGACACAAGGGTTAATTAAAGTTGAACGCTTATTCGGATAAAAACTCGCGGCCCAATTGCGGGGCTTTAAGTTATTCGGAGGACGGAATAGACAACGAATTATAACAAGATATCATGCACCCTCAGTTTAACGCTCTGACGTGAAAAGATTATGTTTTCTGAAGGAGATCAATGCGTATTTTAGCACCGTGACCGGTATTACACAGATACAACTTTACTGCGACATCTAAGGTAAGAATAATAATAGCGCACCACGAACATGGCACTGGCGCGGGAAGAATATGTTCCTATGTCCTTGATTTCACAACCATCATGCCAAAGGGTGCAATGCACCGTTCCCAGGAACGGTCGTATATGTCTGTGTGGCCTCTTCTCATTTTCAAAGCGGATCTGATTTATCCGTGGCCTCTAACATGGATGATTAATTACTTACTTGATGAACGTGCTAAATGCCGCGCTTTATGGTTAAGGGGAGGGCGCAACTTCTAATCATTATCTCTTAAATGCCGCGCTACTTGTTAAATTATCTGGGGTTATAAACTATCCGTGCCACATAATGTGTAGGTGATCAACCTGCCCCATTCGAAAATAAAATATACATATATAAGTACGCTGATAAAGTATGTGTAGTGTAATCTTCAACCTTTATCTTGGATCTGAAAGTGACAAGAATAAGCAATGTCACACAAACAATTCAAATCCGATGGAAACATCGTCCCTCAATATCTACTCGGACTAGCCAGAAGCAATCCGGGTCTTACGGTAATTAAGCATGATCGTGTTATTTTCCGTACTGCATCTGCTCCAAACTCAGGAAATGCCCCAAAGGTAACTTTGGTATCTGGCGGTGGCAGTGGTCATGAGCCTACTCATGCTGGATTTGTCGGAGAAGGTGCCTTGGATGCAGCTGCTGCAGGGGCAATATTTGCTTCGCCTTCCACCAAACAGATATTCTCTGCTCTTAAGGCTGTTGAATCTCCCAAGGGTACCTTGATCATTGTGAAAAATTACACCGGTGATATTATTCATTTTGGTTTGGCCGCGGAAAGGGCCAAGGCGGCTGGTATGAAGATAGAATTAGTGGCAGTCGGGGATGATGTGTCAGTTGGAAAAAATAAAGGATCCCTGGTTGGTCGCCGTGGCTTAGGAGCCACTGCACTTGTTCATAAGATTGCCGGCGCAGCCGCTTCCCACGACCTGGATTTATCTGAGGTTGCCAAAGTTGCTCAGTCAGTCGTTGACAACTGCGTCACAATCAATGCGTCTCTTGATCACTGCAGTGTCCCTGGACACAAATCTGAGAATATCTTGGCCGAGGATGAATATGAGATTGGTATGGGTATCCACAATGAGTCTGGTACCCAAAAATCTTCTCCCCCTGCCATCAATTCCTGAGCTTGTTGCTCAATTGCTACCTCTGCTTCTTGGGGAGGATGAGGACCATTCCTATGTGAAGTTTGATTCTAAGGATGACGTAGTTCTTATGGTGAACAATATGGGTGGCATGTCAAATCTAGAATTGGGTTATGCTACAGAGGTCATCTCTGAACAATTGATTGAAAAACACCACATTATTCCTAAGAGAACGATCACTGGTGCATTTGTGACTGCTTTGAATGGACCAGGGTTTGGTATTACTCTATTGAATGCATCGAAAGCTGGCCCACATATTATCCAGTACTTTGATTACCCCACTACAGCAAGCGGATGGAATCAAACTTATCACGTAGCTGAAGACTGGAAAGTCCTTGCTGACGGAAAAGTTCCCACTGCTCCTTCTATAGAAACAGTGAAGAACAAAAAGAGTTCAGGTGTAACGGCAGAATATGATACTTTTGCCAAAATCCTACTTGCCGGAATTGCGAGGATCAACGAGGTTGAGCCAAAAGTCACCTGGTATGATACTATTGCTGGAGATGGTGATTGTGGTACAACTCTTGTGTCTGGGGGTAAGGCGTTGACAGAAGCTATTGAAAATCATACGTTGCGTCTCGATGATGCTGCTCGTGGTATTGAGGATGTTGCGCATATAGTTGAAGACTCGATGGGTGGTACCTCTGGAGGTCTGTACTCAATCTATCTTTCAGCTCTCGCTAAAGGTGTCGATGATTCTGGAGACAAGAAACTTACTGTGGAAACGTTTAAGGAAGCTTCCAAATTTGCTTTAGACGCTCTGTATAAGTACACCAGAGCCCGTCCTGGTTATAGGACTTTGATCGATGCTCTTCAGCCTTTTGTCGATACATTGAATGCCGGAAAGGGCCCTAGGGCGGCTGCTCAAGCTGCTATCGAAGGTGCTGAGAAGACTAGAAAGATGGATGCTCTTGTAGGACGTGCCTCATATGTGGCTAAGGAAGAATTACGCAAGCTTGATGGAGAGGGCGGATTGCCTGACCCTGGGGCTATCGGTCTTGCTGCTTTGCTTGATGGTTTGGTCGGGGCTGCTGGGTACTAAATTATAATTTTTGTGCAATATCAAAAGAAAGAAATTAGACCTTATAAAATGAGCCCAAGATCCCTAAAATGAAAGCCGTATCTGAGTTTATGGTATAAATACCTTTAATATGAAATTAAATATATAGACTGCCAAAAACCTAAAACCATTAAAATGGGATACACTCTTACGATCTGAAAAGCCGAACGGCGGATTTGGTGGAAGATGTTTATCGAGTCATATGATTTGCAGATTAGGACTTTTCCGTCATTTAGAAATTGCGCAATTGCATTATGAAAAACGGTCTTTCTTTACTTGACTACTCATAAATAAAATTGAAAGTTCCTGTTACACCTGAGTATTTCCATGTCTTGTACAATAAAATTTCATAAATTAGCAGCTTCATTATACCTAATACAGATAACTGGAAAATGACTATGATTAGAAGTGATTATTCTTGAACTGTTGGAATGCCAAACACGTAATGATTCGGATGCGACAAATCTCAGAATGTTTAAGTTTGGATTTGGATTGTCCATCTATAAACTAAGAAAACAAGCATCCATAACCGCCATAGTCATTCCGGACAGATCCGTAAATATTGAGGGTCTCGTTGTAGCTCGCAGTCGGATAATTAATTTTCTGGTATGTTCACCCCTCTTATAGCGAGAGTACTGCCTTCTACAGTTTTTCCGTCTTAACATCAGTGTTAAATGTCCTCTATTCAAAGTCACTGGAATAGATTTCAAGGGCTAGCGCATCTTACACCATAACGAGTCCTCAAATTCAGCACAATTGAAGTGCACCCTGACACATGAGTACAGAGAAGACCTCCGGTTCAAAACAATTGAGCCCGCGTAGCATTACTAGGACCATTGAAAGGTCTATTAGGTGGAGTGCAACACGAGGAAAAACCTCAAGTGTCGTTAATCACACAAAGAAACTTTCCGTATGCGCCAATATCCTCAACTCTTTCAAATCTCGCATATACAGTGAGAAGATGTCTTGACAAAAAGAGCAAGAAGGTGCTATTAGCTCTTGTCTAAGAAGTATTGTACTCAATACACATACGGAATCTGCGAAAACGATGAACTGACGTTTTGCAAATCTCTTGAAGAAACCCATAGCAGCAGAAGCTTCACGGAAACGGTTCCTCTTTTCGTCAAAATCGTCTTTAATAATAACTTATTCAGTAGTTCTCCGTTTCTCTCTAATGTAACAATATAAGAGTTGTAAAAATCGCAGACATACCGCTTGGTACGAGAAGGGCATTTTCCCGTACTAAATTTTGTGATTAAAGACTCTATAAATCGTATTTAATCATCAGGAATGATTAAAAATACGATTTATATGAAGAATGTCTGATAGCGACAACGATGTGAGTGAAATTAATTTCGTGGATTTGAAGTTCTTTACTTTTCAAAAGAACTCGATACCTTTAGAGAATTAGGCATCTGCAAGATTTCAAAATCGTGACGCTCAAGTTTCTCATACGACTAACGTCACAGAAAAGAATTACTTTTTTTCCCGCAGATATACTTAGGAAAATGGTGGTTTTTCCTCTCTATATGTTTAAATAGGGTACATCATTGAAGTTGCACTATATCAATTTAGACGTATTAAGACAACGGCAGAAGATCAGTCTGATAACTGTGGAGCATTAAGCCATAATGAAAATAGCGAACAATTTACAACTCACTTTCTTTTCTATTTAATTCGCTAATATTTGGGATAATAATTAGGGATTCAAATTGCCAAATGAGGGAAAAAAGGTAAACTCCGTTTTGCTTTTTATTTAAAAGAAGAAAACTAGCGCTTCTTTTCTTATAATTCGGAACAAAGGCTGCAACCGTTCTGTGTGTGGACAATTTAGTATGAATATAGCAAGGTTAGACCACTTAGTTCTGACCGTTACTGATATTCAACGTTCGTGTGACTTTTATGAACGAGTGCTTGGTTTCGGTATTACCTCATTTGAGGAGAATCGAAAGGCATTAACTTTTGGGAACCAGAAAATAAATTTACATGAGGCAGGCAAAGAATTTGAACCCAAAGCAAAGGCGCCAATTCCTGGGTCTGCAGATCTTTGCTTCATTGCAAAGGAGCCTTTAGATGATGTTGTTACACACCTCAGAAACTTAGCTATTCCAATTGAAGAAGGCCCTGTGGTTTGTACAGGAGCAACGAGTTCAATCCTATCAGTCTACATACGCGATCCAGATGAAAACTTGATAGAGATCTCAAACGAAATAAAAAAATGATCTAGCTTTTTTATACTACGTTTGTACCTTGTGTATGTTCGTTCGTCTTTGTTTAGGTTATTAAGAATTTTAATGTCGCACCCATCTTTTCGCACAAGTGTACGGAGCTGCTGAGCGTAACTTTTATTACAACCCACTATATGCTTGTCTTCTCCCCTTATTAATTGGTGAGGTATAACGACATATTTCTCATTGTCATACCGTTTGCACCACTACGGCCAGATGTAACTTTTGGGTGATTCGGCGCGGACATGATTGATTTTTGGATGAGATACCATAGCGCAGAATACGATTTTTTGTTAAGGTGATTATCGGTGAAACCGTATGCTTTAATTTAGTGAGAAATACGATGTCCAGGTGGGTAAGGATACATGGCAGTAATTTTTTAGGATTTGTGGAATAATTGGTTGTGTTGTTGTTAGTTATGTGTACATCTGCTTATGTTCGCCAGTCGAATTCTTTTTTGTTTTCGATGGGATGTCAAGAGATTGGATAAAAGATCAAAAATAATGATGGGTTAAATGTAAAGAAGATATTTAAAAAAAGCAGTCGTAGGTTGTAGTAGACCAGATCATAAATTTTTGCATGAACGACAGGCTTTTTAGTATGTACTAACAATCTACAAATATGCCACTGGTAAAATTATGGGTTCTTGGACAACCTCTCGACTTATAACTAAGTTAGGTCATGTAAAGCTTTTCCCAAAGGAGCTGTGAGATCCCATTCAGAGAAGGTGACTTGTAATCCAGCACGTTCAGGTGAGCAGGCCATCGGTCCAACGAGATAATGGTCTGACACAGGAAATGGGGCTAAACGTACCAATGGCCATGTCTTTTTATCTGAAGACACTTGAAGCCTTAAAACTCCCTTTTCGACGGTAACCCGAAGCCAGAAATCATAAGGATTGCCACCATAAACAGCTGTTGACCAATCGGATATTTCATTTGTTAGAACGCTGCTTAGCATTGCCTGACCATCAGAAATTTCTATACCAGCTTTGAGCCAATGGCTATCATCTATACGTACCATTATACCAGCTTGATCATACAGGCCCTTGTAACTTCCCTGAACCCGCAATTGCGCAGAGAAAGCATTGCCTGTCTTCACTCCTAGGAAATGTCCAGAGTCACGGGTGAATCCATAGTAGGTTTCACGCCAGAAGTCAGATTTCTCATCCGTTTTAAAGCTAAGTTTTCCCGCATCTTCTGAAACTTCTTTTGGCTCATTAAGCCATAACCCTTCTGATAACAGGGTACTTTTAGATTTGTTCATTTTACTTTCCTGTTTGCTCTTTGTTTTTTCGATGATTTAGTTGTTCGAAGTATTCTTGCTGTAACTTTTGTTCGTTGTTAAGTCTACTTAAATACCTCTTGGGGGAGAGGGGGAGCTACATAGCGTGACAGTCTTCATTCTTTCAGAACGAAAAAATCATCTGATTGCATGAATTTTCTTCCATATTTCCTGCGCATATAGCTGTGCAGTTGCACTACCCTACCTTTTACGGGGGGTTCTCCTTTTTCCGTACGGAGTTTTAGTCGGAATTTTACGGAAGTCAAACAAAGGAAGGGTTTACGTAAAATGCTTACGCCTCGGCCACAGTAAACGCGTAGCTTATTGTTGCAGTTGGAATATATACAGGAAAATAAGCTTCACGTCATATTTTCAACGCGGGGAATATTTCGGAGAAATAACATATTTTGTAATATAGTTCACATGAGAATACCCACGCATTACCCCATCTTTTTTTGGTTTTTTTTTTATGTTAGTGAGGATCTTTATTGAAAAACAGTAGAACGAAACTGTCGTCAAACAATATAATGATAATTAACTTTCTAGTACATACTGGCTGCTAAAAATAATAATATTGAGTTCTGCACCTTTCCTTTCAAAGTGTACCTGCCTGCATCTGGGAAGTAAGATCAACCCTGCATGATATGCGTCGTGTAAAATTCCGGACAATTCTAAAAATAATTCTTGTGTGTTTCATTTACCGAGCAAAATAACGGACAAGAGCTTACATAGTGAGAAGACCCTTACGGACGGACCCGCCGATAGGCTGTTTTTTGCGCGTAAGTGATGATTGCGCTAGATGGTGCGTAGTTCAAGAATATTCTTGTTCAGAATGAAAATTTCACCAATATTCTAGAGCGGGTAACACAAGTTCGAGGCATGGTAAGGCAATGTTTAGTCAAATGGACAAACCAGTGCGCTATATGCAACCAGCGTATTGGTTCTGAATGCTTCATGGAGTCGTCGAGTCCATTGGTCATGATTGGATGATAAGAATCTATTCTTGGAGTAGATTTTTGTCTATTTTGTTCGTAGCCAAAATAGTTGTGCTCGTTACAATACTTGGATGTACTTAAGTGGTGAGAGTATGGGCACATCCATGTTATGGCAGTCGGGGAGGTGGCATACAATGTTATCGGATATGCGATATTAACATGGTCATGTAGTATACATATCAAATTACGCCACTGTTGTGTCTAGAAGTCTGTAAAGAGTTTGTATTCGACTTAGCCATAGACGATCAGCTATATATGAGTTATGGTATGCTTGGGTTAGCGAACTTAGGAGACAGGAGACAGCTTATCTGTGAGGTTAGAATTCTAAAGATATGGTGACGCCATGCATTTAGATTTCTAGATAATATATTATAGTATATCAAGGAGTAATTGCATTATTAAGTGAAGTCAAGGTGATTAAGCTGGCATAGTAAAATGTTATTCTCATCAAAGCGTCACTGTCTAGGCTTATCAAGAATTATGAGGTTGTTGCGTTGTAATCAACATAAAGTCAGAATATCACAGCGCATTGAGCGCCATGATAGTATGGGGAGCGTGTGGCGATGATATTTTAGTCTCCATATGATGTTTAGTGGTATCAGAACAAGATCGTGGAAGGTACCTAGAAATTATTTTCGACTATACAAGCATAAAGTCATCGAAGCTCCGTTGTATTTCTTTAGGACCATCTCACGTTGCAGGGGAGAGTCCAGCATTATGATATTTGGTAAGAGGTACACTTTTTTGCGAAATAATGTTTTAGAGGTGATATTAGTGGGTTGAGAGGCATGATAGCTGTATTAAAGTTATTATAGGATGGTCTTTACTTACACAAATGCCGTTGAGGCATTCTAATCTTTTTATACTAGTTTGGAGAATTATCACAGCAATCAGTATAATATCAAAAGCGTCATTGGAGATTATTATGAGTGAGAGACGGTGAATAAAGTTGATGTCACTATAAGAGATAGGTTAAGACGAAGCAGTTTTAGATCAGGGATTCAAGGACATATAGCAGCCAAATAGGTTGGCGAGATCTGAATTCTCCTATATTGTTTTTCGTGTTTTTCTCACGTAACCTCTTTTTTCGGTTTTGGCGCGTCTGTTTTTTTTGTCGAGCGCGTTGCGGCCGAAGTTGGACTTTAAGTTTCAGAAACAGAAACGGCGTTGCATCGCACAAGGTTTTAGTCAGGGTCCCGTGGGTCCGAGAGGGGGAGGGGTCATATTATGGTTTAGATTAAGGACATGTGGCGATAATGTCTAAGATAATAAATATAACTGTAAATTCATATTTAATGAAAAGTGAAAAAATGGAGTAAAATATAAAAAAATACTGCAACTAGAGCTTGAAGAGGAGGTTTGATTGAACCATCACAGTGATGGAACTTGCTGTAGAAAGAGGACAATAGTGGTAAATGGCAGTTATGATTGAATTGGTGTGACGTTGAATTGTTTGAAGCGTAAAAAATTGACTTGCTATTAACAATATTTAATGTGACAAGAGTAAGGCTTACGATGGAAGTATGCGGTCAACAATCTATATTAAACGTATGTGCGCCTATATAGATGTCATAAGAAGTTATGTAGTTGTGCGTCTACTTGCATTGTATTGAACTATGAAACTAGTTGATAATTTTTGGGATTCCATTGTTTCTTAATGTTATAATACTTCTATAGATTATACTAGAGATTCTCCTCATAAATTTAGGAATCTACTAAACAGAGTCAGTAATTTTTCATAATATCATAAATGATTCTGTCTTCCTTTTTAAACATCTTTATTCAACGTTCCTATTACAATATCAAATCCTTGCCCTTCACCTTCATTTAATTTACAGTTTGAATCTTGCTTCGCTGGTCTTGTCATTTACGTCATCTTCTAACATCGTATATAATAGCAATATATGGATGACAGTTGACTCTTGTTCCAACACATTGGTTAGCACGGCTTTTGGTTTGGTGTCTGTTGCCTACAGTCTTTTATGTGATCTATATTACAAGAAGATTCGAGGGCGTACGGCCCTGCCCTTGACTTCGATATTAGCGAGACGCCGGCTTTCGGGCCACAGACTCGAAAGCTGATATTTTAGCGAGTATCGTAATTTTATACTGAAGTGTTGAACTTTAATGGCTCCTCAGAAGCTTTCTGTAACCCTAATAAAGACATTCAACTCATCAATTGCCAATGCCACCACAAGAACAGGGTAGGAAAAGGATATTCACATAAAAGAGGCATTCTAGCTCAGTTGGATTCCTATTGGATGGCTTAGGCATACTTGGCATATCAAGTATTAGCTACAAAGTGCAACATATGGACATTTGTTCTCAATGAGTGCCATCGTTCCTACAAGCCACACATATTTACATTCACTCACTCTACTTCGTTTTGTCTTCTGTATCCCATATTCAAAGCCTCCTGGATTTGTCAAGAGAAAAAAAGTCTTTTAAAATTTCACTGTGCCACCCTTTACGACAGCTCTTGGTCTTTTCTTGTACCTGTTGAAAAGTACGCCACTATATGCAAAAAAAGGACTTTGCCCGAGTATGTCGATGACCGCGTGGCTGTCTCACTAGATTGAACCCACGGTACTGTTAATTTGCCTTTTTCGGCGATGATATCACAGTGGACCACGAAAACTTTTGTTATAATGAAAAAAGACACCCGCAAGTGCCTGACCTCTAAAAGGCCAGACCTTTCCAGGGCCGCTGGTAGCCCCTCTCAACAAAAAAAAAGCGCGTTGCTTGAGTAATCAAAAAGAATATTCCGCACTTTATGGAGCGTCCCTTACTTTCGCGGCGCCCGAAAAACAGGAGTGACTCTTTGGCTTCTTCACTCCTTTCAGTGCGCGCGGCCTGTTCTAAGTAAAGATTTCTCGGCATTTCTCGATTAGGTACACGATAAATAAGAATTCCTCGAAACGGATGTTAGTAGATGCCCCTAATATCCCGTCCGTGTTTTTAGCTTTTTCCGGAAATTTTACTCTCAACGGCACGGAAAATAAACTAATAGCTGCGCAATACCATAAAGCCTATACCTGGAGACTTGCCGTGGCTTTCGCATCCGGCGGGGCCGGACCATGTTCGGCGCGCTTTCGTAAAATGCATCAGGGGTTCTGTTGCTATTTGTCGTAAGATGTTTAACCTCCTGGTCAACAACCTTTGTTGCCTTTGTCTATAGATTGGCGCCCTGTTACCCCTGGAGGAGCACGACTGTGCGCTTGGACATGCAGATAGTTTCCTAGAAATGCTTGTACGAAAGGTTATCGTAGCTCACGGTTGGTCGTTGTAGTTGTGTATTTAAAGCTGGTCAACCGTTGAGAGAAAATACATATAAAGGGCTTAGTTTGCTCAATTCTTATAGTTCATCAATTCCGGTATTCTTGTATATACTTGTTCCTTAAATTTCCAAGCAATAACAAACCTTCATCGTTGTTAACTTTTTGGTAAGATCTCGCCTATTTAAAAGAGATGTTCAGTCGCTTAAATAAGTTTCAAGCTGCTTTAGCTTTGGCTCTTTACTCCCAAAGTGCATTGGGTCAATTCTATAGCAACACTACTTCACTTTCGAGCAACACCTCTTCCACTGTTGTTCCTTCAACTTCATCTAGTTCCTTTTCGATTAGCAGTACTATCACTCAATCGACTTCGTCTGGCACTGATGTCTCAAGCTCTATAACTCAATCTGTCTCATCTAGTTCTGATGTGTCGAGTTCTGCTACCCCATCAGCATCCAGTTCTGATGTCTCAAGCTTTATAACCCAATCTGTCTCATCTGGTTCTGATGTCTCAAGTTCTGCTACCTCATCAGCATCTGGCTCTGACGTGTCGAGCTCTATAACTCAATCTGCCTCATCTAGTTCCGGCGTCTCAAGTTCTGCTACCTCATCAGCCTCTGGTTCTGATATCTCAAGTTCTGCTACCCTATCAGCATCTGGTTCTGATGTCTCAAGCATTATTACTCAATCTGCCTCATCTAGTTCTGGTGTCTTAAGTTCTGCTACCCTATCAGCATCTGGTTCTGACGTGTCGAGCTCTATAACCCAATCTGCCTCATCTAGTTCCGGTGTCTCAAGTTCTGCTACCCTATCGGCCTCGTCTGGTTCCGGTGTGTCGAGCTCTGTTACCCCATCAGCCTCTGGTTCCGATGTGTCGAGCTCTACAACTCAAGCTGCCTCATCTGGTTCTGGTGTCTCGAGTTCTACAACTCAATCTGTCTCATCTGGTTCTGATGTCTCAAGTTCTGCTACCTCATCAGCATCTGGTTCTGATGTGTCGAGCTCTATAATTCCATCTGCTTCATATAGTTCTAATATCTCGAGTTCTGCTACCCCATCAGCATCCAGTTCTGATGTCTCAAGCTTTATTACTCAATCCGCCTCATCTGGTTCTGGTGTCTTAAGTTCTGCTACCCCATCTGCCTCTGGTTCTGATGTGTCGAGTTCTAACTCTCAATCTGCCTCATCTAGTTCTGGTGTTGCAAGCTCTGTTACCACATTAACATCATCTGCTTCTGGTGTTTCAAGTTCTACTACCCCAGCAGCCTCATCTGGTTCCGGTGTGTCGAGCTCTGTTACCCCATCAACCTCTGGTTCTGATGTCTCAAGCTCTACAACTCAATCTGCCTCTTCTGGTTCTGGTGTCGCAAGCTCTGTTACCACATTAACCTCATCCAGTTCCGTTGTCTCAGGTTCTGCTACAGCCTCTGGTTCTGATGTCTCAAGTTCTGCTACTTCATTAGCATCTGGTTCTGATGTGTCGAGCTCTATAATTCCATCTGCTTCATATAGTTCTAATATCTCGAGTTCTGCTACCCCATCAGCATCCAGTTCTGATGTCTCAAGCTTTATTACTCAATCCGCCTCATCTGGTTCTGGTGTCTTAAGTTCTGCTACCCCATCTGCCTCTGGTTCTGATGTGTCGAGTTCTAACTCTCAATCTGCCTCATCTAGTTCTGGTGTTGCAAGCTCTGTTACCACATTAACCTCATCTGCTTCTGGTGTCTCAAGTTCTACTACCCCAGCAGCCTCATCCGGTTCCGGTGTGTCGAGCTCTGTTACTCCATCAACCTCATCTGGTTCCGGTGTCGCAAGCTCTGTTACTCCATCAACCTCATCTAGTTCCGGATCTGGTGTCTCAAGTACTATTACTTCCTTTTCTGCTTCTGGTACAAGTACTACCGCCTCTGGTTCACTTTCTTCCAGCGACGGCACTATCTATTTGCCATCTACAACAATTTCTGGTGATATCACACTTACAGGTGATGTATTTGCTACAGATGCAGTTGAAATCGCCGCTGGCGGCAAATTAACCCTTCTTGATGGTGACAAATACGGATTCTCAGGTGACCTAAGAGTTTACGGTGGTTTGTTCGTGGCAAAGTCAAAGGCAACTTACTTAGGTTCCAATTTTGACATTTCAGGTCCTCTCTTTGAAGTTACTGGTACGTTCAACGCCCAAGAACCTGCTGCTACTTCTGCATCCGTCTACTCTTTCACACCTGGCTCTTTTGAAAACAGTGGTGACATTTCTTTATCTCTATCTGAGTCCAGTAAGGGTGAGGTTACTTTCTCTCCATATTCCAACACAGGTACCTTCTCTTTCTCGAACGCTATTCTAAACGGTGGTTCTGTCTCCGGTCTGCAACGTAGAGCTGAAGATGAAGGATCCACAAATAACGGTGAAATAAACTTAGACAACGGAAGTACTTACGTTATTGTCGAGCCTGTTTCAGGAAGTGGTACAATTAATATCATCTCTGGTAACCTGTACTTGCACTACCCAGACACTTTCACCGGTCAAACTGTTGACTTCAAGGGAGAAGGTGTTCTTGCCGTTGACCCAACTGAAACCAACACTACTCCTATTCCTATTGTTGGCTACACCGGTGACAACCAAATTGCCATTACCCAAGACGTCAGCGTCTCCTATGATAGCGCAACTGGTGTTTTGACCGCAACCAAGGGTAACGCTGATTTCTCTTTCGCTATCGGTACCGGATTTTCCAGTTCTGGCTTCAGCGTCTCCGAAGGAACTTTCGCAGGTGCCTATGCTTACTACCTAAACTACGGTGGAGCTGTTGCCTCTAGTTCTGCTCCATCATCCGTTTCCTCCACATCTGGTGCTTCATCCGCCGCTTCCACATCTGGTGTTTCATCCGCCGCTTCCACATCTGGTGTTTCATCCGCTGCTTCCACATCTGGTGTTTCATCCGCTGTCTCCGGTTCAGTTACCTACTCTGGTTCGACTTCAGAGACCGCATCTGTTTACACCACGACATTGACTTCCGGTGAAGTCACAAGCACAGTCGTAGTTTCATGTTCAAAGACAACTGACGCTAGTGGTCACATCTACACTGTTACAACAACCGTTCCATGTTCTACCACCACCGCCACAATCACTTCTTGTGATGACAATGGATGCCATGTTGTTACATCCCCAACCGCTACTGGTGTCACTGCAACCACTGTTTCTTCAAAGTCATACACCACTGTCACCGTTACTCACTGTGATGACAACGGTTGTGACGTTAAGACTGTTACTTCTGAGGCTCCTCGAGCAACCACTGAAACTACTGTTTCTCCAAAATCATACACCACTTTGACTGTTACTCACTGTGAAGACAACAAGTGTAGTGTCGAGACTGTAACCTCTGAGGCTTCTAAAACAACTTCAGCCACTACTGTCACTTCTGAAGCTCCAGTATCTTACACTACTCTCACAGTTACTAGCTGCAGTGATAATGGTTGTGATGTCAAGACTGTCACCTCTGAAGCTCCAAAGGGAACTTCTGCTACCACTGTCGTCACCTCTGAGGCTTCTAAAGCAACTTCTGCTACCACTGTCGTCACCTCTGAGGCTTCTAAAGCAACTTCTGCTACCACTGTCGTCACCTCTGAGGCTCCCAAGGGAACTTCTGCTACCACTGTCACTTCTGTTGCTCCTAAAGTGACTTCTGCCACCATTTCTGGTTCCGAAGCATCTAGTTCAATTATCAAGTATGGATCTTCCGCTTCCAATAGTCTCACTGGTGTCGTGGTCCAATCTGAAGGTATCGCCGCTGGTTTGAAAACCAATGCTTTGAGTGCTTTGGTCGGTGTTTTCATTTTTGCCTTTTTTAATTGAGGATACAGCTGTACTCCTTGGAAATTAGATATGTATTTTTTCTTATACACTTTTGTGTAAACGTTCATGTAGTTTTAGCCTAAGCTAAAGATTAGCGTACTTTTTTTTTTTGATACCCTTTTTACCAACATTTGTACTGTGGGAAGCGGCAGCTTGTACCGTGGGTTGTGCAGTTTAGGAATTTTACTCCTCTATCAGACATTCTACCTTTAAGTAGATCCTGCTTAAAACGGCCCCATTTTCTTAAAAAACGCGCAGGTTGAATTATCACATGACTGTCACATGATCATGTCGGAACGAGCGCGCTGCCCGAAAAAGGTTCAGCCGCACATGCATCTTTATGAGACAGTCCGCCTTTCGGCCTCATAAAGCAAAAGAAGCGGCCTATGGACAAATAGAAGCGGCCCTGTTTTTTTAAGAAAGCGGCCCCAATTTCTAAGAAAACGCGCAGGAAACTCATTTTTTTGAAGGCACGCTTTCGGGATTTAAGTTGAATTTTTTTCAAATCTGGCCCTGGGTAAGTGCCTTTTGTAGAAAAAACAGCCCTGGTTGCCCGGCCTGGCCTATTGTTTTTCAAAAGAAGCGGTTCCGAGTAACCCAGCCGGCGTGCGTTGCCTGGATCTGGAAATTCAACCTCGACATCAGTAGAAGACCTTACAGGCAACAAACTACCTCTCGAGGCTCTAAGGCACTCAGCTGTCCAATTCCCAATTTTGCGCGCACACCCTAGCTCTTTACTATTGCTGTATGAATGTTGGTTGTAATCGAGGGCGTTTTAGCTATAATTGATGGTTGGATTGTTGATTTAAAGGATCATAGGCTAGTGAAGCCATCCAGAGCCTGCCGTAAGAGAAGCAAGGAGCACATCGCGAAGCTCAATTCTGTGCCTTTGGTGAATTGGGAGACTCTTTACGACGAGAAATGTGTTCTAAAAAATATTACTAACGAGGAATTGTTTAAGACGTCAAGTACATTGCAGCTGGCGTACGCAACAGAACAATCAGAAGAGACAACTTTGTACTTCAACGCGAACTTAAGGCACACGGGTTTAAGTTTACTAAACAAGACATTGATGTTTTACAGCGGTACACTGAAGTAGCAGAACATTTCAAGATGGTTGGCGAAAACTACCTTACGTTCGTATATAGCAAGGCCAGTGGTATCACATCGGAGTTTTTAAAGAAGAATTTTCATGACGGGTACACGTGCTTGGTCAAGAACTTCGATCCTGACACTATTATCAAGTACGGCCGCAGACTGGGGCCGTCGATTTACACGTTTATACACGCTGGGGAACTGTTACCTTTCAGTGGCTTGGAATTACTGCCACATGATGATCTGCGCTTGCTGCGAGATTCCGGTGACCCTGAAAGGTTGCTGAGTGTTTTGGGCCCATTATTCAGAGACTTGGTTATGAAGAACACTCACAGAGAGTATATCTCGCGCTGGATTTGCATGGCTGCACTAAAGTATGAATCTTGGGAGGATACGTCTATACCGTGTCCCAAAAAACCGGCCCACACCTTTCGCCAACTAATGGATGCGGTGAGATGTTTTATAGTGTTTTCTTTACTGTGCGTCGTTGATAATATTCCCGCTGCGACTAAGGTCTTGGCTGCTGACGAACAGCCACGGGACATGTTTTTGCCCTGGTTTAAGGGCATTTATATCAAAGCAGCTAATGAGGAGAATACTGAGGCGCACACTTTTATCACTGCCAATTTCGTCACACAGAGCGTCGAGAGCCATGGCCGATATCTGTCGTTTGGTTACATCAAAAATGGATCTGCGCAAGGACGTTCACCATCATATCGAACTGTGCGTTGATATGCTCTCGGAGTGGTTGCGCTTTGGGAAAATCAGTCAGGTCTATTACAAAGGCATGGGCAACCGGTCGGTTCGCATCAGAGACGATCTTTATAGGGATAGTGATATTGTCAATGTCTTTCACGTTATCGATCGCAGTCTCCTATCTTCTTTTTTTCATGGGTTGGAGAAGCCCAGGGTATCTCAACGATGAAAATATCAGGGGAACCATTCTGAAAATCGTTAACCGTATCACAAAGATCCTTATGGCTGCCGTTTGGATCTGTCCTGGTTTACAGCTAAGGTAGTTGTGAAGCCACGTGTAGCTCACCGGAGTCGATTTTACTTCGATTATGTATACTCTACTAGAAGTTAAGTTCACACAAGTCGATTCACGAATCTTATTCTTAAATGTACCGGTCCCCGCAGTTTTGTTCTGGTTCGTATACACACTGCGACCATTCATAATGTCTCTGTACCCAGTGAAGGTCGCTCGCTCGCTTGGAAAAAGCTCTAATTGTGTCCTCCATTGGCAAGGCGTGAGTTAGTCGCAGCGTGAGCTTGTTCTCTTGAAGAGTGATACCTGATGCAGAAAGTAATTATCAGAGCAAACACCTTTATGAGTGAATGCGATGTGGAAAGGGCGTTGTACGGCTTGCAGGCCAAAAATGTTTTTACAAGACGGATTTTTCAAGGCTTTTTTCTTGAAGCGGGAAATGAGAACTTGAACGCACTGCCCGAGAAAAGTGTTCAGCCGCATGCAAGGCACGTGAGCTGGGCGGCTAAGTAAGTGGTAATAATAAGAGAAGCTAAGACGAGTGAGGCGAACGATGGGTGTATGCTGCAGGTCAGTATCCCGTGGTCTGTATTATGCCATCGGGGCATATGAGCATGGCAGATTATGGTTTAGATGTAGTTATGTAGTATTTTTATATATGATTATTAGAAGTATATATATTTTGATGAAAAGTGAAAAAGTAGAATAAAATGTAAAATATGGAATTTGAGATCGGCGCTTTTCCGTAGGAGTATGTTGTTTTATATTCAAATATTTATATGAATAGTGGGATGATATGAAAAGTGATTGGTATTATTTCGTGTGTAGCTATGCAGGAGTGAGGGTATGACGAGTGAAGGGTTGAGTATCACGGTAATGTAGATATTTAGCGTCCGTCTGAGTATGCCGATTCAATAATTTACGTGATAGTTCGTGAGGTCTGCAGTGATGATGTATCAATGCATCCGTGTGAGTGTGCGGTTTAATATATTGTATTATAAGTATAGAGAGTGGTAAGACGGAAGTAAGGCGAGATGTTGTGCTTTAGAGTGTGTGTTGCAATGCGTTTATGTAGTTTGTCAAGAGTGGGATAGAGGTAATGAGTGTGGTTAGATGGAGCGGAGGTTATGTATTTCTATATTTAAGATCATGAATATGAACGTGAGAGTAGGTGGAGGTATGTGTTGAGTCCGTAGAATAATTGGTTTTCCATGAGTTTAGTAATGGATGTGGAGATGAATCAGTTAGGTTAAGCGCAGTTCGGTATGGGTGTGGATATTGAGGTATCAAGAGTGGTTGGCATGGAATGTATAGCATAGCAGAGGGTGGTGGTGCTATTATGCTATAATATGTCAAATATTATGATAATATGGAACGGTGTGTGGTATTATGGTATGTTATAGTAAATAATGCTTGATATTATACGATGTTGTAAGATAGAAGGCAGTTATGTGAGTTAGTATGATGATGTTGCTGTGCTGAGGGTTATTATATTTAACGTCCGTGTGGGTATGTGCATGCATTATAAGAATAGTCAAAGTGATATAGTATGAAGATATTATGGAGAAAGTGGCGGTTGTGGTATGGTATTATAATATCATTATTATTGATGTAGGGATATCGATCATATTAGGGGTGATCTAGTATGTTCTTATATTGAGAGAGTGGTGGAATAAAGAGTAGAGTGTTGGTATTAGGGCAGGATATTATGGTTATAAAGGCAGAAGATGTTGGTATTCTATCGAGAGTGGTGGTATGTGGGTAATATTTTATTGAGACGGAGTGGTTAGAGTATATAGTATGTGAGTGGTATTCTATTTAGCATCCGTGTGAATATGTGATGGTGTTATATTTAGCATCTGCGTGAGTATGTAGTGGTGTTATATAAAGAATGGTCATGGTATTTTAGTATGATATATAGTGCAATATGTTAAGATAAAATGTGATTCGGGTATATATAAAAGAGTGGTGGTTATAGAGATATAATATGTGGTATTTATGCAAAGATAGTGGTGAAGATATATATTATAGCATCCGTGTGAGTATGTTCATGAATTAAAATATGAATGTTGGGGTGAATATATGAGGAGTTATGTTATATGATATTATGGAGAGAGAGACGGTAATATAGTAAGGGTAATATAGTAATGGTAATATACTAGAATGATGGTAATATGGGCAAAGGTATTGATATTCTAGTCGGATCTGGGTTAGTATGTGATGGCAATGTATAGAGAATGGTCAGGGTATTTTAGTATGCTATATTGAGAGTGATGATATGTGATGTTATCGAATAAGATTTGTTGATATACGGTCATTCAGTTTTAGTAGGTTGATGATATTGGATGAGTTGTAGTATGTGGTATTATGATATGTAGAGTGCTGGTATATGATATAATATTTTAGCGTCCGTAGGGCTGTGCGAATTCAATATAATAGGAGTAGTCAGGGAAATGTAGTGTATAGATATTATAGAGAGAATGGTAGGTATATGGTATGTCATGAAAATATATTTAGCGTCCGTATGATTATATCGTAGTATTATAATGTATAGAGAGTTATAGTGATAATATATTTAGCGTCCATATGAGTATGTGGTGGTATTATGATATATATAGTGAGTGATAGTATGGTATATATGGAGAGAGATGATAGGTAGATGGGTGATATATGATGTTGAGAATAGTGATGGTATACGGTCGTAATAGAATATAGATGGAGAGATATGCTATTTGATTGAGATATGTGGTGGTGATATGAATCAGAATATATAGTATGTGATATATGGTATTGGAGATGGTATGTGATATTATATTGGGAGAGCGATGGTATGTGATTCTATTGAGAGTGATTCGGGTGATAATATTATATTTTAGTGTCCGTAGGAGTGCGCGTATCGATTATAATAATAGTATGAAGATATTATGGATAGAGTGATGGTATATGGTATTAGAATATCAAGATATAAGTGATCTATGGCGTGGTATTTTATGAGGATGTATTTAGTGTGCGTATGATTATGTGGTTGTATTCTAGGAATGGTATTATATGGAATTATCATATATGGAATGTGATGTATTATGATGTATACGATGAGCGACGGTATATAGAGAGAGCTAGTACGAGATATATATGGAGTGTGATGGTATTTATGGAATGTGATGGAATATAAGAAGATTGTGATGGTATGATATTGAGATGAGTGACGGTATGTGGTATATGATATATGTATGTTATATTGAGAGTGATGATATCATATTCTATTTAGAGTGGTATGGTGTGATATTGAGATATGTTATGTGAAGAGAGTGTTGGTATTATGATATATTGGATGAGCGATGGTAAGTGATATATGTATATGATATATATGGTATATGTAATTTGAGATTAGTTAGGGTGATGATAATAGGTATTAGGATATCTAGCATAGTGTGTTATGAAAGTATATTTAGCGTCCGTATGAGTGTGTGCATATATTATTAAATGTAGGTCATAATATATGGTATTATTCTATTGAGAGTGGTTAGAATAATGAGTCATGGTATGTATAGAGTGATGGTAGTAAATATCTGGATATATAGTATGGTGTGTGATATTATGGAGGTGTGTGATGGTATATGATATTATAGAGATAGTGAGGGTAGATGGTATATGGTGGTGATATTAAGTATAGTGAGGGTATATGGTATGGTATTAGAATATATAGAGAGGAAGATGGTATTATATAGAGGTATATAAAGAGATGAATGGTGGTTATAGTATCATAATAGGAGGCAGTGATGAGGATATAGTCTATATTATGTGAGTTTGTATGATAATGTTGCGAAATGTGTTGATATGTGAGGGTATATTGTAGTGATGGAGGAGAGGTGGTGAAGATAATTGTATTTGATGGTGTGAGTGCAATTGTGAGAATATTGAAATGTTTAAAGCGGATATATGATGTAGAGAGTCGTATTTAGTATGGGGCAGAGTTTGGTGGCCAGAGGATGGTTGAAATGTGAAAATGTCCTGGGTGTCAAGTGCTGAGGTTCGTGCCGTATATGGTGATAATGTGGCGGTATAGTAGAGAAAGTGCTGGGAAGGGGCGTTTATAGATGGTTAGGTGGTATTTTAAGTGGATGAGATATATAAACGGTAATTAAAGTGTTGGTAAGAAATAATGATTTATAGTTGGGTATGGATATTGGAAGAAAGGATAGAAATTGGGAGAAAATATAAAAATATAGAATATGGAAGAGGGGAGTTAGAGAAATATCGTGGTTTTGTATGTCGTGAGTATTATATTTAGCGTCCGTGTGAGTATGTGCGTGTATTATAATATAAAAGTGAGGGTATTGTAGTATAATATATGAAGTATTGGGTAGATACTAGGATAAAGAGAGAGTATATGGTATATAGTATGATATTATGGGGGAGTAATGTAGAGCGATGATATGTTGATAGCATATGGATATATAAAGAGTGAGGGTATATGATGATATATTATGATATGAGAGGTATGTAGTATTATATTTAGCGTCCGTAGGAGTGCGCGAATTCAATATAATATAGTATATGGTATTATGATATATGGTATATGGATGGGATATAGGAAGAGAGATAGTATTAGGGTATGGTAAGTGGTGATATAGCTATGATATTATGGAGAGGTAGGTAGTATATCATATAGTGAGGGTATATGGTATGATATTATGGAGGGGTGTGGTGTTTACGATTATTTGTTTACGATTCGATATGTATCTTCGATGTATTTATTTGTTTACGTTTGGATGGCTGGTGATATGATAGAGTGGTGGTTGTGGTATATATAATTATATGTAGCATCCGTATGAGTATGTGATATTGATATAGTATTATAATATATATAGAGTGATGGTATTTAGCATCCGTATGAGTATGTGATGGCATTATAATATATGGTATATAGTATATGGTATATGGTATATGGTATATGGTATGTGATATTGAGGTAGAGCGATGGAATATGGCATATCCCTATATATATTATGATATATATAGGGATATGGTATTATGATATTGATATAGAGTAATGGTATTAGGATATATGGTATATGGAATTATATTTAGCGTCCGTATGAGTATGTAATGGTGTTATAATATATGATATTATGATATAGAGTATATGGTATATATAGAGTATATGGTATATATAGAGTATATGGTATTATGATATATGCTATATGGTATTATAATATATATTGAGGGATGATATTTAGCATCCGTATGAGTATGTGATGGTATTATAATATATGGTATATAGTATACGGTATTATGATATTATGATATATATAGAGGGATGATATTATGATATATGGTATATGGAATTATATTTAGCGTCCGTATGAGTATGTGATGGTGTTATAATATATGATATTATGATATATAGTATACGGTATATATAGAGTATATGGTATGATTTTATATTGAGGGTGGTTGAGGTGAATTATGGTATATATAGAGTGATGGTATGTGATATTGATGGTAGGGTAATGATATATGGTGTGGAGTATAGAGAGTGATGGTATGTGATAATATATTATGATATGAGAGGTATGTAGTATTATGGTATATGATATTATATTTTGGCGTCAGTAGGAGTGCGCGAATTCAATATAATATAGTATATGGTATTATGATAAATAGATAGGTATGAGATGGGATATAGGAAGAGAGTGATAGTATTAGGGTATGATAAGTGGTGATAGCGTAATGATATCATGGAGAGGTAGGTAGTATATGATATAGTGAGGGTATATGGTATGATATTATGAAGGGGTAGGCAGCATATGATATAGTGAGGGTATATGGTATGATATGATGGAGGGGTGTGGTGTCTACGATTATTTGTTTACGATTCGATATGTGTGTTTCCATGTGAATGTTTGTTTACGTTTTGATGGTTGGAGATATGATAGAGATATGATGGAGATGGTATGGAGATTATATTTAGCGTCCGTATGAATATGTGATGGTATTATGATATATGGTATTATGATATTGAGATAGAGTAAGGTATTATCATAGATAGTATAGTAATATATTATGGAAGAAGATGGTGTTAGGTATTAGAATATATGAAGAGAGAGATGGTATTATGATATTGAGATAGAGCAATGATATTATGATATATAGTATATATAGAGATATGGTATTATAATATATGGTATATGGAATTATATTCAGCGTCCGTATGAGTATGTTATGGTATTATGATATATGGTATATGGTATTATAGTATATAGAGAGGGATGATATCATGATATATGGTATGTGATATTATTGAGGAGTACGATGTTTACGTTTCGATATATATCTTCGATATATTTATTTGTTTACGTTTGGATGGTTGGAGGTATGATGGAGATGGTATGGAAATTATATTTAGCGTCCGTATGAATATGTAATGGTATTATAGTATATGGTATATGGTATTATGATATATGGTATATGGTATATGGTATGTGATATTATGATATTATGATATATGGTATGTGATATTGATATAGTAATGGTATTTATGATATTGATGGTATGTGATATGTGATATTGATATTGAGATAGTATTATAATACATGGTATATGTAATTATATTTAGCATCCGTATGAGTATGTGATGGTATTATGATATATATAGAAGGATGGTATATAGCATCCGTATGAGTATGTTATGGTATTATAATATATGGTATTATGATATATAGTATATGGTATATAGAGAGTGATGGTATTAGGATATATGGTATATGGAATTATATTTAGCGTCCGTATGAGTATGTGATGGCGTTATAATATATAGTATCATATTATATATAGAGGGATGATATTATGATATATGGCATATGGTATATATAGAGAGATGGTGTTATGGTATGAAATGTGATATTGAGGTAGAGTGATAGTTTGATCTTTTGTTTACGATTCAGTATGTATGTTCGTTTGTTTACGTTTCGATATATATGTTTGATGTATTTATTTGTTTATGTTTCGATATATATGTATTTGTTTACGTTTCGATGGATATGTTCATTTGTTTACGTTTCAATGGATATGTGTATTTGTTTACGTTTGGATGGTCATGTTCAATTGTTTATGTTTGGATGGATATGTATTTGTTTATGTTTCAATGGTCATGTATTTGTTTATGTTTCAATGGATGTGTATTTGTTTACGTTTGGATGAATATGTTCAATTGTTTATGTTTGGATGGACATGTGTTTGTTTATGTTTCAATGGCCATGTTCAATTGTTTATGTTTGGATGGTTGGAGAGTAGAGAGATATGATGGAGAGTGGTGGTTAGGGTATATGGATATTGAGGTAGGGTGTGGTATATAGAGAGTGATGGTATATGGTATAGGATATAGAGTGATGGTATATGATATGGGATATAGAGTGATGGTATATGCTATTATCTGTAGGGTAATCATATATAAAGAGTGATGGTATTATGGTATATGGTATGGGATATAGAGAGTGATGGTATATGATATTGATAGTGGATCAGGGTAACGATGTATGTGTGTTGGCAGAGTAATGGTATGTGGTATTGATGGTAGGGTAATGATATATGGTATTGATAGTATATCAGGGTAAGGATGTATGTATGTTGGTAGAGTAATGGTATGTGATATTGATGGTAGGGTAATGGTATATGGTATGGTATATAGAGAGTGATGGCATATGGTATATGATATTGATAGTGGATCAGGGTATATGGTATATGGTATTATGATATTGATGGTAGGGTAATGATATATGGTACTGGGATATAGAGAGTGATGGTATATGGTATTGATAGTGGATCAGGGTAAGGATGTATGTGTGTTGGTAGAGTAATGGTATATGGCATTATCTGTAGGGTAATGGTATATGGTATGGGATATAGAGAGTGATGGTATAGGATATTATGGGCAGGGTAATGGTATATGGTATTGGGATATAGAGAGTGATGGTATATGGTATTGAGGTAGGGTAATGATATATGGTGTGGAATATAGAGAGTAATGGTAATATGATATTGATAGTGGATCAGGGTAAGGATATATGTGTGTTGGTAGAGTAATGGTATGTGATATTGATGGTAGGGTAATGATATATGGTATGGAATATAGAGAGTGATGGCATATGGTATTGATAGTAGATCAGGGTAAGGATGTATGTATGTTGGTATAGTATAATATATGGAGGGTAACGGCAGTAGTTAGGTGGTATGTAGTGGAGTAGTGGCAGGCGTGAGATGGTGAGGTAAGGGCCGTGGATAGTGATGATGAAGTGAGGATATTGGATTAGGCTAGATCACGTGGTAGTGGATGTGTGTGTTGGGGTGATGGTGATGATATATATAGTGGGTGTGTGGGTGTGGTGTGTGGGTGTGGTGTGTGTGTGGGTGTGGTGTGTGTGGGTGTGGGTGTGGGTGTGGGTGTGGTGTGTGTGTGGGTGTGGTGTGTGTGTGGGTGTGGGTGTGGTGTGTGGGTGTGGTGTGTGGGTGTGGTGTGGGTGTGGGTGTGGTGGGTGTGGGTGTGGTGTGTGGTGTGTG